>CM038672.1:363677310-364277310 GCA_021605145.1 Aegilops bicornis | reverse complement strand
ATCCTTGCTTTTATGCCTAGCTAGGGGCGTTAAACGATAGCTTGTTTGGAGGCAACCCAATTTTATTTTTAGTTTTTTTGTTTTTGTTTCTGTTTAGGAATAAATAATCCATATAACTTCTGTTTAGATGTGGTTTTATGTTTTAATTAGTGTTTGTTCCAAGTTAAACCTATAGGATCTTCTTGGATAATAGTTATTTGATCTTGCTGTAATTTCCAGAAACTTTTGGTTCACGAAAACAATTGTTAAAAATCACCAGAACGTGATAAAATAGTGATTCCAATTGCTGATGATCAATAAACAAATTGCCTAGGTCGTCCTATTTTGGCTGAATTTTTGGAGTTCCAGAAGTTTGCGTTAGTTGCATATTACTACAGACTGTTATGTTTTTGACAGATTCTGTTTTTCGTGGGTTGTTTGCTTATTTTGATGAATCTATGGCTAGTAAAATAGTTTATGATCCATACAGAAGTTGGAATACAGTAGGTTTAACACCAATATAAATAAAGAATGAGTTCATTACAGTACCTTGAAATGGTCTTTTGTTTTCTTTCGCTAACGGAGCTCACGAGATTTCTGTTGAGTTTTGTGTTGTGAAGTTTTCAAGTTTTGGGTGAAATTTTTTGATGGATTATGGAACAAGGAGTGGCAAGAGCCTAAGCTTGGGGATGCCCATGGTACCCCAAGATAATCCAAGGACACCAAAAGTCAAAGCTTGGGGATGCCCGGAAGGCATCCCTCTTTAAATCCACTTCCATCGGTAACTTTACTTGGAGCTATATTATTATTCACCACATGATATGTGTTTTGCTTGGAGCGTCTTGTATTATTTGCGTCTTTGCTTGTTAGTTTACCACAATCATCCTTGCTGTACACACCTTTTGAGAGAGCCATAAATGAACTGGAATTTGTTAGAATACTCTACGTGCTTCACTTATATCCACTACAAAAAAATACACTTCCGTGATGATACGTGTTTGTCACAGTAGGTCGCGTTTTTTTGTCATGCATGTACATCCATGACAAATTTATGACAGAATCAAGATAGTCATACACAATGCGGTCGTAGAAGTGTTCCATGACATTACCAAAATTATCATCACGGAAGTGTCCACTTCCATGACGATAAATCGCACGTCACAGAAGTGCTTTCGTCAAGGGTGACCGACATGTGGCATCCACCATAACCGTTAAGCAATCGGGTCGGATTTTGGATCCGATAACCCGTTAACAGCCCCGACCAATGGGAAATTTCCACGTGTAAAATTCTGATTGGCCGAAGGGAACACTTGTCAGCTCGTCAGTGGGCCAGATGTCGCCCGTCCAATGGAGGAGACATGCCTATGGTACGTCGACACGTGGCTGGGACCAACAGAGGCCCATATAGGTTAAAAAGGCCGGCCCAGTCAAAGGCTCGTAGAACTTAATCAGGTACTAGTGGGCCAGCCCAATAACGGCCTGCTTAATAAAGGCCCATTTACGGCCCGAAACCAGATCTGGCCCGTTAATTGTTCGCCCAATATTTGGGCCCATTTACGGCCCGAAGCCAGATCTGGCCCGTTAATTGTTCGCCCAATATTTGGGCCCATTTGCGGCCCGAAGCCAGATCTGGCCCGTTAATTGTTCGCCGAATATTCGGGCCCAACTACAGCCCAGTGACTTTCCGCCTGTTAGAGGCCTGATGTAGACATGGGCTCATTTCAGCCGGTGTGACTTTTGGCACAGGAATGGCCCGTCTTTGCCCATGGGCCATATATGGTCCGACGGGACATCGGGCCCACTAACGGCCCGTGCTAAAGGTGGAAACGGTTAAGCCCAACGTGACTTTGGGCTTGTTAAAGGCCTGTCGCGTCATTCGGCCTGTTGATGCTTGTACTAAGCTTTCGGCCTCTTAAAGGCCCATGATATCAGTGGGCCAACTAAGGCCCGAGATATGTTTCGGCCTGGTAAAGGCCCGTGAGCTAACTGGGCCCATCAGGGCCCGGTCTACATTTCGCTCTTTGAAGGCCCGTCGACGACTAGTGATAATTGAGGCCCAACTTGCGGTTTGGCTGCTAAAACCGATGGTTTCATCTCGGCCGTAACGAGCCGATACAATATTCAGCCTATTAATGGCCCAACGCTACAGGCCAAACTAAATGGGTCGACAAAGGCCCAACTAAAATATAGGCCGGTGTAAGTTTGGGCCTGGCGCAATGTGTGAAGGCCCCAATCATTCGGGCCCAATAAAGACGCAGGCTGGCCCAATTGTGGTCCGCTAAAAACCTGGCCCGTTAGAGCCGAATGTTTCGGCCCGGTCGACTACATCTGATTTTTTTCATATAGCAAATGATGGTAGTAACTAGTAGGAATTAAGAACAAACCTACTCTATACAATAAATAAATTACGGCATAGTAACTAAGAATAAACCTACACTATACAATAAAGGATTTAAGGTATATTACATCCACTCGGCATCGAAGTTCGCCACCAGTGATCATAAAGCGCAACGAAGAAGCAGATTACAAAAACGGGGCACCATTGCAGTGTAACAAAATAATACTGAACCGAGACCACTTCCAAGATTGTTCAAGAAAGGTTAGCCTTGCGGGGGAATTGCTGCGCAAGCTGCTGAGTAAGGCTGTGAGACCGGCCTAGCATGTCGGTCATAGCTTCCAGGTGTAGCTGTTTAGCGATGAGGTTCTCATTGGTGTTCTCCGCAATCTTTCTTAGAGATAGGACTTCAAGTCGAAGTTGAGTTGCAGAATGCCTTTCTGCTAGAACTTGGGACTGAAGAAGTCGAACAAATAAACTAAGCAATTATGAGTGGCGTAATGTTTAGCTTCAAGGGTGGAGTGTTGGTAGTGCGACACAAAGCCAGTAGGCAGATTGTATTCCATGTAAAAGATCGATACCTATGTAAAAGCTGGAAATGACAATTTCTTTCTATACAATGAAGTGTTCGTTACCCACACATGATGGAAGAGATCACATAGATAAATACTATTCACTCATGTCTACGGTTCCAGTATTTAGAAACAGGGTGGTCCACCCTAAAAGAATATTGACAACAAATATGACAAGGCAAGCATAGATGTAGTGAATCAATCATTTACTTGTGAGATTATTAGGACAAGTATGCAGAATTGTAAGCTGCGATGAGACCGTCAAAATCTGATTGAAGAAGTTTGTCTAGCACTTATTGTTTGCAACTAATCGGCGTGAATAATTGGATATTATATCGAATGAGTAAGAAAGACAAGTAAAATTGTCAACAAACCTGGCTTGCGGTAGTAATCTGGGTCAATGTCACTACAACCAACAATCCAAAATGACTAGTTTACATTCCGAGGGCGAATTTTGAAAACCCTATGAACTTTAGAGGTTCTAAAGATTGCGAAATACATCTGAACCATTAAGTGTAGGTAGCACCAGCACACAACAAACCCTAATGACAGTCCTGCCTAATGAGTAATGAATCAATTAGAAAATGGGTGATGAGGAGTGGCTGCTGAGTGTTGAGGACATATCTCAGGATAAATCGGGTTGGCTTGGTGGGTGCTGCACGCCTGAGCACTGAACGGACTGGGAAAGTAGGCATGGCGGCGCGCCCGGGCAGCGGTGACGCTGTTGGGCGAGCAGCTCCTGGCCTCTTGTTAGTCCAGCGTCTCCTCCTAGAGTCATGCCGTCCGGGGAATGACAATTATTAACAAGGCAGGTGGTGAGGCGGTAGAGATCGGAAGCCATAGCAGAACAAAGGGAATCGGGGCTGGGGCGACCCAAAATCCCAGGGTGGGCGGCCCACCGTGGGCACCCTGTAGAGATACACACCCGCGCGGCAACCATGCATTTTCGAAACTAATTTAGGAACATTTAGCTGACGAATTAAACAACTCTGTTTTAATAATATCATATTCGTATTTGAACATCTAAGCTTGTTTAGCTTGATGGGTGGAGCAGTGTTATTATGACACGAAACACGTATCTGATCGTATAGTGATCATAAAAGGGGGAAACTCTAAGCATATTTTTTTTAGCAAAAGAGGGTTTCCCCTCCGATTTCTATTAAAGAAACCACCACGGAACCAACATGATCAATTAAACCCTAAGCATGATCAATTAAAAAGATTATGGCTGTGCCATGGCAGATTTGAAGCTGCAAACGGGAGAAATGATATTTAGCATCCATTGTTTGCTTCGAACTAATAACTAAATTCTAAGAGCTGAAAAGAAAGTAGAGTAAGCAAGTTAAGATCTATTTTCTGGTTGAGATCAAAATGTTGAGGAGATATGAAGTACCACCTCTCTTGCGGCACCGTGTAGGCATCGGGGGTGCGATGGCTGTCGGTGGCGTTGAAGCAGATCTGCGGACGGTGAAGCGGGTGCATCGGGAGATAAGTCCCATTGCGGTGGAAGAGAAGGTCGTGTGAGCGGCCCCGACAAAGAGGACGACAGCGCCGATGAAGCGAGAGGACGCGATGCAAGGCTATTGGTCCGTCGCCATGGATGAGAAACGTCCATATCTAGCAGTGGATGACGCGGTCTTGGTAGGCGCTCCGGCATGGTGGAGGACGGTGGCGATGGATGTGGTGGAGGACGGCGGCGATGGATGGGGTGGAGGACGGAGGCTGGTGTGGGGATGGGGTGTTCTAGCGCGAACGGTGTATGAATAGGAAAATGGAGGGAGAGGTACGGGGAACCATGTTTTTGGGACCCGCCTGTCTGAAATATGGGAAAATTACGAAGTTAGTCCCCCCCTTAAAATTTGGACGTCTAAATGCATTGGGGATAGGACGGTAATCTCGCATCTCGCCAATATTTGCCTAGAGCGATTTGAGCGAGGAGAGGGTGGTTAGCACCCATGGTTGGCGCCCACGGTGTATGAGCAGGGCTGACAGGTGAGGCGGTTGTGTCACGTCTGAAAGTGAAGTTACAAACCTGCCCCTATTGAAAATATTTTCCTACATCGATTTCGCCGAGTCGAGTTTGTTTTACCGCCCACCGTGTATGAATGGGGAATGGAGGGAGAAAGCAGAGGTCTTTCAGACGAGCTTGAATCAAATGTGTTTTGCCGCCCATGTTTGGCCTTGCCCGTGTCGGAATGGGCTCAGAGGCGGTCATGTCACGTCTAATTGAAGTTACTAACCTACCCCTATTTAGAGCAGTGGAAATCGGGCCGATGGATTGTCCGTGTAATGGGTAGACAGTAATTTCCATCTCCCAAACACTTGGCTTTTGGCAGCCGACATGGGAGTGGACATTTCTTTGCTTCTTTCAATTTTGGGACAATAAGCATCCACGTTTACCACAGCAACTAAATTTGAATCCACTTTGTATTCCTATATGAATCTTTATAAATCATTCTATGTTTTTATATATCTTCAAAAGGACGACAAAGATGTATTCCACTGTCATATATCAATATGGTTTACAAATGCCGATACTCAAATTCAGAAACTAGAATCCGGTTTAAGGTGAATTCGAATATTTGGAACACTTCATGTCCAACTCAAATGTCACATGCAGCATAATGTGTACTCCCATTTAGATATGTACACAAGCGATGTATCAAGATTCAAATACCGAGTCAATCAACCAAGAATGCACAGAACTAACAGACATATAAACACTTATAGAGTATATGGATCAATAATATCAACTAACATACATAAGCCAGGCCGCTGTATTTTTTTGGCTACAACATCATCCTTTTTTTAGCTAGCATCTTGGCCCTTCCCGATGCGTGCCACTTATGCTCCATCTATACTACTACTATTGCTGAATGCACATTCAGCCTGATTGGCATATTTGTAGGTCTGGCACAACAATCCAAATGAAATGTCTCCGAGTCTTATCAATTAATACAGACTTGTGCTCAAATAAAATTACAAACCAAAAAAAACAATTATTACATGATCTCTAAAACAAATGGTTTGATTGATTACATGAACAGACAACACAAAGGTTATTCAACTATGGAAAGAACATTTCACCTATGATTTACCAAGTAGGAATTTAATTTCCTTTTTCCTTCAGACCTTAACAATCTGGTCAGTCTCAGCTTGCTTCATTTTGAAATCCACCAAATATTTAATGGTTGTCTTGAGTACTGCTTGTGATTGTGCTGTTTGCTTCCTCAACATGTCAACTTCATCTCTAAGTTCAGAAGCATAATCTCTTTCTATCACTAGTTTAGCCTCTAGAGCATCAGCAGTTGGCAATTCATAATGCACGATTGGGCCGGTGCCCTTTCTTTGTGGGATGATGCAACGTCCATGGGGACCTCGCTCTATGATCTTGGGCTAACCTGTTTTGCCATTAAAGTTCCGATTGGATTCAGAAAAGTTGAAGTTAGCAAAACATCTCAATTGGGAGTTATAACAGCAAACCAGTTAAACAAATAAGGAATTAAATAGTTTCAATTGGATGCTGAAAAGTACAGTAGTTATTAACATCATTGTAACCCGTTGTTGCAGCAGCAAAAGCGATTAAACAAACAAGTAGATATTTAAGTTAAGGCAAGCAGGTAATTAAGTAAAAGTAAGTATCAAACACATAGATAGGCGCAGTCTACATTATGATTAACAGTATTGTGCCATTATGTAATCGATAGCAAACTAAATTAAGCCAAGCAACACAATTGAACAATTTTGCAATAAGTGGCTAACTAAAATTCCGAGAAGCGGTAAGCGAACTTACGCTAGTTCTTTATGCGAGCACACTGCAACTTCTTTTTCGCTTACAAGGTTGTACAAAGGAGTCCATGGCATCTATTGCTTGGATACGCAGTCCCAATACTTCTTTCTTCCCACACTGCATGGGTAAGTCGAATGGTTAATCTGGTAAGATGATGCGTCCTTGATATGTTATATGAGGACGTGTAGTTAGACTAATTGTAGCCAAACACATCACACTGGCTTTTACTGTATATTTCATGCGATTACTTTTGGCATATCGAGATCTAAGCAATCTACAATAGGATGAAAAGACTGGCATCCTTCACATTACTGGCGAACTCAGTTCATAGAAACAAGAAATTCAACTATTATGTGGGTCAATCAAAAGTGCCACTGGAATATTCTTCACTATCCAATCATACACGGAAAAAGGGGCTACGCCACCATAGGGGCTGGTATGGGCGGCCGCCTCAGGTGGCTGGAAAGTGTGCACCTAGTTTGAGTCGTCCAGGTTGGCCCACGCTAGTTTTGTTAGATCAACGCATGACGAGCAATGTAAAAAATGAAGGAAAATGTTTCAATTTGGATGGGCCAATAATATAAGTGCAAAGGCAGGCCCTATAGCAGGCTCATGCCCATCTGGCGCCTCCCATATCGATCGACAGCAGGAAAAATCCCAATTCATTCACTCGAGCCTCCAGTCTGATTCACTCCTAACCTAGCCGCCGCTGGACAGACCAACACAGCACTTCCTCGCGCCCTCGTTGGAGGGCGGTCGCCGGGCTTCAAGCGAACGGAAGGACAAGAAGATGAAGATCCAAGCCTGGGTGTAGCCTGCGTGGGGCCTTGGCAATGACGACAGGCATGGCATCGAAGCTTGCATAAGCAGACGATCGCAGCTTGCAAGAGTAGCATGCGAAGCAGTAGGTACATCACATCCCTGATTATATCTAATTCAACTCTTCAATTTCTGGCCAATAGTTAAACCTGACGGTGTTGTAAAACTGCTTGTATGTAGGGAATCTATGAGAAAATGAAACCAATTTCTACTTATTTTATAACTCCCCCAATCAATACTGAACTGACTGAATCTGATGTATCTAATCAAGTTTCCCGTGCAAACATACAAGCTCATGTTGTTCTTGAGCTTGAAGTGTCTAATGAACAGACTGCTAATGAAGGATTTGATGCAAACATTTTACATGCTCCTGGTGATGAACATATAGTGTCTAATGAGGGATCTAATGCAAGCATTTTGCAAGCTCATTGAAGGATTTAGTGTCTAATGATGATCTACTTTGTTGAGAGAGACAGAGATTTGCGGGCATTGATAACAAGCAAATTATAGTGCATTTTCATAGCTTGAGGAAACGTCGAGGCCATCTACCGTAAAGTCCCCGTATCATGACAACATAGCATAAATACTTTTCTAATCTATTGTTTGAAACTATTGGCATACTTGTGCGGGATAGATATATTGATATGCAGTTTTAGCATGGGTTATACGTGCAATTACACTTTGATATTTTCAGCCGGAGAACGAATAATTCAAGCGAGTGCAGACCATGTTTGTAGTCCTTGTACACCATGTTGAATTTTGTGTTTTTGGTGCTTGCATCATTTAGTGTTTATAATCTGAACTACTTTGGATCATTAGCTGGTTTTCAAAGTGCATGTAGCTTCACATTTCTCAAGTTATGTTGATTTCCGGAGTGCAAGTGCCTTCGTATTTTTTAAGTTAAATGTTCGCCCCTGGTAACTTGAATTCATGGATCAGCCACTGCACACAAATAATACATGAATGCCAGTAAAAATTAAATGAAATGCAGGGACTTACGCTAGCTCGTTGTACAGGCTCACTGCAGCTCTACTTGCGCTTGGGATGTTCCATGTACAAGTCCATGTTACCACTTGCTTGGATGTGCAGGACTTGTGCTCCTTGCATCCCCCTCTGCATTTTTGACACGGCGAATGGTTGATCAAATAAGAGGAATCGACCTTGATGTTGTACCGGAGGACAGATACTTACAAGGTTATACGGGTGTGCAGGATGTGTACCAGATCCCGTAGCACCTCATGCTTCGCTAAAAATGGATTTGCTTGTTTCAGATGATATCTCCAGAAGAAATAAGAGTTAAAGTCAGAGTTGCATAGGCATGTAAGCTAAGAGAGTAGTGGAAGGATATCCAAACATCGTCGGAACAGTGCACAAGGGAGTGATGTGTGGATAGCTAGTTCGGGCCGGCGTTTGGGCATGCTCGCCTAGCTAGAGTGCGGGTCACTTCAGAGCCGTTGAGGGTAATGTGATGGCGTTGGCTGGCCGCGCACGGATGAAGATCTTGAGTGGTAGCGGAGCACTACGATGCGGTGCACGAGACCGTTGGTGAAGCCCCAACGGCCTCGGGGGGCGGAGGTGCGACGATGTGCTCGGTGAAGTAGCCCGGTGAGCTGGGAGGCGGCGTCGGTGAAGCGCACCTGATGCGGTGGAACTCGGTGTCTGTGAGGCACGTCGGTTGCGGCGGCCGACGTTGTCCATGGACCACCCGGTGCGGTGGACGAGGGCGTAGATGAGGTAGCTCCGGTGCGGTGGTGAAGCGCGACCGTCGTCTTCATCATCGTCGTCCAACACAGAGGCGGGGAACGGTGGGGAAAGAGACGAGACGACGGGCGATTCGAGGGATGGCGGCGAATTAGGGATTTGAGCAATCTGGGCGCGGAAGGGGACGGTGGAGAAGAGAGATTTTGCAGGGCTGGAATTGGGGCCGCCAGATATTTCAATCCGAAACGTGGAAGCACGAACTTATATTATCATCGTCTTTTTTTTGGGGGGGAGGGGGTGGGTGGCTGGGTGCTACGCGTCCGTCCGACACACACGACCACCTCGACAGGACTATGCTTCGGTGCCTTAAGGCACCTGCCTTTGTGTCCATGACATGTGGGCCCCAACAATTGGTAGCCCACATGTCAGCCACTAAGGGCGATTGCCTTTAAGGCAACGAAGCGTCCACCCGACACGACCACTGGTCTGCACAGTGCGCCTACATTTGAGAATGCAAAGCGAATCTTCTTTCATTTGCAAACGAATCTATATGTATTACCATGCCTGTGTTTTCCTTGCAATAATTAGTCATTCGAACGAGATACTCCATCCGTTCACTTTTGTAAGTCGTTTCAGACAACTTAAAATGAACTGTTTTGCACATTGTCTGAAATGTCTTCAAGGTCTTATAAAAGTGAACAGAGGGAGTACTATAAATTAATTAATGAGAAGTTATTTGAAAAAAAAAATCAAAACGGTACCCATGCTAACGTGGATTAGAGTGTGTCACATAATTAGTTATTTGAATTAGAGTGTGTGTCATGTAGTTAGTTATTTTAATTAGAGTGTGTGTCACGTAGCGATCTCCAATTCTAACGTGGATTTCGCATTTCACTGTACCCACGCTAATTTTTTAATACAAATTCATATGTATATGATGAACACCATGGTAGTGAGAAAACTTTTGGATGGATTCAAACATATGACCTACAAAATAGCACAACAAATTGAGTCAATGTCAACTTTTCGAAACTTAGTACGGCACAAATTCAAAATAATTACCCGTATGCCTGGTCCTCGGTTCAAATCTTACAATGTACACCGAATTGAAACATTGATATTAAGTCTCATACTATGTACATTCAAATGTTTTTTTTAGCCCCCCCCCCCCTCCCCCCGTGCACAAACGCTACATACTTCCTGTATCGGTCAATCTTCCTCTCCTAACCACCTTATCAAGCTATCGGTTTCCAACACACGTTCATTCTTTCTCTCCATGTTTTGATCGCTAAGTCTCTCAACTACACAACCCCTTTTTCCACTCCTGTTACCAAATGTATTTACCTCACACACCCGCCATTGCACTCCATGCCGAGCTCTCTCTCTCTCCCCTCTCCCTCTCACCCTCTCGCGCTAAATACATGCATTGCCTATCTAGCCCCCAACCTCTCGTGTGCACGCAGACGTTGTATATCTAGGTCACTCCCTCGAGACTGTCTCACTCTTTCTTCCAAGACGGCGAGCCACACTCGCTCAATCTCGCTCTCTTTATCCGAGTCTCGTTTAACCTCGTTTTCTTTCACACACAAATGATATATCTCCTGTTAGGGCCTCGATCGACACACTCTATACTCTCTCACGCAGATTGTCTATCTAGGTCAGTCCATCCAAGCCGCCGCCACTCTTTCGACCTCATGGTGGGCCAACCTCACTCAATCTCTCTCTCTCTCTCTCTCTCTCTCTATATATATATATATATATATATATATATATATATATCCGTATGTCTCGATTGACCTCGCTCTTTCTCGGACAAAAATGATATATCACCATGTTTGAGCCCAATTCGACCTATTCACATTGTATACTCTCTCACGCACATCGCTCTATCTAGGTCACTCTCTCCAGGCCATCTCACTCTTTTCGATCCTTGCGGCCCCTATGTGATCGGGTTGACCTTGCTTCCTCCCACACACAAAATATATCTACACGTCTGCGGATCGGATCATCTCTCAAGCTCTATCTTACAGCCCTCACCCTTACCAAAATCTCAATCGGACAATATCTCTCCGGATCATATATATTTGTTCAATGAATGTCGGACCACACTCACTTTGTCTCTCTATCTATATGTCTCTCGATTGACCCTGCTTTCTCACCGTATCTTCCACGCGTTGAAGCTACTACCTCTCCATCCCTCATAAAGCGGAGCTATTTACATTGTAGGGACACTCCAACCTTAGATTAATTTGTGTAGGCATTTATTTCGGTCGGTTTAGATTATATTTTCGTAGCATTCGGCCCACAACTACTCCAAACACCGTTGCAACCCACGCAACTCCCCTAGTTGATTTCCCTCTGGCTCGCTCTCTCGCACGTCCTTTCTCGCCTTCAACGTCGCACCATGGTATTATTGAAAAAACTATGTCGTTCTCTTTATTTATTATAAATAATCTACAAAACTACACACCGATAGTCCAGTTGGAATGGAACAAATTTCGACCCACAAATTAAAGTGCTACAAACTACACATTGAGGGGCCCACATGTCATGAAACAAATTTGGACCCATATACAAATTAAAAAATAAAGGACGAGGATCGAACATGCGACCGGGCCTTCAAGCCGCACGTCAATAGGCAACATACATAGAATAGCAATGTTTGTTGTACCCCCTTTGTTCACATAATGTTTTTATATTACCACAGCCTAATTAATGGATAACATGTAATATTATTTTTAGTACTATTCGCCTTCACTTACTGGTGGGTTCCATGTGTGCTCTCTCTCCTCCCCTTCTGCGTTTAGGCGCATGGGCAAACAGGAAGAACTTCATTTGGCGATGTTGCCGTTGACCATATCTGGGCGCGTTCACAAGTCACGGCACCGGTTTCACGTACTAGCAGCACTAGTCGGTGTAATGCGTGCAATGCACGTTAATTTGGAAGTATATTAAGTGCATGCGGATATTAACTACTAGGATATTATTTGCGTGTTGTCATATGATTAGCACTATTTTTGGCATGAAATTAACTGCACGCTAAACGTGTTGAGCGCTCGACATTGAAGCAGTCTAGGTCATTGGATGAAAAGGAATACATGTGGCTTGATGACGTTTTATATTTAATTTGATACGGCTCTAGCAGAACATTCAATCGATCAAACCATACATTTCGTTCAGTTTGACTCCGACTTTAAATTATACGATGATCGATATAAAAAAACGGAAATGATAAACATTCGGATTTTAAGCATGCCAATCCAAACGTTTTTCATGGCAAATTTAGATTATGCGGCGACGGCGGGGGCGTCTCGCGGTGGGAAGCGGCTCCTCTGTTGTGCTACGTATTGTCGTTGGGCCAGCGGCCAAGCGGCGGCGGCGTCTTGCACCGTTGTTGGCGTACTCACGGGCGTTGGCGTAGCTTCAAGGAAAGGCAAAATGTTACGGACTTGAGCGAGTCAATTGGCGGGAGAAGCGGCGGCGTTGGTGCAAGGAAGCGGTCAACGGCGGCCATCCATGCCGCCGAGAACGCAGCACCAGCGAGACGGGACAGCGCTGTCAACGGCGTGGCGGAGACATTCATGTGCACGGGCACCGGCATGGGTGCGCACGCGTCGGTGCGTCGGACGCATCTTGTTGGCAGGTGCACGGGCACCGGCTGCCAGGTGTGCGCGTCGATTACGCAGCAGCGCATTATGTTGGCAGGTGCAGGCACCGGCTGCGCAGCGTCTTGGCGTCGGTGCTGCGCAGCGCATCTGCGGCAGCAGGTGCAGGCGGCGTGAAAGTCGGCGAGGACCTCGTGGAACCCCGTGGCATCAAGCTCGGCGACAATGTCGGCTCCCAGCCCATCAATGCCACGGGATGGGCGCCGCCTTGATCGGGGAGACGGAGCGAACGAGAGCGGGACAAAGCGGCGTCTTCCCGCCAGGCTAGTTCAAGCTCGTCACAAAGAGACTTAAGTTCTTGAGACTCCGGATGGGTGTCTTCCTCATGAACTGGAACACTAAGGGCGGACCATCGTGATGCGGCATGGCGACGTTTAGGTCGGGCTAGTTGGAGGTAGGCAGCGGAGAGGTGGAGAGGAAGAGAGAGGATTGTAGCGATACCGGGTAGTGCGGGGTTGATTTTAAACTGTGGCGCCGGCGACATTAAAAGTGGGAGCAGTTGGGACGATGGTGGGCGGCGGAGCTTGGTCAACGGGCTCGCCTCTCGGTGAGTCTGCACAGCGGTCTGCTCGCACGCCTCCCTGACACGGCCAGCGGCGATGCGCTGCTGCCGCCTCCCGTCGACTCACACGCTTCTTTGGGGACGGCACCTGCCGGTGAGAAGCGGGGACTCGTGGCGGCACGTAAATGCCCACGGTTTCAATAGTGAAAGCGTTAAGCCTTAACGTGATGCATCTTTGTTCCAAAATACCTTGGCTCTTCATTTGTGCAACTTGTCATAAGCAACTTGTCTCGAATTGAAGAAAAAACTTACGAAGTAATATTTGTGCCATATCACGTGACCATGCTCGGTTTCAAGAATTTATGCTCACTTTTGGATTTTCTGAAATTTAAGATCCAGGATTGAAACAATATCATAACCTGCATCATGCAATAAATTTTCAAGCCGTACATACATCTGTTGTATTTCTTAAGAATGGATTTGGTCAAACATTTTGCTTAGTTAAACCTCCTTTCCAGTTTATAGGGCTCAATTTAAAAATCTCACCAACCAAGGTAGATGGTGAGTGGTGGAACAATTGTTGTAGTTTGCAAAACCACTCAATTAATGCGCTTGTTTTCCTCAAAAATTGTGTTTATGAATGCATTAATTGCAATGCATGCATGCATAAAGTACATGCATTGGTCAATTTTCTCTTAATTCTTGCATGTAATGATTTATTGCACCTTGAAATCTGAACATGTGATGGGGAACAACCAAATTGAGACTTATAAAATGGGAAAACTAAAATTTTGAGATAAGCCCTATAAACCGGAAAGGAGGGAGTAAAAGGATAATCCCTGCGTACCAGTGCATTGCATGATGTATTAACTCAAGTACTAGGCACGAACAAACGGGCTCAATTCTGTGCTCATCCTGGTGTAGTAGTAGTAGCACTAGGCAATGCAGTTGACGGGTGACCTTGACGAGCGGCGACCGAGGGAATTGAACCGTGCTCGGCACGGTAGGTAACGTTGTCTAGTTACTGAAGCATCCCTCCATTCTTCATCGGCGGTCATTATGGACCGGGGACATGAGGGGAATTTCCTAGGGCTGGAATTCTGGCCGCCAGATATTTCGACTTGAAACGCTGAGGCTCGACTGGTTGGGGTTGCCTAATGTGCGTACCACGCACGCCACCGAAGGATACGAGCCCGTTTTTTTGGATCAACACGAGCCAAGGTCTGGCTGGTACGCCGTTGGGTCCTACCATTCAAGAATGCGAAAGGAACCTTTTAAATTGCCGAACGAATCTGTGTGTATTACAATACCCGTATTTTCCTTGCAAATACTAATCTCAACGTGGTAATTGATTTATGACGAGTTGTTGAATTAGAGTGAGTTTGTGATATAGTGATCTCAACATGGATTTCACATTTCATGGTATCCCTAGTAAGTTTTCCAATGCAAATTCAAATTTAAAAGATGAACAATATGGAGGTGAGAAAAATTTGTATGTATCAAGCATATGACCACACATAGAGAGAGAGAGAGAGAGAGAGACACACACACGCACGAACACAACAACAATCCAATAAGTATAGTGCATCTATTTTTCCAACCCATGCATGTATGACACGAATTCAAAATACTCCTTCTATTCCTAAATATTAGTCTTTTAGAGAGTTCAACAAGTGACTACATACGGAGCAAAATGAGTGAATCTAGACTCTAAAATATGTCTATATACATCTGTATGTGCCAGCCATTTGAAGCCTCTAAAAAGACTAATATTTAGAAATGAAGGGAGTAAAATGTAAGACATCCATGGTCCACAGTTCAATATTTAAAATGAACATGAAACTGAAACATGAATATTAAGTCTAGTACTACAGTACATGCAAATGTCGTGTTTAGGCGGAGCTATGATTGTCGGGGGTCAACCCCTCGACCTTAGATAAAATTGTGGAGATCTGTTTAGGGTTGTTTAGATTATATTTGTCCCCACCCTCCCAACCACCGATTGGTTGTGCACGCCCCAGCCCTCCTCCCGGGAGAATATCATGTGCCCCATACCTTAGATGCTATATGCCGATACGAGTTGCTTGGAGCTTGTAGATATGAGATATAGTAGCTCACATGATATGTCTTAATTTTTTTGCAGGAAACCTTGATGAGTTTGAGAATTGCACACAATTTGTACAAAAACTGCTTAGATGCCCTTTGATCCCATATCCAACGACCTCGAAGCTCGTATCACCGTAGCATCTAAGATGAAGGAGGACATCATATTCTCCGTATGTAAGAATATCATGTGCTACCACACCTTAGATGCTTTGGTGATACAAGCTCTTCGGAGGCGTTGGATTTGTGACCCAACACCTCCTCGGTGGTTCGAATGGTTTTTTGCAGAAAAGCCCCAAAAGAGTTCGGCCCCTGCTTACAAGCACAAAGACTGCTCAGATGCCATTGGATATCAGATCAAACGACCTCCAAGCTCATATCACCGTAGCATCCAAGCTGCGATAGCACCTTATGTTTTCTCGCACAGGGGAGTATGAGGTGCTCCCGCACCGTAGATTCTATGGTGATACGAGTTCACTGAGATCTAACGGCCCACAGTAGGAGGTTTGAATGTTTTTGCAATATCTGGCGAGATAGAGTTTGGGAAATGCGCAGAAAGTACAAGTACTATGCATGTGCCATCGATCGCGATCATACAACCTAGATGCTCATATCACCGTAGCGGGTAATTAAGCTACGGGGAGCACCTAATATGAGCACCGGGGAGCCGTTGGATCAAAGATGCTGCGGCACACACGAGGCCTGAATGTTTTATTTGAAAAAAAAACCTTTGGAGAGTTTGGAAATTGCGCATAATCACAAAGACTACTCCCAAGCCATTGAATCTCACTTCCAACGGCGTAAAACCTCGTATCACCATAGTATCTAAGCTGCGGGGTGGATGTGATATTCTATGCCGCTATCATTCTTGTTCGTAAACTTGCAAAATACGTGTAACTCGTGTCGTTACTTGTCTAACCGCGCAAAGTGTTTGTTAAAAAAAAACATCCTACACTGAAATATCGGAACAACACACGGGGGTCCCACTTGTCATTAGTCAAATTTGGACCTAAAACTAACAAATCTGAAAGACGAGACTCGAACTGGCAACCTGGACTACAAAGCGTAAGTCGATAGCCTGAAAAAATGAACGGTTGTTGGCTTTTTCCCATAACTTGATTTTATACAGTACTTGCTTTGAGTAGAGTAGAGGTAGTGCCTCGTCAACACGTGCATGACCGTTGTCTCACTTACTGGTGGGTCCCAGGTCTGTGATCTCAATATCTCTTCTCTCTATCGTCTAACCTTTGCACGGGCACACACGAAGAGCGGCGCTAGCTTGCCGTGGTGTTATTACAACTAAAAAAAGCTTGGAAAATAGAAGAATCGCCTAGAACAAGAGACGTTGTGGCTGGTCGAGACAGAGCTAACCGTGCAATGTTTGCATGATGAAGTTGTGTGGCTAGTGGGGTGTTTTTGACCGGCTGGCTGGGTCCCGAGGTCGAACCATAGGTACTACATCTGATACAGTATATTTTTACACGCACATTTTTCCTCCGTGCCGAGACGTGGCACACCCTACCGCGCGGTTTCGGGGTCCTCCCGGGTGGTGCACGCATATATTCTTCCTAACATGGGACGCTCTACCACGCGTTTTCTTGGTCCTCCTTGGTCAGAGTGCCGAAGCAAGTAAATGAGTCGTCAAATCACGAAAGACCACCTTTCCTGCCGAGTACATCACTGGCCCTGTTTGGATCCATGAGTTAGAGTTAGTATAGGTTAGTTTGGACTCAACTAACCCAAAAATATCCAAACAGGAGGGTTAGTTTGGGTTAGATGCATCTAGCCCATTCAAAAAATCTAACCCACCCAAGAGGTGTTTATTTGGGTTAGTTCTTCTCAGGATCACTAAAAAACATGTTTTTCTCCCACTTCCTCGAAGCTTCTCGTCCTCTCCCTCCATCCCTCTCGCACCGTCCGTGAAGGCGCCTCGCCATATCCCAACTCCATCTAACCCTGCCATCCAAACACCTCTTTGGCTAGAGTTAGTTCATGGTTAGTTCATGGTTAGAATCTAACTCTAACCTCTAACTGAGTTAGAGTATCCAAACAGGGCCTGTGAAGCATGGTGGCTAGCTAGTTGGGCTAGTTCGACCGATTAGCTAGGCCGCCGCCACATTTGTTTTTTCACCCCTTCTTTTATCTACTTGCCGGCAGGTAAATTTAAATATCCACCGCGGTGTTGCTCTCTTGTTTGGGTGCGGCATGATTTTTAATTTTTTGATTGACGGCACCAGGCGCGGCAGGATTTTTAATTTTTTGATTCACGGGAGCAGCGGTAGCGGCAATTAGTCACGATGACTCCGCTGTAAAACCCATCGCTCCTCGATGTGAGAAGTCGTCGATCGGTGTTTTACCATGGTGAAAACCAAAGATTCCCGCTCCTCGGCTGGCTCTCTCCGCTTTCCCGTGATTGCATTGCCTTTCAGCCGTTTAGCCCCCTTTGCTTCCTCTCCCCATTTCTTCTACTGGTGCCATGGCGGCGCAGCAGATCACGGAGTCCGAGGTGAGGCGCTGACACAGAGCTCCATGCCAAGGATGCGGAGCTCGGGGCCAGGGCGTGGAGCTCCGTGAGCTCAAGGAGGAGAGGAGTGCCATGCTCCTCCATTATGTGCGGAGTTCACGGAGCTTCAAAAGCGGCGGCGTCCACCACAAAGATGCTCGAGGCGTCGGCGGCGTTGCTGCGTAAAGCGGGAGATACGATAGGCCGTCAAGGGAGCCGGGCCGGAGCGCGGAAGGGCCGATCGTGGCGAGGTCCAGATTGCCTCGGCCACTTGGTGAACCAAGTTGCCACGCGACGTGTTGCGGCTGCGCGATGCCTACCGTCGTGCGGTAGCGGCGATGCCGACCGTCGGGCTAAACCCGTTCGACCACCCGGTCGACTTCAACGAGCTGCGCCTTCCTGGCCTGGTCTCCTTCTTCACCTATATCCCCGAGGAGCCGAGCCGTCTCGGCGCGATGGTGGGGGCTGAGCTGGACAAGGAGGGGTTGCGGGTTGCCGTCGCCGTTGCCGGGTGAATCCTTTCAGGGCTCCATCACTGGAATCCATTCATGCCATTGGACGCCGTGTTTGACGAGCTGGCTCCCGTCGACCGGGCGGGCTATGCGGGCGGTTGCACCCTGCATCACCAACATCGTGCGCCTCGAGAAGCAGAGGGACTTCGGTGGTGTTAAGGCGCCCTCTGCATGAGCATGTCCATGTCTTGGTGCAACATGACCATTGGGTCAAACTCAGACGGTGCAGATCAGTCACTGTAGCACAAAGCGTGTGGGTGTGTTTGGTTGCATTCTCATCTCAATATAGTTGTTTCCTCTTCGTGTATTTTTGTCAACCTACTAGTGTGGACTCATGCACCCTTCATGGTTCATGCACTCTGCCAAACACCCAAAAGTGGGCCGAGAAGGGAACTTTTGCTCCCATCCGTGCACCCTTCATACACCCTGTCTAACACTATAGGATGTGCTTCATATGGTTCATGTTTAGGTAGATCTTGTACCGTACTCTCCATGCGCTGTGGACCTAGTTTTGTTAACATTGATCTCACCGTTCATTCTCGACCGGACAGTCAAAAAAGCGGTACTATGTTACATATAGGAGTAGTTGACAAGCGCACAACATCATTTGTTATCGTTATATCTTACTACACTAGCAACAAGATTGTGTAGTACTGACGTATGAACCACTGCACATGCCTAGTAGTAGGAGCACTGTGTATGTTCAAGTGGTTGCCGTGTTTCGCACTCCTCCGTCGTAAGAGCGGAAACGCTTGCTATAATCATTTTTTTCTTCAGAATGAAAAACAGTTGTCGGTGTTCTGGGAACGGGGGTCCCCGGACTTGCCTGCCTGCGGCCTACGGCGTGGCTCAAAGGAGGCCCAAGACAGCCCATCTTCATCAACACAGGCTCAAGACCCTCGCGAGGCCAAAGCCTCATGGGCGGACGACCAAGAGCTTCCTCGAGCACGGCCTCGTCGAGTTGGCTCATGAGGAGGTGGAGAGTTCAAGGCAGGGTACCTCGCGAGGTGCCCGTGGCATAAGCCATGATGACCAAGGGCGCCCGGTCAGGCGCCCGGCCCGCTCAGCGTCCTCCTTTCCTCTTTGGTGCAAAGGGAGCAAGTGCGGCAAGAGCATCAAGCAAAGGCATCCGTTTGGTGCAACAAGACCAAGACCAGCCCCAACGGCTGGAATGCGATCATCGTGGAGCCCACGCAGCGTCATCACCGAGCCTTTGGCGGCGAGGACCAACTTTAGTCAGGATAAGTGTACCCGTTGTTCCCCTTCAAAATGGCCAATTGTTGGCGCCCTTCCCGCTCAATATTTGGGAAGAGGCCCAGGGCCTTTGCCTATATAAGTAGAGCTAGCCACCATAGGAGGGGAGAGAGGATCCGCCATTCGGAATCCAGAGAGAGAGAGGATCCGCCATTCGGAATCCAGAGAGAGAGGATCCGCCATTCGGAATCCAGAGAGAGAGAGATAGAGACCCGATCCTCAAGCTAGAGCGACGGGATACCACTCAGCAGTTCATCACACCCACCAAGAACAGACCCGCGGGAGGCTGTTCTTCCATGTACTGTTCCTCATCAGCCTAGGAGGCAATCCACACACTAGAGTAGGGTATTACACCATGATGGTGGCCTGAACCAGTATAAATCTTGCGTCTCTTGTGCTGTTCTTGTAGTAGTTTAGGTCCCTGCGATTCGGTGAGGTACGAGACGGTGGAGGGTTGGATCTCTGCGCGCACCCTGTAGTTCGAACCTTAAGGGTCTGCGGAACCCGAAATCCGACATTTGGCGCGCCCGGTAAAGTGCGCGGAATCTGCCTTTAAATCGCCTCGTTCTTCCCGATCACGCAACCATATCGGCGCTCTTCGGGCCCGCGCCCGGCCTCGAGCCGCCCTCGCCTGCCATGTCGCCCGAGACGGCTCCCGTCGGCGGGCGTCCTCGTCGTTCCCGTCACCTAGTCAACGCCGCCACCGGCCCGGCGAAACGAGCAACAAGCGTCGTCCAAAGCACCCGTCCATGAGGCGGGACAACGCACCGCCACGCCTTCGCTCACCCCGCTGGTTCGCCGTCCGCGCGCGCCTACGCCATGGAGGCCCGAGCTGCACTCGCCAGCGGCCAACGAGCTCTGCGCTACCGCCCCATCGACGCAGCGTCTGAAGAATGGCTCGACCGCGTCGCCGAAGCTTCGTCCGCGCTGCGAAGGCGACCCAGCGCAGTCCGTCTGCTGCACCGCACCCGCCCAGCGGCGCGATGATGCTCGGGCGCCTCAGCCGCCTCCTCCCAAGACGGCGCCTGGCCCCAAGCGCGCGTCCCCTGGCGTAACCCGTTCCGCGCCAGCGCGCGCTGCAAGAGAAGAGCTGCCAAGAAGTTCCCCGCCCGCAAGAAGCTGCCCGGCGCTCCCGCTCCAGCACGCGTCAAGACCCTCGCTGCCCCCGCGCGCAGGAGGCCTGCAAGACCAAGCTCTCTGCCGTCCGAGGCTGCCGCTGCCATGGCGGGCTGCAGCCTTCACCACCGAAGCTGCGCAGCGTCGGCGTAGCCCGCCAAGTTCAAGCCGAGAACTGCCTCCACGCTCTGACGGCACGGCTGACCCTCGGAGTTCCTCCAGCTCTGAGCTGGGCATCGATGCTGCCAACGGAGATGAAAAGGTCATGGCGAATTGGTTTCCCATGGCGCTCAAGGACGGAGGCCCTTTTGGCTCTGAATATGGCCCCAGCACGATCTCTTCACAGGCCGAGATGCGCACCCGCTTCATCGCCAACTTCCAAGGTACTCGCGACCGGCCACCCGCCATGAGCGACATGCGCCGAATCAAGCAGCAGCCAGGGGAAACCCTGCAAAAGTACATCCAGCGCTTCAACAACGCGCGCCTCAAGATCCCCAGGGTAATGGAGGAGGCCATCATCTCTGCCTTCTCCGACGGCGTGCGCGACGTCAAGATGAAGGAGGAGCTGGCGATGCATGAAGATCTGTGCACCTCCCTGGAGCTGTTCAACTTGGCGACCAAGTGCGCTAGGGCTGAGGAGGGGCGCCTTTCCCTCCTCGAGCTGCCTGCTGCGGATCCCGAAGAGAAGAAGTCCAAGGCCAAGGACGTGAAGCGCAAAGGGGCTGCCGTGCTTTCGCAGCCGAACCGGACACCAAGCGAGGCGAAGATCAGCCCGAGTCTTCCAAGGGCAGCCGGTACTGCGTGTACCACGACCTCCACACCCACAACACCAATGAATGTCAAGAGCTCGGGCGTCTTGTGGAAGGGTCGGCAGGCGCCCGGCGCAGCGACGGGCTACTGACGAGGAGGAGGAAGAAATGCACGGGGCCATTTGGGAAGACCGCGGCCCGCACCAAGGGTGGCGCGACCAACCTCGCGAGGACCGCTGGCAAGACCCACCTCGCGAGGGGGGCTGGAGGGATCAGCCTCGTGAGGATCGCCCGCAAGGGAACGCAGGCCTCCCTCCGCTGCCGCCACCGCCAAGGAGAATCGAAGACCGTCATCAGGACGAGGGGGCTGGGGGCTTCCGATGGCGCGCGGCGATCGCACGCATCCTGGGCGGAGCGCAAGCCCCAGCCTCTCACCGCATCTTCAAGCAGTTCGCCCGTGAAGTGAATGCAGTCCTCCCCAAGCTCGTGTCCACGCGCCCTCTCAGGTGGTCAGCGTGCGCCATCACGTTCAGCTCAGCGGATCAGCTCAAGTGCGCAGCCACAGCCGGAGTTCTTCCGATGCTTTGCTCCCCAATCATCAGCAACGTGCTGGTCACCAAGACCCTCATCGACGGTGGAGCAGGGCTCAACGTCTTGTCCGTGGAGACATTCAACAATCTTCAAGTGCCCTACAGTCAGCTTCAACCAACCAAGCCTTTCTCTGGAGTCACCGACAGCTCCACGGTCCCGATCAGGCAGGTTCGCCTTCCCGTCACCTTCGGGGCCCGCGACAACTACCACACCGAGCTCATCGACTTCGACGTCGCCCACATTACTTTGTCGTACAACGCCATCCTCGGGTACCCAGCATTGGCCAAGTTCATGGTCGTAACCCACCATGGCTACAACATCCTCAAGATGCCAGGAAGCGGTGGGGTCATCACGGTGCCCTGTGAAGAGAGAGATGCAGTGTGCTCCACGGAGCGAGCTTTTCAGCCGCATCATTTGGAAGACCCAGACCACAGCAGCAGGGCACCTCCCCGAGGCAGCACCCAAGAAGAAGAAGACATCAACCGGCCCGGCTCATCAAGAGACAGGCCCCTCAGGGCCCGCATCGGGCCAAGGGGAGCCTCCTTCCATCACATAGGAAAGCACGCCCGGCGCCCTCCTCGAGCGGGGGCTCGGGGCTCTCCCCGAGGGCCGCCCGACCTCGCCAAGGTCTCGAGGGAGGAGCTTGGGCACCACGTGAGGCGTGTTTGAAGCACGCTTCCATAGCAAGGTGAGCAAGACCAGGAGGGAGAACCCTCAAGAGTTCATCGGCCAAGGCCATTCAGAGCTACAGGCGTCAAGGGTCATGAGGGCAGCCGCCGCGCCATTGTGGCCCCCATCCAGTGAGGATGGTGGGCTGCACGTCTGCATCGACATACCAGGGCTCAAGCTGCCGCATCTCAAGAGCGCCTCTGGCCCTCGCGAGTGGGACGTTCACGAGGTCCGCCCATAGCTTCAGACGCATGCCTTATGGCTGCCCAACGCAGGCTGCTGCGCACTGTCTCATGAGGACCATCCTAGAGGCTCAAGAGGTCAGCACGCGCCGCAGCCACAGCGGAGATGGAAATGGCCCATGAGGAGCCGGGGCACCTCCGCAGCCTCCCGAGGCCCCAGGCACAGGGGCTCGTGAGGATCGGCTCCCGCAGCCCACCGAGTCTGCTACATCAACAACCCTTCCTCCCCAACATCACCAGTGACATCTTTAAGTTTTACTTCCGGTGGGGCGCCTTGAGGCCGCATTATTCCCAGGCCGCGTGGGTCCGTCCCTGCGGCATGTATCCCTTCTTATTTCATGTCTTTAGCTTATCCTATTGGGGGCGCCCCTCGGGCTGCATCATCCCCAAGCCGCTCGGGCCAGTCCCAGCGGCATGTATCCTTCATGCGTTTTGCTTAGGATTATGCTCTCATTCCACCATGCTTGTTATTTGGTGCCTTCTCCTGGGTGGCGAAATCTTGCACATTAAAGGAGGGGTGCCTGAGCATCGCGACTCAGGGCTCCTACCGGCTCTCCGGCCCTCACCCTCTGGTCTTGTCCATGGCATCGCGACCTGGCTTGCCAGCGACGGCTGAGACCAGCCCGAGAGCCGGGACAGGGACGTGAAGTTTCGTCATCCAACCCAGCTTGCGCGTTAAAGGGGTGCACGAGCATCGCGACTCAGGGCTCCTACCGGCTCTCCGGCCCTCACCCTCTGGTCTTGTCCATGGCATTGCGACCTGGCTTGACAGCGACGGTAGAGACCAGCCCGAGAGCCGGGACCCGAGGACGTAGAGTTGCGTCATCTAACCTAGCTTGCGCGTTAAAGGGGGGTGCCTCAGCTTCGCGACTCAGGGCTCCTACCGGCTCTCCAGCCCTCACCCTCTGGTCTTGTCCATGGCATCGCAACCTGGCTTGCCACGACGCTGAGACCAGCCCGAGAGCCGGGACCCGAAGACGTAGAGCACCGGCATCTGGCCAATTTTGCAGGAACACACTCAAAGACAAGGCCACAGCCAGCGCAACCCGCCTTTGAGGTAGGGCCTCATGAGTCCTGCTGGCTCTCACGAAAGTGCCCCGACACACCTCGCGAGGCCTCTCGCGCCACTCCAAAGCAACTAACGGCAGGACTAACGATCGCCCCGGCGAGCTCTTGTTCCTTTTGTGGTGAACCTGCAGGGTCCCCCCAAGGAGCACGGAACGACCTCGCCACGCAATCTCTCGCCGGCCAGGGCACGAACCTGGCGCCGCACCAGGAAGCATCGTCCTGACCCTCGAGATAAGTCATCCTCTGGGCACACTAGTCATCGCAACACCATCCCCACACTCAATGCAACTCCGTGTTAGCAACGTCGCTCTCCTTTCTCACCGAATGATGGGTGCTTGAGCGCCAAGGGGACCCCAGGCATCGCGACTCGGAGGCTCTTCTGGGACCTCGGGCCGCTCACCTCCCAGCCTTGACCACGGCATCGCGACACAGCATACCGGCGGCGGCCTGAAGCCGCCTTGGGACTGGGACCTGTCGGCACAAGAATCAAGCCCTCACGAGGTCTGAAAGGAAGAAACTGAGCTAGAACGGAATGAGCATCCCGCATTGCCTCGCAATAAGGATCATATTGACAAACGGAGCTACAAATACCTTACAAGCTCCCGCGGGGTACATTCTTGGCTCCTCGCAGGAACAAAAGACGCGAATCCTAAGGAGTCCTATCTACAGGGACCACCGCGGCAGACGCCATCATCAGCGATGGGCCACCCGGTCCGGAGCCAACCCCATCCAGATCAGGGCGGCGGCGACTGTGGCTCGCCTCTGCTCCGGGAGCGGCGCAGGCTCGAGGGCTCGTAGCTGTCGTCGCTCGTCTCCGAAGACGCGAAGAGCTCGGAGGAGTCGCTGGGTCCTCCGGTGCCTTCTTCGCCTGAGAAGCTGCCAAGGGAGCGGGCGGTTGGCCTCTGTCTCACCACAGCAGGACCCCGACCACCTCTCCCGGGGCAGCACTCCAGCCGGCGGCCCTCCGCGTCGAAGAGCTTGAAGGACATCACCGAAGCACCGTCGTACTCCAGGTGGATCGTGAGGCGCCCTCGTCCTGCAGACCGGGCGACCTCGTCCCAGCCTCGAGTCATGAAGACCTCGCCAGGCAACTTCTGCAACCTCTGCCCGGTTGCGAGGTGCCGCAGCCGGCGTGGCTGCAGCCCGAGTCCCAGGCTCCCCCTGCCGGACGACGGAGGCGAAGAAAGAAGGAAGACGAATCCAAGACTTGGGAGGCGCGGCGACGCGAAGCACGAACTCCCGGCAGGAGCCCTCGGCGTGAACTCCAGGGGGAAAGACGCACACCTTCGTTACCCGTCGGCGTTGGCGGCGGCGCCGCTCGTGGCGCCCGGCGTCACCTCCTTCAGGGCCACCAATCTGCGCATACAAGGGAAGAGGAAACCCTGGTGGCGGCCGCACGCACCAGAACGCAGGCGCCTCCTGGGCGCTCCTGCCACGACACCCGATCAAGCCGATTCTTTGGGGGGAGCGGGTCAGGGTCCTCTTGAGGAGCCTTTCCCTTCTCTTCCCTGGAGAACCGGCGGATTGGAGCCATGGCAACCAGACGAGACGAGGAAGAGGAGAAGCAGAAGGATAGACCGGAAGGGCGCACGCCGTTCCGTACTTATAGCCGGCGGAGGCCAACCGTCGGCCTCTACGATCACCGATCATCATGACCAACTCTACATGCAAGGACTTGTCGAATCCGGGCGGTTACCAAGGCGTCGTGGGGGAGCAGTGCCGCCCACGTCCAATCAACCGCCACGCGACGCCCAAGGCCGCAGGCTGTTAAAGACCTGACGCTTCGCACTTGCCCTTCGCCTCTGCTGCGGCCAAGTTCGGCACGCCCGTGGGCCGGGGGCTACTGTCGGCGTTAAGGAGCAGGGGTCCCCAGATTTACTGCGTGCGGCCTGCGGCGTGGCTCAAAGGAGGCCAGGACAGCCCATCTTCATCAACACAGGCTCAAGACCTTCGCGAAGCGGCCAAGCCTCATGGGCGACCAAGAGCTTTCTCGAGCCACGGCCTCGTCGGGCTGGCTCATGAGGAGGCGGAGAGTTCAAGGCAGGGTACCTCGCGAGGTGCCCGTGGACGCATAACCATGACGACCAAAGGGCGCCCATCGAGCGCCAGCCATGGCGTCCTCCTTTCCTCTTTGGTGCAAAGGGAGCAAGCGCGGCGAGCATCAAGCAAAGGCATCCATTTCGGTGCATCTAGACCATGAGCAGCCCCAACGGCTGGAATGCTGTCATCGTGGAGCCCAAGCAGGCGTCATCACCAGAGTCTTTGGCAGGCGAGGACCAACTTTAGTCAGGATTAGTGTACCCGCTGTTCCCCTTCAAAATGGCCAATTGTTGGCGCCCTTCCCGCTCAATATTTGGGAAGAGGCCTAGGGCCTTCGCCTATATAAGTAGAGCTAGCCACCATAGGAGGGGAGAGAGGATCCTCCATTCGGAATCCAGAGAGAGAGGATCCGCCATTCGGAATCCAGAGAGAGAGAGGATCCGCCATTTGGAATCCAGAGAGAGAGATAGAGACCCGATCCTCAAGCTAGAGCGACGGGATACCACTCAGCAGTTCATCACACCCACCAAGAACAGACCCTCGCGAGGCTGTTCTTCCCTGTACTGTTCCTCATCAGCCCAGGAGGCAATCCACACACCACACACTGGAGTAGGGTATTACACCATGATGGTGGCCTGAACCAGTATAAATCTTGTGTCTCTTGTGCTGTTCTTGTAGTAGTTTAGGTCCCTGCGATTCGGTGAGGTACGAGACGGTGGAGGGTTGGATCTCCGCGCGCACCCCAGAGTTCGAACCTTAAGGGTTTGCCGGAACCCGAAATCCGATAACAGTGGACACGCTCTACCATGTGGATCCTCCTCCAGGCATGCACTAAATTACTCACTTTCGCCGACGTGTGGGACAGCCAGCACCTGGGTCCACCAGCCATGCACTAAATTACTCCGTAGTAGAGTGACGGTAGACTACCCCGATCGAACCGCCGCAGTAATGCCCAATGAGCCATCAAATCACAAACCCCTCCTTTCCAAAGAAGAAGTTGGACGGACGAAGAAACCATCATTTCACTCTTCTCTCTCAGCTTCCTCTCTTGAAGAAAACCCCCACTCGCTTTGCTTCTCCCTCATCTCGTTCCTCCTTTCACTCTTCTCTCTTAGCTTCCTCTCTTGGATGGACGTCGGAGCACCGGCCGACGTGATGTCTATGGCTCTGGCCAAAACCGTCGAGGCTCATGGTACGAAGAAGCGCAAGCACCCCGTCGAGACTACATGAGACAAGCTCAAAGCCATTGCCACTGTCCAAGCCCCCTCTCCGGGTCCCTCATTAAGCAAGTCCAGGTAATGTTCTTGTTGACGATCTTTTTCTCGATCTTGATCGTGTTTTTTCATCTAACACGCAGTACTAGTACTGGTAGTACAACTTTCTGGGTGATCTTGCATGTGATCTTAGTGTGCCAAATGACGGTTCTAAATTCCTCTTTTGACCAAAACATGCGAGAGGTTGACACTGATTTCTTATAGATTACTTTCAACTACTCCCTCTGTCCCAAATTTCTTGTCTTAGATTTGTCTAGATACGTATGTATCTAATAACTAAATTGTGACTTGATACATCCGTATCTAGACAAATCTAAGACAAGCATTTTGGGACGGAGAGAGTACTTTATTAATATCAATGCTACCTTTTAAGAGGGTATATTTGCCTCAGTAACTTGTGTTATGGATATTGCATGTAATCCGTCTGCTCTCATGCCTTTGAAGACATGTTCTAGTGTCTTTGTTCACTCATTTCTGTGGGTTTAAGTAGTCATATATGGAGTATAATATCGAAAATCATCTTATATTTCTGAACGGAGGTAGTAATAAAATATGGTTTCAGTTTGAATTAGAACCAGGTCCGCGATGGAGATGAAGTTCTCAAAGTCATGCCGTGTGAACTGGAAGACCTGATGATGAGGTCTACTGCTGAACTATCCAAATTTGTGTCCTTGTCGCCATGTGTCCTGAACTAGTGTTTTCCTGTAGCATTGTTGTCAGGCGTGTTCTCGAGGCTGTACTTGACCACAACAATTTACTGGTTGTGCCTTCGATTACGAAGGGTGTGGTTCTTCTAAAGCTTCCCAACAAATCTGATGCGACCTATCTTCATCATCATGTTTATGAGTGGAAAGACCACTTTGTTAGGTTCTCCAAGGTTGAGAAGATGGTGATGGTGCATGTAGACATCTCACACGAAGTCCATGGCCTAGTCGATTCTGGCTGAGGTTCATCCGTGGAGTCGGTGGCAATATATAGTCTACAGAGTTTAGTTAGTGCAACTTTGCTTGTCTGTAGTAAGTATTATTGTTCAGTACTTGATTTGTGTTTATGAACCCTGTATTGTTTATTAGTACTACCGCTTTTGGTGTGTGGTCAGTCCTGAGACGTTCTATGTTAATGTCTGTCCACTCAATTCAGTCTATACATTTTGAAGTATCCAGATCATATTTTTTGTGAGGACGGTTTATCAATTATGGTTACACTCCAATATCTGTATGCATTGCAGGGTTTATCACACCCACCAGGATTTCCAGTCCCATGGACGTTCGGTCCATACGATTTGTCACGACCTTTGGACTGTCCTGCTTGTGGGAGTAGGAAGGGCCCCTGCATCCCACGCGTAGTTGGACGATCAATCTTCTGTTTAGTAATTCAACATAGTGATTTCCTGGTAAGGATTCACTCATGTCACATCAAGTAAATCTTATTGATTTACTGTCTAAATCTTATTGATTTAATGTCATGTTTTCTTTCTTTTCCTGTAATTTTACGATGCAGGTTTTGCCATGTGAGATTCATCACAAAATAAACCGTTTGGTTTGCTCTACGATGGCTATTTTTGCAGGTTTCACTTCTTATGTCGTGTCAGTAATGAAGGCACTATCCATCACTTATATTACTAGAAAAATATGGACCAGTCTGTTGTCTGAGTACAAGCTGAATCCCTATGATGAACTGCTGTTTGGTTTAACAAAAACGCCACAATTAGTCCTTCTCGCGTTTAAAAGAAATGAAAAAAAACTGGATCACGGTCACGGATCCTAGTCAAGTTTGAAAGCTGATCATAGCAGACCAGACACGATCGCCGCTATCTCGCCTAGATCGAGCATCGGCGGTTATCTAACAGCGGCAATGACGGCAGCGGCTCGATCCGATCCGGTGAGGATTGGGCACCGACCGCGTCAACGGATCGATGCGATCTACCGGAGGATCGGGCATCGACACCGCATCGGCTCTACAAGGAGCACCATCTCCGGCAGCGGCGGCACCTGCACCAACACTTGCACTTGCATTTGGTCCAGCCCGTGCAGTTGCACAACTGGGCTGCAGTTCGCACTTCATATACCAAAGTCCTTACAAAAACCGACATGTCCACCTTCTTGGTAAGCATTGGCCGCCTAAGTGCTTCGTTCTTTTTTCTTTCCATGTTGTTTCACATGATTCACTGTGTTGATCTAACTGTTTGGGTATGTCTTCTTGTTTGCAAACAGAGAATTCCTAGAGCAACGAGGGAGTTGTTCAACAATCCGGGCGACAGCGGCCAAGTTTCTCTTACCATGCGCAGCCTTGGTGTGAATGAACCTGCTCAATATACCGTAAGTACAAAGGATGGTCGCATGATGATTGATGCTAAAGGATGGTCAAGGTTCAAATCTAAATCATATCTTGCGGTAGGGGATGATGTCAAAATCGAACTTTCTCGGCAAGGAGAGCTGGTCCAAATCAACTTGGAAATTCTTCAGTAGCAGCACGCAACTGCCGAACTGATCTATCCTCCGAGAGATTTTTATGTAATATTTTGGCATGGTGAAACAAGTGTCCTGTGTGTATAAGTAGTACGACAGTATTATTTATCACATGGTATATCGTTGATAGAATTGCAACTCTGATTGCTGGTTAGGAACTGTCATTCGATTTCATTCCAACAGCTGCCGTGCTTTATTCAATTTTGTGTATTCGTCTTGCGACAGCATCTAAAACCAGCGCAGTACCGATCGCTTGCAATATGAATAGCGCTGAGGTAGAACAGATGGCCCCCCAAACATGCAGGGTCGGCCTGCAGCCCAAAGTCCAGAACCGCGAGCCTATTTGAGTATTATATTCTCAGCTGAACCCCCATAAAAAAAGCTGAACCCCCATAATGCCCGTGCGTTGTAGAGGGAGTATATTTCTCGGCAAGGTGAGCCTGTGATATAAAAGATTTGTATATTTCTTTACGTATGCGATATCTCTCTATCAAAAAATAATTATGTGTAACTAGTTACTCTGTCTTTCTACTTCCTTTCGCTGATATATGTGGGCAACCGCAACGGGTCCACGTGCCATATGCACAAATTAGAGTGCACAACTTCACGGTAGACACACCCGGTTATAGCGCGCAAAGAATGCCCAATGAGCCGTCAAATCACAACCCCTTTCCAGCTTTAGCGATGAAGTCGGCCAGATGAAGCGGCAATATTTCACTGGGCCTGAATCCCCTTCTCCCTCGTCTGCTTGTTCAGAGAAAACCCCCGCTCGGCGATTGCATAGGGTTTTCTCATGAAGAACCAGGTACGAATTCTTCATCCATCCCCGATAAATCCGAGTCCCTTGGTCGCAGATAATCCTAGGATGGCAGCCGCCGCCTTTGATGCATTTTTCTTCGTACTGAATCTAGTGTTTCAGTTGCAGTACCCAAAGTGCGAGTACCCTACAGATTTCTACGCCCTCGGCGAGACACCACACTTGTTCCTTCTCATCCTACCACAACATTTTGAAACGCGCATAGTATGTTCCTAGAATCCTCTTCTCTATCCGGGAGGGTGGGGTTTTTTTGAACATGCTGTGTTCTCATATTATTTTTCCTGCATTGTATTATTTGCTGTGCCAGAACACATGTACTTAAGATGCTCGGCCTTGCCATAACTGAATACACTAGTTTAATGGTCACAGTGAAGACAATCCATGGATATTACTTCCAAGTTGGGTTCATGAACCAAGAAGATCGCTGCTTTTTTTATGGCCGAACTTGGATAACCTTTCTCAAGTGTTACGAACTGAAAGTTGGCGTACGAATGTTGATGCCGATAGCAGAACCTGGTCTCATCTTCACTGTGATCTTTCACCCCGACGTCGTTCCAATTGTTCATCCATGTTAGTTTTGTATCTGGTTCTTGCTTGTTGCCTCGATTACTTCTGAATCCACCTATTCTGTCTAACTAATCACAATTTAACTTTAGAAGTATCAACGAATCTCTCACGAAGATGCTACTTCTAACTAATATGTTCTTATAACTGGTGGAACGTGTAGGTTTTTTCAGAGTTAAGCAGTCTGCTCGTTTGTTACTCTGTAATAACTCGGCTGTTACTAATGGCACTGAAGTTGACTGGATCGACATCCACAAGTTCCTACACTTTATTGATCGTCTTGAGGTCCTTGTGGGGCGTTTCAATGCTGGACGGCCACGTGGGATATGTGTGCCACTGCTGCACTCGTTGAACAGGTCCAACTGTGTCGAGAAACTAATGGTACTAGCTGTATTCTGTTATATATGTTGTTCATAAACTATTGCTAATACACAGTTTTACAGCTGTGATTTTCTTGAAACAGGAACTGCCGACCATGGTCGGGTCAGACTTGAGCTTGGTCACAACATGATGTTTATGTCGACCTACTCAATTCCCCTTGGAGGTGAAAAGATACTTATTAGTGGGTGGTCTCAAATAATGAAGGCCCGTCCATCTAGGAGAATAGGACAGAAGATTATGCCATGCTTTTCCATGGCTCTAAAGCGAATATCCTGTTTATTGACCACGTTGCGAGATGAAGCCGCTTTCAGAAGGTTGCGGAGGCGCGGGTTGGCGCCTGGGCCTTGTCCTGGGGCTTGGTGGCCTCACCCTTGGTTAACTGTAGGCAAAGTAGCACTGTTCGAGGCGTGCTTTGTACGGTTGAACCTGTATAAGTACTCATACCGCTTTCAGCTTTGGTTGTTAAGTGCCCCTGTTGGTTTCAGTTAAGGTTGTCAAGTACTCTTGCTGCTTTTACAGTCTGTCGTGTTTCTTCAGTCCTGTCTTCCTCCAGCCGCCAAAACCAAACCAGCCAAGGCCGCCGCTTCCGCCTCCCATGGTCGGCTGCGCCAACAAGACGACGCCGCCCTACCGTCTCCTAAATCGTTAACACCGACGTCCTCCGCGCGCTTTGGTGCGCTCGCCGCGGCGCCGCCCTCTCGCATTGTCAACATGGTCAACAAACAACAGGAATCGGCAGAAGTACGTGGAGAGGATGATGAGGGGCCCACCACGCCAACAGTATGGAAAAATAAAATGCTTCCTCCTAGTGTTTTCCGACATCCGGGACCCACGACATTGTGAGCGTATATAGTCAATATACAAGAGAACAACACAAGATCGGTGACACACAGGATGTAGCTACTCGAGCAGTATTTTTTTGGTTTGGTATTGTTGAGACGGAGCAGGGTTTGAACTGGGATGTGGCCCGTCTAGCCCAGGCTTATATTTTATGTTCACCATGTGACCAGCCTAGCTATTTTTTCTTTGTGAAAATGAGCCCAGTTTATTTTTTCAGAAGAATACCCAATCCAGGCCAACTTATTTTCTCATACGATGGGCTGCAACTCTTTCAAGACGCCTGCAAATCTTGAAAGTAATATGAAAAGGGTTGTAAATATAAAAACAGATGACAAATTGGCAATTACTTTATAATTTCTGATTTTTTCACATTTTCAGATTCCTATTTCACTGGGCATTAACCTAATTTAAATATATCTTCAAAGTACTTTAAATCTGGCTCAACATTTCGGTATTAAAAATAGTTTGGAACCCATAGAAATATGCAAAATTGGCCCTGGCCATCCAAAAAAAATGACCGCAATAAATTGCATAAGAAGTTGCCATGAGCTATATATAAATTATTAAAAAAGAGGGAGTAGTCTGACTTGTGGGCCTGTTTAGTTGACGCGTATGCAAGATTTTTTTAGTTATTATATACTACGTCAACAAACTATTCTAGCAGACGTAACCGTTGGATGTCAATCCAACGGCCGTCGTGTTTCTTCAATCTCTGATCTTCTTGCTCCAGCCGCCAAAGCAGCGCAGCCGGGACCGCCTCCGCCTCCCTGGTGGGTCTGTCTCAGGCTGCCACAGAGGGCCTCAGCGCCCCCTAGTACTCCCACCGCTGCGAGGGCATCCCTCTACTCACCCACACCCCATGTTATTCTGCGGCGATGGCAGCCTCACACCGCAGCCGAACCGGCGAACCCTCGTACTCCTCTCCGCGCGGGCTTCCACTGCCGCGTCTTCCCCGGCTCCGCATCGTCCCCTTCCTAGGCCTCGGCGTCGTCCACCGCCGTGGTGCTCTCGGAGCGGTTTGGTCAATGTGGTCAACGACCGACTTCCATCGGAAGAGTACTGTACGTGGAGAGGCTGACAGCTAGGTCCACAACAGCCGCAAGGAAGTGCCTCCTTATTACGCGGAAAATAATTATTCCTCCACCTGACATCAGGGACCCATCGGAGGGGCCACCAGTATTTCGCGAAAAAACGCTTCCTCGATCTGGGACCCACAGACGGGCCACCGTATTTCGCGAAAAATGTTCCCCATTGTCACCGGACCCACCGGAAGTGCCTCCTTATTACGCACAAAAAAATGAATACCCCCTGCTAGCTGGGACCAACCTTGGTGGGAGGCTGACTTGTGGGCCTACTAAGTAGACTGGGACGGAGGCCTTTATCAACTTTAGTCAATATATGAACGATTCTAGGTCCAGTGACTGTACGTTGTCCATCCAACGGCCGTAGTGCTTCTTCAACCTCTGGTCTTCTTGCTCCAGCCGCCCAAAGCAGCGCCGGTCGTGCCGCCTGCTCCTGCCGCTCGTGGCCGTCTGTGATGCCGCGGGGGCCTCACCGCCCCCTACTACTCCCACCGCTGGCCAGTCCATCCCTCTACGCACCCACACCCCTTGTTATTCTATGGCGACGACAACCTCACACCGCAGCTGAATGAGTGAACCCTCATACTCCTCTACGCGTGGGCATCCACTGCCGCGTCTTCCTCGGCTCCGCGTCGCCCCTTCCTAGGCCTCGCCACCGTCCACCGCCCTGGTGCTCTCGGCGCGGCGTGGTCAACGTGGTCAAAGAATGGCTTCCATCAGACGTGGACTGTACGTGGAGAGGCTGAGAGCTGGGTCCACGGCCGCAGCAAGGAAGTGCCTCCTTATTACGCGCAAAATAATTATTCCTCCACCTGACAGCGGGGACCCACCGGACAGGCTACCGTATTTCATGAAAAACGTTCCCCCCTGTCTGCTGGGACCCACCAGCTACATCTTCAGACGCAAGGAAGTGCATCCTGGCAAAAAACAACAACAAAACGATTCACCCCCCTGACTGCTGGGACCCACCAGCTACATCTTCGCAGGCAAGGAAGTGCCTGACAGTCGGGACCCACCTGGTCGAAGTGTACGTAGCGTTGTCATTCTGGTCGCGAACGTGTACGTACATACTGGTCGATGTAGAGGCGCGCACGTGTCGTAGTAGAGGCGCGCACGTAGCATGTACACGTACGTACAGCAGCGAAGGTGCAAGAAAGAAAATACGGCCACGTACGTACATACGGGCAGGGCCTCAAACGCCTACTCGCGTATACGTACATGGCTGGGTCAGAACGAAGAAACAGCGTCGTCGTCGTGTTCATGGGGAGCCAACCGGCTGGATCGGAACGGAATGCGTGGTCGTGTTCATCGGGAAGGCTTGGACGGAACAGGTGATGGAAACGAGGCTCGGCGCATCGCGACAACGAAGCGAAACAGACCTCCCTACGCTTTGGAACGGGTCCTGTTGATCGGGAGGGTGTGGCGTATCGCCAAAGCGGAGGAAACGGACCTCCTACGGTCAAAACGGGGGTCCTGTTGATCGGGAGGGGTGTGCCGTACCGCAAAACGGACGAAACGGACCTCCTATGGTCGAAACGGGGTCCTGTTGATCGGGAGGGGGTTTGGCATACCGCAAAACGGACGAAACGGACTTGTGTTGGAGCGCTACGGTCGAAACGGGGTTCCTGTTCATCGGGAGGGGTGTGGCGTACCGCAAAACGGACGAAACAGACTTGTGTTTGATCGCAACGGAGGAAACGGGGGTCCTGTACATCGGGAAGGGTGTGGCGTACATAAGCAGGACTCCACGGATACCGTTCATCTCCACCGTCGACCTCCTCCAGCCTCCACGGGCTCCTGTTCATCCAGCCTCCACCGCGCGCTACTCCACCGGCTACTGTTCAACCACCCCTCCACCGTCTACTGTTCATCCAGCCCTCCACCGTCTACTGTTCATCCAGCCCTCCACACCACGGGGTCCTGTTCAACCACCCCTCCACGGCCACACCTCCACCGCTCATTGTTCATCCAGCCCTCCACACCACGGGGTCCAGTTCATCCAGAGGCAACGCCACCGCTCCATCGCTCATCCACCCCCCCGCAACGCTCACTGTTCATCCAATCGATCGGCTTCAGTTAGCAGCAGTAGTGAAGGAATCGCTCCATCGGGTTCAGTTAACAGCCATCGATCGATCGCTCGGGTTCAGTAACGCGTAGCCTGCAGTGCAATCGCTCGGGTTCAGTTAGAGCCAACGCCTTGCTCGGGTTCAGTTAGAGCCAAGGCCTCGCACGTGTACGAGAGAAACGCGCATCGCTCGGCCCCCGACCTCCCACCGTAACAGGCAACTCCCTGAAATTTTCCTCCCCCTCGCTTCTACCACGGTTTTTTTCCGTCATGGACGGCCCAAAGAATGTCATGCAGCTGCGTCTTCGGCCCGCCCAGGACTAAGCCCATTTTCTGTCATGATTTTTTGTCATAGAAGTAGGAGCCCACCACATCTATGATGATACCAGGTTTTGACACAATTATCTCATAGAAGTGTCACATGTATGACACATTTTTTTTTCGTTCGGCCCAAAATGTCACGGATGTGTCTTTTTTTTGTAGTGATCTTTTGAGCTTGATAGTTTTGCTCTACGTGCTTCACTTATATCTTTTGAGCTTTATAGTTTTGCTCTAGTACTTCACTTATATCTTTTAGAGCACGGTGGTGGATTTGTTTTAAAGAAAATATTGATCTCTCATGCTTCACTTAGATTATTTTGAGAGTCTTAAATAGCATGGTAATTTTCTTAATAATAATATGCTTGGTATTCAAGATTTGTAAAACTTTCTTTTGAGTGCGTTGAATACTAAGAAAAGTTTGATGCTTGATAATTGTTTTGAGATATGGAGGTGATAATATCAAAGTCGTGCTAGTTGAGTAGTTGTGAATTTGAGAAATGCTTGTGTTGAAGTTTGCAAATCCCGTAGCATGCACGTCTGGTAAACATTATGTAACAAATTTGAAACATGAGGTGTTATTTGATTGTCCTCCTTATGAGTGGCGGTGGGGGACGAGCGATGGTCTTTTCCTACCAATCTATCCCCCTAGGAGCATGCACGTAGTGCTTTGGTTTTAGATGGCTTGTAGATTTTTGCAATAAGTATGTGAGTTCTTTATGACTAATGTTGAGTCCATGGAACCCCGTGATATGATACACTCTTTCACTTATAAACCTCCTTATATCTTCCTCAAAACAGCCACCATACCTACCTATTATGGCATTTCCATAGCCATTCCGAGATATATTGCCATGCAACTTTCCACCATACCGTTCTTCATGACACATTCATCATTATCATATTGCTTAGCATGATCATGTAGTTGATATAGTATTTGTGGCAAAGCCACCGTTCATAATTCTTTCATACATGTCACTCTTGATTCATTGCATATCCTACACAATCACCGGAGGCATTCATATAGAGTCATACTTTGTTCTAGTATCGAGTTGTACTCATTGAGTTGTAAATAAATAGAAGTGTGATGATCATCATTTTCTAGAGCATTGTGCCAAAAAAAAGGCCAAAGAAAAAAAAGAAGGCCCAAAAAAAGGGCAATGTTACTATCTCTTTTTCCACACTTGTGATTCAAAGTAGCACCATGTTCTTCATATAGCGAGTCTCATATATTATGCTTCAAAGTAGCACCATGTTTTTCATATAGAGAGTTTCTTGGCTTGTATATTCCTATGATGGGCTTCCTCAAATGCCCTAGGTCTTCGTGAGCAAGCAAGTTGGATGCACACCCACTTAGTTTCTTTTGTTGAGCTTTCATACATTTATAGCTCTAGTGCAGCCGTTGCATGGCAATCCCTACTCCTTGCATTAACATCAATTGATGGGCATCTCCATAGCCCGTTGATTAGCCTCGTTGATGTAAGACCTTCTCCTTTTTTGTCTTCTCCACATAACCCCCATCATTATATTCTATTCCACCCGTAGTGCTATGTCCATGGTTCACACTCATGTATTACGTGAAGGTTTATAAGTTTGAGATTACTAAAGTATGAAACAATTGCTTGGCTTGTCATCGGGGTTGTGCATGATGAGAGCATTCTTGTTTGACGAAAATGGAGCATGACTAAACTATATGATTTTGTAGGGATGAACTTTCTTTGGCCATGTTATTTTGAGAAGACATAATTGCTTAGTTAGTATGCTTGAAGTATTATTATTTTTATGTCAATATGAACTTTTGTCTTGAATCTTTCGGATCTAAATATTCATACCACAATTAAGAAGAGTTATATTGAAATTATGCCAAGTAGCACTCGCATCAAAATTCTGTTTTTATCATTTACCTACTCGAGGACGGCAGAATTAAGCTTGGGGATGCCTGATACGTCTCCAACGTATCTATAATTTTTTATTGCTCCATGTTATATCATCTATTGTTTTGGACTATATTAGGCTTTATTTTCCACTTTTATATTACTTTTGGGACTAACCTATTAACCGGAGGCCCAGCCCAGAATTGCTGTTTTTTGCCTATTTCAGTGTTTCGAAGAAACGGAATATCAAACGGAGTCCAAACGGAATGAAATCTTCGGGAACATGATTTTCTCATCAGATAAGACCCACGAGACTTGGAACCTCCGTCAAGATAGCTACGAGGCTGCCATGAAGTCCACAGACGTACTCCTTCCTCCTAAATATACCTACGTACCCCCAACAGATAAGATACAGAGCCAAAAACCTAATCCCACCGCCGCAACTTTCTGTATCCACGAGATCCCATCTTGGGGCCTGTTTCGGAGCTCCGCCGGAAGGGGATTCCACCATGGAGGGCTTCTACATCATCATCATAGCCTCTCTGATGAAGTGTGAGTAGTTTACCTCAGACCTTCGGGTCCATAGTTAGTAGCTAGATGGCTTCTCTCTTTTTTGGATCTCAATACAATGATCTCCCCCTCTCTCGTGGAGATCTATTCGATGTAATCTTATTTTTGTGGTGTGTTTGTTGAGACCGATGAATTGTGGGTTTATGATCAAGATTATCTATGAGCAATATTTGAATCTTCTCTGAATTCTTTTATGTATGATTGGTTATCTTTGCAAGTCTCTTCGAATTATCCGTTTGGTTTGGCCAACTAGATTGGTAGTTCTTGCAATGGGAGAAGTGTTTAGCTTTGGGTTCAATCTTGCGGTGTCCTTACCTAGTGACAGAAAGGGTTGCAAGGCATGTATTGTATTGTTGCCATCTAGGATAATAAGATCGGGTATTTATCATATTGCATGAATTTATTCCTCTACATCATGTCATCTTGCTTAAGGCGTTACTCTGTTTGCATTAACTTAATACTCTAGATGCATGCTGGATAGCGGTCGATGAGTGGAGTAATAGTAGTAGATGCAGGCAGGAGTCGGTCTACTTGTCTCGGACGTGATGCCTATATACATGATCATACCTACATATTCTCATAACTATGCTCAATTCTGTCAATTGCTCAACAGTAATTCGTTCACCCACCGTAAAATACCTATGCTCTTGAGAGAAGCCACTAGTGAAATCTATGGTCCCCGGGTCTATTTTCATCATATTAATCTTCCTACGCTTTATTATTGATTTTGCTCTTTATGTTGCCTTTTATTTTACTTTGCATCTTTATACCAAAAATACCAAAAATATTATCTATCATCTCTATTAGATCTCACTCTCGTAAGTGACCGTGAAGGGATTGACAACCCCTATTCGCGTTGGTTGCGAGGAGCTATTTGTTTTGTCTAGTTACGAGGGACTTGCTGGGCCTTCTCTTGGATTGATACCTTGGTTCTCAAAAACTGAGGGAAATACTTACGCTACTCTGCTGCATCATCCTCTCCTCTTCGGGGAAAACCAACGCAAGCTCAAGACGTAGCAAGGGTGCGGGGGGTCATCGGCGGCGGTGGAGCGGGGGAGGGTGCGGGAGGTCGGCGGCGGTGAGGGGGGTCAAGATGGAGGGGGATCTGGCGCAGGGGGCCGCGAGGGGGATCTCGCGAGGGGGGATAGCGATCGAGATGGAGGGGGATTGAGACTGAGTGTCCTCATGAATATTAAATATTTTTTCATATTGAATATGAAAAAATATCATCAAATTTGAAAAAATATTCATGAATTCAAAAAGTGCCCATGAATTAAATTTAAAAATATTCATGAGTTCGAAAAATAAAAATGGTAGTAGTTTTGCAAAAAAAATGATAGTAGTGGCGCACGAGGTGAGTGGTGCGCCATTACTAGTTAAAACTAGTAATGGCGCACTATGCCCTGGTGCGCCATTAGTATTTTTGGAAAAATTAAAAAAAATGTTAGTCGTGGCGCACCATGGGTGTGGTGCGCCATTAGTGTCTATCACACTAATGGCGCACCAACACATGGTGCGCCATTGCTATATAGTAGTGGCACACCACATGTCTGGTGCGCAATTAGTGTCCATATCATCTATAGCCCTTTTCCTAGTAGTTCTCCCCTCGTCGCCCTATGTGAGAGCGATTACTGGGTTATATCTGGCATTTGGAAGTGTGTGGTTTATTAAGTATCGGGTTCTAGTTGTCATAAGGTCAAGGTACAACTCCAGGTCGTCCTGTTACCGAGGATCACGACAATTTGAATAGATAAGATTCTCTGCAGGGGTGCACCACATTACCCAACACGCTCGATCCCTCTGGCCGGACACACTTTTCTGGGTCATGCCCGGCCTCGGAAGACAGCTCTACCTAGGCACAACAGAGAGGTCGGCACGCCGGTCTAAATCCTACACGGGCAGGGGTCTAGCCCCATCGCCCATTGCACACCTGCATGTTGCGTGGGCGGCCGGTGAGCAGACCTAGCAACCTCCATCACAAAGGAAGTTGCGTTACGCGGTCCAACCCGGCGCTCGCCGCTCAGTTGCTGACGTCAAGAAGGCTTCGGCTGATACCACGACGTCGAGTGCCCATAACTCTTCCCGTGTAGTTGGTTAGTGTGTATAGGCCAGTGGCCAGACTGAGATCAAATACCAAGATCTCGTTAAGCATGTTATTTTTGAAGTAACCGCGGACGCCGACCAGGGCCAGGCCCACCTCTCACCTAGGTGGTCTCAACCTGCCCTGTTGATCCACCACAAAGTAATAGTCAGGGGCCGTCGGGAACCCAGGCCCACCTCTACCGGGATGGAGCCACCTGTCCTTTCAGCCCCCACATCGGAATCACTTGCGGGTACTCTATGAGCCGACCTGACTTTAGTCATCACATGTATCATATAATGTATATAAGTATACACCCGTGATCACCTCCCACGTGATCACGGCTCGGTAGTATAGCATGGCAGACGGACAAGAATGTAGGGCCACTAATGGAATACTAGCATCCTATACTAAACATTTAGGATTGCAGGTAAGGGTAACAACTGTAGCAACAATGACAGGCTATGCAGCAGAATAGGATTAATCGAAAGCAGTAACATGCTACACTACTCTAGTGCAAGCGGTCTCAGGGTCTACCGGAAAGAAGTAACGGAGGGGGAACACAATAAATAACAGAGCAATCAAAGCATACCATGACAAACACGGTGCTAGATGTGCCCTAACACGGTAGTAGGTGACATCGGCAAAGGGGGGAAACATCCGGGAAAGTATTCTCTGTGTTTGACATTTTCGGAGAGATGAAACGGAGGTGGATTGTTGCATGTTCGCTATGCTAGGGATGTGTGGCTGATGAACGGAGAGTGTATCTGTATTCTTCTCGTCGTTGTGAGCAACTTCCATGTATAAAGTATTTTCATCCGAGCTACCGTTTATTATCTATGATTTTCTAAAGTTTTCAAAAAATTCTGAAATTATTCTATTTTATTTTAAAACAATTATTGTAAATGCAAAATGCTAGGTGTACTCAGAAAGGTACCCAGCAGTACAACATAGAGGCTGACTGGTGGGGCCCTGGTCAACTATCCAACAAGATTTGATCGACCAATGATTGGTCAAATGTCCAGTGGGGCCCATATGTCATAGACTCAAAGTTAATAGATTTTAATTAAGTCAGTTTAATTAACAAGGGACCCACATGTCATACATTAATGTTAATTTAAGAGTTTCAATTTATTAAATTGTTAATTAGGTGGGTGTGGGTCCCGGTGTCAGTGGGTCAATGTGGGTTCATTAGTGAGTGGGAGTAGGCCGTTTTGGCCGGCGGTTAATCGCGAGCAGCAGGGGAGGCCATTGGGAGCCTCGATGCTGGTGGAGCAGCAGGCTGCTACGGTGGCCGCAGCGCAGTAGCAGAGCGGTGGCGAGGTGCGGCAGCGAGCAGCGTGACACGGGCAGCCGACGGCAGTAGCAGGTGGTGCAGGAGGCGAGCGGCAGGCTAGCGTGTGGTGGCGGCTGTGGGTGACCGCGACGGAAGCACGAGGCGGCAACGCAGGCAGGCGCGACCAGCAGCCGGCAAGCACGGCGAGCGGCCACGGGAGACGCAGCGGGCAGGACTCGGCCATGTGCGGGCGGCAGCAGCGTCGGAGAGGCGACGCACGGGCGTGCGCGAGGCCACGTGAGAGCGTGCTCAAGCGTGTTACGGCACCAGCGAGCGCGGGCAGCGCGCATACGAGGGGAGGAGCGAGTGGTGCGGGGACCTACAAGGGGATGCGCGGGCGGCGGCAGTCGCCACGGTAACCGTACGAAGAAGGGAAAGGGAAGGCGGAGCGGGTCGGGGTCCTCACCCCCGATGCAGGGGTTCGCCGGCGAGGCTTGGTGAGGCTACTCGGGGAGGAGGACGAGGAAGAGAGGAGGTAGTCCGGTGAGGTGGCGGTTCGGGCGACGGCACGATCCAGCAGCGTCGGGGCTGTCGTCGATGTCCAAGGGCGTCAAGGGCGATGGCGACACAGTCGACGCGTTGAGGGGCGCCGTCGAGCACCCGATCCGATTTGGATCGGGGGGAGGGGGCAGAGGGAGGAGTGGGGGAAGTGGGGTGGTGTGCGCTAGGGTTTCGGGGGTTGGGGGAGGTTAGTAGGCATAGATGGGCCGGCCTGGTTGGCCCAATGGCCAGCGGGGCCGTGGCCTAGTGGAGGGGAAGGGGTTCTCCTTTTCTTTTCTTTTTGTTTACTGTTTTGTCTTTTTCCTTTTATTTATTTTTACCCTTTTCTGTTTTATTTTATTTTAGTTTTATAAATCATAAAGTTTGTACCTAAAAAATTAGTACCACTAATTATACCTCTACTACAAAAAGTTTAAACCTCCATTTAAAATAGTTTAACATTTTAATAACTATAAAAGGCATTCAGTTAATTCTTTTGCTATTGTTTTATTTATTTTAGGACATTCAAACACTTTTAAAGATGTTGGTTTCTCCACCATTACTACTTATGCATTATTTGTCACTACCAGAACAATTTTGCTTTAATATTTGAAAACTTTCATTTGTTTGCCTTTGTTTTAAAATTGAAATTGGAACTGGGTTTCGAACTAACACGAGTTTATCCACAGTAACCGGAGGTGACGTGGCATCCTTAGCGGGGGATCACTATAGCTTAATTATCCGGGCGTCACATGCGATTTGCCCCAGAGCAAGTGCCACCGCTGGGACCGTGCTCCTCGGCTGGGCGAAGAGGCGTAGAAGGAATAATTTCTCTGCCCGTACCTCACAGAGCGTGTTTGCCGGGATGCTGTTGGTGTTGTCCTTCTCAGGTGCCTCCTGCTCCTGTATCGGCCGCAAGGGAGGTGGTAACAACGCGTCGACTACGTCCTCCGCCGCATCCACATCCCCATGTGTCCCCGCAGCCCCGTGGCATCGGCGGCCGCGGGCGGTGGGACCTTTGAGGTGGACGGGTGAGCCGCGGCATTGGGCTTCTTATTGGGCGCCATGATTGATGGAGCCGTCGATGAAGAAAATGGCGGTCAAGATGACGCGATGCTTACACTCTCGGGTGCACGCAGGTGATCGCCCTACCTGGCGCGCCAAAGATGTCGTGGGAAACCACAACCACCTATGGGCCCATGAGCCCCTTTGTGGTTCGGCAGGGGGATGGGCACGTTGCACAAATAGCAGAGGAGCGTAACACCGCACGACAGAGATCACATAGGCAGTTTTACCTAGGTTCGGGATGCCGTGAGGCGTAAAACCCTACTCCTCCTTTGGTGGATTAATGGTGGATTATGGTGGAAAATGCAGCGCTCTTGCCCGGCAGGGTTGCCTCAGGGCGGGAGCGACGACGTGCGCATGAGTATGCGAGTGTCCGAATCCTTTCTACGGTTGCCATAGGCCTCCTTTTATAGATCAAGGGGTCACCACAGTGGCAAATTAGTCATTACGCACTGATTAGATAGCAAACAACGCTATCATATCTTTGCAGGCGGACATAGCATATTAAATGCGCCGCTTAGTGTCACATCATAGTGTGCCAAGCAAGCCTTGCCGGGCCGCTTTGCTAGTTTCGCGCCTGCATAATTGAAACGTCTTTGGACGGGTGTCATCTGGAGGTGGTTGCTATTGGAAATAGCTGCCATGTGGCAAGAAATAGACACTTAGTCACCTGTGGGCTTGACACCACACCGATCGGTGACTTGTGTCGCTGTGAGGTGGAGCGGTGAATCCTTTGCAGGGTAGTTCGCCCTTGCCGAGCCCGTCAAGCCTGCCGGGGCGGTCTGGAGTTTTGTTTTCGGGGCGACCTCCTCCTAGCTAGACTCGCCTACCCGGCAAGGGAGATTTTCCCTTAGAGATATCTTGATTCCTTTGTCTTGACTTGATCTTCTTGATCCACCCTCTTGATTCCCTAATAAGCCGATCTCTCTGGCTTGGTCTTGGTCTTGGGTGTTGTAATCTTGATCTTAGGCCTATGCACAGTCTGGGCAACAGACCCAGGGTTTGTTGCACCGACACCCCCACCTGTCATCCTCATAAGGCCCCTTTTATTTTTCTATTAATTATAAATCCTGCAAAATTTCTTTTCCGGAATATGCTAGTTTTCCATTTCAGGTAAGTCCAAATCTAGACATTCCAATTATGGAAATTTGCTAAATCTATCAATTTCCTTTTTAGGCAGTAGTGCATATGTTGCGTTTGTGAGCATTTTTCTACAGCAATATATACATGTTATATATCATTTTGTGCTAGGAAATTCCCACTAATCCATTGGTAGCATTATTTTCATCATTTGAGCAAGTTTTGGAACATGTTATTTTTACAACATATGCCATGTTATCATTTTTGTATGATTTTGTGTGATTTTTATATGAGCATTATTATCACATGATTTGGAGCATAGACATGCCATTACTGCTAGATTTTGTTTCATGCCATGAATTGCCTTGTAGTGAGTGCAACAAGCTTGAAAACATGTTAACATGAATATGTTTCTGTCAACTCATGCTTATTTTGCCGAGTCTGAAACTCTGTCAACATAACTTGCCATTTTGCATTGATGCTATCATCAATCTGTAGATCTTTGGAGCATGATCTTGTTTGCCATGAACGCCAGGTTCTTGTTTTCCATGATAAGTTCCTGTAGCATATAACTCTAGCTCTAAACATTGAAATCTGGACCTGTTTTCTGCCATGTCCAGTATTTTTACGAAGTCTGCAAAACTATTATCATTTGCCTTTTTTGCCATGTTGTTTTGATGATGATCTAGTGAGATTTAGAAATAGACCAGTAATCATGCTTTGTATTCAATGTTACGCACTCTCAGTCCATGTCATTTGTTTCCATGTTTAAGTTCTGCATCATAATTAAATGTTGCATCTAAAGTGCCATCTTGCTGTTAGGATCAGTTTTGCATTGCATATTGTTTTGCTCACCGTTTGGGCTCCGTGCATCTGTTTTCAGTGATCTTTATATCGATTTCAACTGAAATCTTTCAATCTTTCTAGTGGCATGCTTGGTTTACAAAGATTCTGCCCATAACCATTTTTTCTCCACCGTTTCCTTCCCATTGACGTATCCCTCATTCCGATAGAACCCTAGCTCCGTGCATAATGTTCTTCATATGCATTTAGGATAGAATTGCATGTAGTATACGTTCATTGCCATGCCTTGTTTGTCTATTGTACACTCGTGCTTTCTTGTGGGTAGTTCCGGGAGACTAGATCGAGTCCGAGGACCATGTCGAGTACGTTCACCAAGAGCAAGCTTTCGATACCACTGAGGACAATTAAGACAAGATGATCATTACCACTGATATCACTACTATCTTTGCTTGCTAGTTGCTCGTTGCTATCGCTATGTTGTGCTACCTACCACTTGTTTATCAAGCCTCCTAAATTTCCATGAAAAGCCTCTAACTCACCTTCCTAGCAAACCGTTGTTTGGCTATGTTACCACTTGCTCAACTCCTCTTATAGCGCTGCTAGTTGCAGGTGCAGTGCAGGTTGTTCCATGTTGGGACATGGATATCATGGGATATCACAATATCTCTTATTTAATTAATACATCTATATACTTGGTAAAGGGTGGAAGGCTTGACCTTTTTCTTGGTGTTTTGTTCCACTCTTGCCGCCTTAGTTTCCGTCATATCGGTGTTATGTTCCTTGAATTTTGCATTTATAACGCGGTCGGGGTTTATGGGCCCCCTTGATTCTTCGCTTAAAGTAAATCTTTCCCGAGGAGATCCAACTTTGGTTTTGCCATTTGGCTAATAACAACTAAAACTACATGGGTAGTAATTAACCCGAGGATTCTTAATCAACAACCCCGGGCTAGTGCTCGACATGAGTGTTTGTCCACCAACCCAGTAGTTGGCGGTGCCGCCTCGGGGCAACTCGAGGTATTTGGCTATCGTCCACTTAGCATAGATGGGTGAGTCCGTAGATAGAGAGGGGCGGCTCCGGACCCGGATCTAACTCACCAGGAGATCACCTTGGGATAGTTTTCCTTTCTTCGAAGAACTTGTGCACCGGGATTCCGAGAACAGTCGGGTGGTCCCGAGATGGAGAATTGCCTCCGCGGATTGTGAGAGCTTATCATGTGCTAAGTTGGGACACCCCTGCAGGGTTTAATCTTTTCGAGAGCCGTGCCCACGGTTATGTGGCAGATGGGAGCTTTTAATATCCGGTTGTAGTGAACATGACACTAAACTCATTAATATACACCAATAGTGTGTGTAACCGTGATATTCTCTTTTCGATGAAGTTCGGGAAGAGAACACGGTGGGGTTATGTTTGAACGTAAGTAGCTCAGGATCACTTCTTGATCATTACTAGTTTGCGACCATTTGCGTAGTTTCTCATCTTATTCTTGTATTTGTAAGTTAGCCACAATACTAATGCTTAGAGCTTGCTGCAACTTCACCACTTAACCATGCCATGCCTATTTTAAGCTTTGATAGTCTTGACACCGTGGGTAATAGGATTTCTGAGTCCCCGTGGCTCACAGTATACTACAAAACACAGCTGCAGGTACCATTGAGTTTGACTAGGATCATGGTCATTTCTACGTTACGTATTCGGACAATCAATAGAGGCCCTAGTCGGAGTAGCCGGGGATAGTAGCAGGTGGTGTTTTCATGTTTATCTTGTCCATAGTCATACTCTATTTATATGTTATGGATGATTGTATGATGATTGTAATATTTATACTATTCTGGGGTAAGTGTATGCCTTGATCTCCTATTCTGTCTATTCATTTGGTTGTATGTATTTGTATGCCACCTTGCTATGCATTCCAAAACGGGATTCTCCCATGACCTCGAATTCATCACGAGATTGTGAAAGAGTTTAGTCTTGGGCATTACAGAACCTTCTCTAGCTATCTATGCTTTCTTCTCTCGAATTCTATTCATGATACATCACAATTATTGAACAAGTCTTTTTCAGACTCTCCGGGTAAGGCGCACTCGAAGCCATCGATTTGAAAGGTCTAACCTCCAAAACCTTCAAAGTTGTTTCTGGTGTGACCTACTCACTCCAACTCAGACTCACTGAAACGATTTGATTGATCTAGGTTTTTCAATCTCGGTGCTACCGGTTAGACCAACACGGCGTCACCTAAAAGCATAAGTGCTCCCTGGGTGATTTTGGTAATAAATGTCAACATATCTCTTGTTGGACTAATACTTTTGTCTAGTATATTTCAGTATGAGTTTAATAATGGCATGGTAAGGACAAGAGGATGTGGAAACCCTTGAAATTTCTAAGGACAAAGATTGGCAAAAGCTCAAGACTCTTCATTTCTATTTTAGTGATCCAAGATCACATTGAGTCCATATGAAAGCCAATACTATTAAAAGGGGATGAGGTGTTCCTTAATGGTCTACTTGCTCAAAGTGCTTAGTGATATTGCTCCAAACAACCCTCAGCCACTCTCTCATTTCCACGTATGCCCAAAACTCCAAATCAAACTTGGCCCCAGTGAAATGATCTATCTAGCGCCACCGAGTTCAGTTGACATAGCCACTGCCAGAAACCCTAGACAATTTGCTCACACCGATATGGATCTCAGTCTCACCGAGATGGCCTCGCAAACTCTCTGTTGCATGTTGTAATTATTTTGGTCCCACTGAAATGTGCAATCGTGTCGCGCCTGCAGATGCTGCTAACGCATCAGCATGGGACTGATGAAGTGCAGTTCAGTTAATTGCTTAACTGAACATGCAACGTCGAGTGAGTGGGCTTATGGGATGAGTGCGTGTGTTGGGTTGAGTAAGGGTGGGCCGCAGGCCTTGTAAGGGTGGCCCGGTGGGGCAACTACTTATGTACGTATCATCAGAGGAAATGGCAGCGAGTGGTTGAACGATCTTCCTTTCCCCATCTCCAAGTTCCTCACGTACTCCGTTCTCTCTCCCTCATCCCCAATTCTAGATCGAGATCTCCCCTGGGCATTACAGTTGGTAATTAGAGCCTCCACAAATCCTCCCAATTTTTTCCAATCGCGGCCTCCGCTGCTCGCTAACTCTCCAGATCGAGCGGTAACACCCACCGAGCTAGGTGCGAGCCGCTCCGGCGAGCTCGCTCGAAATCCTACTCGAGGTTTGCCTTGATTTGGAGCGCGACCATGGTGCTATCCAAACCCTCATCCCATACTCGCCGCGCTGGACGCGATGACGGAGACGACGGACAAGCTACAGAACCTGCTCGAGTCCGTCATCTGCCGCCTTAATGCCATCTAGAAGACGTCCGACGAGCGTGACCAAGCCCATATTGCCTACAATGACCAGGTCTCCAACGAGCTCAAGCATGTGGCCAAACAGATCAATCTAACGTAAGAAGATATGGACGAGGCCCGCAAGTCCCCTCCGCCGCTCGACCCCGGCACATCCGCACCCGGTACGATACCGGCCTCGGGCTCCTCCATCCAAGCGCCGCCCCTCCCCCACCAACGACTCGTCCTCCACCACCCCCGCCGCTCTACGCAGAGGGCGCCGCGCAGCTTCCGTTTGCACGGCTCGTCAACCACGGGCCACCGCCGCTGCTGCATAACTCACTAACCGCGTACGAGCAACATCGGGGGGTCGATCACTACACCAAGCCCCTCAAGCATGACTTCCCCCGCTTCAACGGCGACGTGTCGTGGATCTGGCTTGAGCGACGCACCTCCTACTTCAAGCTCTACCAAGTGGCACAACATAATTGGGTCACAACAGCGGGTCTGTACATGGATGGGCTCGCAGCGATGTTGCTACAAGCGTATAGATAGACACACCTTGTTATCTCATGGTCTGCATTCAGAGCAGCTGTAGAAGTAGAGTTCGGCCCCGAAGAGTTTGAGGCACAGATGCACCACTTAGTCCAATTGCGTCAGACAGGCAGTGTGCAGGAGTATCGTCAGCAGTTCGAGACCTCCATGTACCATCTCCTCTCCTTGGATCCAACCCTGAGCACACAATTCTACATATCTCAGTTCCTACTTCGTCTGAAGGATGAACTATGGCTGGGCGTCAGGTTACAAGCCCCCACAAGCATTACCCGAGCAGCTGTGTTTGCACGAATTCAAGAGGAAGAACTGGAAAACCAAAGGGCACCGTGCAACCGCATTGTTCCTGTGGGTCGACCACCACCACCACCAGCCGCAACAGCTACGCAGGCTCACGCAACCGCCCAACCTCGTCTAGGCGGTGACTAGTACGCTCTTGAACGATAACTCAAAGAATTTAGAAGAGCCAACGGTCTCCGCCTCCGCTGTGGCGACAAACACTCACGCGAGCATCAGTGCAAGCGCACTAGACACATACTGATGATCGAAGTGGGTGACTTTGGAGAAATTATTTTAGATGGTACAGTGCAAGCTCTGCAACTCTTGGACCCGCCTGACGCCCATGAGCCGGAATGTTGTGCAATATCACAACATGCGGTTTCTGGAGAGGAAGCGCCCTCCACCATTCGCCTGCGCGCACAAGTTGGAGACCAATACATGCTGTTGTTAGTGGATTCGGGCAACTCACACTTTTTCATCAGTGACTCCTTTGTGCATCGCGTGTCAGCCCACACCGAGGCATTACCACCGGTATCAGTCCAGGTGGCTAACGGGCAGCATTTGCATTGCAACAAGATTGTACAACAATTGGGATGGCAAGTACCTGGACACACTTTTCATACAGACTTCAGAGTACTGCCAGTGGGAGCATATGATGGAGTCCTCGACATGGATTGGTTAGCCTCACACAGTCCCATGAACTGTCATTGGAAACTAAATACGATCACATTCGAAACAGAAGGGAAAGCAGTGCATCACTGCTACCTCTTGAGCACTGCATTGGATTTCCTTGAAGAGGAAAGGGTGATCCAAGGTATCAATCCAGTAGGAGGCTACACGCAAGTCTCTCGTACCTACACAAAAGAAATAGCTCCACGCAACCAACGTGATTAGGAGTTGTCAATCCCTTCACAGTCACTTACGAGAGTGAGATCTGATAAAGATGATAGATAATATTTTTGGTATTTTTGGTATAAAGATGCAAAGTAAAATAAAAGGTCAAAGTAAAAGCAAAGAAATAATAAAGTGATAAAAGATTGATATGATGAGAATAGACCCGGGGGCCATAGATTTCACTAGTGGCTTCTCTCAAGAGCATAAGTATTCTACGGTGGGTGAACAAATTACTGTTGAGCAATTGATGTAATTGAGCATAGTTATGAGAATATCTAGGTATGATCATGTATATAGGCATCACGACCGAGACAAGTAGACCGACTCCTCGCATCTACTACTATTACTCCACTCATCGACCGCTATCCAAAGCATGCATCTAGAGTATTAAGTTAATGAAAACAGAGTAACGCCTTAAGCAAGATGACATGATGTAGAGGATAAATTCATGCAATATGATAAAACCCCATCTTGTTATCCTCGATGGCAACAAGACAATACGTGCCTTGCTGCCCCTCATCACATCGAAAGTACACCGCAAGATTGAACCCAAAGCTAAGCTCTTCTCCCATTGCAAGAAAAACCAATCTAGTAGGCCAAACCAAACTGATAATCCGAAGAGACTTGCAAAGATAACCAATCATACGTAAAAGAATTCAAAGAAGATTCAAATTCATAGATAAACTTGATCATAAACCCACAATTCATCGGTCTCAACAAACACACCGCAAAAAGAAGATTATATCGAATAGATCTCCACGAGAGAGGGGGAGAACATTGTATTTAGATCCAAAAAGAGAGAAGAAGCCATCTAGATACTAACTATGGACCCGAAGGTCTGAGGTAAACTACTCACACTTCGTCGAAGAGGCTATGGTGATGATGTAGAAGCCCTCCGTGGTGGATTCCCTTCCCATGAGCTCGTAATGTGCCCCAAGATGGGATCTCGTGGGTACAGAAGGTTGCGGCGGTGGAATTAGGTTTTTGGCTCCGTATCTGATCGTTTGGGGGTACGTAGGTATATATAGGAGGATGGAGTACGTCGGTGGAGCAAAGGGGGGCCCACGAGTTAGGGGGCGCGCCCTAGGGGGGGCGCCCTCCACCCTCGTGGCCGCCTCCTTTCTTTCTTGACAGCGGGTCCAAGTCTCCTGGATCATATTCGGTGAGAAAATCACGTTCCCGAAGGTTTCATTCCGTTTGGACTCGCTTTCTTGAAACATCAAACAGCCAAAAACAACAATTACGGGCTGGGCCTCCGTTAATAGGTTAGTCCCAAAAGTAATATAAAAGTGGAAAATAAAGCCCAATATGGTCCAAAACAGTAGATAATATAGCATGGAACAATCAAAAATTATAGATACGTTGGAGACGTATCAATCTCCAGGACATCAGAACCTCAGACCTTCCACCACTTACAGAATTAGATGCGTATGAACTCCATCGCATGGAAGTGGCTAACGATATTTGGACTGCAGCTCTAGTTATAGTTGAGCGGTCAGACAAAGGGATCCCAAAACCGGTTCCACCAAATATCCAGAAAGTGCTGTCAAAATATCAGGACGTGTTCGCTGAACCAACAACTTTACCACCTCATCAATAGTATGATCATGGTATCCACCTCGAGTCGGGCACTGTCCCAATCAACACCAAGCCATATCGATACTCACTTGCTCAGAAGGACGAAATCAAGAAGTAGGTGAAAGATATGTTGACGAGAGGCGTCATTGCTCACAGCATGAGCCCATACGCTGCACCCGTTCTGTTGGTAAAGAAAACGGATGGCAGCTGGCAATTCTGTGTCAATTTCAGATGACTGAATTCTGCAACTGTTAAGAACAAGTTTCCGCTGCTGATTGTGGATGAGCTGCTGGACTTACTGGAAGGTGCTACCTACTTCTCCGAGATTTATCTGCGTGCTGGATATCATCAGATATGTATGCGCGAGGAGGATGAAGAGAAGACAGCCTTCAAAACTCACCACAGGCACTATCACTTCATAGTGATGCCACTTGGCCTGTACAATGCCCATGCGACATTTCAGTGCCTCACGAACATCGTGTTTGGGCGATACGTCCGTAAGTTCATCATCATATTTCTTGATGTCATTTTAGTCTTCAGCACTGACCTGGAGGAACATGAGGAGCACCTACGTCTCACCTTGAAACTGCTCCGCGAACATCAGCTTTTCGCCAAGGCAACCAAGTGCTCGTTCGCACACACTAGCATCAAGTACTTGGGGCACGTGATATCCAAGGACGGAATTCCCATCGACATGAACAAGACCAGCGCCATGCAGGCCTGGTCCGTGCCAACGACGGTCACCAAGGTTCGCAGGTTCCTCAGCCTGACCGACTATTACCGCAAATTTGTACCTCACTACTACATCATCAGAAAGCCGCTTACCAAGCTCCTGACGAAGAAAGGGTTCGCTTGTAATAACCAAGGCCTAGCAGGCATTCGAGATGCTGAAGCAAGCCATGGTGACCATGCCGGTGCTTGCGCTCCCAGACTTCGCAAAGCTGGCCACCCCGTCGTGTATCTCAGCAAATCCCTGGGCGTCAAGAATCACAAGTTTTCAACATACGAGAAGGAGTTCTTAGTAGTGATGATGGCGATCGGCAAGTGGCATCCATACCTACAATGTGCCCTGTTCGAGATCGTCACTGACCACAAGAGCATGTGCGCGCTTACAGATCAACAGCTTGCTATGAACCTCGAGCAGAAAGTCATGTCCAAGCTGGTCGGCCTGCAGTTCTCCTTCCGCTACAAGAAGGGCGTCGACAATAGTGCAGCGGACATGCTGTCCCGCATCGGCCATCTTGTTGCACTCGATGCTCTCTCGCTGTGCCAGCCCCAATGGCTACAGGAGGTGGCTAACTCCTACAAAACTGATCCCGACTCGCAAGAGCTGCTGGCGAAGGTCGCGGTCACCGCCGTCGACGACCAGGGGCGCACATTACAGAATGGCATCATCAGGCAGCGTGGCCGACTCTGGATTGGGTCCAACTCAGCGTTGAAGACCAAGATCATCGCCTCCCTCCATCACAGTGTCGTGGGTGGACACTCCGGCGCCACAGCAACCTACCACCCCGTCCGCAAGTTGTTCGCCTGGCAAGGTCTGAAGCATGCTGTGGAGGATTTTGTCCGGTAGTGCACTGTGTGACAACACACCAAGCACGAGCACACGCGCCCTGCCAGCAAGCTCCAACCCCTTCCAATTCCCAAGGAACCATGGCAGGAGCTGACCATGGATTTTGTCGAGGGGTTTCAGAAATCTGAGGGCTCCGACGCGATCATGGTCGTCGTTGACAGGCTGACCAAGTACGCCCACTTCATGCCGCTTCGTCACCCCTTCACCACCGTCGAAGTTGCTCGCGCCTTCTGGGAACATGTCATCAAGCTTCACGACATCCCTCATTCGATCGTCTCCGAGCGTGACAAGATCTTCACTAGCGCCATGTGGCGCGAATTGCTCTCCGCCGCAGGAACCAAACTGCTCTACTCCACCGCGTACCACCCACAGACGGACGGCCAGATGGAGCGGGTCAACCAGTGATTGGAGAGGTACCTGTGGTGTGCGGTCCACGACACGCCACGACAATGGTGCAAGTGGCTGCCGACGGCAGAATTCTATTACAACTCTGCACATCACGCCTCCCTGAATTGCTCTCTCTTCAAGGCGTTGTATGTCAGAGAGCCCAACCTGGAGGGCTTGCCACACCTGAGTGCCGCGCTACCCAGCGACGCGGCGTCGGGCGATCTGGATTGGACCAGGCACACGGACCTGTTGCGCACACAGCTTGCGCGTGACCAAGCTCGTTTCAAGAAACAAGCCGATCGACACCGAGCAGAACGAGCCTTCGACGTCGGCGAACAAGGCCTCATCAAGCTGCAGTCATATGCATAGTCCTCTGTCGCCAACCGCCCCTGCAAGAAGCTCGCTAAAGTTCTTAGGTCCCTTCTTGGTGACAGAACGCATTGGCACGCTAGCGTATCGACTGCAACTACCACCGGACAGCCGCATCCACCCAGTATTTTCACGTCTCTCAATTGAAGCCGTTCACCCCAGACTATACTCCGGTGTTCTCTGAACTACCGTGAGTGCCGGACCTCGCCGGCGAGTAAACTGAACCAGTGGCAATCCTGGAACGACACATGATGAAGAAGGGGGGTGCTCCTTTGGTGCAACTGTAGGTTCAATGGGCAAACATGCCACCGTCAGCCAAAACCTGGGAAGATAACGATGTCCTTCGCCATCAGTACCGTCAGCTTGCAACTGGGAAGAGGCTTCATCACAAGAGGGAGGCAATGTCGCGCCTACAGATGCTGCTAACGCATCAGCAGCGGACTAATCAAGTGTAGTTTAGTTAACTGCTTAACTAAACGCGCAACATCGAGTGAGCGGGCTTACGGGCCGAGTGCATGTGTTGGGTTGAGTAATGGTGGGCCATAGGCCTTGTAAGGGTGGCCCGATGGGGCAGCTACTTATGTACGCATCACTAGAGGAAATGGCAGCGAGTGGTCGAACGATCCTCCTTTCCCCTTCTCCAAGTTCCTCACCTACTCCATTCTCTCTCCCTCATCCCCAATTCTGGATTGAGATCTCCCCTGGGCATCACAAATTGGTCCCACCGAGTTTGCTTGACATCGTCTGTGTTTTCTTATTGTTTCAGTTCGGTCTAACCAGTTGATGCAATCGGGGCCACCGAGTTGATGTTTGCCCTAATCCCTAGCACATCGGTCCCACCGAGTTGATCTCGTCAGTCCCATCGAAGTTCCTAACGTTCACATTTTTAACTGAATCGGTCTCACCGAGTTCTTCTATTCGGTCTGACCTCGTTGGGTTAAATGTGTGTAACGGTTGGATTTTGCGTGGGGGCTATGTATACCCCTCCACCCCCTTCTCCATTTGTGAGAGAGCCATCGGAACGTGCCTACACTTCCACTAGTCAATTTTTGAGAGAGAACCACCTACTCATGTGTTGAGACCAAGACATTCCAATCCAACCACAGTAATCTTGATCTTTAGCCTTCCCCAAGTTGCTTTCCACTCAAATCATCTTTCCACCATAGCCAAATCTATGAGAGAGAGTTGAGTGTTGGGAAGACTATCATTTGAAGCACCAAAGCAAGGAGTTCATCATCAACACACCATATATTACCTTTTGAAGAGTGGTGTCTCCTAGATTGGTTAGGTGTCGCTTGGGAGCCTCCTACAAGATTATGGACTTGAACCAAGAAGTTTGTAAGGTCAAGCAGATCGCCTACTTCGTGAAGATCTACCCGAGTGAGGCAAGTCCTTCACGCGCGATGGCCATGGTGGGATAGACAAGGTTCCTTCTTCGTGGACCCTTCATGGGTGGAGCCCGCCATGGACTCGCGCAACCGTTACCCTTCGTGGGTTGAAGTCTCCATCGACGTGGACATACGATAGCACCACCTATCGGATCCACGCCAAAAATCTCCGTGTCTACATTGCGTTTGCCTTCTCCAAACCCTTCCCTTTACCTTCATATGCAATGTTTTATTTTCCGCTGGTGCACTCTTAGAATTGCATGTGTAGGTTGATTGCTTGACTTGTACTAGTTGTTAAAGTTTGCAAACACTTGAAATTGGGAAAAGGTTAGATTTTTTATTTGGTCAAGTAGTCTAGTCACCCCCGATCTAGACCTACTTCCGATCCTACATCACCGATTTTTCGTAAGTTCACGTAGTTACAAGTCTCGGGGCCACCAATTTGTTCCAATCGGTGCCACCGACAGCAGCTTAGTATATATATCCCGCGGGTCCTGTACGGTTGAAATTTCTCAAACCTCATGTTCCTGCACCCCCTCTGATGCCGTTGCCCTCTTCTTCGGAGTTCGCCGTTGTGTCCAGCGCCCTCATTGTTGGACTCTGTCACCGTCTACGGGTTTCTCTCCCGCTGTTGTATCCACAGGGGATTTGCGCTGAGTTAGGGTAAAAATCCCACCCCCTTTGTGCATCAAATTTTTCGGATTCAATGCACTAGGGATTTGCCATGAATCTTGCTGCATATGAACTACTTAAATCCACCTGATCTATTCCATAGATTAGATGCAAGTACAAATTTTAGGTTTAGGTTTCCGCCAAAAGCATCTCGGACCGACAAAATTGGAATTTTTGGAGTCACCAATTTGTCCCTGGCCATTGCACTAGTGCGTCTCGGTGCCACCGAGAAGTACTAATCTGTGAGACCGAACAAACATTTCTGCGAAACTGTAGCATCTCGGAGACACCGAATCACATCTCGGTCTAACCAAATGATGTGTATACGTTCTGTTGAGTGCTTCGGCATCACCGAGATTAACAACTCAATGGATCCGAAATGCATTCTGTGAAAACATAAAACTAAGATTTGAACTCAGTTTTCATGAAAATGTCTGCTTTTGTGATGACTCATATACTCTGCCCACACCTATCTATTCGCAGGGTTTGTTTGCAAGATGTCTAGTGCCAGTGACAGTGAGAACATGTCATCACAGCATGAGGGTCTCAGTGAAGGATCCAGTCGAGATGGCAGCTATTATGAAGGAGTGAGGAGCTCACTTTAACTACCCAAGGCTGCCACAAATACCAGAAAGAAGAGAACCTCAGATGATGAGGATGAGGATTTTGTGGCTAGTGAGCCTACATCCGAGAAGTAGAAGGTGCTTGCTAAGGATATGGCACTACAGTCAGCACAAGACCTTCAGGCAGTGCCAAGGAGAGAATAGTGGTGAGGAAAGGCCCACTCTCCAAGGCAGATAAGGCCACAACTCCAAGGGAACACATGACATTCACACTTGAGGAGCCAAGTGATACAAAGGCTGCTGCAAGAAAGAAGAAGAATAAGTGGGCTAGGAAGACTACATCTTATGTCATTCGCAAACCCTCCATGGTTGCTGATGATAATACTTATGAGGAGGAAGAGGAGGAACCAGCAGCTGATGCACCTCTAGCCAAGACTCGGAAGCTCATTTCTGATGCAATGAAGTATGCTACCCCCACCAAGTCCAAGCCTACAGCTCCTGCACCTAAGAGATCAAAGAGGAGCATTTCAGCTAGTGAGAAGAACAAGGCCCCAATGCCTGAGGCTGAGATTGATGATGAGCCACTAGTGCTTAGAGAGGTGAAGCCAAAGATTCCTGACCAATGTGGAGAAGCTTAGAGATGACGTTGACGCAGTCAGAGCCTATGACAGTGGAGATGAGAGAGCTACAATTGAGAGATACCAAACAGTACCCAAGGCACCCAAATCTTTTGTCGTGCCAGTTGCAGACACGAGGACTACTCACTCTGCACCTGCTGCTACTTCTACTTTTCCACCTTCAGTCTCTACGCCAGCAGCTCAGCAGACGTTAGCCGAAGCCTTCGCGGATGCACTTCTCTCCACGCCCTCTATGCACACCGGAGGTGCCACCCAGAGATCACCTTCAGGAGCTGCTGAGGATCATGCCTGTAGAGACGTATAGCTCTATACCTATTCGAACTTTTTGGTACTTGTTGCCAAAGGGGGAAAATTTGAATAGGTAATTAGGCTTCGAGAGAGAGTGTCTCACTTTTGCTTGTTGGTTTTTTCTTGAGTTATTGCTACTATTTCCGTTTGATTGCGCAACTTTGTTCATTATGTGTGTGACATACTACGTTGGTTATGTGTGATTGATCATACTATGCTTCATGTGATGCTTAATGTTTATCTCTATCATTATTTGTGTATGATCATTCAATTATGATTTTGGTGATGCGTGCTTACTATTCCATTCATATCATTCTGCGCGCTCCACCAAGTTGTATGTGACATGGAAGAGTGACCCATGATCCTAATCGATTGTGCATTTGCATTCAAATGCAATTTTTAATAATGCACAAATTTAGGGGGAGCTCTTGCTTATCACATACTTCTCAAAGCGACGATATATTTCATTCATTTAATCATTAATCGAAACTTTTGTCGGCATCCTGGGAAAGGGGGTATCCAGACTTGCTTGCCTGTGGCCCATGGCGTGGCTCCATCGACGGCCTCGTACGGCCCAGCTTCAACAACAACAACTCTCGCGAGGGGCCAGGCCTCGCGAGGCGGACGACACCAACACCTCCACAGGGGCGGTCGTCATGCTCGGGAACGGGGTCCCCAGACTTGCTCGCTCATGCCCATGGCGTGGCCAAGTCAGCAGGCCGTGCGGCCAATCTTCATCAACAAGGCATCCAAGACCCTCGCGAGGGGCCAAGCCTCGTAAGGCGGACGAAGCAAGACCTCCTTAGGAGTGGCCTAGCCAGGCAGGCTCACGAGGAGCGGAGATATCAAGGCGGGGCAAACCTCACGAGGCTCTCGTGACGTGAGCCATGACAATCGGCGCCAGGCAGGCGCCAGCGCGCGCAGCGTCCTTGATTCCTCTTTGGTGCTAAAGAGGCAAGCGCAGGCGAGGAGTACTGTGGCATCAGGCAAAGCTTGCCATATCAGTGCAATGAGACCAAGACCAGAAGGACGGCAGGACGGAGGTCATCGTGGAGCCCAAGACGGCGTCACCACCAGAGCCTTCCGTAGCCGAAGACCACTTTTGTCAGGATAGCTTGTACTAGCTGTCCCCCTTCAAATTCGCCCGCTGTTGCTGGCTCCCTTACCTCTGAATATTTGGGGAGAGGACTAGGGCCTATATAAGTAGAACCATCCACCACAGTAGGGGCATCTCAACTCAGCCTGAGGCAGCTCGCCCTGATCTGATCTGATCGAGAGCCTACCGTAGACACAAGAACACCTCAACCTCAGGAGGCTGTTCTTCCCCTTGTACTGTTCATCATCAGCCTAAGAGGTAATCACCACACACTGGAGTAGGGTATTACACCACAACGGTGGCCCGAACCAGTATAAATCTCGTGTCTTTCTGTGTTGCGAGTTCGTCGAGTTCGTCCTTGAGATCTTAGTGAGCTAGGGCGTGGATCGGTAGGAGGGAAAGACTTTGTGCGCACCCCAGAGTTCGAACCTTAAGGGTTTTGATGGAACCCCATATCCGACATTTGGCGCGCCAGGTAGGGGTGCGCCATAGCTTCCGTTCCGCCGATTCGTCGCTCCATCGCTCCGTCGTCTCCTTGGCGGACGCTCGCCGCGCTCGAGCTGAGCGCCGGGCTGCCCTCACCACCCGCGTTGCTCAGACGGCTCCCGTCGGCGGGCCACCTCGTTATTCTCCTTCTCCCGCCGCCAACGCTGCCACCGGGCCGGCGGGGAACGAGCAACAGGCGTCCTCACTGCATATGTCGGTGCGGCAGGACGGCCGCACCGCCACTCCGTCGCTGACCCCGGCTGGTTCTTCGTCTCATGCACGCCGTGCTCCCTTGGAGGCGCGGGCTGCGCTCCTCGCGGCGAATGAGCTCCTGCGCTACCGCCCAGTAGTCGACCTCTACAAGGAGTGGCTCGACCGCGTCGCTGAGCTCGTCCACGCCGCAGGGGGCTCCCCGGCGCCATCCCTCTCTCTGCCTCACCCTCCGCCAGCCACGGGCGACGAGGCTCATGGCGCGCCTCCACCACCTTTGCCCCAAGACTGTGCCTTGGTGCCAAGGCGTGCGGCCCTACGGCGTGATCCGCCACGTCCGGTGCCCGCGCGCGAAGAGGGAAGCTACCAAGAAATCCCTCGACCGTGAGAAGCCGCACCTGCGCTCCACGCGCCGCCTCGTCAAGACCGTGCACCGCCTGCGGTGGCGCCGCGCGGGCCTCATCAAGACCAAGCTCCACCCCCGAGGCGGGCCCCGGCAACCATGGCCGGCTGTCGCGCCTTCACCCCCGAGCTGCGCAGCGTCGCCTGGCCAGGCAAGTTCAAGCCGGATCTGCCTCCCCGCTACGACGGCACCTCCTACCCCGCGGAGTTCCTGCAGCTCTACGAGTTGAGCATCAAAGCGGCCAATGGCAACGAGAAATTCATGGCGAACTGGTTCCCTATGGCCCTCAAGGATGGTGCCCGCTCCTGGCTCCTGAACCTGCACCATGGCTCGATCTCCTCCTGGGATGAGATGCGCGACCGCTTCATCGCCAACTTCCAGGGCACCGACGACCGCCCGCCGACCGCGGGTGACCTGCGCGGCATCAAGCAACAGCCAGTGGAGACCCTCAAGAAGAACATCTAGCGCTTCAACAACACTCGCCTCAAGATCCCCAAGGTCACGGACGAGGCCATCATCTCCGTGTTCTCAAACGGCGTCCGTGACGTCAAGATGAAGGAAGAGCTTGCTATCCATGAGGAGCTGTTCACATCTCAGGAGCTGTTCAATCTGGCGACCAAGTGCGCAAGAGCTGAGGAGGGGCGCCTCTCACTCCTCGAGCTGCCAGCCGCGGACACAGAGGAGAACAAAGCCAAGGCCAAGGACGTGAAGCGCAAGGAGGCAGCTGTGCTCGTAGCAGAATCAGACAACAAGCAGGGCAGGGATCAGCCCGAATCGTCCAAGGGCGGCCGACCGTTCTGCACATTCCACAACCTGAACACCCACAACACCACTGACTGTCAAGAGCTTAGAGCCATTCGCGAAGGACGTTTCGGTCGACGCCCCGAGCGTAGCGATCGGGGCTACGGCCGTGGAGGAGGACGCTGGGACGACCATGGCCCGCACCAGGAGTGGCGCGACAGGCCTCGTGAGGACCGCTGGCAAGACCATCCTCACGAGGGCGCCTGGAGGGACCAGCCTCGTGAGGATCGCCCCCAGGGCAACGCCGGTCTTCCCCCGCTGCCGCCACCAAGAAGGAGCGATGATCACCATGAAGATGAGGGGGCTGGGGGCTTCCAGGAGCCACGTGCAATAGCCTACATCTTGGGCGGCGCGCAGGCCCCAGCCTCTCAACGCATCTTCAAATAGTTCGCTCGTGAAGTGAACACGGTGCTCCCCAAGCTCGAGGCCACGCGCCAACTCAGGTGGTCCCAATGCGCCATCACTTTCAACTCGGTAGATCAGCTCAAGTGCGCAGCAACCGCTGGCGCCCTCCCGATGTTGTGCTCCCCAATCATCAGCAATGTGCAGGTTACCAAGACCCTCATCGACGGCGGCGCAGGGCTCAATGTCCTGTCCGTCGACACGTTCGACAACCTCCAAGTGCCATATGAGCAGCTTCAGCCTACCAAGCCTTTCTCAGGAGTGACCGACGGTTCCACCACACCGATAGGGCAGGTCCGCCTGCCTTTCACCTTCGGAGAGCACAAGAACTACCGCACCGAGCTCATCGACTTTGACGTCGCGCACATCCGCCTTCCGTACAACGCCATCCTCAGGTATCCGGCCCTGGCCAAGTTCATGGCAGTCACCCATCACGGCTACAACGTCCTCAAGATGCCGGGAAGCGGCGGAATCATCACGGTCCCATGTGAAGAGAGAGATGCGGTGTGCTCCCTCGAGCGCGCCTTCCAAGCTGCAACAATCAATGACCCCGACCGCAAAAGAGAGGGCCCTCCTGAGGCCCTCCCCAAGAAGAAGAAGCAGCTGCGCAAAGCAGGATCTCAGGAGGGTGGCGGCGCAGCTGCAGCCTCATCAGGATCAGCGCCCGCTTCAGGAGCGCCTGCCTCCATCGCATAGGAAGGTGCGCCCGGTGCCCTCCTCGGGCAGGGCTCGGGGGCTCTCTTCTGGAGGGCCTCAGACGTTGCCAACCTCACGAGGGAGGCGCTTGGGCACCACTTGGAGGCGTGCTTCATGGAATGTTTTCCTCAGGAGAACACATGGCAAGGAGTGCCCACTACTCAGGAGTTCATCACCAAGACCACTCAGGAACTGCAAGACGCAAGAGCCGTGCGCGGCGATAGCCACTCGTGAGGTGCAGCTCCCCATCCATGCGAGGATGCTGGGCTGCGTGTCTGAATCGACGTCCCAGGGCTCAACAGGGCCGCATCTCAGGAGTGTTTCTGGCCTTCGCGTGTGGGCCGTTGCGAGGGCCCGCCACACAGCTACGTTCGCATGCCCTTCGGCTTGCCGAGCGTGGCATCAGCCTATCAGTGCAACGTGCGGCGCGTCCTAGCGGCTCAGGAGGCCAGGTACCACGCCGTCCTGGAAGAAATGGAGACAGTCTTCAAGGAGCCTCCTGAGCCCCGAGAGCCTCCCGAGGCTCAGGGCCCCGGTGGCTCATGAAGAGTCATTCCTTTGACGCACGCCTTTAGCTGCACCAACTCTACTTCGCCTACAGAACCAGGTGACATTTTCCAAGCTCGTTTAGCTAGGAGCGCCCCTCGGGCTGCATTATTCCCAGGCTGCATGGGTCCATCCCTGTGGCATGTATCCCTTTTGCTTATGTCTTTAGCTTGCCTTGCTGGGGGCGCCCCTCGGGCTGCATCATCCCCAAGCCGCTCGGGCCGGACCCAGTGGCATGTGCCTTCCTGCATTTACTCAAGCTGATTTGCCTTCCATGCTTAACCTACCTACAGTTATCACCTGCTCGATCGCCACTCGCTACAGGTCCATTCATCCCGTCAATTCACTTGCGCGTTAAAAGGGGGGCTCCTCAGCATCGCGACTCAGGAGCTCTTACTGGCTCTCCAGCCCTCACCCCCCTGGCGTTGACCACGGCATCGCGACCTGGCATACCAAATGGCGGCTGAGCTTCGCCGAGGGCCGGGACTCGAGGGACGAGAGCGCTTGCACCTAACCGTCTCGCAGGAACACAAAGCCATCGAAGAATCAAGACCAGGCGCAACCCGCCTTGAGGTAGGGCCTCATGAGTCCCGCGCTGGCTCACGAGTGCCTAGATACACCTCGCAGCCCTACCGTGCAAGCCACGTGTTAGGGTGGGGCTGTACAAGCCCCGGGGGCTCCTCCCGGAGGGCCCCCCTCTCCCACGCACAAGTGGAAGCACCATGCTTCGCGCTGGCCGTCGACACTACTGAGGAGCGGGTATGCCCGTGCACAAGCGGAAGCACTATGCTCCGCGCTGGTGATAAACAACTGAGGGCGACCCCACGGTCGTACCAACCTCAGGGAGCCCTAGAGCTTAGCGTCCTGCCTCACCGCAGTGCCTCCCCTCAGGAGAGCCGCGCGAGGGGGCTGGACATGGGAGCTGCGCTCGGGTCACGCCCAAGCGTACGCCACCCAACCAGGTCTCCCGGTCCTAGGGGCTGCTCTCGGGTCACGCCCAAGCGAACGCCGCCCAAACAAGTCTCCTGGACTTGGTCATCGCATGCCCCTCCCGAGGCCTTGGCGAGGGAAGGTGAGGGAGTCCCGGATTAGGGGGTGTCCGGATAGCCGAACTATCACCGTTGGCCGGACTCCTGGACTATGAAGATACAAGATTGAAGACTTCGTCCCGTGTCCGGATGGGACTTTCCTTGGCGTGGAAGGCAAGCTTGGCGATACGGATATGTAGATCTCCTACCATTGTAACCGACTCTGTGTAACCCTAACCTATCCGGTGTCTATATAAACCGGAGGGTTTTAGCCCGTAGGACGAACAACAATCATACCATAGGCTAGCTTCTAGGGTTTAGCCTCCTTGATCTCGTGGTAGATCTACTCTTGTACTACCCATATCATCAATATTAATCAAGCAGGAGTAGGGTATTACCTCCATCGAGAGGGCCCAAACCTAGGTAAAAACATTGTGTCCCTTGTCTCCTGTTACCATCCGCCTAGACGCACAGTTCGGGACCCCCTACCCGAGATCCGCCAGTTTTGACACCGACAGAAGGTATGGAGATTGTTTGCGCGTCAAGGGAGACTCCTGAGCATCATGACTCAGGACCCTAACTGGTCACGTAGCCCCTCACTCCTTGGTCCGTCCTGGTCTCCGGTCGGCCCAAAGGCGGTTGAGGTATGCGCGGGGCCGGGCTCTGCCGACGTAGAACATTAATCTATCCTCGTGTACTCTCCCTATAAGCTGTTTTCACGTCAAGGGGGACTCCTAAGCATCGCGACACAGGAGCCTAACTGGTCACGTAGCCCCTCACTCCTTGGTCCGTCCTGGTCTCTGGTCGGCCCAATGGCGGTTGAGGTATGTGCGGGGCCGGGCTCTGCCAACGCAGAACACAAAGCGGATAGGAAGAAAATCGCAAAATTTCGAAGCAAATATTACAAACATATTATCGTCACAATATCAAATGGAAAGTCTAAACGCCTCCATGAGGCCTGATGCATGTTGCAGGAACAAAACAGGAAACTAGCCGCAGGTCACCCCTGGACACTATCGTCGCCTGCAGAAGGTGCTCCATCCCAGGTAGCGACGCCTTCACCTGCACCACCAGCCGCAGGGTCGGCGGCATCGCCAGACAAGCGTGAGGAGGCAAAGCCGCGGAACCTCTCCAGGAGGGCCTCCACCTGACCTTGCACAGCTCCGGCGGCGGCTTCGCAGTGATCCTCAGCCACAGGATCCAGCAGCTCATCAAGGCAAGTGTTGGGGTCGCGAAGATCCAGGTGGCTGAAAACGCGGGTCAATGTAGCTGAAGACAGGATGCGAGCTTCTGCCTCCGCCATGGGAATGACACCATCAACGACTTCCTCGAGCGCCTTCACCAAGAGAGGAAGCAACCGGGCGGGGCCGTCCTCATCGGTGGCCAGCGACTTCTCCAGGCCATGCTCGTAGAGCATTTTCAGTGCCTTGCGAGATCTCTTCTCGAGATCGGCAAAGGCAACGCGGTCTTCGGCCAGGACTCCCGCCTTGGCGTCAAGATCGGCCTCCCTCGCCTCCACCTACCACTCCAGCTCTTCCAACCGGTTGCGCTCGGCGGCCTGCGGCCTCCCCAACTCCGCCAGCTCAGCATCACGGTTCTTGACGGTGTCCTCCCGGGCCTTCATCTCCTCCTCCTTTGCTTGGCGGCAGCATGCTTCTTTGGCGTGCTTGTCGCGCAGGCTCTTCAGCTCGCCCTCCATCCCTCGGCAGCGGTCGCAGGCAGCCTTGGCGTCCTTCAGTGCCGCCTGACGCAATGGTGGCGTTCTGCTTCTCCTTTTTGGAGGACGCCGCGGCCTGACTCAGCGTCGCGTGAACCGCCAAGTCGGAGTGAAGATAGCCAGAGGCCAGCTCCAGGCGCCCAGCCACCAGGCGCGGGTCCGCGCTCAGGAGATCTGCCTGCAACTGGGTCATCTCAAAAAGAGCACGCTCCAGGACAGCAGCAGAGGTAGAAGAACCTGGGAGTGAAGGTGCAGCTATGGGAGGAGCCGACGTCATCGCCAGGACATGGGAGATTGCGGGTTCCGGAGCAGCTGGGACCTCATCAACCGCGCCAGACGCCGGCACTTCCGGAGCCAGCGGGGCCATGGGGGCTGATTCCACACGGCGATGTTCCTCTTGGCCTCGCAGGGACGACCGGGTTGGGGAGGTGCGGGCGCTGCTGCCACCTTTCTCTACGGAGGAAGGCACGGCCGCCGTATCCTCTTTCCTCTTCTTCGCTGAAGGCGCCGGCCTGTTCGACCGAGGGCGAACGTCAGGAAATAACAAGTACAAAGAGGGACAAGGCGAAGTTTAAGACACTTACCGATCCACAACGACATACTTCCGCTTGGGGAGCTTGAAGCCGGACAGCATCGGGACCTGAGGAGGAGGCGTGCGGGCCCCAGCGGCAGAAGGGTTGGAGCCGGCCTCAGGAGGTGCCGAGACAGGAGTGACATCTCGAGGAACCAACGACGACCTGCCCCTTGTCGGGATGAGGGGCTGCTCCCTCTCCTCCTGGCGGGCGTCGGCCTCGGCGTCATGGGCAGGGGCAGAGTATCTCGGCCTTGCTTAGAGGAGAAGTCTCCCCCACCTCTTCAAGAGTCTTCTCCGAGTCCACCTCCTCCTCCTCCCCTCCAGGGACTCATCAGAGGACACCTCCACCGGCTTCGGTGCTGCAGGAGCTCCTGCGAGCGCCGGTGGCACCAGGCCGCGCGCGTCAAAGGTCGGCCTGTAGGCGACAAGTTCCTCCCCGTCCTTGCGGAGGAACAAAGGAATGAAGGCACTAGGCGGGTACTCCTGGTTGTCCCCAACTATGAGGCGCAGGACAGCATCCAATTCGTCGCCAGGAAGGGCCCCAGGCCTCAGATGGGATTTGTTCCCCTCTTCTTTGAGCTCCCACAAGGGGCGCGGGCGCGCCTGGAGAGGGGCAACTCGCACCATCAGGAACTCCCTTAGGAGCATTCCCCCGTCACCTTTGCTGCCTTCGTGTTGCCCGGCTTCAAGTCAGTCGTCATCTGCCCCAACACAAACAACGCCCTCTCATCAGCAAGATCCGCCTTAGCCCACCCCTTGTCGAGCTTGGGCGCCTCCGTCGGTAAAACCAGGCACGGACGGGCGCACTTGGTGTCCATCATGACCCATTTGGATCGGATATTGTCGGCCCGCTTCCCGGTGCTCGCGATCGAGTTGGCCTTGCCAAACGCGACAAAGTTGGCGCATCCGGAGAGTGGCCCATTGGTGATGTGAAGGAAGAAGTGGCACAGAAGCGCCACGAATGGCAGCACGCCCAGGTACGCCTCGCAATAGTAGGCGAAGATGGACAAGAGGAGGACAAAGTTGGGATGGAGGTGCAACGCCAGTAGCCCGTAGTGGTCGAGAACGTCATAAAAGAAGTCGGAGAAAGGAGGGACCAACCCAACGGCGATGCTGCTCGAGAAGAAGGGGAAGAAGGTGCTTCCCTCAGGCTCTCGCACATCGGAGGCGAGCCGGAGCTCCGTCTTCCCCCACTCATTGCTCTCCCCCGCTGTCAGTAGGCGCAAGGAGGCGAGGCTCTTCTCTGTGATGGTGGGCGCTTCAAGAGCCGACTCATACCAAGCCGGCGCTGAGGAAGTCCTGACCTTGCGTGGCGCCATGAGTCGCAGATGCGGAGCGAGATTGGAGCATATCTGAGGTAGCGGCGGCGAGGAGCGAGAAAGGGGATCTGGAGCAAGGTGAGGAAGAAACAATGAAGGCAAGCGCCGTCCGCGCCAGCCTTTTATCCAATTGAGCAGTTGCTGAGGCAGCATAGGAAGCGGAGATGCCCACGTCCAATCAACCGCCACGCGTCGACCGAGGCCGCAGGCTTTTGGGGCCCGCGGTGCTCCGTACTTGACCCTTGGCTTCGCCGCAAAGCCAAGCCCGAGCGCACCTTGGGCCCGGGGGCTACTGTCGGGTTCTGGGAACGGGGGTCCCCAGACTTGCCTGCCTGTGGCCCATGGCGTGGCTAAGTTAGCGGACCGTGCGGCCCATCTTCATCAACAAGGCATCCAAGACCCTCGCAAGGGGCCAAGCCTCGCGAGGCGGACGATGCAAGACCTCCTCAGGAGTGGCCTAGCCAGGCAGGCTCACGAGGAGCGGAGATATCAAGGTGGGGCAAACCTCACGAGGCTCTCGTGACGTGAGCCATGACGATCGGCGCCAGGCGGGTGCCAGCGCGCGCAACGTCCTTGTTTCCTCTTTGGTGCTAAAGAGGCAAGCGTAGGCGAGGAGTACCGAGGCATCAGGCAAAGGTTGCCATATCGGTGCAACGAGACCAAGACCAGAAGGATGGCAGGACGGAGGTCATCGTGGAGCCCAAGACGGCATCACCACCAGAGCCTTCCGCAGGCGAAGACCACTTTTGTCAGGATAGCTTGTACTAGTTGCCCCCCTTCAAATTTGCCCGCCGTTGTTGGCTCCCTTCCCGCTCAATATTTGGGGAGAGGACAAGGGCCTATATAAGTAGAACCAGCCACCACAGTAGGGGCATCTCAACTCAGCCTGAGGCAGCTCGGCCTGATCTGATATGATCAAGAGCCTACCCTAGACACAAGAACACCTCAACCTCAGGAGGCTGTTCTTCCCCTTGTATTGTAAATCATCAGCCCAAGAGGCAATCCACCACCACACACTGGAGTAGGGTATTACACCACAACGGTGGCCCGAACCAGTATAAGTCTCGTGTCTTTCTATGTTGCGAGTTCGTCAAGTTCGTCCGTGAGATCTTAGTGAGCTAGGGCGTGGATCGGTAGGAGGGAAAGATTTCGCACGCACCCCAGAGTTCGAACCTTAAGGGTTTTGCCGGAACCCCACATCTGACAGCGGCCTCACCAAGCTGGCTCCCGAGGAGCAGAGATATCTATGCAAGGTGCACCTCGTGAGGTTCACATGACGTGAGACGTGACGACCAAGGCTAGGCGGGCGCCAGCGGGCGCAGTGTACCAGTTTCCTCTTTGGTGCTAAGGAGGCAGACATAGGCGCAGGGTCCTGAGGAATTAAGCAAAGGTTTCCATATCGGTGCAACAAGACCAAGACCGCTAGGACGGCAGCACGGAGGTCATCACGGAGCCCACTGCAGCGTCACCACCAGAGGCTTTTGCGGGTGAAGACCACTTTTGTCAGGATAACCTGTACTAGTTGTCTCCCTTCGAATTTGGCCGTTGGGGGATCCCTTCCCGCCTACAGTTGGGAAGAGGACCAAGGTCACTATAAATAGGACTTAGCCACCACAATAGAGGGGACAGATCAATTCCACCCCGACCAGCTCACCAGCTCATCGAGCGCAAGGACACCTCACCTCCTGAGGCTGTTCGACCACTGTACTAGTTCATCGTTAGCCCCTCGAGGCAATCCACCACAAAGCTGGAGTTGGGTATTACACCGCAAGGTGGCCTGAACCAGGATAAACTGTTGTGTCTCTTGTCCCTTGGGTTCGTCGAGCTAGACCTTGGAATCATTGAGCAGGCAGACTGGGGAGGGAGAGTTCTTCGCACGCACCCCAGAGTTCGAACCTCTCAAGGGTCTGCGGAATCCTGAATCCACATTTGGCACGCCAGGTAGGGGTGTGTCAGAGCCTGTTGGCGTCCTGGGAACGGGGGTACCCAGACCTGCCTGCCTGCGGCCCACGATGTGGCTCCACCAATGTCCTGGTATGGCCCATCTTCAGCAACAACCACTCAAGACCCTCGCGAGGGGCCAAGCCTCGCGAGGCGGACGACACCTAGACCTCCTCGGGGGCAGCCCCACTAGGCTGGCTCCCGAGGAGCGGAGATATCTATGCAGGGGGCACCTCGCGAGGTTCACGTGACATGAGCCATGACGACCAAGGCCAGGCGGGCGCCAGAAGGCGCAGTGTACCAGTTTCCTCTTCAGTGCTAAAGAGGCAGGCACAAGCGAGGAGTCCTGAGGCGTCATGCAAAGGTTTGCATATTAGGGGCAATGAGACCAAGACCAAAAGGATGTCAGGACGGAGGTCACCGCGGAGCCCACGGCAGCGTCACCACCAGACCCTTTGGCAGGCGAAGACCACCTTTTGTCAGGATAGCTTGTACTAGTTGTCTCCCTTCAAAATTGGCCATTGTGGGATCCCTTGCTGCCTAACATTTGGGAAGAGGACCAAGGCCTCTATAAATAGGACTAGCCACCACCATAGGGGGCAACTGATCTTGGATTAAATCCATTCCACCAAGGCCATCCCACCAGCTCACTGAGCTCTAGAACACCTCTGCTCAGGAAGCTGTTCTTACCTTGTACTTGTTCATCCTCAGCCTACCAGGCAATCCACCACACCACACTGGAGTAGGGTACTACACCGCAATAGTGGCCCAAACCAGTATAAACTCTCGTGTCTCTTGTTCTTTGGGTTTGTCGAGCTAGGCCTTGAGATCGTGGTGCGAGCGAGCCAGGGAGAGAGAGTTCTTCGTGTGCACCCGAGAGTTCGAACCTCAAGGGTTTGCCGGAACCCATGATCCAACTTTTGGCGCGCAAGGTAGGGGTGCACCGAAGCTTTCCCTCCGTTGATCCACGCTCCACTGCTCTGCTGCATCCATGGCTGACACTTGCCGACCCCGTGCGGAGCGCCGGGCCACCCTTGCCGCTCGTGTCGCTCAGACGACACCCGTTGGCAGACCTCCCTGCCGCTCTCCATCACCCGCTGCCAACGCTGCCACCGGCCTGGCCGAAAATGAGAAACAAGCCTCATCGCTGCACCCCTCCGTGTGGCGGGACGGATGCACCACCACCCCGTCGCTGACTCCGGTCGGCTCGTCGTCCCACGCTCGTTGCGCACACATGGACACGCATGCCACGCTGCTCATGGCACGCGAGCTTCTGCGCTACCACGGATCGCCTCCACCACCTCCGCATCAAGACGTCACCCTCCAACAAGACACGCGGCCCCACGGCGCGACCCACCGTGCAGGGCAGCCGCGCACGAAGAAGGAAGCTGCCAGGAAGTCCCTCAGCCGCAAGAAAACGCTCCTGCACTCCCAGCACCACCGTATCAAGACCGCATACTACCTGTGGCGGCAGCGCGTGGATACAAGGACCAGGCTCCGCCTCCGCGACGGGCTCTGGTGAGCACAGTAGGCTGTCGTGCCTTCACCCCCGAGTTGCACAGCATTGTCTGGCCCGGTAAGTTCAAGCCCGGCCTGCCGCCGCGCTATGACGCCACCCTGACCCTGCTGAGTTCCTGCAGCTCTATGAACTGAGCAACGAGGCAGCCAATGGCGACGAGAAGGTCATGATGAACTGGTTTCCCATGGCCCTCAAGGATGGCGCGCGCTCGTGGCTCCTGAACCTGCCCACGGGATCGATCTCATCTTGGGGCGAGATGCGCGAGCATTTCATCGACAACTTCCAGGGCACTCATGACCGCCCGCCGGCCGCAGGTGACCTGTGGCGCATCAAGCTTCAATAGTGTTCTCCTCAAGATCCCCAAGGTGACGGATGAGGCCATCATCTCCGCGTTCTCCGATGGCGTCCGTGACATCAAGATGAAGGAGGAGCTCGCCATCCACGAAGACCTATGCACGGCCTTGGAGATGTTAAACATGGCAACCAAGTGCGCGAGCGCTGAGGAAGGGTGCCTTTCTCTCCTCGAGCTCCCAGCTGCCGACCAGGAGGACAAGAAGGCCAAGATCAAGGACGTGAAGCGCAAGGGGGCTGCCGTGCTCGCGGCGAAGCCGGAGATGAAGCGCGGGCGTGACCACCCCCAGTCATCCAAGGCCAACCGCCGTTTTGCACCTTCCACAACGTTCACAGCCACAACACCAACGACTATCAGGAGCTCAGGGCCATCCGTGATGGGCGCTTCGGTCGGCGCCCCGAGCAAAACGACCGGGGCTACGGCCGAGGAGGAGAATGAGGTGGAGGACGCTGGGACAACCGCGGCCCCCACAGGGACTGGCGCGACCGACCTCGTGAGGACTGCTGGGAGGACCAGCCTCGTGAAGGCGCATGGAGAGACCAGCCTCGTGAGGACCTCCACCAGGGCAACGCTGGCCTCCCTCCGCTGCCGCCTCCGCCAAGAAGGAACGACGACCATCATCAGGACGAGGAGGCTGCGGTCTTCCAGGAGCCGCGCGCCATCGCCTGCATCTTGGGTGGTGCTCATGCCCCAGCCTCTCAGCGTATCTTCAAGCAGTTTTCTCGTGAGGTGAACGCGGCCCTTCCCAGGCTCGAGGCCACGCGCCTGCTCAGGTGGTCCAAGTGCACCATTATCTTCAGCTCGTCGGACCATCTCAAGTGCGCGACAACTGCCAGCGCCCTCCCGATGCTCTGCTCGCCCATCATCACCAATGTCGAAGTCACCAAGACCCTCATCGACGGCGGTGCAGGGCTCAATGTTCTGTCCATCGAGACGTTTGACCGCCTCCAAGTGCCATATGATCAGCTATAGCCTACCAAGCCCTTCTCGGGAGTGGCTGACGGCTCCACCACCCCGATAGGGCAGGCCCGCCTCCCTGCCACATTCGGCCAGTGTGACAACTACCGCACTAAGCTCATTGACTTCAACGTCGCCCACATCCGCCTGCCGTACAACGCCATCCTAGGGTATCCAGCCCTGGCCAAATTTAACGTGGTGACCCATCACAGCTACAACGTACTCAAGGTGCCAGGGAGCAGCGGCATCATCACTGTCGCCTGTGAGGAAAGGGACACAGTGTGCTCTCTTGAGCGCACTTACCAGGTGGCAGCAGCCAAAGACCCAGACAGTGAAGGCGCCCTGTACCCTCCTGAGGTCATCCCCAAGAAGAAGAAGCAGCTACTCCACCAAGGGCCTCAGGTGAGCGGCGTTTCTAGCGGGACCACCTCAAGACTTGCGCCCACGGATGGGGCGCCTCCCTCTCTCGCATAGGAAGGCGTGCCCAGCGCCCTCCTCAGGCTAGGCTCGGGGGCTCTCTTTTGGAGGGCCTCGGACTTAGCCAACGTCACGAGGGAGGCGCTCGGGCACCACGTGGAGGCGTGCTTCGTTGCACGTTTCCCTCAAGATGGCACAAGGCATGGAGCGCCTAGTGCTCAGGAGTTCATCACCAAGGCGACCCAGGAGCTTCAAGAGGCAAGGACCATACGCGGCGACCGCCGCCCACCACCCAGCACAGCTCCCCATCCTGGCAAGGACGACGTGCTGCGCGTCTGCATCGACATTCCAAGGCTCAATAGGGCCGCGTCTCAGGGGCGTTTATGGCCATCGTGCATTGGACGGTGTGAGGGTCCACCCCACAACTATTTTCGCATGCCATTCAGCTTGCCAAATGCGGCTGTCACCTTCCAGCGCCACTTGCGGAGCATTCTGGCCGCTCAGGAGGCCAGGCATCACGCAGTCCTAGCAGAGAGGGCGACGGTTCTTCATGAACCACCCGGGCCCCCAGAGCCTCCCGAGGCTCAGGACCCTGGCGATTCGTGAGGAGCAACTTCTCCAGCACACATCTTCAGCTACTCCAACACCACTCTAGCTACGGTATCAGGTGACTCTTTCTAGTTCATTCAGTTGGGGGCGCCCCTCGGGCAGCATTATCCCCAAGTCGCACGGGCATGTCCCTGCGACATGCATCATTTTGCATCTTTAGCTTACTCCATTGGGGGCGCCCCTCGGGCTGCATCATCTCTAGGCCGCCCGGGTCCATCCCAGTGGCATGTACCGTTCTTGCATCTATCTGAACTAGCTTGCCTCCTTGCATGATTTACCTTATGATTGCCACCTGCCTGTCTCGTGCTTCGATACCATGAATGTCGTGCACCCTTACAAGCCCACCCACGACCGCCCTCGCCACCGCGGGAGCCGCACGCCGGTTGTCTTTCTTTAGGATTCTTTGCATGAGAAGGCTAGGCATGGCGTCTGTGCTCGGGTCCATCCCTACAGCGTCGATAAACCCAATTACTGAGCTCTGCCTGGCGGGCGGGCCCCGTTCATGTCACCTCCTTAGGTCGTTGGTGTTTGGCCTCCTCATGAAATCACCTCAGGAGATTCATCTGGCACAGGTTGCCTAACCATCTCGCAGGACCGCCACAGCTACCAAGTATTAAGACTAGGCGCAACCCGCCTTGAGGTAGGGCCTCGTGAGTCCTGCGGTGGCTCACGAGTGTTAGGGCGGGGCTGTACACACCTCGAGGGCTCCACTCAGAGGGAGCCCCAACCCACGCACCAGTGGAAGCACCATGCTCCGCGCTGACAATCGACACGGTCGAGGAGCGGCTATGACTGTGCAAGTGCGGAAGCGCTATGCTCCGCGTTGGTGATAAACAACCGAGGGCGGCCCCATGGCCGCATTAACCTCAGGGAGCCACCCGGCTCAGTTTCCAGCCTCGCCACAACGCTTTCCCCTCGGGAGAGTCGCACGAGGGGGCTGGACACGGGGGCTACGCTCAGGTCACGCCCAGCGTACGCCACCCTGCCAGGTCCGTCGGACCTGGTCGTCGCGCGTCCCTCCCGAGCGGGACCTCGGCGAGGACAGGTATGAAGTTCCGTTTGAGCGTCAAGGTGGACTCCTGAGCATCGCGACTCAGGAGCCTAACTGGCCACGTAGCCCTTCACCCCTTGGTCCTGTCCTGGTGATCCGGACGGCCCAACGGCGGCTGAGGTATGCGCGGGGTTGAGCCCTACCGATGTAGAACACCAAGACCCACTCCCACGTTTCCTTTCCGAAGGCTGTTTGGACGTCAAGGGGGACTCCTGAGCATCGCGACCCAGGAGCCTAACTAGTCACGTAGCTCCTCACCCCTTGGTCTCGTCCTGGCGATCCGGACGACCCAAAGGCGGCTGAGGCACGCGCGGGGCCGGGCCCTATCAATGTAGGACATCAAGCAACGGAAAGGAAATCGCAGAATCCAAATTATTATAAGACATATTGTTCTTCAAACACAAAATATAACTTTTGACACCTCCACGAGGCACGTTGCATATCGCAGGTAAGTTCACAGGAAAAAAATGGGCAGGAGCACCATCGTTCACTAGCAAGCCTCTTCTTCAGCCTCGGGCGCTGTCGTCAGGAAGCACCCTCCCGTCGGTAGCGTCACAGTCGCCCATGTCGTCAGCCTTGGTCGCGGGATCGGCGACACCTTTGGCAGGAGGTGCAGGGTATATGGCAAGGAACTTCTTTAGCAAGGCCTCCACATGTCCCTTCACGGCTTGGTAGCAGCCGCGCAGCGCTCCTCATACACAGGCTCGAGCAAGACACAAAGGTTGGCATTAGGATCGTGAAGATGAAGGTGGTTGAGGACGTGTTACCTCTTGAGCACTGCGTTGGTTTTCTCTTGAAGAGGAAAGGGTGATGCAGTAAAGTAGTGTAAGTATTTCCCTCATTTTTTGAGACCAAGGTATCAATCCAGTAGGAGGCCACGCTCAAGTCCATCGCACCTACACAAACAAATAAAAACCTCGCAACCAACGCAATAAATGGGTTGTCAATTCCTTCACGGTCACTTACGAAAGTGAGATCTGATAGATATGATAAGATAATAGTTTTGGAATTTTTATAATAAAGATGCAAAGTAAAATAAAAGGCAATAAAATAGCTAAGTGTTGGAATATTAATATGATGCAAAATAGACCCGGGGGCCATAGGTTTCACTAGTGGCTTCTCTCAAGAGGATAAGTATTACGGTAGGTGAACAAATTACTATTGAGCAATTGATAGAATTGAGCATAGTTATGAGAATATCTAGGTATGATCATGTACATAGGCATCACGTCCGTGACAAGTAGACCGACTCACACTTTGCATCTACTACTATTACTCCACACATCGACCGCTACCCAGCATGCATCTAGAGTATTAAGTTCATAAGAACAGAGTAACGCTTTAAGCAAGATGACATGATGTAGAGGGATAAACTCATGCAATATGATAAAAACCCCATCTTGTTATTGTCCGATTTCGGGTTCCGGCAGACCCTCTAGGTTCAAACTCTGGGGTGCGCACGGAAATCTCGCCCCCTACCTACCTGCACCTCGTCGCCTCGCTAGGATCTAAACTACCAAAGGGACAACACAAGAGACACAAGGTTTATACTGGTTCGGGCCACCATTGTGGTGTAACACCCTACTCTAGTGTGTGGTGTGGTGGATTGCCTCAGGGGCTGATGAAGAACAATACAAGGAAGAACAGCCTCGCGAGGATCTGTTCTTGGCCGGTGCGATGAATTGCTAGGGGGAGTTCAGTCGCTTTCTCTCTCTCTCTCTCTCTCTCTCTCTAGATTGCTTGATCTCTAGCTCTGTTCCAGATTCCGGATCCTCCTACCCTGTGGGTGGCTAGTCCTATTTATAGGCGGAGGCCCTGGGCCTCTTCCCAAATATTGAGCGGGAAGGGCGCCAACAATCGGCCATTTTGAAGGGGACCATCTAGTACACTTATCCTGACTAAAGTTGGTCCTCGCTTTGTCAAAGGCTCGTGGTGACGCCTTGGCTTGGGCTCCACGATGACTTCCTTCCTGCCGTTGTGACGGTCTTGGTCTTGTTGCACAGAAACGGATGCCTTTGCTTGATACTCTAGCCTGCACTTTCCTCCTTTGCACCAAAGAGGAAATGAGGACATCAAGACGGGTGGCGCCCGCTGACGCCTCTTGGTCGTCATGGCTTGCGTCATGGGCACCTCGTGAGGTACCCCGCCTTGGTCTCTCCGCCTCCTCGCGAGCCAACCTGGCAAGGCCTTGCCTGAGGAAGCTTCCTGTCGTCCGCCCCGCGAGGCTTGGCCCCTCGTGAGGGTCTTGAGCTTGTGCTGATTAAGATGGGCCGTGCTGAGCCACCCCTTGAGCCACGCCACAGCGCCGCAGAGCAAGTCTGGTACCCCGTTCCCGGAAACGCCGATAAGTAGCCCAGGCCCAAAGCGCGCTGGACTTGGCTTAGCGAGAGAAGCGAAGTGGCAAGTGCGGCGCCATTGACCCCTAACAGCCTGCGGCCTTGGGCGCCGCGTGGCGGTTGATTGGACGTGGGCGTCCCTGTTCCCCCATGCCTCCTTATTTTGCGCCCAGCTAGGCGGACCCATGGTTGCACACAGTCGTCCCTCTTTTTGCTGCTCGACCGTCCCCTGCTCTTCCTCCTCTCGAGCTCCAGTCTCCGCTTCCAATCCAATCTCGAATCCTCCCCCTTTCTGTTGCCATGGCTCCGACGAAGAAGGGGAAAGGGAAGAAACCCATGCCTCCGCCTCGCTCGCAGTTGCTGATGGCTCCTGCTGTCGATCGGTCGATCATACTCAACCGAGAAGGCTTGGACAAGGTCAGCTCTGCTCTTGCCACTATCTTCAACGAGTGTGGGAGGACGATGGCCTGGCCCGCGTCTCGCTTCTCCATTGATGTAATAGTCACCGAGGTCCGGTACTTCTGACCGCGCCACAATGGCGGGACTGGTTCCCCCCTTTTCCAATTTCTTCAATGTTGTGCTTTCCCATTACCAGATCCATATGATGCATTTGGGTCCTGAATCCATTACTCTTCTTGCCGTTTTCGCCTTTGTCTGTGAGGCAATGATGGGCATCCCTCCTTCAGTTGCCTTGTTGCGTCACTTCTTCTCTTTGCGCCTCGTCGACCCCACCCAATGCTCGGGGTGCGTGAGCTTCATTGCCGCACCAGAAACGACGGCTTCAGGGATTGATTTCAGCCTTCCTCCGCCCGCGTCTGGGTTCCACGAGCGGTGGCTGTACGTGGATGTCGGGGTGCCCAGCCCCACTTTGAGCCAACATCGTCGCTGTCCTCAATTCTGTGGGGCGAGAGGCAGTCCACGAGCCCCAGGCTCGTCTTCGTCTGGCATCGCTTCGCGTACTTGATGGCGCTTGGTGTGACGGCGCCCAATGTGGTGAATGAGTTCCTCCTATGCCGCATCGCCCCTCTCCAGCATCACTCCCGCTGGATGTGGGCCTTCGGCGGGCGTTGGAGGATCGCATGAGGCTCCAGGAGGAGGACCTGATGCCTGAAGCGCTGAGGAAGGTGCTCATGGTCCTGATTGGGGACCCTTCCCCCGGCAGCATCCGGCAAGGGGGTGCTTTGCTATACTTTTGCTCGAGCAGAGGTGACTTTGTGAAGTAGATGCCCAGCTTCGACGAATGGGGGTTGCGCCCTGCAGGCCTCATGGGGCCTCGCGAGAACCCAGTGGTCGTGACTGCCCTTCCAGTCGCCCACGGTGGTCCTTCCTCGAGGGGTGGAGCAGGGAGGCATGGGCCACCGGAGGCTGAGGGGGCCTCCGCCGGGATGACGACGCCAGGCGGCACTCCTGAGGTGGCAGCTCCTGTGGCCCGCATTGCTGCGGCTGAAGGCGTCGAGCCGTGGCCCGCGGCTCCCGTGGCCGAGGCCCCTGAAGCCTCAGCTACCCTTCTTAGTGAGGCGACCGGCGGCGTGCGTCAGGACGACGCCCCTGACGCTGGTCGCCTTTATGCTTCTTCCTCGCTGCAAGCTGACCCCTGCGCTGAACTCCTGGGTCGCTTCCGCGTGGACTTCGAGGCTCTCCGGAAGAGAAGGGAGGCCTTTGGTGACGATTACCCTTGCCGCCTACTGAAGCGTAGGAAGTATTTCGCCATTGATGAGTAAGCCTTCCCCTTTCCTAGTTCCTTATCTTCCCGTTGCTTTGGCTGATCCTTGCTCTGCAGGGCCCTTCCAGCCGAGCTCACGGAGATGGCTGAGGAGCCATCCCCCAGGCTTCGCCCTCTCCACCGTCTTCGAGCGCTCCGAGCTCAAGCGGAGCCCTTGTGGTGAGGCCGGCTGGAGAGGTGAGCCATCCTGTGGTGCATCGCGGCTCTGCGCACCTCGCGACCCTCCTTCATGAGCCTTCTCGGGGCATAGCCAGCCTGCCTTGGGCTCCTCGTTTGGTCGTGGATAGCGATTGGCTGAGGTCGGCCCTTCGTTCTTTGTTCGGGGACGAGCCAGCCCTAGGCCGGGCTTCTGGCGGGGCGTGCCCGGCCATCATGAGGGCGCCAGCCCCCAGCCCCCTGCCCAGAGGGGGAGTGCTGATTCGTGGCCCCCCGCACTTACTTGGGGCGGATGATGATGCAGAAGACTTGCTCGGGCGTGCCCGGGAGCGCCGTGCCCTTCGCCAAGGGTTTTTCCAGAGGGCGACTGAAGCGGTGAACCAGCTTGGCGTAGAGCTTGCTGACGAAGACGCACGCCTTGAAGCTGAGGGCCTGCGCCTAGCTGAAGAGGGGCGCAAGCTGAAGGTGGCCGTTGCCCTTGCACGCCACCAACGCGACCTCGAAAATGAGAAGGCCGAGGCGTCACTGGAGGCCTTACGGAGGCTGCCTCGGCCGCCGAGGAGGCCCGGAGGCTGACCGGCGTGAGCCGGCGGAGGAGCGGGCGCGGAGCCTGTGCCCGAGTAATTCCCTGGAGCAGCAGGTGGAGCTGCGCGAGACGGCCCTTGCGTCGATGAAGGGGGCTTCGGTCGACCAGGCTGAGATCCGGAGACGCGAGGAGGCACTGACGTTGGAAGCTGCCGAGCGCGCCCGCGATCTTGAGCATCTGGAGACGAGGGAGCACTTGGTGACGCAGGCGGAGGATGACGTTGCTGCGCGGGAGGCCCGAGTCCTGGAAGATGTTGAACGCCGGGTGGCGACAGCCCGCCTGAACCTTGAGCGCGAGTTCGAGGAGAGGCTGGTGTTGATCAGGGTCGAGGCTGAAGGCAGGACCGCCACCCTGAGGGCCAAGCTGGATGAAGTGACACGGCGGGCCGACGCTTCCCGGGCCGCCCTCGGCGTGGCGCAGGAGGAGCTGACTTCCTCCCGCGCCGAGGCGCTTCTTCTGCGTCAGCGGGTGGACGCGGCTGAAGCCGTTGCGCGGCGGAACGAGGACGAGAGGCGCCAGCGGCAGATCCTGGAGCACGAGCATGGCCCTATGCTCCGCACGCTCCGGGAAAGAGCTAACACGGCCTTGGGTAACATCTGCGAGGCGGCCGTTGGCGAGCCTCACGCAGTCAACTATGCTGGCAACCTTCAGTTCTTCACTGACGTGGTGACGCCTTGGTGGAGGTGCTTGATCGGGCAGAGCCAACAGGTTGGTGGAGGAGAGGAGTCGCGCCCTGCTCGGGCGTGCCTTTTCTCGCGTCTTCAGCCATCTTTGGGACATGGATCCCAACTTCGATTTTGATGCCGCCATCGCTCCAGTACCCCAGGCCGTCCGGGACGACCTGGCGCACTGGGTGGAAGACAACGTGGATGCACTCGTCAGGGCCTTCGCTTCTGACGACAACGGCGTGGTCGTGGCCGCTGATGAAGGCGTCATGGTGAACGGCCCTGGCGCCGCTGATGGCGACGCGGAGGGCGATGGTGAGGCCAGCGACGCCAGCGGCGATTCAGGAGGTGATCTCGAGGACGCATTGGGGGATTTATCCGATTGACTGCGTGATGCCCCTGCTTTTTATCCTGCGCAAGTAGAGTTCGGGCTTGGCCCTGAGGGTTGTAAGAGCATTTTGGGAGGGGGAGCACCTCATGTAAAAACTTGCAGTTAGCGTATTAGTAGACGCGATATCACCCGTACGCCTGCGCCAAGTGGCTGGCCTTGTGACGAGCTGGCTGACGTGTTTACCTTCGACCCGCGTGGGCCCCGAGATAGCCTGCGGAGGGCTGTGGCGTTTCGTGTGCTCCCTGAACTGCCCATTTAACCTATGACGAGAACCTCCTGAGAGGGCGCGGTGACCGTGGTCCGGTCTGTGCGCATGCTAGGCCTGGCCCGGCTCGCGAGGGGCTCACGAGGGGAGGCAGCTGAGGCAGAGTGGTACCCAGAATGCGAGAGATTGCTCGAACGAGACTAAACACCCCTTCCCCGAACACACGCAAACCGCAAGCTCGAATCCAACTTAAGTCCAAAAAGGGGGGGAAAAGCAACAGCCAAGGAAAAAGCAAGAAAAGCAGAAAAAAGCCGCGTCCGGCACCTAGTCTAGTCTTGGACGTCTTCTCACCAGCGTGGAGCTAAGTGTTGCCACTGGGCATGGGAGGGAGCCCCAGGGCCTGAGGCCAGCGCTCCTGAGTCTCCGGGGCGTGTACAGCCCCACTCATTATTACGTGAGAGTGCCATGGGGCGGCGAGCTTCACAGGCACTGGACCTTCTTCACAGGTACCGGCCTTGCTTCATATCGCCAGACGAGGGCCCCGCCTTGCGCCACACTCTATTGCCACCGACGATGACCGGAAACCAAGGACGCCGCCAATGGGGTAGAGCGGTCGCCAGCGGTTCCCCCGACGACCACGGGTCCTCTGCCAGGGGTAGGCTCTGAGGCACCTCCCTGGCAGAGGGCCTACCTCCTGAGGACGCCTTGCTCCGAACGCCGCGGTGGTGATGCCGGATCTCGGCCCCTCTCCTGCAGCCCCCGGCGCCCTCCTCCTGAGGGGTAGGAAACTGCGGGAGTGGGGCAGCCGTCCGCTATGGCGACCTGTACCTCCTGCGATCCATGGTTAGCGTATGCCTGCTCCTGAGGAATTAGCGGTACCCGATAATCGTTGCTTCCAGCGCGGCCGACGGGGCTTTCCCGGGGCTCCTGGAAGAGCTCAGCTTCTGGTGCCTCGTCCCCCCAGCTTGGGCCGAGGAGCGAGCCATGTTCGTCCTCCTGCGCGTGCCCTTGATCCATCATGCGGGGCACGTACTCTTCCGGGGCCGCCATCCCAAATGCTGCACCATAGTGCCCCGTGTGCCACGCAGTCCTGCTTGAGACGCCCACCTGGGGGTGGTAGCGCGGTGGCCCACTGGGGCCGTGGGTCGTGGCGAGTCCTTCTTCGCTGGCCGGGGGCGGAGGCAACGCCGCTAGTGGCCGGTGCTGACGGCCTGGCTGTCGTTGGGGTGGCCTTGGAGTCCGCTTGGAGCTGCGCGGGCGTGCGTGGAGCCTCCGCGTGGTCCACCCTGGACCTGAGGTGGGAGTTGGGTGCAGAAGGGGTGAGCCCCCGATGCGGCGAAGCCCAGGAGCTCTGCCACCCGTTCCTGCAGCACGTCGTGACCGCCCTCCAGCAGCCTGCATTGCAGTAGCTCTCGGGCCACTGTGAGCGCTGACCCTTGAGTTCGCTTTGCTCCCGTCGGTGTACGACGCCGCGTGGCGGCATGGTTGGAAGGCCCTCGCCGCCCGACCGCGCCTGCCAGCGTGAGAGCTTTCGTCGCTGACAGCGTCGCCCGCGGCCCGCAGCGCCACTGCGAACCGCAAGCTGCCTGGGGCATGGGGTCGCCCGGCGGCAGTTCTGCGTGGGCGGCCAGCCGCCTGAGGGATCGAGGTTGCCCGCTGATGCCGGACATGATGATGACGATCTGACGGCCGGGGCCGAAGCGGTGAAGGCGGATTCGGCGCACCTACTTGGCGCGCCAAATGTCGGATTTTGGGTTCCGCACCCTCTAGGTTCGAACTCAGGGTGCACGGAAATCTCGCCCCTACCTACACCGCACCTGCGCCTCACTAGGATCTAAACTACCAAAGGGACAACACAAGAGACACAAGGTTTATACTGGTTCGGGCCACCATTGTGGTGTAACACCCTACTCCAGTGTGTGGTGTGGTGGATTGCCTCAGGGGCTGATGAAGAACAATACAAGGAAGAATAGCCTCGCGAGGATCTGTTCTAGGCCGGTGCGATGAACTGCTAGGGGGAGTTCAGTCGCTTTCTCTCTCTCTCTCTCTCTTTCTAGATTGCTTGATCTCTAGCTCTGTTCCAGATTCCGGATCCTCCTACCCTGTGGGTGGCTAGTCCTATTTATAGGCGGAGGCCCTGGGCCTCTTCCCAAATATTGAGCGGAAGGCGCCAACAATTGGCCGTTTGAAGGGGAACATCTAGTACACTTATCCTGACTAAAGTTGGTCCTCGCTTTGTCAAAGGCTCTCGTGGTGGCAGCGGATTGGGCTCCACGATGACTTCCTTCCTGCCGTTCTGACGGTCTTGGTCTTGTTGCACCAAAGCGGATGCCTTTGCTTGATACTCGCTGCGCTTGCCTCCTTTGCACCAAAGAGGAAATGAAGACATCAAGGCTGGCGCCACTTTGGCGCCCTTGGTCGTCATGGCTTGCGTCATGTTCACCTCGTGAGGTACCCCACCTTGATCTCTCTGCCTCCTCACGAGCCAACCTGACGAGGCTGTCGGCGTTCTGGGAACGGGGGTCCCCAGACTTGCCTGCCTGCGGCCTGCGGCGTGGCTCGAAGGAGGCCCAACACGGCCCATCTTCATCAACGCAAGCTCAAGACCCCCGCGAGGGGCCAAGCCTCACGGGGCCGACGACAAGGAGCTTCCTCGGGCACGACCTCGTCAGGCTGGCTCATGAGGAGGCGGAGAGTTCAAGGCAGGGTACCTCGCGAGGTGCCCATGACGCAAGCCATGACGACCAAGGGCGCCAGTCGCGCCACCTTGCAGTTGTCCTCCTTTCCTCTTTGGTGCAAAGGGAGCAAGCGCAGGCGAGAGCATCAAGCAAAGGCATCTGTTTCGGTGCAACAAGACAAGACCATCCCAACGGCTGGAAGGGAGTCATCGTGGAGCCCAAGCAGGCATCATCACCAGAGCCTTTGGCAGGCGAGGACCAACTTTAGTCAGGATAAGTGTACCTGCTGTTCCCCTTCAAAATGGCCAATTGTTGGCGCCCTTCCCGCTCAATATTTGGGAAGAGGCCCAGGGCCTTCGCCTATAAATAGGAGTAGCCACCCCCAGGTCAGGGGGATCGAAGATCCGAACCCTCATCAAGAAGCCAGTAGCTAGAGCGACTGAACACCACCTAGCAGTTCATCGCACCCGCCAAGAACAGACCCTCGCGAGGCTGTTCTTCCTTGTATTGTTCCTCATCAGCCCAAGCGGCAATCCACCACACCACACACTATAGTAGGGTATTACACCACAATGGTGTCCCGAACCAGTATAAATCTCGTGTTTCTTGTGCTGTTCCGTTTAGTAGTTTAGGTCCCAGCGATTCGGCGAGGTGCGAGACAGTGGAAGGTTGGATCTCGGCGCACCCGCAGTGTTCGAACCTCAAGGGTCCGCTGAACCCGAAATCCGACACTTGGCGCACCAGGTAGGTGCGCCGGAATCTACTTTCGCCGCCTCGTTACGCCCGACCACTGCAACCATGTCCGGCGCCCGTCGAACTGGCCAGCGCCGAGCCGCCCTTCGCCTCCCATGTCGCCCAGACAGCTCCGTCGGCGGGCGCCCTCGTCGTTCCCGTCACCGTCACAACGCCGCCACCAGCCCGGAGAAACGAGCAGCAAGCATCGTCCCAGTACCCGTCCATGAGGCGGGACGGCCACACCGCCACGCCTTCGCTCACCCCCGCTGGTTCTTCGTCACGCGCGCCCGCGCGGCCATGGAGGCCCGAGCTGCACTCATCGCGGCAAACGAGCTCCTGCGCTACCGCCCCGTCGACGACGTCTACGAAGAATGGCTCGACCGAGTCGCCGAGCTCGTCGCTGCCTGTAGGAGGCGCCCGCACCGTCTCTCGCTGCACCGCACCCAGCCTGCTGGCGATGAAGCTCGGGCGCCTCATTGCCTCCTCCTCAAGAAGGCGCCAGCCCCAAGGCGCTGCCCTGGCGTAACTCCGCTCCGCCAGCGCCGCGCGGCAAGAGCAGAGCTGTCAAGAAGTTCTCGCCCACAAGAAGCCGCCGAGCGCTTCCTGCTCCAAGACGTCGGGACCTGCGCTGCCCCCAGCCATGGCGCAGGGAGGCCCGCAAGACCAAGCTCTACGTCTGAGGCCCCCGCATGCCATGGCGGGCTGCCGCGCCTTTCACCTCCGAGGCTGCGCAGACTCGCCAGCGTAGCCCGCCAAGTCCAAGCCGGACCTGCCTCGCTCGCTCTGGCACGGCTGACCCTCGGAGTTCCTCCAGCTCTACGAGCTGGGCATCGAGGCTGCCAACGGGGATGAAAAGGTCATGGCGAACTGGTTTCCCATGGCGCTCAAGGACGGAGCCCGCACCTGGCTCCTGAATCTGGCCCCAGGCACGATCTCTTCCTAGGCCGAGATGCGCACCCGCTTCATCGCCAACTTCCGAGTACTTCATCGCGACCCGGCCACCCGCCGTGGCGACATGCGCCGAATCAAGCAGCAGCCTGTGGGAAACCGCAAAAAGTACATCTAGCGCTTCAACAACGCACGCCTCAAGATCCCTGTGGTAACGGAGGAGGCCATCATCTGCCTTCTCCGACGGGCGTCCGCGACGTCAAGATGAAGGAGGAGCTGGCGATGCATGAAGATCTGTGCACCTCCTTGGAGTTGTTCAACTTGGCGACCAAGTGCGCCAAGGCTGAGGAGGCGCCTCTCCTCCTCGAGCTGCTTGCCGCGGATCCCGAAGAAAAGAAGTCCAAGGCCAAGGACGTGAAGCGCAAGGGGGCTGCCATACTCGCGGCCGAACCAGACACCAAGCGAGGCAGAGATCAGCCCAAGTCCTCCAAGGGCAGTCGCTACTGCGTGTACCACGACCTCCACACCCACAACACCAATGAATGCCAAGAGCTTCGGCCGTACGTGAAGGAAGAGTCGGCAGACGCCCCGAGCGCAGCGACCGGGGCTACGGCCGAGGAGGAGGAAGGAATGCAGGACGCTGGGAAGACCGCGGCCCGCGCCAAGGGTGCGCGACCAACCTCGCGAGGTCCGTTGGCAAGACCCGCCTCGCGAGGGAGGCTGGAGGGATCAGCCTCGCGAGGATCGCCCGCAAGGGAACGCAGGCCTCCCTCCGCTGCCGCCGCAGCCAAGGAGAAATGAGGACCGTCATCGGGACGAGGGGCTGGGGCTTCAGAACCGCGTGCGATCGCGCATCCCGGGAAGAGCTCTAGCCCCAGCCTCTCAGTGCATCTTCAAGCAGTTCGCCCGCGAAGTGAATGCAGTCCTCCCCAAGCTCGAGGCCACTCTCCCTCTCAGGTGGTCGGCTTGCTACATCATGTTCAGCTCAGCGGATCAGCTCAAGTCTTGTGCCACACCGGAGTTCTCCCGATGCTTTGTTCCCCAATCATCGACAACGTGCTGGTCACCAAGACCCTCATCGACGGCGGGGCAGGACTCAACGTCCTGTCCGTGGAAACATTCAACAATCTTCAAGTGCCTTACAGTCAGCTTCAGCCAACCAAGCCCTTCGCCGGAGTCACCGACGGGTCCACGGTCCCAATTGGGCAGGTCCGCCTTCCTGTCACCTTCGGGGCTCTCGACAATTACCGCACCGAGCTCATCGACTTTGACGTCGCCCACATTCGCCTGCCGTACAACGCCATCCTCGGGTACCCGGCGCTGGCCAAGTTTATGGCCGTAACCCACCACGGCTACAATGTCCTCAAGATGCCAGGAAGCAGCAGGGTCATCACAGTGCCGTGTGAAGAGAGAGACGCAGTTTGCTCCCTGGAGCGAGCCTTTCTGGCCGCATCGCTAGAAGACCCAGACCACAACAGCAGGAGGCCTCTCGAGGCCGCACCCAAGAAGAAGAAGACATCGGCCGGCCCGGCTCCTCAAGAGGCAGGCCCCTCAGCGCCCGCACCAGGCCAGGGGAGCCTCCTTCCATCGCATAGGAAAGTGCGCCCGGCGCCCTCCTCAGGCCGGGCTCGGGGGCTCTCCCCTGGAGGGCCGCCGACCTCGCCAAGGTCACGAGGGAGGCACTTGGGCACCACGTGGAGGCGTGCTTCGAAGCACGTTTCCCGCAAGCAGGAGCAAGGCAAGGAGGGCCGAACCCTCAGGAGTTCGTCAGCAAGGCCATTCAGGAGCTACAGGAGCCAAGGGTCATGAGGGGCAGCCGCCGCCTACCCGCTGTGGCCCCCCATCCAGGCGAGGATGGTGGGTTGCGCGCCTGCATCGACATACCAGGGCTCAACCGAGCCGCGTCTCAAGAGCTCCTGGCCCTCGCGAGTGGGACGTTGCGAGGGCCCGCCCCCAGCTACGTGCGCATGCCTCACGGCTCGCAAACGCCTTGGCCGGGCAGCACCAAGACCTCATGAGGGCCATCCCGAGGCTCGAGAGGTCAGGCACGCCACAGCCCTGGCAGAGATGGAGATAGCCCCCGAGGAGCCGCCAGCGCTTTCGGAGCCTCCCGAGGCCCCCGGGCCTGGGGGCTCGTGAGGATCGGCTCCCGCAGCCCACCGAGTCCGCTACACCAACACCCCTTCGTCCTCAACATCACCAGGTGACATCTTTAAGTTTTATTCCTGGCTGGGAGCGCCTTCAGGGCCGCATTATTCCCAGGCCGCGTTGGTCCGTCCCTGCGGCATGTATCCCTTTTATTTCATGTCATTAGCCTATCCTGTTGGGGGCGCCCCTCGGGCTGCATGTATCCTTCTTACGTTTTCCTTAGGGTTATGCTCTCGCTCCATCATGCTTGTTATTTGGTGCCTTTTCACGGGTGACGGAATCTTGCACGTTAAAGGGGGTGCACGAGCATCGCGACTTCGAGGCTCCTACCGCTATCCGGCCCTCACCCTCTGGTCTTGTCCATTGCATCGCGACCTGGCTTGCCAGCGACGGCTGAGACCAGCGGCATGTATCCTTCTTACGTTTTCCTTAGGGTTATGCTCTCGCTCCATCATGCTTGTTATTTGGTGCCTTTTCCTGGGTGACGGAATCTTGCACGTTAAAGGGGGGGTGCCTGAGCATCGCGACTCAGGGCTCCTACCGCTATCCGGCCCTCACCCTCTGGTCTTGTCCATTGCATCGCGACCTGGCTTGCCAGCGACGGCTGAGACCAGCCCGAGAGCCGGGACCCGAGGACGTAGAGTTGCTGCATCTAACCCAGCTTGCGCGTTAAAGGGGGGGGTGCCTGAGCATCGCGACTCAGGGCTCCTACCGGCTCTCCGGCCCTCACCCTCTGGTCTTGTCCATGGCATCGCGACCTGGCTTGCCAGCGAAGGCTGAGACCAGCCCGAGAGCCGGGACCCGAAGACGTAGAGCACCGGCATCTGGCCAAATTTGCAGGAACACACTCGAAGATAAGGCCCAGAGCCAGGCACAACCCGCCTTGAGGTAGGGCCCCGTGAGTCCCGCACTGGCTCACGGGTGCCCCAACACACCTCGCGAGGCCTCTCGCGCCTCTCCCAAGCAACTAATGGCAGAACTAACGATCGCCACGGCGAGCTCTTGTTCCTTTTGTGGTGAACCTGCAGGGTCCCTCCAAGGAGCACGAAACGACCTCGCCACGCAATCTCTCGCCGGCCAAGGCACGGACCTAGCACCGCACCAAGAGGCATTGTCCTGACCCTTGAGATAAGTCACCCCCCAGACACACTAGTTATCGCAACACCATCCCCACACTCAATGCAACCCCGTGTTAGCAACGTCGCTCTCCTTTCTCACCGAATGATGGCTGCTTGAGCGCCAAGGGGGACCCCCCTGAGCATCGCGACTCAGAGGCTCTTACCGGACCTCTGGCCGCTCACCTCCTGGCCTTGACCACGGCATCGCGACCTGGCATACCAGCGACGGCTGAAGCCGCCTTGGGACTGGGACCTGTCGGCGCAGAGCATCAGGCCCTCGTGAGGATTGAAAGGAGGAAACTGAGCTAGAACGGAATGAGCATCTCGCGCTGCTTCACAATAAGGATCATATTGACAAACGGAGCTACAAACATCTTACAAGCCCCCGCGGGGTACATTCTTGGCTCCTCCCAGGGACAAAAGACGCGAATCCTAGGGAGTCCTACATACAGGGACCACCGCGGCAGATGCCATCATCAACAGTGGGCCACCCGGTCTGGCGCTAACCCCATCTAGATCAGGGGCGGCGACGGCCTGACGAGCCCGCCCTGCTCCGGAAGCGGCGCAGACTCGGAGGCTAGTAGCTGTCGTCGCTCGTCTCCGGCATCGCGAAGAGCTCGGCGGAGTCGCTGGATCCTCCGGCGCCTTCGTCGCCTGAGGAGCTGCCAAGGGAGTGGTCGGTCGGCCTCTGTCTCTCCACAGAGACCCGACCACCTCTCCCGGGCAGCACTCCAGCCGGCGACCCTCTGCGTCGAAGATCTTGAAGGACACCACCGAAGCACCGTCGTACTCCAGTGGATCGTGAGGCGCGCCTCGTCACAGAGACCCAGGCGACTCGCCCAGCCTCGAGTCATGAAGACCTCGCCTGGGCAACCATCTGCGACCTCTGCCCGGTCATGAGGGTGCTGCACCGGCGTCTTGCAGCCAGAGTCCTAGGTTCCCCCACGGACGACGGAGGCGAAGAAAGAAGGAAGACGAATCCAAGATTTAGGAGGCGTGGCGGCGTGAAGCACGAACTCCGGCAGAGCCCTCGGCATGGACCTGTGGGGAAGACGCACACCTTCATGACCCGCTGGCGCCGTCGGGCGCGCGCTCGTGGCGCCCGGCGTCGCCTCGCCGAAGCCGCCAATGCGCGATACAAGGGAAGAGGGAACCTGGTGGCGGCCGCCGCACAGGGCACGGGCGCCTCTGGCGGCGCTCTTGCCCCGACACGGAGGGCAAGCCGCTTCTTTGGGGGGAGTAGGTCAGGATCCTCTTGAGGAGCCTTTCCCTTCTGTTCCATGGAGAACCGGCGGATCGGAGCCATAACAACCAGACGAAACGAGGAGGAGGAGAAGCAGAAGGATAGACTGGAAGGGCGCGCGCCGTTCCGTACTTATAGCCGGCGAAGGCCAACCGTCGGCCTCCACGATCACCGGTAATCATGACCAACTCTGCATGCAGGGACTTGTCGAATCCGGGTGGTTACCGAGGCATCGCGGGGAAGCAGTGCGCACGTGTCCAATCAACCGCCACGCGGCGCCCAAGGCCGCATGCTGTTAGGGCCCGCGACGCTTCGCACTTGCCCTTTCGCCTCTCTGCTCGGCCAAGTTCGGGCGCGCCATGGGCCCGGGGGCTACTATCGGCGTTCTGGGAACGGGGGTCCCCAGACTTGCTCGCTGCGGCTCTTGGCGTGGCTCGAAGGAGGCCCAAAGACGGCCCATCTTCATCAACGCGAGCTCAAGACCCTCGCGAGGGGCCAAGCCTCGCGGGGCGGACGACAAGGAGCTTCCTCAGGCACGGCCTCGTCAGGCTGGCTCATGAGGAGGCGGAGAGTTCAAGGCAGGGTACCTCGCGAGGTGCCCATGATGCAAGCCATGACGACCAAGGGCGCCAGTCGGGCGCCAGCCCGCGCAGTGTCCTCCTTTCCTCTTTGGTGCAAAGGGAGCAAGCGCAGGCGAGAGCATCAAGCAAAGGCATCTGTTTTGGTGCAACAAGACCAAGACCAGCCCAACGGCTGGAAGGGAGTCATCGTGGAGCCCAAGCAGGCGTCATCACCAGAGCCTTTGGCAGGCGAGGACCAACTTTAGTCAGGATAAGTGTACCTGCTGTTCCCCTTCAAAATGGCTAATTGTTGGCGCCCTTCCCGCTCAATATTTGGGAAGAGGCCCAGGGCCTTCGCCTATAAATAGGAGTAGCCACCCCCAGGGCAACGGGATCGAAGATCTGAACCCTCATCAAGAAGCCAGTAGCTAGAGCGACTGAACACCACCTAGCAGTTCATCGCACCCGCCAAGAACAGACCCTCGCGAGGCTGTTCTTCCTTGTATTGTTCCTCATCAGCACAAGAGGCAATCCACCACACCACACACCTTTGGAGTAAGGGTATTACACCACAATGGTGGCCTGAACCAGTATAAATCTTGTGTCTCTTGTGCTGTTCCGTTTAGTAGTTTAGGTCCCAGCGATTCGGCGAGGTGCGAGACGGTGGAAGGTTGGATCTCCGAGCGCACCCCAGTGTTCGAACCTCAAGGGTCTGCCAGAACCCAAAATCCAACAGAGGCCGTGCCTGAGGAAGCTTCCTGTCATCCGCCCCGTGAGGCTTGGCCCCTCGCGAGGGTCTTGAGCTTGTGCTGATGAAGATGGGCCGTGCTGGGCCACCCCTTGAGCCACGCCACAGGCCGCAGGCAGGCAAGTCTGGTTACCCCCGTTCCCAGAATGCCGACAGTTATCCTCGATGGCAACAATACAATACATGCCTTGCTACCCCTGTTGTCACTGGGAAAGGACACCGCAAGATTGAACCCAAAGCTAAGCACTTACCCATTGCAAGAAAGATCAATCTAGTAGGCCAAACCAAATTGATAATTCGAAGAGACTTGCAAAGATAACCAATCATACATAAAAGAATTCAGAGGAGATTCAAATATTTTTCATAGATAAACTTGATCATAAACCCACAATTCATCGGTCTCAACAAACACACCGCAAAAGAGGATTACATCGAATAGATCTCCACGAGAATCATGGAGAACTTTGTATTAATATCCAAAGTGAGAGAAGAAGCCATCTAGCTATTAACTATGGACCCGAAGGTCTGAGGTAAACTACTCACACATCATCGGAGAGGCTATGGTGTTGATGTAGAAGCCCTCCGTGATCAATGCCCCCTCCGACAGGACGCCGGAAAAGGCCCCAAGATGGGATCTCATGGGTACAGAAGGTTGCAGCCATGGAATTAGGTTTTCGTGGATGCTTCTGTTGGTTTGGCGGTACGTAGGTATATATAGGAGGAAGAAGTATGTCGGTGGAGCAACGTGGGCCCCACGAGGGTGGAGGGCGCACCCAGGGGGTAGGCGCGCCCCCCTGCCTCATGCTTTCTTGGTTGCTTTCTTGACGTAGGGTCCAAGTCATCTGGATCATGTTCGTTCCGAAAATCTCGTTCCCGAAGGTTTCATTCCGTTTGGACTCCGTTTGATATTCTTTTTCTGTGAAACACTGAAATAGGCAAATAAAACAACAATTTGGGCTGGGCCTCCGGTTAATAGGTTAGTCCCAAAAATAATATAGAAGTGTATAATAAAGCCAGTTAAACATCCAAAACAGAATATAATATAGCATGAAGCAATAAAAAATTATAGATACGTTGGAGACGTATGAAGCATCCCCAAGCTTAATTCCTGCTCGTCCTCGAGTAGGTAAATGGTAAAAACAGAATTTTTAATGAGGAATGCTACTTGGCATAATTTCAACGTAATACTCTTAATTATGGTATGAATGTTCAGATCTGAAAGATTCAATACAAAAGTTTAATATTGACATAAAAATAATAATAATACTTCAAGCATACTAACTAAGCAATTATGTCTTCTCAAATTACATGGCCAAAGAAAGTTATCCCTACAAAATCATATAGTCTGGCTATGCTCTATATTCACCACACAAAGTATTTAAATCATGCACAACCCTGATGACAAGCCAAGCAATTGTTTCATACTTTTTCAATCTTCACGCAATACATGAGCGTGAGCCATGGACATAGCACTATATGTGGAATAGAATGGTGGTTGTGGAGAAGACAAAAAGGAGAAGATAGTCTCACATCAACTAGGCGTATCAACGGGCTATGGAGATGCCCATCAATAGATATCAATTTGAGTGAGTAGCGATTGCCATGCAACGGATGCACTAGAGCTATAAGTATACGAAAGCTCAACAAAAGAAACTAAGTGGGTGTGCATCCAACTCGCTTACTCACGAAGACCTAGGGAATTATGAGAAAGCCCATCATTGGAATATACCAGCCAAGTTCTATAATGAAAAATTCCCACTAGTATATGAAAGTGATATCATAGGAGACTCTCTATCATGAAGATCATGGTGCTACTTTGAAGCACAAGTGTGGTAAAAGGATAGTAACATTCTCCCTTCTCTCTTTTTCTCTCATTTTTTTTTATTTGGGCCTTCTCTCTCTCTCTCTCTCTCTCTCTCTCTTATGGCCTCTTTTTTTCGTCCATAGTCTCATCCCGACTTGTGGGGGAATCATAGTCTCCATCATCCTTTCCTCACTTGGGACAATGCTCTAAAAATGATGATCATCACACTTTTATTTACTTACAACTCAACAATTACAACTAAATACTTACAACAAAATATGACTCTATGTGAATGCCTCCGTGATGTGCGAGATATGCAATGAATCAAGAGTGACATGTACGAAAGAATTATGAACGGTGGCTTTGCCACAAATACGATGTCAACTACATGATCATGCGAAGCAATATGACAATGATGGAGCGTGTCATAGTAAACGGAACGGTGGTAAGTTGCATGGCAATATATCCCGGAATGGCTACGGAAATGCCATGATAGGTAGGTATGGTGGCTGTTTTGAGGAAGGTATATGGTGGGTGTATGATACCGGCAAAAAGTGCACGGTATTAGAGAGGCTAGCAATGGTGGATGGAAGAGAGTGTGTATAATCCATGGACTCAACATTAGTCATGAAGAACTCATATACTTATTGGAAAAATCTACAAGTTATCAAAGCAAAGTATTACGCGCATGCTCCTAGGGGGATAGATTGGTAGGAAAATACCATCGCTCGTCCCCGACCGCCACTCATAAGGAAGACAATCAATAAATAAATCATGCTCCGACTTCATCACATAACGGTTCACCATACGTGCATGCTACGGGAATCACAAACTTTAACACAAGTATTTCTCAAATTCAAAACTACTCAACTAGCATGAATCTAATATCACCATCTTCATATCTCAAAACAATTATCAAGCACCAAACTTCTCATAGTATTCAACACACTCATAAGATTTTTTTTACTAATCTTGAATGCCTATTATAATTAAAGCAAATTACCACGCTGTTTTGTAGGACTTTCAAAATAATCTAAGTGAAGCCTGAGAGAACAATAGTTTCTATAAAACAAATCCACCACCGTGCTCTAAAAGACATAAGTGAAGCACTAGAGCAAAAACTGTATAACTCAAAAGATATAAGTGAAGCACATAGAGTATTTTAATGAATTCCGAATCATGTGTGTCTCTCTCAAAAGGTATGTACAGAAAGGATGATTGTGTCAAACTAACTAATAAAGACTCAAATAATACAAGACGCTCCAAGCAAAACACATATCATGTGGTGAATAAAAATATAGCTCCAAGTAAAGTTACCGATGGACGTGAGATTTAAAGAGGGGATGCCTTCCGGGGCATCCCCAAGCTTTGGCTTTTTGGTGTCCTTAGATTATATTGGGGTGCCATGGGCATCCCCAATCTTAGGCTCTTGCCTCTCCATGTTCCATAATCCATCAAATCTTTACCCAAAACTTGAAAACTTCACAACACAAAACTTAACAGAAAATCTCATGAGTTCCGTTAACGAAAGAAAGCAAAACACCACTTCAAGGTACTGTAATAAACTCATTCTTTATTTATATTGGTGTTAAACCTACTGTATTCCAACTTCTCTATGGCTTATAAACTACTTTACTAGCCATAGATTCATCAAAATAAGCAAACAACACACTAAAAACAGAATCTGTCAAAAACAGAACAATCTGTAGTAATCTGTAACTAAAGCAAACTTCTGGAACTCCAACAATTCAGCCAAAATAGGACGACCTAGAAAATTTGTCCATTGATCTTCTTCAATTGGAATCAATATTTTATCACGTTCTGGTGATTTTTAACAATTGTTTTCGTGAACAGAAAGTTTCTGGAATTTTCAGCAAGATCAAATAACTATCATCCAAGAAGATCATATAGGTTTAACTTGGCAAAAAAACTAATTAAAAAATAAAACAAATATAACCAGAGGATAGAACAAAGATTTATTCCTAAATAGAAGCAAAACTCAAAAAAACTAAAAATAAAATTGGGTTGCCTCCCAACAAGCACTATCGTTTAACGCCCCTAGCTAGGCATAAAAGCAAGGATAGATCTAGGTATTGCCATCTATGATTTTAGGGAGGAAAAGAGCAAACTTATTATCTATGGAATTAATCTTTCTATTTTGATAAAGCACGTGGCTATTAATGGTAGAAGAAAGATTAAGCATGTTACGGAAATTTGCATCTAATCTAGCCTTCATCTCTTTTATAGATTCGTTTTGGTAGGAGAGCAAAAGAGATGTAGTTTCAACTTTCTCATTCATGGGGTGCCCAAATATAGTCTTCGTGTTTTCATAAGTATCTACGGCATCCCCTTCAAGAAAACCTTCTTCAAATATAGAGTCTAAGACATGCTTAAACGAAGAAGGAAGGGCAACATAAAAACTCTTTAAGTAAATTTCAATTTGGTATTGGGGTACATAGGTAGCCCGGATACTTAATAATCTATCCAAGCATATTTTAAAGATTCATCGAGTAAATAACGAAAATTCCGGAATCATCTTCATCAAAATTATTAAGATTCCCATTGATAACTCCGGGAGGTTTTTCCATAGTATCTTTATTTGTGAGTTTAGATAAAATAGCAGGATTGTCTAAAGTGCTAAAACTCGGGAGAGAAACCCCAATGCTTATTGATTCTGACATGGCGAAAGGAAGGCGGGCGGAAAAGAGAGGGTTAATAAAACGGCAAGGGTGAAGTGGGGGAGAGGAAAACGAGATGCAAATGGCGAATAAAATAATGCAGGAGATAAGAGTTTGTGATGGGTAGTTGGTATGTCTTGACTTTTGCGTAGACTCCCTGGCAACGGCGCCAAAAATCCTTCTTGCTACCTCTTGAGCACTGTGTTGGTTTCCCCTTGAAGAGGAAAGGGTGATGCAGTAAAGTAGCATAAGTATTTCCCCTCAGTTTTTGAGAACCAAGGAATCAATCCAGTAGGAGGCCACACTCAAGTCCCTTGCACCTACACAAACTAATAAAAACCTCGCAACCAACGCAATAAAGGGGTTGTCAATCCCTTCACGGCCACTTACGAAAGTGAGATCTGATAGATATGATAAGATAATATTTTTGGTATTTTTATAATAAAGATGCAAAGTAAATTAAAAAGCAATAAAAATAGCTAAGTGTTGGAAGATTAATATGATGGAAAATAGACCCGGGGGCCATAGGTTTCACTAGTGGCTTCTCTCAAGAGCATAAGTATTATGGTGGGTGAACAAATTACTGTTGAGAAATTGATAGAATTGAGCGTAGTTATGAGAATATCTAGGTATGATCATGTATATAGGCATCACGTCCATGACAAGTAGACCGACTCACCTGCATCTACTACTATTACTCCACACATCGACCGCTATCCGGCATGCATCTAGAGTATTAAGTTCATAAGAATGTAGTAACGCTTTAAGCAGGATGACATGATGTAGAGGATAAACTCATGCAATATGATATAAACCCCATCTTGTTATCCTCGATGGCAACAATACAATACGTGCCTTGCTGCCCTAACATCCTTTGGGAAAGGACACCACAAGATTGAACCCAAAGCTAAGCACTTCTCCCATTGCAAGAAAGATCAATCTAGTAGGCCAAACCAAACTGATAATTCAAGAGACTTGCAAAGATAACCAATCATACATAAAAGAATTCAGAGGAGATTCAAATATTGTTCATAGATAAACTTGATCATAAACCCACAATTCATCGGTCTCAACAAACACACCGCAAAAGAGGATTACATCGAATAGATCTCCATGAGAATCGTGGAGAACTTTGTGTTGAGATCCAAAGTGAGAGAAGAAGCCATCTAGCTATTAACTATGGACCCGAAGGTCTGAGGTAAACTACTCACACATCATCGGAGAGGCTATGGTGTTGATGTAGAAGCCCTCTGTGATCAATGCCCCCTCCGGTAGGATGCCGGAAAAGGCCCCAAGATGGGATCTCACGGGTATAGAAGGTTGCGACGGTGGAATTAGGTTTTCGTGGATGCTTCTGTTGGTTTGGGGCTACATAGGTATATATAGGAGGAAGAAGTACGTCGGTGGAGCAACGTGGGCCCCACGAGGGTGGAGGGCGCGCCCAGGGGGTAGGAGCGCCCTCCTGCCTCGTGCTCTCCTCGTTGCTTTCTTGATGTAGGGTCCAAGTCCACTGGATCTCGTTCGTTCCGAAAATCACATTCCCGAAGGTTTCATTCCGTTTGGACTCCATTTGATATTCTTTTTCTGCGAAACACTGAAATAGGAAAAAAACAGCAATTTGGACTGGGCCTCTGGTTAACAGGTTAGTCCCAAAAATAATATAAAAGTGTATAATAAAGCCAGTTAAACATCCAAAATAGAATATAATATATCATGAAGCAATCAAAAATTATAGATACGTTGGAGACGTATCAGGATGCGCCTCAAGGCCGATGAGGAGAGCGCGCGCGCTTCCCCCTCCACCATGGGGCCGATCCCGTTGATGACATCCTCAAGCACCGCGACAAGCTGAGGGAGTAGCTAGGCGGGGCCCTCATCATCAGTCACCAGCAGCTTCTCCAAGCCAGAACCTTCGCCTTGGCTTCCAGCCGGGCCTTCTTTGCTTCCACCTTGTTCTCCAGCTTCTCCAGGCGGCCGCGTTCCGTGGCCTGCGCCTGCACCAGCTGCTCCAGCTCAGCATCGCGGCCGGTGAACGCTTCTTCTCGAGCCATCAGCTTCTCCTCCTGTGCCTCGTGCTGGCGAGCCGAGGCAGCGCGTTCCTTGCACAAATTCTCCAACTCGACCTCCGCCACACGGCAACGCTCCTTGGCGTCTTCGGCGTCCTTCAACGCCACCTCGAGGGCGGCCGCAGTGTCAGGACCCCGATTCCAAGTCACATCGATCTAGCCGGTAACATGATGACCCACAAGTATAGGGGATCTATCGTAGTCCTTTCGATAAGTAAGAGTGTCGAACCCAACGAGGAGCAGAAGGAAATGATAAGCGATTTTCAGCAAGGGATTCTCTGCCAAATCTTGAAATAAGTGCTAACAGATAGTTTTGTGATAGGATAATTTGTAACGAGCAACAAGTAACAAAAGTAAATAAAGTGCAGCAAGGTGGCCCAATCCTTTTTGTAGCAAAGGACAAGCCTGGACAAACTCTTATAATAGGAAAAGCGCTCCTGAGGACACAACGGAATATCGTCAAGCTAGTTTTCATCACGGTCATATGATTCGTGTTCGGTACTTTGATAATTTGATATGTGGGTGGACCGGTGCTTGGGTTCTGTTCTTACTTGAACAAGCATCCCACTTATGATTAACATCTATTGCAAGCATCCGCAACTACAACAAAAGTATTAAGGTAAACCAAACCATAGCATGAAACACATGGATCCAAATCAGCCCCTTACGAAGCAACGCATAAACTAGGGTTTAAGCTTCTGTCACTCTAGCAACCCATCATCTACTTATTACTTCCCAATGCCTTCCTCTAGGCCCAAATAATGGTGAAGTGTTATGTAGTCGACGTTCACATAACACCACTAGAGGCTAGACAACATACATCTCATCAAAATATCGAACGAATACCAAATTCACATGACTACTAATAGCAAGACTTCTCCCATGTCCTCGGAAACAAACGTAACTACTCACAAAGCATATTCATGTTCATAATCGTAGGGGTATTAATATGCATAAAGGATCTGAACATATGATCTTCCACCAAATAAACCAACTAGCATCAACTATAAGGAGTAATCAACACTACTAGCAACCTACTAGTACCAATCCCGGACTTGGAGACAAGAATTGGATACAAGAGATGAACTAGGGTTTTGAGAGGAGATGGTGCTTTGGTGAAGATGTTGATGGAGATTGCCCTCTCCCGATGAGAGGAGCATTGGTGATGACGTTGGTGATGATTTCCTCCCGGAGGGAAGTGTCCCAGCAGAGCAGCTCACGGAGCCCTAGATTAGTTCCGCCAAGGTTCCGCCTAGTGGCGGCGGAGTTTCGTCCCGAAAGGTTGCTTCTAATTTTTTTCTCGACGAAAGACCTCATATAGCAGAAGATGGGCATCGGAGGGCCACCAGGGGGCCCACGAGGTAGGGGGGCGCGCCCTAGGAGGGGGGCGCGCCCCTCACCCTCATGGACAGGGTGTGGGCCCCTGGCCTTCATCTTTGGCGAGGAGTTTTTATTATTTATTATAAGATATTCCATGGAGTTTCCGGACTTTTGGAGTTGTGCAGAATAGGTCTCTAATATTTGATCCTTTTCAAGCCCAGAATTCTAGCTGCCGGCATTCTCCCTCCTTATGTAAACCTTGTAAAATAAGAGAGAATAGGCATAAGTATTGTGACATAACGTGTAATAACAGCCCATAATGCAATAAATATCGATATAAAAGCATGATGCAAAATGGACGTATCAACTCCCCCAAGCTTAGACCTCGCTTGTCCTCAAGCAAATGTCGATAACGATAAATATGTCCCCATGTTTAGAGGTAGAGGTGTCGATAAAAATAAAATACGGACATGAAGGCATCATGATTATTCTCATAAAAGCAACATATATAGATATTGTCATATGATTTCTTATGTTCAAGTAATAATCCATTCACAATGCAGAGTATGAATCATGAACTTTATTAAGAACCAACAGGCTATAGTCTCAGTCATTGAAGCAATTGCAATTTATCATAACATCAGAAAGAGTCTATGTCAGAGCTTAATCGCAAGTCCACATACTCAACTATCATTTAGTTCTTCATAATTGCTAACACTCACGCGATACTTGTGGTTTTGGAGTTTTATCGGACACAGAGAAAGATAGGGGCTTATAGTTTCGCCTCCCAACCTTTTACCTCAAGGGTAATGTCAACAATAATAACTCATGCACCGTACATCCAATTAGATATATCAATCAGGATCTTTCCAACACACTATGCTTGCCAAAGGATAAAATGTAAAAAGGAAAGGTGAAGATCACCATGACTCTTGCATAAGGTAGAGGATAATAATAAAAGACAGGCCCTTCGCAGAGGGAAGCAGAGGTTGCCATGCGCTTTTATGGTTGGATTGACAAAATCTTAATGCGAGAGGACGCCACTTTATATTGCCCCTTGTGATATGAACCTTTATTATGCAATCCATCGCTTTTATTGCTTCCACATCACAAGATTGTATAAATCTTATTTCTCCCACACCAATCAATCATACATATTTAGAGCAATTTTTATTGCTTTGCACCGATCACAACTTACTTGAAGGATCTTACTCAATCCATAGGTAGATATGGTGGACTCTCATGGCAAAACTGGTTTAAGGGTTTTTGGAAGCACAAGTAGTATCTCTACTTGGTGCTGAGAATTTGGCTAGCATGAGGGGGAAAGGCAACTCAACATGTTGGAGGACCATGACAACATACTTTATCTCAGATATAAGAAAACATAACTCATTACGTTTTCTTCCTTGTCCAACATCAACTCTTTAGCATGTCATATTTTAATGAGTGCTCAAAATCATAAAAGATGTCAATAATAGTATATCTATATGTGAAACCTCTCTTTCCTTACTACTTCCTATTAATTGCAACGATGACCAAAGCTATGTTTGCCAACTCCCAACCACTTTCAATCATCATACCCTTTCTATGTGAAGTCATTATTCTCAATAAGATCAATATGAACTCTTTGTTTCTTTTTATTCCTTTTCTCTTTCTTTTATTCACTCAAGATCATGGCAAAATAATCAAGCCCTTGACTCAACACTAATCTTTATTATATAGCTCACGGACTCGATTACATAGAGAGATCATAAAGCAAAACTCAAAACTAGATCATGCCATAAACTTTATTCTACTCGATCAAGATACTACTAATAGGATCGAACTAAAAAACGGTAAAGATAGGAGATGTAGTTGTGATACGATACCAGGGCACCTCCCCCAAGCTTGGCAGTTGCCAAGGGGAGTGCCAATACCCATGTGATTATGTCTCCTTTGCTGGTGAAGAAGGTGGTGGTGATGGATAGTCGCACATCGAGCGTAAGAGGTCCTCCAACTTGAGAATAATGCCCTTGAGTGCAACGATATGCTCCTTCAACAAAATATTTTCACTTGTGAGATACTTGTTTTGAATACGAGCTAATTCAATCATCTTGAAAGCTTCTTTTTCAGTTGGGGTGAGAAAGTTGTGATCAAGTTGAACGGTGTCTTCTGCTGCCGGAGCTTGGTCCTCCGTGGCCTTCTTGATCCCTTGATCCTTGTTGATCTCCATGGGTTCTTCATTCTTCAGCTCTATCTTCATTATCCAAGCATCTTTGTCACCATTGTTGGAGGAAGGGGACGACATGATGCCTGGCCTTGACCACCCTGTAAGAAAAAAGCTCGAAACAAGAACAGAGGATAATTGCGTGATACGGGAGCCAAAACCTTCGAGAGAATATATAATGAATTTTTACTGACCAATATACGTATCATGCAAGAAAACGGAGTCTGGGAGGCACACGAGGTGCCCACGAGGTAGGGGGGGCGCGTCCAGGGGTATAGGGCGTGCCCTCCACCCTCGTGGAGCCCTCGTGCCCTTCCCGGACTGCTACTTATTTTCCTATTTTTCTAAATATTCCAAAATGGAGAAATATTGCCTTAAAAATTGTTTTGGAGTCGGTTTACTTACCGTATAACATACGTATTCCTTTTCGGAGTCTGAAACGTTCCGGAAAGTGTCCCTTATGTATTCCTCCGGGGTTACGGTTTCAATAACATTGGTTTCAATATTTATAGGATTACGTGAGATATAGTGTTTGATTCTTTGACCGTTTACCACCTTCGGATTTGTGCCTTCAAAATTATTGATTTTTATGGCACCGGAACGATAGACCTCCTCGATAACATAAGGGCCTTCCCATTTAGAGAAAAGATTTCCTGCAAAAAATCTTAAACGAGAGTTGTATAGCAATACATAATCACCTACATTAAACTCACGCTTTTGTATCTTTTTATCATGCCATCTTTTAACTTTTTCTTTAAACAACTTGGCATTTTCATAAGCTTGGGTCTCCATTCATCAAGTGAGCTAATATCAAATAACCTCTTCTCTCCGGCAAGTTTGAAATCATAATTGAGCTCTTTAATAGCCCAATAAGCCTTATGTTCTAGTTCGAGAGGTAAGTGACATGCTTTTCCATAAACCATTTTATACGGAGACATACCCATAGGATTTTTAGATGCAGTTCTATAGGCCCATAATGCATCATCAAGTTTCTTCGGCCAATTCTTTCTAGACCTATTGACAGTTTTTTGCAAAATTAATTTGAGTTCTCTATTACTCAATTCTACTTGACCACTAGACTGTGGGTGATAAGGAGATGCAATTCTATGATTAACATCATATTTAGCAAGCATTTTCGGAAAGCACCATGAATAAAATGTGAACCACCATCGGTCATTAAATATCTAGGGACTCCAAACCTCGGTAAAATAACTTCTTTAAGCATTTTAATAGAGGTGTTATGATCAACACTACTAGTTGGAATAGCTTCTACCCACTTAGTAACGTAATCAACAACAACTAAAATATGTGTATATCCATTAGAGGCAGGAAAAGGTCCCATATAATCAAAGCCCCAAACATCAAATGGTTCAATAACAAGTGAATAATTCATAGGCATTTCTTGACGTCTACTAATATTACCAATTCTTTGGCATTCATCACAAGACAAGACAAACTTACGGGCATCCTTGAAGAGAGTAGGCCAATAAAAACCGGATTGCAATACCTTATGTGCAGTTCTATCTCCAGCGTGGTGTCCTCCATAAGCTTCGAAGTGACACTTGCGCAGGATCTGTTCCTGTTCATGCTCAGGTACACAACGTCTAATAACACCATCTACTCCTTTATAAAGATGTGGGTCATCCCAAAAGTAATGTCTCAAATCATAGAAAAACTTTTTCTTTTGTTGGCATGTGAAACTAGGTGGTATGAATTTAGCAACAATGTAATTAGCATAATCAGCATACCATGGAGTACTACGAGAAGTATTTATGACATTTAATTGCTCATCAGGAAAGCTATCATCAATAGGTAGTGGGTCATCAAGAACATTTTCTAACCTAGACAAGTTGTCTGCAACGGGGTTCTCAGCTTCCTTTCTATCAACAATATGCAAATCAAATTCTTGTAGCAAGAGAACCCATCTAATATGTCTAGGTTTAGCATCTTTCTTTTCCATTAAATATTTAATAGCAGCATGATAAGTGTGAATAGTTACTTTAGAATCAACAATATAAGGTCTGAACTTATCACATTCAAATACAACTGCTAAAAATTCTTTTTCAGTAGTAGCATAGTTTCTTTGAGCATTGTCTAGAGTCTTACTAGCATAATGGATAACATTTAATTTCTTATCAACTCTTTGCCCTAGAACAGCACCTACAACATAATCACTAGCATCACACATAATTTCAAAGGGTAAATTCCAATCAGGTGGATGAACAATGGGTGCGGAAACCAATGCTTTGTTAAGTATTTCAAATGCTTCTACACAATCATCGTCAAAGACAAATGGTATATCTTTTTGTAATAAATTAGTCAGAGGCCGAGAAATTTGTGAGAAATCCTTGATGAACCTCCTATAAAATCCAGCGTGACCAAGGAAACTTCTTATACCTTTGATGTCATTGGGACATGACATCTTTTCAATAGCATCAATCTTGGCTTTATCAACTTCAATACCCCTTTCAGAAACTTTATGCCCCAAGACAATGCCTTCATTAACCATAAAGTGGCACTTTTCCCAATTCAAGACAAGGTTAGTTTCTTCACATCTCTGCAAAACTCGATCAAGATTGCTCAAGCAATCATCAAAAGAGGATCCATAGACGGAAAAGTCGTCCATGAAAACCTCACAAATCTTTTCACAAAAGTCAGACAATATAGCCATCATGCATCTTTGAAAGGTAGCAGGTGCACTACATAAACCAAAAGGCATACATCTGTAAGCAAAAGTACCAAAACGGCAAGTAAAAGTAGTCTTTGATTGATCTTTAGCCGACACAAGTATTTGAGAGAAACCAAAATAACCATCTAGAAAGCAATAATGTGTATGTTTGCATAATCTTTCTAGCATTTGATCAATAAAAGGTAAGGGGTAATGATCTTTCTTAGCAGCTTTATTTAATTTGCGGAAATCAATTACCATCCTATAACCTGTAATAATTCTTTGCGGGATCAATTCATCTTTATCATTAGGAACAACAGTAACACCTCCCTTCTTAGTGTAGCGACCTGACCCGAATGGATCAAGTCTCTGTGCTTAAGTGTCATCCCTGGATCGGTATGCTGACACACACAGTACTCGAGGATTTATAACAGAGGTAAATCACATGTATAAAGTAACGTAAATACTATGACCTCAATCCAAATAGCGGAAGTAACAAGGTTGTGGATTCCCATCAACACCAACGGCAAAGTTGAGTGTAGAAATCGTAACCCTAACGTATCACTTACTCGTCGTCTGAAAAGTCTGCAACATGAAAAGTTGCAGCCCGAAAACGGGTCAGCACATGGAATATGCTGGCAATGTAACATATAGAGAGTAATGAAAGAATAAGCTATACTACATGCATATATGGCTGGTGGAAAGCTCTATGGTTACAATTTTTGCGAAAAGCCATTTTTCCCTACTGCAAAGGAATAAATTTATTTAACTATCATGGTGGTTGTTAAACATTGAGAATGGTTGACAGCATCCTTAATTCGAATTAAAAGTACTCATTAAAAACCCAACAATAATAATTAGAGTAACATGATGAGATCAACAGGATAATCCAAGAACTAGATACTCAAGATTGTCCATAACCGGGGACACGGCTAACCATGATTAGTTTGTACACTCTGCAGAGGTTTGTGCACTTTTCCCCACAAGACTCGATCTCCTCCGTTTGATTTCTCGCACTACATGGTGTTTGAGAAAGCGGATGACCGAGACATAGTCTTTCGTAAGCGCTAGCACCTTACATGTGGGTAGACCGTACCAACCTACAACCCCTACATCTGCTAGTCTACCCGTAAGAGTTCGCACAACTTAATCAACTATGCCAAAGCCCATAATGGCTTGTGGCTGCACACGTAAGTTTCTAGTTTGAATAATCTCATGATCCCTTTGAGCCTGGGTGGCGGTCCGAAGAAATACAGGCAAGTCCTGATGGAAACCAGGTGCCTCAATCCACCCAGATGTGTGTTTAAGTTGCCACCTTAAATAAACCATTAAATAACAATCTCACATCTGTCATGGATACACTCACCCAATCCACGTCTACTAGCATAGCATGGCATGATAAGCAAACGTAGAAGTAACTCCCAAGGGTTTGATAATAAAACAGGTAATAGGTACTACCTCGAATCTACTTCCCAACCCACAATTTAATTAGATCATAATCATGCAAGTGTTTGAGGATAGATCTAATGCATAAAAACTGGGTAGTAGAAAATGTATGATCAAAGTGTTACTTGCCTGCAATGTTGATGAAGATGATTGACACTCAAAATCTTGATAGCTCTACTCGTCACACTCCGGTCAATCTATCGTAATCAAGCAATAGTAACCACACATAAGCAATCACTCAAAAGATCGGAAAGATCGAAGAAGACGATTCAGAAAACATCAAAACCAAGAAAATAACTCTTGCAACATAAAACAATTTCTAACAGTACCAAAATTATGTGAATTTGGCCTTATCAGAAAGTTTAGGTCAAGAGCTTTAATTTGCAAAAGAATCCACTCAAGCAGACTCTGAAACTCAAGTTACAATCAAACGAAGTTTGAATTCAAATCTGATATAATTCAAATTTTAATCTTTCAAAAACATGTTTGAGTTGGATTACTGGATATAGGAGATCATAACGAAGAAGTGGGCGTTGGTTTCATTGAATTTGGACAAACGAGTAAAAAGTTATAGTCGTTTGAAGTCCAGTGGCTAAACTGTAAATAAAACCTCTACAAAGAAGTCCCTGACAAAAAAAAACAGAAAAGGAAAAAGCCTATCGAGCGAATGCTTGCTAACAGTAAATAAATACTTGAAATCGTTATTTGTGAAGACCTTACCAGCGTACGTTTTCTAATTGTATCTAACTAAAAGATAAACCGACTTAAGCTGAAAAACCCGAAGAAAACCGGTTTGGGTTTTGCGCGGGTTTTACCGGTTCGCGAAGAAAAACCCGCGGCGGCGGATCGGCCGGCTCCGACAGATCGGGCGGCGGCGGCTCCGGCGTTCTTGGGGGCGGTGACCCCGGGGTCGGCGGCGAGGGGCGGAGTCTTGGCGAGGCGGCCAGCGGTGGCGAATCCGGCGGCGTCGCTGCTGAGCCGCACGGGAGGAGAGGGGAAAGCAGGGCCCGGACTCCGGTATTTAAGGGGGCGGCGAGACGTGGAGCAGGGGGCGGGGTAAGGCGACGGCGGTGGCGTAGCCAAGGCGGACTCGCCGGCGTCTTGGCGGGAGTCGTCCAGCCGGGACGAGGCGGTCGGCTGGTGGGCTGGGCCGCTGGGCCCCAGCGGGGGAGTTTTTTTTCTTTTTTTTAAAACAAAAAAACAGACACTAAAAATAAAATTATACCAATAAAATAAAAATGCAACATAGGCATATAATATATCAAAATTTTCAGAAATATATTTTCTACAACATGAACATTATTCTAGCTTCAAATAAAATACAAAAAAATTCAAATAATTCAAACAGTGCTACTGCCCTAATAAAATCCACTCAAAACCATTTTAAAAATACCAAAATGACTTCAAATTAATTTCTCTCCAATTTTCTGATGTAGGGAATCATGTGACCCTATTTTCCATATATTTTATTTTTGGAGAAAAATAATTTGAATAAAACTCAAATAACTCCAAATTGAAAATAAATTCAAAAGAACTTTGAATTTAATTCTTTGAAACTCCCAACTCATATTTCATATGTTTTGAAGAAGTCATTTTATCTTCACTCGTGAAAATCATTGAGTTTCATAAAGTTCCTGGGTTGGAAATATTTTCCAAATGAAATTCAAATATTTTCAACACCCCTTGTCATTTAAATAAATGGAAGAAGTCATGTCATCTTCTCTCTAGGGTTTTGTGGTGAAAATAATTTGAATTCACTGAGATCATAAAAGCAAAATGAAAGTTTGGGAACGTCCTTTTATTCTCTCTCATTTAACTTTCAAAAAGTTTCGAATTTCACTCAATTTCACACAATCAATCAAATCTATCTATTGTTTATAACATTCCAAAATTTAGAAATTTGGGATGTTACACTTATGGACACAATGAACAGGACTTACCCACTGACTATCAGCAACGGGATAAATTATACCTGCCTCCAGAAGCTTTAGTATTTCTTTTCTTACCACTTCTTTCATCTTAGGATTAAGCCTTCGTTGATGATCACGAACCGGTTTGGCATCTTCTTCCAAATTTATTTTGTGTTGACATAGAGTGGGACTAATTCCCTTAAGATCATCAAGAGTATATCCAATAGCAGCATGGGGCTTCTTCAGAGTTTTCAATAATCTCTCTTCTTCATGCTCTGAAAGGTTAGCACTAATAATAACAGGATATATTTTCTTTTCATCAAGATAAGCATATTTAAGATTATCAGGCAGCGGTTTAAGCTCAAACACGGGTCACCCTTGGGTGGAGGAGGATCCCCTAAGATTTCAACGGGCAAATTGTGTTTCAGAATAGGTTCCTGTTTAAAGAATACTTCATCTATTTCCCTTCTTTCATTCATAAACATATCATTTTCATCGTCTAGCAAATAATGTTCTAGAGGATCACTAGGAGGTACGGCAATAGAAGCAAGACCAATGATTTCATCCTTACTAGGTAATTCTTCTTCATGGTGTTTTTTACTAAACTTAGAGAAATTAAACTCATGAATCATATTATCCAAGCCAATAGTAACAACATTCTTTTCGCAGTCTATCTTAGCATTAACAGTATTCAAGAAGGGTCTACCAAATATAATGGGACAAAAGCTATCTTGTGGGGAACTTAGAACAAGAAAATTAGCAGGATATTTAATTTTCCCACATAAGACTTCAACATCTCTAACAATTCCCATTGCAGATATAGTATCTCTATTGGCAAGTTAATTGTAACATTAATATCTTCTAACTCAGTAGGTGCAATTTCATGCTTAATTTCTTTATATAAATCATACGGTATAGCACTAGCACTAGCACCCATATCACATAAGCCATGATAACAATGATCTCCTATTTTAACAGAAATAACAGGCACGCCTACCACAGGTCTATGTTTATCTTTAGCGCCAGGTTTTGCAATTCTAGCAGATTCACCACAGAATTGAATAACATGCCCATCAATATTATCAGACAAGAGATCTTTAACAATAGCAATATTAGGTTCTACTTTGACTTGCTCAGGAGGTGTATAAGTTCTAATATTGCTTTTACGAACTGCTACCTCTTGAGCACTGCATTGGATTTCCCCGAAGAGGAGAGGATGATGCAGCAAAGTAGCGTAAGTATTTCCCTCAGTTTTTGAGAACCAAGGTATCAATCCAGTAGGAGGCCACGCACAAGTCCCTCGTACCTACAAAAAACAATAGCTCCTCGCAACCAACGCGTTAGGGTTGTCAATCCCTTCACGGTCACTTACGAGAGTGAGATCTGATAGAGATGATAAATAATATTTTTGGTATTTTTTTGGTATAGAGATGCAAAGTAAAAAGTAAAAGGCAAAGTAAAAACAAAGCAAGTATTAAAGTAATGGAGATTGATATGATGAGAATAGACCCGGGGGCCATATGTTTCACTAGTGGCTGCTCTCAAGAGCATAAGTATTCTACGGTGGGTGAGCAAATTACTATTGAGCAATTGACAGAATTGAGCATAATTATGAGTATATCTAGGTATGATCATGTATATAGGCATCATGTCCGAGACAAGTACACCGAAACGATTCTGCATCTACTACTATAACTCCACTCATCGACCGCTATCCAGCATGCATCTAGAGTATTAAGTTAAAAAGCAGTAACGCCTAAGCAAGATGACATGATGTAAAGGGATAAATTCATGCAATATGATAAAAACCCCATCTTGTTATCCTCGATGGCAACAATACAATATGTGCCTTGCAACCCTTTACATCCTTTGGGTAAGGACACATGCAAGATTGAACCCAAAGCTAAGCACCTCTCCCATTGCAAGAACTACCAATCTAGTTGGCCAAACCAAACGGATAATTCGAAGAGACGTGCAAAGATAACCAATCATAAATAAAAGAATTTAGAGAAGATTAAAATATTATTCATAGATAATCTGGATCATAAACCCACAATTCATCGGTCTCAACAAACACATCGCAAAAAGAAGATTACATCGAATAGATCTCCATGAGAGAGGGGGAGAACATTGTATTGAGATCCAAAAAGAGAAGAAGCCATCTAGCTACTAGCTATGGACCCGAAGGTCTGAAGTAAACTACTCACGCTTCATCGGAGGGGCTATGGTGATGATGTAGAAGCCCTCCTTGGTGGATGCCCCCTCCGGCAGAGCTCCGGAACAGGCCCCAAGATGGGATCTCGTGGACACAGGAAGTTGCGGCGGTGGAATTAGGTTTTTGGCTCCGTATCTGATCCTTTGGGGGTACGTAGGTATATATAGGAGGATGGAGTACGTGGATGGAGCAACAGGGGGCCCACGAGGTAGGGGGCGCGCCCCCCACCCTCGTGACCGCCTCTTTTGTTCCTTGGAGTAGGGTCCAAGTCTCCTGGATCACGTTCAGTGAGAAAATCACGTTCCCGAATGAACATTCAGATCCGAATGAATACAAAATAAAAGTTCATATTGATAAAAGAAATAGTAATACTTCAAGCATACTAATCAAAGTAATCATGTCTTCTCAAAATAGCATGGCAAAAGAAAGTTCATCCCTACAAAATCATATAGTTAGGCTATGCTTCATTTTCGTCACACAAAGATGTTCCCAACATCTATACTCCCGATGAAAAGCCAAGCAATTGTTTCATAATTAAATAATCTCAAACTTTTTCAACCTTCACTCAATTCATGAGAGTGAGCCATGTATATAGCACTATGGGTGGAATAGATTATGATGATGGGGATTGTGTGGAGAAGACAAAAAGGAGAAAGTCTCACATTGGCGAGGATAATCAACGGGCTATGGAGATGCCCATCAATTGATGTCAACATGAGGAGTAGGGATTGCCATGCAATGGATGCACTAGAGCTATAAATGCTCAACAAAAGAAAACTAGTGGGTGTGCATCCAACTTGCTTTCTCATGAAGACCTAGGGCATTTGAGGAAGCCCATCATAGGAATATACAAGCCAAGTTCTATAATGAAAAATTCCCACCAGTATAAAAAGACAACTTATGAGACTCACTATGAAAAACATGGTGCTACTTTGAAGCACAATATATGAGACTCACTACATGAAAAACAAGGTGCTACTTTGAAGCACAAGTGCGGAAAAAGAGATAGTAACATTGCCCTTTTTATTTTTAATTTTTTTGGGCCTTTCTTTTTTTCTTTTTGGCCTTTCTCTTTTTCTTTGATTGGGCAATGCTCTAATAATGATGATCATCACACTTCTATTGATTACAACATAAGGATTACAACTCGAAACTAGAACAAGATATGACTCTATTTGAATGCCTCCGTGATATTACCGGATGGTGCAATGAATGAAGAGTGACATGTATGAAAAATAATGCATGGTGGCTTTGCCACAAATACGATGTCAACTACATGATCATGCAATGGCAATATGAAAAAAGTAAAGTATGTCATGATGATGATGAACGGAACGGTGGAAAGTTGCATGGCAAGATATCTCGGAATGGCTATGGAAATGCCATAATAAGTAGGTATGGTGGCTGTTTTGAGGAAGATATAAGGACGTTTATGTGTGATGGAGCGTATCATATCACGGTGTTTGGATGCACCAGCGAAGTTTGCACCAACTCTCAAGGTGGGAAAGGGCAATGCATGGTACCGAAGAGGCTAGCAAAGGCGGAAAGGTAAAAGTGCGTATAATCCATGGACTCAACATTAGTCAAAAGAACTCATATACTTATTGCAAAAATTTAGAAGTCATCAAAAATCAAGTGCTACGCGCATGCTCCTAGGAGGATAGATTGGTAGGAAAAGATCATCGCTCGTCCCCGACCGCCACTCATAAGGATGCACAAGCCAGGTACACTTCATGTTTCAAATTTGTTACACAACTTTAACCATACGTGCATGCTACGGGATTTGCTAACTTCAACACAAGCATTCTTTAAATTCATAATCACCCCACTAGCATGACTTTAATATCACTACCTCCATATCTCAAACCAATTATCAAGTATCATACTTTTCTTAGTATTCAACGCACTCAAAAGAAAGTTTCACATATCTTGAATACCAAGTATATTAATATTAAGCAAATTACCATGCTATCAATGACTCTCAAAATAATCTAAGTGAAGCATGAGAGATCAACAGTTTCTTTAAAACAAATCCACCACTGTGCTCTAAAAGATCTAAATGAAGCGCTAGAGCAAAAATTATCACGCTCAAAAGATATAAGTGAAGCACTATGAGCAAAACTATCAAGCTCAAAAGATATAAGTGAAGCACATAGAGTATTCTATCAAATTCCAATTTATGTATGGCTCCCTCAAAAGGTGTGTACAGTAAGGATGATTGTGGTAGACTAACAAGCAAAGACGCAAATGATACAAGACGCTCCAAGCAAAACACATATCATGTGGTGAATAAAAATATAGCTCCAAATAAATTACCGATGGAAGTAGACGAAAGAGGGGATGCCTTCCGGGGCATCTCCAAGCTTTGACTTTTTTGTGTCCTTGGATTATCTTGGGGGTGCCATGGGCATCCCCAAGCTTAGGCTCTTGCCACTCCTTGTTCCATAATCCATTAAAAGAATTTACCCAAAACTTGAAAACTTCACAACACAAAACTCAATAGAAATCTCGTGAGCTCCGTTAGAGAAAGAAAACGAAAGACTACTTTAAGATACTGTAATGAACTCATTCTTTATTTATATTGGTGTTAAACCTACTGTATTCCAACTTCTCTATGGAGTATAAACTATTTTAATAGCCATAGATTCATCAAAATAAGCAAACAACACACGAAAAACAGAATCTGTCAAAAACAGAACAGTCTGTAGTAATCTGTAACTAACGCAAACTTCTGGAACTCCAAAAAATCTACTAAAATTAGAAGACCTAGAAAATTTGTTTATTGATCAGAAGCAATTGGAATCAGTATTTTATCAAGTTCTGGTGATTTGTAATAATTCGGGCACTGAGCGCAAAGTTTCTGGAAATCACAGCAAAATCAAATAACTATCATCCAAGAAGATCCAATAAGTCTAGCTTGGCACAAACACTAGTTAAAACATAAAACCACATCTAAACAGAGGCTAGATGGATTATTTATTCCTAAACAGAAGCAAAAGCAAAAAAACTAAAAATAAAATTGGGTTGCCTCCCAACAAAGCGCTATCGTTTAACGCCCCTAGATAGTCATAAAAGCAAGGATAGATCTAGGTATTGTCATCTTTAATTTTCAGTTTTTTAGCGGAATCATGCTCGAATCCGGGAGGTTCTTTCCGCTTCCCTTCATACTCGGAAATTTTTAGATCTAAAGAATCCAAACCACTTATTACAAAGAGTAATCAACATATTCATGCGGTGAAGATTTCCGCTAACACTTTTAAGAGGTTCAAGAGACTTTTGTAAAACTTTTGTTACTTCGCAAATCTTTCCAAACACTTGGGTTTCTTCTTGGGTAGGATGAGATCCTCCCTTTTGGGGTAGTGTTCCCACTATTCACTCTATAATTTCATCTTAATCTTGGGATCAATCTCAATGAAATTTCCCTTGGCAATGCAATCCAAGAGTTGTCTATGCGTCATATTTAACCCAACATAAAAATTATGAAGAAGAATTCTAAAGTTCACCTCTAGGGTGCACTTGCGATAAGATTCCATCATTCTATACCAAGCATCTTTTAAGTTTTCTCCTTGCCTTTGCTTGAAGTGAAGAACTTCAAACTCGGGAGACATAGGAGCGGATAAGGAACTAGTCATGACGACAAGCACACGAGCAAACAAAAGGCAAACGAGAAGGCAAACGGGAAAAAGAGGAGGAGATTGGGAAAGAGAGGGCGAATAAAACGGCAAGGGTGAAGCGGGGGAGAGGAAAACGAGAGGCAAATGGCAAATAATGTAATGCGGGAGATAGGGATTGTGATGGGTACTTGGTATGGTGCTTGACTTGCTCTTGCGTGAGCCTCCCCGGCAACGGCGCCAGAAATTCTTCTTACTACCTCTTCAGCACTGCGTTGGATTTCCCCGAAGAGGAGAGGATGATGCAGCAAAGTAGCGTAAGTATTTCCCTCAGTTTTTGAGAACCAAGGTATCAATCCAGTAGGAGGCCACGCACAAGTCCCTCGTACCAGCACAAAACAATGGCTCCTCGCAACCAACGCGATTAGGGGTTGTCAATCCCTTCACGGTCACTTACGAGAGTGAGATCTGATAGAGATGATAAATAATATTTTTGGTATTTTTTTGGTATAGAGATGCAAAGTAAAAAGTAAAAGGAAAAGTAAAAACAAAGCAAGTATTAAAGTAATGGAGATTGATATGATGAGAATAGACCTGGGGAACATAGGTTTCACTAGTGGCTTCTCTCAAGAGCATAAGTATTCTACGGTGGGTGAACAAATTACTGTTGAGCAATTGACAGAATTGAGCATAATTATGAGTATATCTAGGTATGATCATGTATATAGCCATCACGTCCGAGACAAGTAGACCGATTCTGCATCTACTACTATTACTCCACTCATCGACCGCTATCCAGCATGCATCTAGAGTATTAAGTTAAAAACAGAGTAACGCCTTAAGCAAGATGACATGATGTGGAGGATAAATTCATGCAATATGATAAAACCCCATCTTGTTATCCTCGATGGCAACAATACAATACGTGCCTTGCAACCCTTTACATCCTTTGGGTAAGGACACCGCAAGATTGAACCCAAAGCTAAGCACTTCTCCCATTGCAAGAACTACCAATCTAGTTGGCCAAACCAAACGGATAATTCGGAGACTTGAAAAGATAACCAATCATACATAAAAGAATTCAGAGAGGATTCAAATATTATTCATAGATAATCTGGATCATAAACCCACAGTTCATCGGTCTCAACAAACACATCGCAAAAATAAGATTACATCGAATAGATCTCCATGAGAGAGGTGGAGACCATTGTATTGAGATCCAAAAATAGAGAAGAAGCCATCCAACTACTAGCTATGGACCCGAAGGTCTGAAGTAAACTACTCACGCTTCATCGGAGGGGCTATGGTGATGATGTAGAAGCCCTCCATGGTGGATGCCCCCTCCGGTGGAGCTCCGGAACAGGCCCCAAGATGGGATCTCGTGGATACAGGAAGTTGCGGCGGTGGAATTAGGTTTTTGGCTCCGTATCTGATCGTTTGAAGTGCGTAGGTAGATATATGAGGAAGGAGTACGTCGGTGGAGCAACAGGGGGCCCGCGAGGTAGGGGGGCACGCCCTAGGGGGGCGCGCCCCCACCCTCGTGACCGCCTCTATTGTTCCTTGGAGTAGGGTCCAAGTCTCCTGGATCACGTTCAGTGAGAAAATCACGTTCCTGAAGGTTTCATTCCGTTTGGACTCCGTTTGATATTACGTTTCTTCGAAACACTGAAATAGGCAAAAAACAGCAATTCTGGGCTGGGCCTCCGGTTAATAGGTTAGTCCAAAAAATAATATAAAGTGGAAAATAAAGCCCAATATAGTCCAATACAGTAGATAAAGTAGCATGGAGCAATAAAAAATTATAGATACGTTCGAGACGTATCACGAACCACAGTTGAAGCTTTAGCATGATCCTATATTCTAACAGGGAAAGGTGGTTTCTCATCATAAGAGGTAGGAACAATAGGATCATTATAAGTGACAGTGTTTTCTTCAAATTTAATAGGTGCAGCTACTTTTACTTCTACAGGAGGATGATATTTAAACCACTTCTCCATGGGGAGATCAACATAAGTAGCAAAAGATTCACAGAAGGAAGCTACTATCTCAGAGTCAAGTCCATATTTAGTGCTAAACTTACGGAAAATATCGGTGTCCATAAAATATTTAACACAGTCAAACTTAGGTATCGTACCTGACTCCTTACCTTCGTCAAGGTCCCAATCTTCAGAGTTGCGTTTAATTCTATCCAATAAATTCCATCTGAATTCAATAGTCTTCATCATAAAAGAGCCAACACAAGAAGTATCGAGCATGGTGCGATTGTTTTCAGAAAGCCGAACATAAAGATTTTGAATAATTGTTTCTCTTGGGAGCTCATGATTGGGGCATGAATATAACATTGATTTAAGCCTCCCCCAAGCTTGAGCGATGCTTTAACCGTCGCGAGGCCAAAAATTATATATATAATAGCGATCATGATGAACAAGATGCATAGGGTAATATTTTTGATGAAATGCCAATTTCAATCTTTTGTAGTTCCATGATCTCGTATCATCACATAGCCTATACCATGTCAATGCATCTCCCTTCAAAGATAAAAGGAAGACCTTCTTCTTAACAACATCATCGGGTATATGTGCAAGCTTAAATAGTCCACAAACTTCATCCACATATATAAGGTGCTCATCAGGATGCTTTGCTCCATCTCCTACAAAAGGATTAGCTAGCAGTTTTTCCATCATACTCGAAGGAAATTCAAAGGGAATATTTTCATATTCATTTTCAGTAGGTTTATTAGGTTGAGGAGCAACTCTTTGCTCTACCGGTCGGGGTGAAGATACCCCGAACAAGCCCCTCAGAGGATTACTTTCCATAGTAACAAGTGACAGTAAATTTCAGCACACTATATAAATTTTTCCTTACCAAATTCCACCTACCAAAGGCGCTTCACTTCTCGGCAACGGCGCCAGAAAAGAGTCTTGATGACCGTCAAGTATAGGGGATCTATCATAGTCCTTTCGTTAAGTAAGAGTGTCAAACCCAACGAGGAGCAGAAGGAAATGATAAGCGGTTTTCAGCAAGGGATTCTTTGCAAGTACTGAAATAAGTGCTAACAGATAGTTTTGTGATAGGATAATTTGTAACGAGCAACAAGTAACAAAAGTAAATAAAGTGCAGCAAGGTGGCCCAATCCTTTTTGTAGCAAAGGACAAGCCTGGACAAACTCTTATAATAGGAAAAGCTCTCCCGAGGACACATGGGAATATCGTCAAGCTAGTTTTCATCACATTCATATGATTCGCGTTCGGTACTTTGATAATTTGATATGTGGGTGGACCGGTGATTGGGTGCTGTTCTTACTTGAACAAGCATCCCACTTATGATTGACCTCTATTGCAAGCATCCGCAACTACAACAAAAGTATTAAGGTAAACCTAACCATAGCATGAAACATATGGATCCAAATCAGACCCTTACGAAGCAACGCATAAACTAGGGTTTAAGCTTCTGTCACTCTAGCAACCCATCATCTACTTATTACTTCCCAATGCCTTCCTCTAGGCCCAAATAATGGTGAAGTGTTATGTATTCGACGTTCACATAACACCACAAGAGGCTAGACAACATACATCTCATCAAAATATCGAATCGAATACCAAATTCACATGACTACTAATAGCAAGACTTCTCCCATGTCCTCGGAACAAATGTAACTACTCACAAAGCATATTCATGTTCATAATCAGAGGGGTATTAATATGCATAAAGGATCTGAACATATGATCTTCCACAAATAAACCAACTAGCATCAACTACAAGGAGTAATCAACACTACTAGCAACCTACTAGTACCAATCCCGGACTTGGAGACAAGAATTGGATACAAGAGATGAACTAGGGTTTTGAGAGGAGATGGTGCTGGTGAAGATGTTGATGGAGATTGCCCTGTCCCGATGAGAGGAGCGTTGGTGATGAAGTTGGTGATGATTTCCCCCTCCCGGAGGGAAGTGTCCCAGGCAGAACAGCTCTGCCGGAGCCCTAGATTGGTTCCGCCAAGGTTCCGCCTCGGGGCGGCGGAGTTTCGTCCCGAAAGGTTGCTTCTGATTTTTTTTCTCGACGAAAGACCTCATATAGCAGAAGATGGGCATCGGAGGGCCACCAGGGGGGCCACGAGGTAGGGGGCGCGCCCCCACCCTCGTGGATAGGGTGTGGGCCCCCTGGTCTTCATCTTTGGCGAGGATTTTTTATTATTTATGATAAGATATTCCGTGGAGTTTCAGGACTTTTGGAGTTGTGCAGAATAGGTCTCTAATATTTGCTCCTTTTCAGCCTGTAATTCCAGTACCGGCATTCTCCTCCTTATGTAAACCTTGTAAAATAAGAGAGAATAGGCATAAGTATTGTGACATAACGTGTAATAACAGCCCATAATGCAGTAAATATCGATATAAAAGCATGATGCAAAATGGACGTATCAACTCCCCCAAGCTTAGACCTCGCTTGTCCTCAAGCGAATGCCGATAATGATAAATATGTCCCCATGTTTAGAGGTAGAGGTGTCGATAAAAATATAATACAGACATGAAGGCATCATGATTATTCTCATAACATCAACATATATAGATATTGTCATATGATTTCTTATGTTCAAGTAATAATCCATTCACAATGCCGAGTACGAATCATAAACTTTATTGAGAACCAACAAACTATAGTCTCAGTCATTGAAGCAATTGCAATTTATCATAACATCAGAAAGAGTCTATGTCAGAGCTTAATAGCAAGTCCACATACTCAACTATCATTTAGTTCTTCATAATTGCTAACACTCACGCGATACTTGTGGTCACGGAGTTTTAATCGGACACAGAGAAAGATAGGGGCTTATAGTTTCGCCTCCCAACCTTTTACCTCAAGGGTAATGTCAACAATAATAACTCATGCCCCATACATCCAATTAGATATATCAATCGGGATCTTTCCAACACACTGTGCTTGCCAAAGGATAAAATGTAAAAAGGAAAGGTGAAGATCACCATGACTCTTGCATAAGGTAGAGGATAGTAATAAAAGATAGGCCCTTCGCAGAGGGAAGCAGAGGTTGCCATGCGCTTTTATGGTTGGATGCACAAACTCTTAATGCGAGAGGACGCCACTTTATATTGCCCCTTGTGATATGAACCTTTATTATGCAGTCCGTCGCTTTTATTACTTCCACATCAAAAGATCGTATCAAGCTTATTTCTCCCACACCAATCAATCATACATATTTAGAGCAATTTTTATTGCTTTGCACCGATCACAACTTACTTGAAGGATCTTACTCAATCCATAGGTAGATATGGTGGACTCTCATGGCAAAACTGGTTTAAGGGTTTTGGAAGCACAAGTAGTATCTCTACTTGGTGCTGAGAATTTGGCTAGCATGAGGGGGAAAGGCAAGCTCAACATGTTGGAGGACCATGACAACATACTTTATCTCAGGTATAAGAAAACATAACTCATTACGTTGTCTTCCTTGTCCAACATCAACTCTTTAGCATGTCATATTTTAATGAGTGCTCACGATCATAAAAGATGTCAATAATAGTATATCTATATGTGAAACCTCTTTCTTTATTACTTCCTATTAATTGCAACGATGACCAAAGCTATGTTTGCCAACTCCCAACAACTTTCAATCATCATACCCTTTCTATGTGAAGTCATTACTCTCAATAAGATCAATATGAACTCTTTGTTTCTTTTTATTCTTTTTATTCACTCAAGATCATGGCAAAATAATCAAGCCCTTGACTCAACAATAATCTTTATTATATAGCTCACGAACTCGATTACATAGAGAGATCATAAAGCAAAAATCAAAACTAGATCATGCCATAAACTTTATTCTACTCGATCAAGATACTACTAATAGGATCGAACTAAAAACCGGTAAAGATAGGAGATGTGGTTGTGATACGATACCGGGGCACCTCCCCCAAGCTTGGCAGTTGCCAAGGGGAATGCCCATACCCATGTGATTATGTCTCCTTTGCTGGTGAAGAAGGTGGTGGTGATGGATAGTCGCACATCGAGCGTAAGAGGTCCTCCAACTTGCGAATAATGCCCTTGAGTGCAACGATATGCTCCTTCAACAAAATATTTTCACTTGTGAGATACTTGTTTTGAATACGAGCTAACTCAATCATCTTGAAAGCTTCGATTTCAGTTGGGGTGAGAAAGTTGTGATCAAGTTGAAGGGTGTATTTTGCTGCCGGAGCTTGGTCCTCCGTGGCCTTCTTGACCCCTTGATCCTTGTTGATCTCCATGGGTTCTTCCTTCTTCAGCTCTATCTTCATTAGCCAAGCATTTTTGTCACCATTGTTGGAGGAGGGGGACGACATGATGCCTGACCTTGACAACCCTGACAGAAAACAGCTCGAAACAAGAACAGAGGATAATTGCGTGATACGGGAGACAAAACCTTCGGGAGAACATATAATGAATTTTTACCGACCAAAATACGTATCATGCAAGAAAACGGAGTCTAGGAGGCACACGAGGTGCCCACGAGGTAGGGGGCGCGTCCAGGGGTATAGGGCGCGCCCTCCACTCTCGTGGAGCCCTCGTGTCCTTCCCGGACTGCTACTTATTTTCCTATTTTTCTAAATATTCCAAAACGGAGAAATATTGCCTTAAAATTGTTTTGGAGTCGGTTTACTTACCGTATCACATACGTATTCCTTTTCGGAGTCTGAAACATTCCGTAAAGTGTCCCTTATGTATTCCTCCGGGGTTACGGTTTCAATAACATTGGTTTCAACATTTATAGGATTACCTGAGATATAGTGTTTGATTATTTGACCGTTTACCACCTTCGGATTTGTGCCTTCAAAATTATTGATTTTTATGGCACCGGAACGATAGACCTCCTTGATAACGTAAGGGCCTTCCCATTTAGAGAGAAGTTTTCCTGCAAAAAATCTTAAACGAGAGTTGTATAGCAATACATAATCACCTACATTAAACTCACGCTTTTGTATCTTTTTATCATGCCATCTTTTAACTTTTTCTTTAAACAACTTGTCATTTTCATAAGCTTGGGTTCTCCATTCATCAAGTGAGCTAATATCAAATAACGTCTTCTCTCCGGCAAGTTTGAAATCATAATTGAGCTCTTTAATAGCCCAATAAGCCTTATGTTCTAGTTCGAGAGGTAAGTGACATGCTTTTCCATAAACCAGACATACCCATAGGATTTTTATATGCAGTTCTATAGGCCCATAATGCATCATCAAGTTTCTTGGACCAATTCTTTCTAGACCTATAGACAGTCTTTTGCAAAATTAATTTGAGTTCTCTATTACTCAATTCTACTTGACCACTAGACTGTGGGTGATAAGGAGATGCAATTCTATTATTAACATCATATTTAGCAAGCATTTTTCGGAAAGCACCATGAATAAAATGTGAACGACCATCAGTCATTAAATATCAAGGGACTCCAAATCTCGGAAAAATAACTTCTTTAAGCATTTTAATAGAGGTGTTATGATCAACACTACTAGTTGGAATAACTTCTACCCACTTAGTAACGTAATCAACAGCAACTAAAATATGTGTATATCCATTAGAGGCAGGAAAATGTCCCATATAATCAAAGCCCCAAACATCAAATGGTTCAATAACAAGTGAATAATTCATAGGCATTTCTTGACGTCTACTAATATTACCAATTCTTTGGCATTCATCACAAGACAAAGACAAACTTACGGGCATCCTTGAAGAGAGTAGGCCAATAAAAACCGGATTGCAATACCTTATGTGCAGTTCTATCTCCAGCGTGGTGTCCTCCATAAGATTTAGAGTGACACTTGCGTAGTATCTGTTCCTGTTCAGGTACACAACGTCTAATAACACCATCTACTCCTTCTTTATAAATATGTGGGTCATCCCAAAAGTAATGTCTCAAATCATAGAAAAACTTTTTCTTTTGCTGGTATGTGAAACTAGGTGGTATGAATTTAGCAACAATGTAATTAGCATAATCAGCATACCATGGAGTACTACGAGAAGTATTTATGACATTTACTTGCTCATCAGGAAAGCTATCATCAATAGGTAGTGGGTCATCAAGAACATTTTCTAACCTAGACAAGCTATGCCGCAACGGGTTCTCGGCTCCTTTCTATGAACAATATGCAAATCAAATTCTTTTAGCAAGAGAACCCATCTAATGAGTCTAGGTTTAGCATCTTTCTTTTCCATTAAATATTTAATAGCAGCATGATCAGTGTGAATAGTTACTTTACAATCAACAATATAAGGTCTAAACTTATCACATGCAAATACAACTGCTAAAAATTCTTTTTCAGTAGTAGCATAGTTTCTTTGAGCATTGTCTAGAGTCTTACTAGCATAATGGATAACATTTAATTTCTTATCAACTCTTTGCCCTAGAACAGCACCTACAGCATAATCAGTAGCATCACACATAATTTCAAAGGGTAAATTCCAATCAGGTGGCTGAACAATGGGTGCGGAAACCAATGCTTTCTTAAGTATTTCAAATGCTTCTACACATTCATCATCAAAGACAAATGGTATATATTTTTGTAATAAATTAGTCAGAGGCCGAGAAATTTTTGAGAAGTCCTTGATGAACCTCCTATAAAATCCTACGTGACCAAGGAAACTTCTTATACCTTTGATGTCCTTGGGACATGGCATCTTTTCAATAGCATCAACCTTGGCTTTATCAACTTCAATACCCCTTTCAAAAACTTTATGCCCCAAGATAATGCCTTCATTAACCATAAAGTGGCAATTTTCCCAATTCAAGACAAGATTAGTTTCTTCACATCTCTGCAAAACTCGATCAAGATTGCTCAAGCAATCATCAAAAGAGGATCCATAGACGGAAAAGTAGTCCATGAAAACCTCACAAATCTTTTCACAAAAGTCAGACAATATAGCCATCATGCATCTTTGAAAGGTAGCAGGTGCATTACATAAACCAAAAGGCATATGTCTGTAAGCAAAAGTACCAAAAGGGCAAGTAAAAGTAGTCTTTGATTGATCTTTAGCCGACACATGTATTTGAGAGAAACCAGAATAACCATCTAGAAAGCAATAATGTGTATGTTTGCATAATCTTTCTAGCATTTGATCAATAAAAGTTAAGGGGTAATGATCTTTATTAGTAGCTTTATTTAATTTGTGGAAATCAATTACCATCCTATAACCTGTAATAATTCTTTGCGGGATCAATTCATCTTTATCATTAGGAACAATAGTAACACCTCCCTTCTTAGGGACACGATGAACAGGACTTACCCACTGACTATCAGCAACGGGATAAATTATACCTGCCTCCAGAAGCTTTAGTATTTCTTTTCTTACCACTTCTTTCATCTTAGGATTAAGCCTTCGTTGATGATCACGAACCGGTTTGGCATCTTCTTATAAATTTATTTTGTGTTGACATAGAGTGGGACTAATTCCCTTAAGATCATCAAGAGTATATCCAATAGCAGCACGGTGCTTCTTCAGAGTTTTCAATAATCTCTCTTCTTCATGCTCTGAAAGGTTAGCACTAATAATAACAGGATATATTTTCTTTTCATCAAGATAAGCATATTTAAGATTATCAGGCAGCGGTGTAAGCTCAAACACGGGATCAACCTTGGGTGGAGGAGGATCCCCTAGTATTTCAACAGGTAAATTGTGTTTCAGAATAGGTTCCTGTTTAAAGAATACTTCATCTATTTCCCTTCTTTCATTCATAAACATATCATTTTTTCATGATCTAGCAAATAATGTTCTAGAGGATCACTAGGAGGTACGGCAATAGAAGCAAGACCAATGATTTCATCCTTACTAGGTAATTCTTCTTCATGGTGTTGTTTACTTAAACTTAGAGAAATTAAACTCATGAACCATGTTATCCAAGCCAATAGTAACAACATTCTTTTCGCAGTCTATCTTAGCATTAACAATGTTCAAGAAGGGTCTAGCAAATATAATGGGACAAAAGCTATCTTGTGGGGAACTTAGAACAAGAAAATCAGCAGGATATTTAATTTTCCCACATAAGACTTCAACATATCTAACAATTCCCATTGCAGATATAGTATCTCTATTGGCAAGTTTAATTGTAACATCAACATCTTCTAACTCAGCAGGTGCAATTTCGTGCTTAAATTCTTTATATAAGTCATAAGGTATAACACTAGCAGTAGCACCCATATCACATAAGCCATGATAACAATGATCTCCTATTTTAACAGAAATAACAGGCACGCCTACCACAGGTCTATGTTTATCTTTAGCGCCAGGTTTAGCAATTCTAGCAGATTCACCACGGAATTGAATAACATGCCCATCAATATTATCAGACAAGAGACCTTTAACAATAGCAATATTAGGTTCTACTTTGACTTTCTCAGGAGGTGTATAAGTTCTAATATTGCTTTTACGAACCAAAGTTGAAGCTTTAGCATGATCCTTTATTCTAACAGGGTAAGGTGGTTTCTCAACACAAGAGGTAGGAACAATAGGATCATTATAAGTGACAGTCTTTTCTTCAACTTTAATAGGTGCAACTACTTTTACTTCTACGGGAGGATGATGTTTAAACCAGTTCTCCTTGGGGAGATCAACATAAGTAGCAAAAGATTCACAGAAGGAAGCTACTATCTCAGAGTAAATTTCATATTTAGTGCTAAACTTATGGAAAATATCGGTGTCCATAAAATATTTAACACAATCAAACTTAGGTATCATACCTGACTCCTTACCTTCGTCAATGTCCCAATCTTCAGAGTTGCGTTTAATTCTATCCAATAAATTCCATCTGAATTCAATAGTCTTCATCATAAAAGAGCCAGCACAAGAAGTATCGAGCATGGTGCGATTGTTTTAAGAAAGCCGATCATAAAGATTTTGAATAATTGTTTCTCTTGAGAGCTCATGATTGGGGCATGAATATAACATTGATTTAAGCCTCCCCCAAGCTTGAGCGATGCTTTCACCTTCGCGAGGCCAAAAATTATATATATAATTGCGATCACGATGAACAAGATGCATAGGGTAATATTTTTTGATGAAATTCCAATTTCAATCTTTTGTAGTTCCATGATCTCGTATCATCACATACCCTATACCATGTCAATGCATCTCCCTTCAAAGATAAAGGGAAGACCTTCTTCTTAGCAACATCATCGGGTATACCTGCAAGCTTAAATAGTCCACAAACTTCATCCACATATATAAGGTGCTCATCAGGATGCTTTGTTCCATCTCCTACAAAAGGATTAGCTAGCAGTTTTTCCATCATACCCGAAGGAAATTCAAAGGGAATATTTTCATATTCATTTTCAGTAGGTTCATTAGGTTGAGGAGCAACTCTTTGCTCTACTGGTCGGGGTGAAGATACCCCGAACAAGCCCCTCAGTGGATTAATTTCCATAGTAACAAGTGACAGTAAATTTCAGCACACTATATAAATTTTTCCTTACCAAATTCCACCTACCAAAGGCGCTTCACTCCCCGACAACGGCGCCTAAAAGAGTCTTGATGACCCACAAGTATAGGGGATCTATCGTAGTCCTTTCGATGAGTAAGAGTGTCGAACCCAACGAGGAGCGAAGGAAATGATAAGCGGTTTTTAGCATGGGATTCTCCAAGTAATCTTGAAATAAGTGGTAACAGATAGTTTTGTGATAGGATAATTTGTAACGAGCAACAAGTAACAAAAGTAAATAAAGTGCAGCAAGGTGGCCCAATCCTTTTTGTACCAAAGGACAAGCCTGTACAAACTCTTATAATAGGAAAAGCGCTCCCGAGGACAGATGGGAATATCGTCAAGCTAGTTTTCATCACGTTCATATGATTCGCGTTCGGTACTTTGATAATTTGATATGTGGGTGGACCGGTGCTTGGGTGCTTTTCTTACTTGAACAAGCATCCCACTTATGATTAACCTCTATTGCAAGCATCCGCAACTAAAACAAAAGTATTAAGGTAAACCTGACCATAGCATGAAACATATGGATCCAAATCAGCCCCATACGAAGCAACGCATCAACTAGGGTTTAAGCTTACATCACTCTAGCAACCCATCATCTACTTATTACTTCCAAATGCCTTCCTCTAGGCCCAAATAATGGTGAAGTGTTATGTAGTCGACGTTCACATGACACCACTAGAGGCTAGACAACATACATCTCATCAAAATATCGAACGAATACCAAATTCACATGACTACTAATAGCAAGACTTCTCCCATGTCCTCGGGAACAAATGTGTCGGTGTACTAGAGTAGGGGTACCCTAGTATCCCAAACTCGTGCACGGGCAATTGCAGCACCCCGCGGCAAGGCTTGCCTGGTCACCGCCAAGATCCTCCGTGGTTCCTTTGGAGCCATTCAAGAACAAAGTATTTAACCAAGAAGACAAGGCCCGGCAAGAGGAGCATGCCGGAAGGCCACCCAAGGCACCACGAAGACAAGACCCGGCAAAAGGAGCTTGCGGGAAGGCTCGAGAGCGACAAGCCTCCGGACGCGACAAGGATTCAGCAGCGGCAAGGCACTTGCCGCGGCAGTAACCTCTCTTCATCTCCGCTCCAGCTCATCCACCAACGTGTCGCCATGGGACCATTCCATGCACGCGTGTCAAGAGGCTGTGCAGCCAGCGGGGAGCAGCGATAAGCGGCGCTGACAAGCTTGCCATCGCGGCGAACGGTGGCGCTCCGACGGTCCCTGTTGCACTGTTTAGGCGACATGGACGGGCATTTAATGCTTTTGTCCCTTGCCGTCAGGGTTAGGTAGGGTACACTGTACACTGTACAAGTAGGTGTACCAACTACTATTTTTCCATTTGTACCCTCATCTACGTTGCCACCTGTCGGAGACCCCTTGAACATATAAAAGGAGGCCCATGCGCAATGTAGAGGGTGGTTCGAACACTCTCACGCTAGGCCTTGTTAGCAGCTGGAGTATACTGTAGCTCTCAGCGCTCCCTAGCAAGAACACAATACAATTAGACAAGCAGCAGTAGGAGTATTATCTCTCCGAGAGCTCGAAGCTGGGTAAACTGCTCGTGTGCTTAGCCGCCTCGATCCGCTCTTCGTGCGATCTCCGCCCCCTCCGAACCAAAAGGGACTCGGTCCGCCGGTCCCATAGGTGTTCGTGGGTCCGATCAGCCTCCCCGACATCTTTGGCGCGCCAGGTAGGGGGCGTCGAGGCTGTGTGAACTTGATCCGGCGTTCACACGAGCAACATCTTCATCATCTTCAACATCTTCATCAACATGCCACCGAAGAAGAAGGCTTGGCGTGAGCCGTCCGCGTTGAACCCACCATCACCGGGCGAGCGAGTGGTGGTGCGACGCCTGGCGGAAGAACGGGCGCCCGGCGAAGGAGTTCGTGGCGCTGCCAAGTCCAAGGACAAGGCCGCGCAAACCTCGGCATCCGCACATGCCGCGCCCATCTCGGGGCAGCGGGACCAACAGCGTCATGGTATTCACAATACCATACGCTCGTTGGATCAAGACCGAGCTGGAGGATCTCGAGGCCCTCAAGACCAGCGTGCACGCCAACATCTTGCACGAGCAAAATGCGATCGCTGGGCGGGATGCTGCTCCTTCTAACATAGTTAGAAGTCCGAGCATATCCGCTCCTCGCACCGTTCACCATTGCCACCCACTACTCCAGCGAAGCTCTGGCGAGCTCACCGCTTCGGATTACCCTCCAACGGCCGACAAGGTCGATGAATGGAGGGCCACCATTCAGATTCTCATCGGCCGCTTAACGGCGACGCGCTCATGACAACCGAGCGCATCGCTGCCGCGGCAAGACTGCCCAACACGAGCGGTGGTAGCGAGACGGTGGGCGTGCAACCACCATGCACTCTCTCCGCCCGAAGGCCAAGATCGCCCGACTCGCCGGATCCACCTCGGCAGCGACTCCACTGCGTCGCCGGATCCACGAGCTCATCGCGATCGGCGCCAAGTGCTACACGATCGACAGCAAGAGGGCGCTCGAACTTCGCATCGGCGCCAAGAAGAAGCACGGCGTCAATCCGACAAGCGCGCTGGGCCCTCTGTTGACATGCACGCGCCCGGAAGAACCAGGCGACTTGCCGTCAGACGGTAGGTTGCCCTGCGTTCACTCGTGATCTGCGGCAAGTCCGGTGCCCAAAGAAGAAGAACTTCAAGCCGCACGTGCGGAGAAAGTACGGCGACAAGACGCACCGTCGGAGTTCCTCGATCTACACCATCGTGGTGCGAGGCTGCCGGGGCGAGACGACAAGATCCTTGCCAACTACTTCCCACTGGTGCTCAAACCCAATGTTAGGTCCTGGCTCATGCACTTGCCGGACAACTCCATATCTTCTTGGGCAGATCTATGCCATCAGTTTGTTGGCGCCTTTTACAGCGTGACCACAAGCCCGATGGCCAAGAAAACGACCTTCATCTGCCGCCCGGAAGGAAGGAGAGCCCTGCGCAAGTATATTCAAAGATTCAGCCGTGTACGGCACAACATCCGGATGTCCACCACTGCCGCGGTGATCGGTAGCGTTCCACCAGAGCGTCGCGAAACCGCGAGATGCGGGAGGAGATGGCGATGTGCAAAATCAGAGACGTCGATGAGCTATACGCTCTGGCCGACAAGTGTGCACATGCTTTGAGGAGGAGGAGACTCCCGGAGAGAATACTGAAGCGGGAGGATCGGCAGCGAGGAGACCGCTCCGGCAAAGAAGAGCCGCAGGAACAATGTAAGAAAGAAAGAAAGGCAGAGAAGTGCTAGCTGTTGAGCAGTCCGGCAACGGAGGTGGTGACAAGAACGCCAAGACTGGTGGCTCCGGCAAGGAAGTTACCGCTGGCGCCAACCACCAGTCTGTGGCGGCCACCGACATGCAGGACGGCTCCGGCAAGCAGTACTGCAAGATCCACCGCACCAAGGGCCATGACCTCCAGAGCTGCAAGAAGGTAGAGCAGCTTGTGGAGCAGCAGAAAGCTGAATACGAGAGACGCGACAAGGAGAAGGCCCAAGAAGGTGCTTTGGAGGAGCCGGCAAGAAAGCGTCCGGCCGGGAGGGCGTCGTGGCAAGGCCAAGCAGCGGCAAGGAGACAGACCTCCCAGCGGTCGCGACAAGGATGAAGATGATGGCGGCAGCGATGAAGATATGGAAGACGACGAGACCGATGAGCAGGAGTTTGAAAGCTACAGAGGTCCTCTGCGTTGATCGGAGGTGCTTCCTGCATACTTCCCACCGCCACTCAAGCGGTGGATGCGGGAAGTTAATGCAGCCGAACCATCCGTAGAGTCACGCAAGCCTCTGAAGTGGTCCAAAGACGCCTATCATCTTTGATATTGAGGACCACCGATCGCATAACTACGGCGGGTCCTTGCCGATGTTGGTCTCACCAACTATCCGCAACCTCAAGGTCACCAAGATGCTAGTTGTGGCGGGGCGGCTTAAACCTGATCTCCTCCGCGGTGCTCCAGAAGCTTCAGATCCCTGACAGCGAGCTCGAAGAGACTGGCACATTCCAAGGAATCAATCCGGGAAGGAGCAAGCCGAAGGGGAAGATCACGTTGCCGGTAACATTTGGCAGTGAGCTGAACTTTAGGGATCGAGAGGGTCACATTCGACGTTGCTGATTTCCCATTGCCTTACAATGGGATACTTGGCAAATCCGGCACTCGCTAAGTTCATGGCAGCCTCTCATTATGCATACAACTTACTCAAGATGCGGGCCGGTAAGCATCATCTCTGTCCATGGCGACAAGAAGGATGCTCTTATCTATGCCGACAAGATCTACCAGAGGCAGCAGCTGCGACGAAAGCAAAACACTTGCCATTTGAAGCTCCGGGGAAGAAGACCAAGTCCGCAAGAGCTCGATGCCCACTCCGGCAAGCGCACCTCTTGAGTGCTGCGCTTCCGTCGAGGACGCACCATCGAGCTCCACCGGCAAGTGCAAGAAGACGATGGCGGCTCCACCAAAGACCAAGAAGGTGCCCGCCAAGGAGGGGCCATCTGGTGGTACCTTCACCATCGGTGCCACTCTCGACCCTAAATAGGAAGGCGGCGCTCGTTGCTTTCCTGCGGGCGAACGTCGGCGTGTTTGCATGGCAACCGTCGACATCCCGGTGTTCCAGTGAAAGTAATTGAGCATCACTTAGCTGTCTGTCCTCATGCGCGACCGTCAAGCGAAAAGTCGAAGCGGCGTTGGGCGCCAAGAATTCGCCAGAAGAAATCAAGAAATTGGAAGCAGCAGGCCTTGTCGGAGGAGTGCTCCATCCTACGTGGTTGGCCAATCCTGTAGTTGTGCGCCAAGGCAAATGGGAAATGGAGACTTTGTATTGACTTCACGGATGTTAATAAAGCTTGTCCCAAAGACCCGTTTCCCTTGCGGCGCATCGACAGATTGTTGACTCCATGGCTGGATGTGATTTGCTTTCATTTACGGATGCATACTCGAGGATATCATCAGATCTTCATGGCGAAGAGGATGAGGAGAAAACCGCATTCATTACTCCATGTGGCACATCTTTATTTCATCACGGATGCCTTTCGGTTTGAAGAATGCTGGTTCAACGTTTGCAAGAGTAGTCCATGGCGGCTTTTGAGCCGCAAATGCACAGAAATTTAGAAGCCTACATGGATGACATAGTGGTCAAGAGCAAGGACAAAGCAACTCTGGTTCAAGATTTGGATGAGACCTTTGCAAATCTGCGCAAGATCAACCTCAAGCTCAACCCCGAGAAGTGCGTGTTGAGTCCCTTCCGCAAGCTTCTCGGGTTGTTAAATGTCTCAGCGGGGAATTGAAGCCAATCCCGACAAGATCAAGGCCATTGAGCAGATTGAAGCACCAAAGCACGTCAAGGATGTACGAAGACTTGCCGGTTGCGTGGCTGCTCTCAGCAGGTTTATCTCTAGGTCTGCTGAGCGCGCCCTGCCATTTTTCAAGATTTTGAAAAAGGCAGGTCCAATGAAATGGACTCGAAGCGGAGGCTGCGCTGCGAGACTTAAAGAGGTACATCCTCCACCCCAATACTTGTCGCACCTAAGCCACAAGAGAAGTTCTTTGCTATATATAGCGGCAACCAATCAAGTGGTTAGTGCTGCGTTAGTAAGCGGAGAGGGAGGCGGACGATGAGCGGCAACCATGGCGGATACATCCAGCGACAAGCAAGGCACTTCACCGACAAGCTCTGGTCCCGACAAGGACCCGGATCTCTGCGAGCATGCGAGAAGATGCGTAAAAGGATGGTGCGGCGCCCAGTTTACTTTGTCGGTTCCCTCCTGCAGGGGCTAGGTCAAAGTACTACGGTGTGCGAAATTGCTTTTCGGCCTCCTCATGGCCTCGAGAAAGCTGCGCCATTACTTCCAAGCACATGAGATAACATTACGTCACTCGCTTTCCAATCGAAGAGGATCTTGCAAAATCCGAAGCGACAAGCGGGATTGTCGAGTGGAGCCTTTGGAACTGTCAAGCTTTGGCCTCAAGTTTGAAAGCACATCAACTATCCAAAGCGAGCATTGGCAGAGTTCATAGCGGAATGGACCCCAACGCAAGATGAAGAAATTCCAGAAACGAGCATCCCCGTCAAGGAAGCGAGCAAAGAGTGGTTGATGTACTTTGATGGTGCCTTCTCGCTGCAAAGGCGCCCGGTCTTTGGCGTCTTGCTTATAGCACCCACGGAGAGCACCTCAAGTACATAGTCCAAATGCATTTTCCCAAGGAGCAAGCAACAAACAATACAACAGTATGAAGGTTTGCTTGCGGTCTCGAGATTGCATGAGACCTTGGGATTAAGAAGCTTATTGTCGTGGGTGATTCGCAGCTTGTCGTCCGCCAAGTGAACAAAGATTATCAGAGTCCATTGATGGAAGCCTACGTTGATGAAGTGAGAAAGCTAGAAGAACTCTTTGATGGCCTACAAATGGAACATGTTCCAAGAGCTCATAATGATATTGCTGATGGCCTGTCAAAGTGCGCTGCACTTAAGTTGCACAATGGAACCGAGGATTTTTGTGCTCAAGCTAACTCAACCAACCGTAACACCATCAATTTGGACAGAGCAAGAAGAGGAAGTTGATTTCTGGTGACTATTTTCCCGTGAGCTTCCAAGCCGCCGCCAAGAAGGTCCCAGGATCAACACCAACACACGGTGAGGGGCGCCTGCTCCGACAAGCCCCGAGGTTTGTTTCATTGAAGCGAGCGCTCCCGACAAGTTTTGCTCCGGCAAGCTTGCCGGAAGCGCCAAGCTCGGTGAGCCGCGAGTTCTTGCCGTGGAAGGCTGATGTTCCGCGGCAGCGGATATGTGCCTTTAGTCCTTGTTGTCGAGCCGCAAGCTCCGGCATGGGCGCAGCAGATTGTCCATTTCCTTCAGACGGAGAACTTCCCGAAGAGCAAGAAGAAGCTGAAAGAGTAGCCAGGCGATCAAGTATGTACCAGTTTGTCGGACAAAGACATCGCATGTAAGAAGACTCAACGGGTGAAATTGAAGTGTATTCACGGAAGACGGACAAAAGCTGTTGGCGAGATACATGGAGGCATATGTGGTCATTACATTGGCGCGAGCACTTGCCGGCAAAGCTTTCCGGCAAGGTTTCTTCCGGCCGACAACCCTCCGGGATGCAAATCGCACAAGTAACCAAGTGTGAAGCGTGCGGTTCCATTCCAAACAGATACACCAACCGGCTCAAGCTCTCCGGGCGATCCCTTTATCCTGGCCATTTTCGGTGCAGGGCTCGACATTCTCGGCCCTTTTCCTCGAGCTGTCGGGGCTTTGAGTATTTGTGCGTCATAATCGACAAGTTCACAAAGTGGCGGAAGTGGAAGCGATGAGGAAGGTGACACGATCGGCGATCAAGTTCTTGGTCGATTGTTTGCCGTTTGGAATCCCTAAAAGGATCATCACCGACAACGGCACACAATTCTGAAGTCGCACCTTCATGCGATGCGTCCAAGATCTTGGCGCCAAGGTCTGTTTGCTTCATTGCTCATCCGAGAAGCAACGGTCAAGCGAGAGGGCAAATCTTTGAAGTGCGCGGGCTCAAGACCGGATCTTTTGACAAAGCTGCACAAGTCGGAAGAAAGCTGGATTGAGGAGCTGCGGTGGTTCTTTGGTCGATCAGACGACGCCAAATCGAGCCACCGCCGGACACCTTTTGCTCTAGTCTATGGAGCGCAGGCAGTTCTCCCCACGGAACTCGTGATCACGGGTCACCTCGAGTACTCGCTATGATGAGCTTGAGCAAGAGCAGCTGCGACAAGATGACGCGCTGCTCCTTGAGGAGGACCGTCTTGAGCCGTTGTATGAGCTGCTCGTTACCGGCCAAGCTTTGGCGTCGCTACCATAGCCGCAAAGTTAGTGCGAGAAGCCTCGAGGAAGGCGACCTTGTTCTTCGGGCGCGTTCAGTCCGCCAAGAATTCAAACAAGTTGGCCTTGAAGTGGGAAGGCCCTTATCGGGTGAAAGCGAGTCACTAGGCACAGCGCTGTCCGCTTTGAGACCGAAGATGGCATTCGGTGAGCAACTCTGGAACATTGAGCATCTTCGTAAGTTTTACCCGTGAAGACACGGTTGCCGGAACCTGTTCCGGCAACCACCTGTACACGTCTTGCCGCTGTTGCATGTAATCCTTTGTACAAAGTCGGGCGCAGACCCCGTGCATCAGTAAAACTCATGTGTTGCGCACAACTTGTCAAATTCATGCTTTCATCATTTTATTGCATGTTTTGGCTAACACTTTGTGCAGCACCCACACCCGGTAAGCAATATCGAGCATTTGGGCTCCATAACTTTATTTTCTCTTCTTTATCTTTTCTCAAAGAAAGGAAGGTTCCCTCGCGCACAAGTTAACCAGGGGGAAAGGAGAAGATAATACTATGGACCAAGCGTTGCTCGAGGAAGTTTCGCCTTATTGGGAAGCAAACGACAGAAAAGCTAAGTTGCCTAAGTTTGAGCAATCAGTTCTTAAATTTTTAAGTTATCTTCCTCGAGCGATAGTACTTTGTATGGAAAACACATGTCTTGCGGAGGAACCAACTCGCAGCTAGTCACGCCCTTACTTTGTTTCGAGTCCGCTCAACAACTTAAGTGAGCTGCAGCTAGTCGCGACAAGGTTGCTTTGTCTGGAGGCGGCACCGCTAACAGGCTTGACGTTCCGCACTTTTCGGCCATGCATGACAAAGGTGCCTACACCGACTAGTTCTCTAAAAGCATAGGGCAAAAAGCATTACAAAGGAAGGAATCAAGTAAAGGAAATAACATTGCAATCATCGCCGAGATAGAGTCATATTACAAAATAAATAGCTTGTCGCAGATCTAATAAATTGTTCTAAACATGATCGGCAGCGACAAGGAAAAGATAAAATTAGCGGCCTAGTCTACACGGTCGCCATCAACCCGCTTGATCTTGCCCACCTTGTCCACAATGGGTGCGACAAGGGCTTTGAGCGCCTCCACATCGGCATCTGGCGGCAAGGATCTAAGGACGCCCGTTGAGGTTGAGGCCTGGATTGCGGAAGGCCACCTTCATCAACACCTTCGAGGGCTCCTGCCACCAGATCTCGGCGCGATTCCTCGGCCAGCTGCTTTGGGATCTCTTCCCGGAGTCGCTGGAGACCCGTCACCACGCCCTTGAAGAATAAGCTAAGCTTGGCGCTGGGTTGGAGGTGCTCGTCGGAGGAGTATCCAACATCCACCATCCCCAGCTCCATCACTTCGGCGTGGATGGCGGCGGCGATATCCACGAGACCTTCGGGTCCAAAGGCTCCACACTCTCCCTCAAGGCGCCTGGTGGCAACAAGATTCGCCAGCAGCTCCTCGTTGGCCTTGATCTTCTCCAACAGGCCCACCTCCCGCTCCTTGGCGCCATCCGGCGTCTGCATCGAGGTGGTCGGCTTCAGCTCAAGATCTGCCTTGGAATCCTTGGCGGCGTCGAGCTCCTTGCTCCTATCGGCGAGACGGCCCTGCAGCTCGCCAAGAGTGTAGGCGTCCTTCTCGCGCTCGTGCTTGAGCGCAGCAAGCTCCTCGCTGCTCTTCTGGAGACTGGCCTCCAGCTGCGTCACCTTCGTCTCCAACTCTTTCTTGGCGGCCTCGGCGGCTGCGGCAGCATCCTTCGCTTCCTTAAGAGCCCCACCAAGTGACTCCTCACGCGCGACAAGCTCTTCCTCATAGCTGTCAAGATTGATCTTCCATCGCCAACTTCGCCTTCTTGCACAGATAGCTTCTCGGCAGCAAGACTTTGCTGCTCCTCGACCTCAGCCTTCTCAAGGATGAAGGTTGTGCGCTCTTGACAAGTCGCCTCCTGCTTACGCTTTCACGTTCCGGAGAGTTTCCTGGTTGGCGCCCCGGAGCTCTTTTGCGCGCTTCTCCATGTCTGCTCCCGCCCTTGCGACAAGTGCTTCCCGGGACTCCAACTTGGCTTGTCGGGCGCGGTAGAGCGACAAGAAGTTTCTTCGCCAGCTGCTCCTCCTCGAACTTCGCCCGCTGCTTGCTGCTGGCGCGTCCACAGCGTCGGCCAATGAGGCGAGCAGCTCTCCGTCGAAGGTCTCTCCTTGACCGGCGCCTGAGCTCGACTCCCATGGGAGCTTGATGAAGACGCTGTCAGCGGCCTTCAAGTAGGCGCCGGGCTGGGGCTCTTGAACCAGAGCTGCAACAGAAGCAGCGGAGGGACCGGCGGTCGGTGTGGCGCTGGCGCTCCTGCGACCTCAGGGGCCGTCAGTCACGATCGCCAGACCCTCGCCACCTTCTGTGGCGGCAGCTTGATGGCCTCTTCGCGGCAGGCTTCGGCCCGGCTTCTTCTCCCATGGCCCGGCTTGCGTCGGTGTTGCCAAGACGCCGTCCTCCTCGCCGGCGTCCTCGGTCTCCATTGGCTCTGTGGCGGACGGATGAAGAAAGTCAAGCAAATATCCAAAGATAGAATCCGAAGAAGAAAAACACAAGGGAAATACTCAGGCAAGAAGGTTACCTGCGGCGGGGGATGCGGTCATGGTCTCCGCAGCCAAGGGATTGCTGGTGCCGTCCCTTGCCGGAGAAGGCTCCCTTGCCGGAGAAGGCTCCCTTGCCGGGGAATGCTCCCTTGCCGGAGAATCCTCCCTTGGCGGCGTAGTCGAAGCAGATAGAATTTCGGGGGCGGCTTCCTGCCCCCTCTGATGAGGCTCCTCTGCTCCTACACAAACCAACAAATGATATCAATGAAGAAGGAGCACCCATGCACACCTAATGATGAGGAGAAAACTGCATACTTACTGCAGGGGGCTGTCTTTGGGGCTGCTTTGAGGAAGGGTTGCCGGGTCCGCAAGGGGTCTCAGGCAGCGCCTCCTGTTGCCATGGGTGGATCGTCCTCAATGACGACCACCGGGTCTTGGCTCTCTTGGCGCTCTCTGGGCCAGCGTCTGAAAAGGAAAGAGTTCAGAACGAAGCAAATCAGATTCAAGATGAAGCAACAAAATTGAAGAAATACAAGCACAAATATTGAAGCGTACTCTTCTTCTTCCTCGTCGGAGCTGAGCGCGGAGAGATCAAACTCCGGATCACCTCCGGTGCGACGAGGCGGAGGAGTGGGCTCTCTTGACCGCTTGGCGGAGGTGTCGGCGGTGGCACAGGAGGATCCGCCCAGCTTGTCGCAGCAGTGTGGGGTGCTCCAGCGGCAACATTGCTTGCCTTGATGAAAGCGCGTCGCTGTGGCCGCTATGGCTGTTAGCCCGTCTGCCGCCCGTCTCGTCTCCGGCCTTGCGGACGCCTCTTTGGCGGAGCCGGGCTCCGTTGCGGCAAGCTTCTTTGGATGGTGGGGAAGAAAGCGCCCTCGGCGGTCCGCTCGACTCGGCCTCGGATTCGCAAGCTCTTCCTCACGGCGAACTCCCTTAGCTTCGGCAAGGCTTGCCGCCTCTGCTGCATCTGCCTCCTCCACGGTGTACCCGAAGACGCCGGTATGGCAGCTGCTGCCGCCTCCTCCAACCTTGTGGCAATGCGCACCATCTCTTCGTCGGTGGTGTCGCGGTGAGCCTCTTCTGCTTTCGTCGGGCGGGTCGGCACTTCTTCCAAGCTGTCGAAGCGCCCGCACGATGTCGTCGGAAGGCTCTTGCCAGTTGGAACGATCCCATGAATCGCATAACGGCATCATTGCACGGATGCGGTCGAGCGCAGAATTGTTGCACTGGCGGATGACCCCCTCGGCAACCTAAACCACTCGGGGTGATCGGGGTCATGCTTGAGCAGCTCTAGCAGATCGCATCCAACTCCAAGGCAGTGAAATTCCGGTTGAGGCCAGGCGCAGCCTCATGATGTCCGCTGCGTTTTGGAACTCCCAAGCAGGTCTCCTCCTCTCCTGCAAGGGAAGCGTCTGTGGCGAAGGAAATCTGCGCCAACTGCGCCTCTGATGAGCCCGGCAAGCTCGAGGCGCAAGATCCGGAGTTACAACAATCTTCATCCTAGCATCTTCCGGTGCCAAGTTGCTCCAATCGCTTGCAGCGCACTATTGGGGTTTGGCGCGAGGCGATGAAGGGCTGCGGGTTCTCCTCAACGATCCAACACCAATTGGCTCTCCACTCCTCCCATTTGCTACGGAGCTCTCCTTCCAGATAAGCTTCTTTCTTGCCGATCCTGGAGTTCCAAGCAATCCCTCCGGCAAGCGGCTCCCCGCTCTCAACATGGGGCATGAAGAAGTGGCGGAAGAGGGCTACGTTTGGAGTGAATCCCGACAAAGTTTTTCGCAAAAGGTCGAAAACTGCCATAATCGAGACAACATTGGGGGTGAAATCAAGGAGGCGAAGCCCGTAGGTGTTCATGATATCGCAGAAGAATTCAGAAAAGGGCGAGCAGAGCCCGCAATAGAAGAAAAGCGCAAAGAAAGGGTACCCAGTTGGGGCTAGTTCCGAAGCGGTGGCGGGGAGTACCTTCGTGAGCGGATGCGCACATGTCTCCGTCGACCAGAAGAGGTAGTATCCCTCCCTCAGCTCCTTTGCGTCGAGCTGGGGGGGGGAGATGGCCCACTCCTTTCGCAGCGCCGCGAGCCGCTGCGCCTCGGCCGACTTCACGCCCTTCCCCTTGTCGGCTTTCGGAGCCAATGCAGAGGCGGTGGGGGAGACCGCCGGCGTTGATGGCGCCTGTGGCGAAAAGCGAGCGCCTGCTCTCTTCGCACTAGAGAAGAAGGGGGAGCGGCGGTGGTTTTCGAGCGAGACAGCAATGGCGAGGTGGGCGACCTGCCCCTGTTTCCCCTGTTTATAAGGAGGGAGAGGCGGACGTTCGCTTTACTAATAAAGAAACCCCCACGATCTCTCCCACGACGCCACGTTAAGCGTGCTGTTAAGTGGAGGGCGTGGTGGGTCGAAGCAAAATTCTGGCGTGATCAAGGCAGCGTGTGACCGTGCACTGTTTTGGGCACAGCGCTCGGCACCATGTGTGGCCCAGGCAGGGGCTCTGTCGGTGTACTAGAGTAGGGGTACCCTAGTATCCCGAACTCGTGCACGGGCGATTCTGACACCAGCAAGGCTTACTGGTCACCGCCAAGATCCTCCGTGGTTCCTTTGGAGCCATTCAACAACAAAGTATTTAACCAAGAAGACAAGGCCCGGCAAGAGGAGCTTGCCGGAAGGCCACCCAAGGCACGCAGAAGACAAGACCCGGCAAGAGGAGCTTTGGGAAGGCTCGGAGGCGACAAGCCTCCGGACGCGACAAGGATTCAGCGCGACAAGGCACTTGCCAGCGGCAGCAACTCTCTTCATCTCCGCTCCAGCTCATCCACCAACGTGTCGCCATGGGACCATTCCATGCGCAGCGTGTCAAGAGGCTGTGCAGCCGGTAGGTAGCAGCGATAAGCGGCGTGACAAGCTTGCCATCGTGGCGAATGGTGGCGCTCTGACGGTCCACTGTTGCCTTTGTTTAAGCTGGCGATGGGCGGGCATTTAATGCTTTGTCCCTTGCCGTCGAGGGTTAGGTAGAGTACATCGTACCTTTGTGCAAGTAGGTGTACCAACTACTATTTTTCCATTTGTACCCTCATCTACGTTGCCACACTGTCGGAGACCCTTGAGCATATAAAAGGAGGCCCATGCATAGCGTGAGGGGGTTCGAACACTCTCACGCTTAGGCCTTGTTAGCACACAGGTATCTTTGTAGCTCTCAGCGCTCCCTAGCAAGAACACAATACAATTAGACAAGCAGCAATAGGAGCATTATCTCTCCGGAGAGCTCCAAGCTAGATCTTCTCGTGTGCTTCGCCTTGATCTGCTCTTCGTGCGATCTCCGCCCCCCTCCGAACCAAAAGGGACTCGGTCCGCCGGTCCCATAGGTGTTCGTGGGTCCGATCAGCCTCCCCGACAAAATGTAACTACTCACAAAGCATATTCATGTTCATAATCAGAGGGGTATTAATATGCATAAAGGATCTGAACATATGATCTTCCACCAAATAAACCAACTATCATCAAATACAAGGAGTAATCAACACTACTAGCAACCTACTAGTAACAATCCCGGACTTGGAGACAAGAATTGGATACAAGAGATGAACTAGGGTTTTGAGAGGAGATGGTGCTGGTGAAGATGTTGATGGAGATTGCCCTCTCCCGATGAGAGGAGCATTGGTGAAGACGTTGGTGATGATTTCCCCCTCCCGGAGGGAAGTGTCCCTGGCAGAACAGCTCTGCCGGAGCCCTAGATAGGTTCTGCCAAGGTTCCGCCTAGTGGCGGCGGAGTTTCGTCCTGAAAGGTTGCTTCTGATTTTTTTGTCGACGAAAGACCTCATATAGCAGAAGATGGGCATCGGAGGGCCACAAGAGGGCCCACGAGGTAGGGGTGCACGCCCTAGGAGGGGGGCGCGCCCCCACCCTCGTGGACAGGGTGTTGGCCCCCTAGCCTTCATCTTTGGCGAGGATTTTTTATTATTTATTATAAGATATTCCTTGGAGTTTCAGGACTTTTGGAGTTGTGCAGAATAGGTCTCTAATATTTGCTCCTTTTCCAGCCAGAATTCCATCTGCCGGCATTCTCCCTCCTTATGTAAACCTTGTAAAATAAGAGAAAATAGGCATAAGTATTGTGACATAACGTGTAATAACAGCCCATAATGCAATAAATATCGATATAAAAGCATGATGCAAAATGGACATATCATAACACCTCATATCACTTTGTGGCCTCATGCACGGTATTCCCACGGGTGTCGCCTTACCATGGCCCGGGACCATTTGCGCCTTTTGGCTCACGTATATGACAGTGTCGCTAGCATACATATGACAGAGAACCCGGGCCGACATGACTAGTCGTGAACCCAAAGTGGCACTAACTTACGGGGACATGCATACATGAATCAACATCGAGCATGTCGGTCAGCAGCGTGCGAATCCGGGCTGTAGCACTGGGCTAACAGGATTCCGGTGAACCGGGCTGTAGCAGGCTAGGCAGGACTCCAGATGTCACCGCGTGACATTTCCCCGAAGAACGGAACCACGAGCAAAGTGAATCACATGCCGGCCAGTCAAATGTTCCGGATCAGTAGTGGTGGGCTAGCAGGACTCCGGTGAACCGGTCTGTAGCGGACTACTATGGCTCATGGAAGCACAAGACCACATTTCCCCATAAGAGAGGCTACCAAGGATAAACAACTAGGTTGTCGGATCCCACACATACCAAGCATTTCAATCATACACACAATATGCTCGATATGTGTAAATACAACATGGCATCACAACAAAACTCTACGACCCAAAGTATTTATTCATTAGGCTCCGAGGAGCGAGATATTACAAACATGGGTCTCATGACCCAACATTCGAAAGCATACAAGTCAAAGCACATGCAGAAGCTTAACATGTCTCGAAAGTACGTACATCTATAAATGAAAAAGGCAGAGAAGCCTGACTATCTACCAGATCCTGCCGAGGGCACAAGATTGTAGCTGAGGTATCAAGCTAAACGTCGAAGTCCATACGGAACTACTAGCGAGACTGACGTCTCTCTGCAAAACATAAAATAGGCAAACGTGAGTACAAATATACCCAACAAGACTTACATCAGAACTAGCTACATATGCATCAGTATCAACAAAGGGGGTGGTGGAGTTTGACTGCAGCAGGCCACCTTTGACTCAGTGGCTATCCTAAACTATGACTGCAAGTAACTCTTTGAGGTGGCGCACACGAGTCCACATATTCACCATATCAATACACCACTATGGATCCGCTCCCGTCTCCCTACGAGAAGGCCATCCATAGCACTCACGCTTATCTTGCGAGTTTTAGAGTATCCACTTCAAGTTATCTATGAACTGCATAGCAACCCGAAGTCCTTTACCACGGACACGGCTATTGAATAGATCATTTATAACCCTGCAGGGTGTACTTCTTCACACATGCTCTCGCCACTTACCACCATGTACACGTCGTGTATCTTGGCAACCTTCAAGCGGAAGCTTTGGCGAAAGTCGGCCACGACCGACTAACCACACTAGTCTCCAGTCCAGGTTTATCGCCTATTCGGGTTCCATCCGCGAGGAGATCCGGCCGGGGTTTCGCTCACAGCCCCAAACGATGTGTGCAGGGTTCCCGAGACACCAAACGGGCGCCCGGTACGCCGGGCCACGGTGTATCTACCGCATCATAGCCCACCCCTAGGGTCAGCGCTACGCACGGCCTCCAACACATATCCTACAAACACCAGAAACTAGTTGGAGCTCCTGGACAGAGATCGAGGTGGTTAATAAGTCGAGAGGGTCCATTGGTTTCAGGCCCAACGCGTGGTATTAGCTGTTCATGGATCACAAACATAGAACTCAGTTCCTAAGGACGGTTTCAATGAGACAACCCACCATGTACTCCTACATGGCCTCTCACCGCTACCTTTACCAAATCGTGTTCACACACTTAGCTCACACACAGTAGGACATGTTCATCACCATTCCAATTCATTCCCGATGAATCAGACCTGACTCAACTCTAAGCAGTAGCAGGCATGACAAACAAGCATGAATGAGTAGGCACATCAGGGCTCAAACAACTCCTACTCATGCTAGTGGGTTTCATCTATTTACTGTGGCAATGACAGGTCATGCAGAGGAAAAGGGGTTCAGCATCTTTGCAGCATGTAACAGTTGAATCGATGTTGTCCTAATGCAGTAAAAGAGAGCAGGAGCGAGAGAGTGGGATTGTATCAGAATGAACAATGGGGTTTTGCTTGCCTGGCACTTCTAAAGATGATATAGCTCTTCATCGGTGTCATCGATCACATCGTCGGAACCACGTCTGTCGAGTGGGAACAAATACCGACAAACAAGGAAGAACACAATCAATGCTATACGGCAATATGATTCATGATCATGACATGGCAATATGATGTGATTTGAGCTAATGCAACTAGCAACAGGTTAAATGGAGTTGGCTTGAATCCAAGATTCAAATTCAAACTCATATGTGGATATTCAAATGCCATATATGATTTGTCCTAAACAGTAGCCATAAGTTGTTCTAACATGCATGAAAATTATACAGATGGATAAATTGGATTTTCCTGATCATTTTTCATATATAATTTATTTCATTCTGAGCTACGGTTGATTTTCTATGATTTTTAGAAGTTTTAACTATTTTTTGAAATAAATAAATCATTTAGATTTATTTAAAATCTAGAAAAGTGATTATTGCGTCAGCATTACGTCAGAGTGACGTCACAAGGTCAACTAACCGCTCCAGGTCAAACCTGACGTGTGGGGTCCACACGTCAGTGACACAGGCTGGTTAGTGTCGCTGACAGGTGGGCCTGGTCAACGGCCACGTCAGCAGGGTCAAATCTGACGCGTGGGTCCTGCTGGGTTATGAACTATTCTAAACAGAAAATTAAATTAAGCTAAACAGGCATAGGGCCCACATGGCAGTGGCTCTAGGGGTGTTTAGCAGGGTCATTAGTGCTAACTAGAACAACGCCACATCATCACGCCGGAGATATGACGGCGGCGACCACGGAACACGGTGGAGGCACGCCGGAGTTGCTCGGGCTCGCACTACAGGCGGCGGTTTGCGGTGGGGTTTGTCTCTACGGTGAGCTGGCGTTCACCCGCATCTGCTAGGGCAAACGGGAGGGGCTGGGATGGCCCAAGCTTGCTGGAATCAAGTTCGCGGCGGCGGACAGATTTCGGGTGTGCACGGGGTTGCGACTAGGTTGCAGGGCTACGTGGCGCAAAAGAGGCGGGGAAGAAAGGGGTTCAGAGCGGGAGCTCACAGCGGTCACGTGAGGAAGCTCAGAGGGCTCGGGGAAGGGCAGGAGGGGTCGAGGCAGTGACGGCGATCTCGAGCGGCTGGAGGTGAAGACGACATCGATGGCGGCATTACGGCGCGTCCCTGGTTCCTTGACTCGTCGAGGATGATGCAGGCGACGAGGCGGAGCTCTAGGGCACGGAGAAAGGTCGAGGGGGATGTGGTGGCTACGGCTACGGCAAACGGCGGCAACGACAGTGCTCAGCCATCGGGAGGGGAAGCAGAGGAGCAAGGGGGAGAGAGAACCAGAGAGCGAGGGGGTTCGTGGCCGTCTCAGTGGCGCGAGGACAGGGAGAAGGGGAAGCAAGAGGTGGAGTTCGGGCGCGTGCGCGTTCTACACGCCTCTGCCTACTGGCAGAGGTTGAAGACGGCACCTGTTAGGCTGGGCCGGGCTACAGTGCTGGGCCAGGTGCTACTAGGCCAGGTAAGCTACAGATCTTTGGTTCTGTTTTATTTTACTTCTCTTTATCTTTTATTTAATCTTCTGCCACTGTTTTGAATTCAAACAGAATTCAAAAAATGCCAAAACATACTCTGAGTATTTTTATATTGCTTCATGGACTTTTCCAGAGGCACATAAATTATCACAGAGCATTTTAAAATATATCCCATATATATTTGAATATATTTTTAAATTCAAATAGATTATTGTTTTAAATTCAGAGTCCAAATAATTCCTCCAAAATGTTCACAATTTTTGGTTTGGACTCAAAGCCTTGCCAAAATTATCAAACATCAATGAAGGCATTTTGGGTTCACTGAATGCAATTTTTAGTTGAACCTAGTTGATTTAATTTTTGTGCTAGGGTTTGTCATTCCCCATTTCAAGTTTAGTTGAAACTTAAACATGATGCAACACAAGATGCTAGCACTAAGCATTACCAGAACTAGGGATCTGACACGCAGCCTGGCCGGCGGCCCGCTTACCCTCCTCGGAAGCTGCCATGGCCTGGCCTAGTGCCACCCTGATAGACGCGTCTGAGTGCAGCCACCCTGAGATCAGCTCTAGACGCCCCACCACCAGGCGAAGGTCAGCGCCTTGAAGGTCGTCCCGAAGCCGGGTCAGCACAGAAAGAGCCTCCTCTAGAGCGTCGGGTGAAGCAGAAGGATCACGAGCCAGCGACGTGATGGGAGGAGGAGGAGACAACATCATCACCAAGGTATGCAAGGTGGTAGCAACAGAAGAAAGGGCGGGGGGCTCCTGAGCCTTTGGGACCCCGGTCAGCGAGCTGAGAGCGGGCGCCTCCGGAGCCAGCTTGGCTGCGGAGATCGTCTTCTTCTGAGGTCGTTCCTCCGTGCCTCGCGAGGACGACTGGGCCGGAGAAGCACGGCCGCCGCCGTGGCCCTTCCGCGCCAAAGGAGGCGCGGCCGCATTAGGCTGAGGGGTCCACGAGGGTGCGGCCACTCCCTCTCTCTTCTTCTTCACCGCCAGCGTTGGCCTGACGGTGCAAGAGAAGAATGTCAAGAAGCAGCGACAGAAGCAGGAGCAGGAACAAAGTCAGGGTAAGGTGCTTACTGGTCCACGGCAGCGTAGTCCCTCGGCCTCTTCAGAAGCACGGAGCTTGGAGGCTTCACACCCTAGGGTGCCGGCATGCGAGTCCCAGGAGCGGATGAGGTCGCGGCAGCCGGCCCTACGGCCGCACCGGTCGACGTCAGGAACAGTGGCGCCACCTCGGGAGACCAGCGCCGACCTGCTCTTCGTTGGGACCCCAGCCGATGACTTCTTCGGGGGGGTTCCCCTGGACCTCGTAGTGACCCCAGCAGGGGCCTGGGACTCCCTCACCGGATGGTCGTCGGCCTCTTCATCGTCGGGAAGGGCACGGAGGAGATCCGCCACGAGAGGAGAAGTCTCTCCCTCCCCCTCTCGGGTCTCCTCAGAGTCGGACCTCTCCTCCTCGTCTGAATCGCCAGAAGACACTAGTACTGGGGCCACCACCTCCGGGACCTCGGAAGGCGCTGGCAGCACGAGCCTGCGCCCATCGAAGACAGGCATGGCGGTGGCCATGTTCACCCCATCTGGGCGGCGGTACAAGGGAAGATGGGTGTCCGACGGATACCCCTGATCGTCCCCGGCCAGGAGACGGAGAGCCGCGCCCATCTCCTCGTCTGACAAGGCACCCGGGCGCAGACGGAGGTCGTCCCCCTCGACCCCAAGCTTCCACAAGGGGAATGAGCGCGCCTGGAGCGGGGCAGCGCACTGCGCCAGGAACTCCTTCACGAGCATGGGCCCCATCAGCTTCTCCGCCCTCGGGTCGTCAGGCTTCAAGTCGGCGGTCATCTTCTCTAGCACCTGCTCCGCCCGGAGGTCGGTGAGCTTCGCGCGAAGCCACCTGTCGTGAGGCGAGGGCATCTCCGTCGACAGCACCAACCAAGAGTGGGCGCACATGGCATCCATGAGGATCCACTTGCTCCTGAAGCCCTCGGACTTCTTATCGGCCTTCGAGATCGCATTGGTCCCGTTAGCCGCAACGAAGTTGGCGCACCCCGAGCAATGGCCCTCCTTGAGCCAGAGGTAGAAGAAGTGGCGAAGCAACGCCACGGACGGCATCACCCCAAAAAATGCCTCGCAATAGAAGGCAAAGATTGATAGGAGGTGGATAGAGTTGGGGTGAAGATGAAGGGCATGCAGCTTGTAGTGGCTGAGGACGGCGTAGAAGAAGTCGGAGAAAGGGGAGACCAGCCCTGCGACAACGCTATTCATGAAGAAGGGATAGAAGGTACTGCCTGAGGGCTCCGGCTCGGCCGAGCCAGCCCGGAGCATGGTCTTCCCACCTTCGTTGCTGTTGTCTGCCGTCATCAGGAGCGCGGCGGCAAGATTCTTCGCTGAGACATTAGGAGCGCTCAAGGCCGACTCGTACCAGGAAGGCGAGTGCGCGGCCTTTGCCTTATCAGACGCAATTGGTTGCAGGCTCGGAGAGGGGTTCCTGCGGATCTGGAGTCTCTCGGGGCGAGAAAGAGAAAGGGGATCTGGAGCAAGACGATGGAAGGTAATGAAGGCTCTACAGCGCGCGCCATCCTTCTGTCAGGTGAGGACGGTTGCTGAAGCAGCATGGGGAAGCAGAGACGCCAACGTCCCGTCAGTCGCCATGAGTAAATCAAGGCCGCGGGTGGTTGGGGCCCGTGGCGCTCCGCACTTGCCCTTTGGCTTCGCCTCGAAGCCAAGTCCGTGTGCGCCTTGGGCCCGGGGGCTACTATCGGCGTCCTAGGAACGGGGGTACCCAGACCTGCCTGCCTGTGACCCACGACGCAGCTCCACCAACGGCCTGGTATGGCCCATCTTCAGCAACAACCACTCAAGACCCACGCGAGGGGCCAAGCCTCGTGAGGCGGACGACACCTTAGACCTCCTCTGATGCAGCCTCGCTAGGCTGGCTCCCGAGGAGCGGAGATATCTATGCAGGGGGCATCTCATGAGGTTCACATGACGTGAGCCATGATGACCAAGGCCAGGAGGGCGCCAGCGGGCGCAGTGTACCAGTTTCCTCTGCGGTGCTAAAGAGGTAGGCGCTGGAGAGGAGTCCCGAGGTGTCAGGCAAAGCTTTCCATATCAGTGCAACGAGACCAAGACTAGCAGGACGGCAGGACGGAGGTCACCGCGGAGCCCATGGTAGCGTGACCACCAGAGCCTTTGGCGAGCGAAGACCACCTTTTGTCAGGATAGCTTGTACTAGTTGTCTCCCTTTAATATTGGCCGTTGTGGGATCCCTTCCTGCCTAACATTTGGGAAGAGGACCAATGCCTCTATAAATAGGACTAGCCACCACCATAGGTGGCAACTGATCTTGGATTGGATCCATTCCACCAAGCCCATCCCACCAACTCACTGAGCTCTAGAACACCTCTCCTCAGGAGGCTGTTCTTACCTTGTACTTTTTATCTTCAGCCTACAAGGCAATCCACCACACCACACTGGAGTAGGGTATTACACAGCAACGGTGGCCCGAACCAATATAAACTCTCGTGTCTCTTGTTCTTTGGGTTTGCCGGAACCTGAAGGGTTTGCCGGAACCCACGATCCGACAGAGCCTCTCTTCCGTCGGTCTACCCGCCGCCACTCCACCGCCTCCATGGCTGACGCCCACCGAGCCCGTGCTGAGTGTGGGGCTGCCCTCGCCGCTCGTGTCGCTTAGACGGCGCCCGTCGGCGGGCCTCCCCGTCGTTCTCCATCGCCTGCGGCCAACGACACCACTGGCCCGGCGAGGCACGAGCAACAAGCTTCATCACTGCACCCCCTCCGTGCGGCATCATGGGTGCACGGCCACCCCGTTGCTGATTCCGGCCGCTTCATCTTCTCACGCTCGTCGTGGGCCGCCGGACGCGCAGGCTGCGGTGCTCATGTCGCGTGAGCTCCTGCGCTACCGCCCCGTCGACGACTTCTACGAAGACTGGCTGGACCGCATCGCCAAGCTTGCCAGTGCCACTGGGCCTCGCCTGCACCATCCCTCTCGCTATCTTGCCCACTGCCCTCCGCGGACAACGTAGCCCGTGGAGCGCCTCTGCCACCTCCCCGTCAAGACGTCGCCCTCGGTCAAGCCGTGTGGCCCCATGATGTGACCCGCCGTGCAGGGCGCCCGCACGTGAAGAAGAAAGCTGCCAGGAGGTCTAGCAGCTGCAAGAAGATGCTCTAGCGCTCCCTGCACCACCACGTCAAGACCGCGCGCCACCTGCGGTGGTGCCATGTCAGCACCAAGATCAGGCTCAACCTCCGCGTTGAGTTCCCGGGACCACCGCGGGCTACCGAGCCTTCACTCGCGAGATACACTTTGTCGTCTCGCCGGGGAAGTTCAAGCCCGACCTTCCTCCGCGCTATGACGGCACCCCCGACCCTGCGGAGTTCCTGCGGCTCTACGAGCTGAGCATCAAGGCGGCTAACGACGACGAGAAGGTCATGGCGAACTGGTTCCCCATGGCTCTCAAGGATGGCGCGCGCTCGTGGCTCCTGAGCCTGCTCGTGGGATCGATCTCCTCCTAGGGCGAGATGCGCAAGCACTTAGTTGCTAACTTCCAGGGCACCCGCGATTGCCCGCCTGTCGCGGGTGACCTGCGGCGCATCAAGCAGCGGCCAGGGGAAACCCTGCAGAAGTACATCTAGCGCTTCATCAACATTCTCCTCAAGATTACCAGGTGTCGGACGAAGCCATCATATTAGCATTCTTCGATGGCGTCCGTGATGTCAAGATGAAGGAGGAGCTCGCCATAATTGAGGACCTGTGCACGGCTCTGGAGATGTTCAACATGGCGACCAAGTGCGCGTGAGCTGAGGACGGACGACTCTCCCTCCTCGAGCTCCCAGCGGCCGACCCAGAAGACAAGAAGGCCAAGGCCAAGGACGTGAAAGCGCAAGGGGGCGGCCGTGCTCGCTGTTGAACCAGATATGAAGCGCGGCTGCGACAACCCAGAGTCATCCAAGGGCAGTCGTCTGTTCTGCGTCTTCCACAATGTACACAACCATAACACCAATGACTGTCAAGAGCTCAGGGCCACCCGCGATGGGCGCCTCAGTCGTTGCCCCGAGTGCAACGATCGAGGCTATGGCTGTGGAGGAGGTCGAAGTAGAGGACGCTGGGACGACCGCAGCCCCCGTCAGGAGTGGCGCGACCAGCCTCGTGAGGACCGCTGGTCGGGCCAGCCTCGCGAGGGCGCATGGAGAGACTAGCCTCGTGAGTACCGTCCTCAGGGTAATGTCGGCCTCCCTCCACTTCCACCACCACCAAGAAGGAACGACGACCACCACCAGGACGAGGGAGTTGGGGGCTTCCAGGAGCCTCGCGCCATCGCCTGCATCTCGGGCGGCGCTTAGGCCCCAGCCTCTCAGTGCATCTTCAAGCAGTTCGCTCGTGAGGTGAACGCGGCACTCCCCAGGCTCGAGGCCATGCATCCGCTCAGGTGGTCCAAGTGCACTATCACCTTCATCTCGTCTGACCAGCTGATAACCCACAAGTATAGGGGATCACAACAGTTTTCGAGGGTAGAGTATTCAACCCAAATTTAATGATTCGACACAAGGGGAGCCAAAGAATATTCTTTAGTATTGGCAGTTGAGTTGTCAATTCAACCACACCTGGATAACTTAATATCTGCAGCAAAGTATTTAGTAGCAAAGTAGTATGATAGTAGTGGTAATGGTGGCAAAAGTAACAGTGATAGTTTTGTAGTGATTGTAACAGTAGCAACGGTAAAGTAAATAAGCGAAGAACAATATGTGAAAAGCTCGTAGGCATTGGATCGGTGATGGAGAATTATGCCGGATGCGATTATTCATGCAACAATTATAACATAGGGTGACACAGAACTAGCTCCAATTCATCAATGTAATGTAGGCATGTATTCCGAATATAGTCATAAGTTCTTATGGAAAAGAATTTGCATGACATCTTTTGTCCTACCCTCTCGTGGCAGCGGGTCCTATTGGAAACTAAGGGATATTAAGGCCTCCTTTTAATAGAGTACCGCATCAAAGCATTAACACATAGTGAATACATGAACTCCTCAAACTATGGTCATCACCGGGAGTGGTCCCGATTCTTGTCACTTCGGGGTTGCCGGATAATAACACATAGTAGGTGACTATAGACTTGCAAGATAGGATCAAGAACTCACGTATATTCACGAAAACATAATAGGTTCAGATCTGAAATCATGGCACTCGGGCCCTAGTGACAAGCATTAAGCATCGCAAAGTCATAGCAACATCAATCTCAGAACATAGTGGATACTAGGGATCAAACCCTAACAGAACTAACTCGATTACATGATAAATCTCATCCAACCCATCTCCGTCCAGCAAGCCAATGATGGAATTACTCACGCACGGCGGTGAGCATAATGAAATTGGTGATAGAGGATGGTTGATGATGACGACGGCGATGGATTCCCCTCTCCGGAGCTCCGAACGGACTCCAGATCAGCCCTCCCGATAGAGATTAGGGCTTGGCGGCGGCTCCGTATCATAAAACGCGATGAATCCTTCTCTCTGATTTTTTTCTCCCCGAACGTGAACATATAGAGTTGAAGTTGAGGCCGGTGAAGCACCAGGGGGCCCACGAGGCAGGGGGGCGCGCCCAGGGGGCAGGCGCGCCTCCCACGCTCATGGACAGGGTGTGGGCCCCCTGGCCTTGATTCTTTCGCCAGTATTTTTTATTATTTCCAAAAATAATCTCCGTTGATTTTCAGGTCATTCCGAGAACTTTTATTTCTGCACATAAATAACACCATGCCAATTCTGCTGAAAACAGCGTCAGTCCGGGTTAGTTCCATTCAAATCATGCAAGTTAGAGTCCAGAACAAGGGCAAAAGTGTTTGGAAAAGTAGATACGACGGAGATGTATCAATTCCCCCAAGCTTAAAACTTTGCTTGTCCTCAAGCAATTCAGTTGGCAAAGTAAAAGTGATAAAGAAAAACTTCTACAAACTCTGTTTTCTCTTGTTGTTATAAATATGTAAAGCCAGCATTCAAGTTTCTAGCAAAGATTATGAACTAACCATATTCACAATAACACTTAGGTCTCATGTTTACTCATGTTAATGGCATAATCAACTACCAAGCAATAATAATAAATCTCGGATGACAACACTTTCTTTGGCACATACAAATTTAATTGGAACACCAGGTAGATACCACATATAGGAAGGTATGGTGGACTCATATGGTATAACTTTGGGGTTTAAGGGATTGGATGCACAAGCAGTATTCCTGCTTAGTACAAGTGAAGGCTAGAAAAAGACTGGGAAGCGACCAACTAGAGAGCGACAACAGTCATGAACATGCATTAAAATTAATAAACATTGAGTGCAAGCATGAGTAGGATATAATCCACCATGAATATAAATATCATGAAGGCTATTTTGATTTGTTTCAACTACATGTGTGAACATGTGGCAAGTTAAGTCACTTTAATAGCATGTTGGCACGCAAGATAAACCATTATAAACTCCTAGCTAATTAAGCATGGCATAAGCAACTATAATCTCTAATTGTCGTTGCAAACATGTTTATTCATAATAGGCTAAATCAGGAACGATGAACTAATCATATTTACAAAAACAAGAGAGGTCGAGTTCATACCAGCTTCTCTCATCTCAATCAGCCCATCATATATCGTCATAATTGCCTTTCACTTGCACGACCGAACAATGTGTATAATAATAATAGTGCACGTGCATTGGCTAAGCTGGAATCTGCAAGCATTCAATAAACAGGAGAAGACAAGGCAATATGGGCTCTTGGTCAAATCAACAATAATGCATATAAGAACCACTTCAACATTTTCATAATGGTCTTCTCCTCTCGACCCCCAAAGAAAAGAAAAGAAATAAAACTATTTACACGGGAAAGCTCCCAACAAACAAAAACAAAAAGAAGAACATGAAATCTTTTTGGGTTTTCTTTTAGTTATTACTACTACAGCAAGAAAGTAAACTAGCTAAAAGCTACTACTTTTTTTTTGTTTTTCTTAAAGTTTTTCAAACACACAAGAAGAAAGCAAGAAAAAGAAAATAAACTAGCATGGATAGTACAATGAAATAGTATGAGCACCGACAACTAGCAATGAGTGTGTGAACATAAATGTAATGTCAGTGAGAAATATGTACTCCCCCAAGCTTAGGCTTTTGGCTTAAGTTGGTCTATTGCCATGGCTGGCCTGGCGGATATCCGAAGTTATAACTGGAGTCATACTGAGATGAAGCCTCGGGTTGCCACTGGTTGGCCATCTCCTCCGAATCCCACTGGTAAACAGACTGGCATGAAGGAACGAATTGTGGTTCCGGACCTGGCTCTGCAGCTGATGTGGGGTTCCAGTAGGCGTGAATGGCCTCCAGCGGAAAAGGGTACTTGCCTGCAGATAAGTCAAACAAGGAAGGATCGGGCAAGGTAATAGTCTCAGGATGATTTTTATCAAATATCGGTTTGTACTTAAGCATCTTTTCCCTATTCTTAACGATAAAATCATGTGCTACCATACTCTTATAGTCTAGAAAAACCGGGGGCAGCAACTTTTCTTCTTTCTCATAATGCCTAATAGGTATGTTAAAATGTGAAGCGAGGCGCGAGGCGAAAATACCTCCCAAGATGGGGCCCTTCGTACGGTTAAGATTTAACAGCTTTGCAACAATAGCGCCCATACTAAATGTGTCATCACGAAACAGAGCATGGCACACAATAAGAATATCAGGGGCACTTAGGTTGCCACAGTTTTCGCGATCAATCAAGCATCTACTAGCAAATATTGCAAAGTAACGTAGGACAGGAAAATGTATGCCAGTAAGTCTTGCATCGGAAACCTTCCTAGTTTCCCCTACAGCAACTGTATCAATAAAACCCTCCACATCGTTATGATGTGGTTCCTCTATGCTGCCCGAAAAAGGCAACTTGCAAACCTCAAGAAATTCGAGAGGGGCATCTCCTTATACTCATCATATAAATAGGAATCCACCGAAGGTGGTGACCTCCTAGCATGGAAATGAAAATTTTGAACACAGATATTAGTCAGTAAGAGATACTGTTCACGTTGGTCGCGGAGGAAGTCGGTGAGGCCTGCATTCTCAGCCAACTTATAAAAATCATCATAAATCCCGACTGCTCTCAAGAAATCATCACAAGGCTATTCACATGGCCGAACTTCCGCGGTACGAGGGAGATTATACTTGAGCATCCATTCTTCTTCACTTTTCTTATCCTTTGAGCTTCGGCTCGAAGAACCCCTCAAAAATCTCTTCATCATATTCTGAAAATTTCTGAAATTTTTAGTAACTTCAAATAAAAGTGAACCAAACTCAACAAAATTGATAGCAACTACTCCCACAAGTGCCTATAGGCTATATCATGCATTAGAACTACTTGGGACCATATAATTTGACATGCAAGCTCAAGAACAGGGTCACCTAAGCAGCAAAAAAATTGCAATGAATAAAGCACTAGAACAAAAACTAATTGGACCATTGGAGGAGTCACAAACCGAAGAACAATCCCCCAAAGCAGTTTTGTGAGTGGAGCTTTGCGCAAGGAGATCGAAAATGGCAGCAAGATGAGCAAGAACTCGTGCTTGAGCTGGTTGGTGATTTTTTTGGGAGGAAGGAGTGTGTGGGTGCAGGAATAAGTGGAGGGGAGCCACCATGGGCCCATGAGGCAGGGGGCATGCCCAGGGGGTGGGCGCGCCCTGGACCCTCGTGGCCAGGTGCTTGCTCCCCCTGCTATGTTCTCAGTTCCAGATATTCTCAAATATTCTAGAAAAAATCATATTTCAATTTCGGTGCATTTGGAGATCTTCTATTTTCAGGGTATTTTTTATTGCACGGATAATTCAGAAAACTGATAGAAAATATTATTTTTTCTTTATTTCAACTAAATAACAGAAAGTAAAAGGAGGGTACAGATGGTTGTGCTTTTTAACTTCATCCATCTCATGCTCATCAAAAGGAATCCACTAACAAGGTTGATCAAGTCTTGTTAACAAACTCATTCTGAATAACATGGATCGGGAGAAATTTCGAATAGCACTATGTTACCTCAATGGGGATATGCATGTTCCCAATAATAAGAATATCATATTTCTTTTTGACAGTAGGAAGAGGAAATTCAAAACCTCCAATGGTAATCGATGAAAATTTTCCAATAGAATTGATACTGTGGACTTGAGGTTGTTTCCTCGGAAAGTGTACCGTATGCTCATTACCATTAACATGAAAATTAACACTGCCTTTGTTGCAATCAGTAACAGCCCCTGCAGTATTCAAAAAGGGTCTTCCAAGAATAATAGACATACTATCGTCCTCGGGAATATCAAGAATAATAAAGTCCATTAAAATAGTAACGTTTGTAACCACAAGAGGCACATCCTCACAAATATCGACAGGTATAGAAGTTGATTTATCAGCCATTTGCAAATATATTTCTGTAGGTGTCAACTTATTCAAATCAAGTCTATGATATAAAGAGAGAGGCATACCACTAACACCGGCTCCAAGATTACATAAAGCAGTTCTAACATAGTTTCTTTTAATGGAGCAAGGTATAGTTGGTGATCCTGGATCTCCTAATTTCTTAGGTATTCCTCCCTTAAAAGTATAATTAGCAAGCATGGTGGAAATTTCAGCTTCCGGTATCTTTCTTTTATTTGTAACAATTTCTTTCATATACTTAGCATAAGGATTCATTTTGAGCATATCACCAAATGCATACATAAAAGATAGGTCTAATCATTTCAGCAAAGCGCTCAAAATTCTCATCATCATTTTTCTTGGATGGTTTAGGAGGAAAAGGCATGGGTTTCTGAACCCAAGGTTCTGTTTCCTTACCGTACTTCCTAGCAAGAAAGTCTCTCTTATCATAACGTTGATTCTTTGATTGTGGGTTATCAAGATCAACAGCAGGTTCAATCTCATTGTTATTACTAGGTTGAGCATCAACATGAACATCATCATTATCATTATCACTAGGTTCATGTTCATTACCAGATTGTGTTTCAGCATCAGAAACAGAAATATCATTGGGATTCTCAGGTGTGTCAACAACAGGTTCACTAGAAGCATGCAAAGTCCTACTCCCTCCGTTCCTAAATATAGGGTGTATAGTTTTTGGCACGGAAATTAAAGAATGCACGTGGAGGGAAACTTTCACAAGTTTTGGGCGAGATTACACCTGACTAATTGACATGAGAAAATAGAGGAGCTTGCATGATATAAGGAAATGTAATCAAATCCCTAAAAATATTCAAACGAGTGGTACAACGCAATACACCTTATATTTCGGATATTTTCTCAAAAATTTATACACCTTATATCAAGGAACGGAGGGAGTATCATTTTTCTTTTTCTTCTTCTTAGAAGGACTAGGTGCATCAACATTATTTCTCTGAGAATCTTGCTCAATTCTCTTAGGGTGGCCCTCAGGATACAAAGGTTCCTGAGTCACTTTACCTCCTCTAGTTGCAACTCTAACAGCAAAGTCATTATTCTTACAATTTAATTCATTGAGCAAGTCATTCTGAGCTTTAAGTACTTGTTCTACTTGAGTGGTAAACATAGAAGCATGTTTACTAATGAGCTTAAGTTCACCTTTAACCCTAGACATATAATCACTCAAGTGTTCAATCATATAAGCATTGTGTTTTAATTGTCTACCAAGATAAGCATTGAAGTTTTCTTGTTTGACAATAACATTATCAAACTCATCTAAGAATTGGCTAGCAGACTTATAACAAGGAATATCACCTTCATCAAATATATAAAGAGAATTTACCTTTACTACCTGTGTCGGGTTATCAAGACCATGTGTTTCTTCAACAGGCGGTAAATTAAGACCATTTATTTCTTCAATAGGAGGTAAATTCTTAACATCTTCAGCTTTTATACCTTTTTCTTTCATAGATTTCTTTGGCTCTTGCATATCTTCAGGACTGAGAAATAGAATACCCCTTTTCTTCGGAGTTGGCTTAGGAGTTGGTTCAGGAAGTGTCCAATTATTTTCATTAGTCAACATATTATTCAAGAGAATTTCAGCTTCATCGGCTGTTCTTTCTCTAAAAACACAACCAACACAACTATCAAGGTGGTCTCTGGAAGCATCGGTTAGTCCATTATAAAAGATATCAAGTATTTCATTTTTCTTAAGAGGATGATTAGGCAAAGCATTAAGTAATTGGAGAAGCCTCCCCCAAGCTTGTGGGAGACTCTCTTATTCAGTTTGCACAAAATTATATATATTCCTTAAAGCAGCTTGTTCCTTATGAGCAGGGAAATATTTAGCAGAGAAGTAATAAATCATATCCTGGGGACTACGCACACAACCAGGATCAAGAGAATTAAACCGTATTTTAGCATCACCCTTTAATTAAAACGGAAATATTTCAAGGATATAATAGTAGCGAGTTTTCACATCATTAGTGAATAGGGTGGCCATATAATTTAATTTAGTAAGATGTGCCACAACAGTTTCAGATTCATAGCCATAGAAAGGATCAGATTCAACCAAAGTAATTATCTCGGGATCGATAGAGAAATCATAATCCTTATCCGTAACAAAGATAGGTGAAGTAGCATAAGCAGGATCATATTTCATTCTAGCATTCAGAGATTTTTGTTTCAGCTTAGCAAATAATTTATTAAGATCACTTCTATCATTGCAAGCAAGAAAGTCTCTAGCAGTTTCTTCATCCATAACATAACCCTCAGGTACAATAGGCAATTCATATCTAGGGGGAGAATCTTCATCATCACTTTCATCAATATTATCTGTTTCAATAATTTCATTCTCTCAAGCCCTAGCAAGTTGTTCGTCTAGAAATTCACCTAGTGGCACAATACTATCAAGCATAGAAGTAGTTTCATCATAAGTATCATGCATAGCAGAAGTGGCATCATCAATAACATGCGACATATCAGAATTAATAGCAAAAGCAGGTTTAGGTGTCGCGAGCTTACTCAAAACAGAAGGTGAATCAAGTGCAGAGCTAGATGGCAGTTCCTTACCACCCCTCGTAGTTGAGGGATAAATTTTGGTTTTCTCGTCTTTCAAGTTCTTCATAGTGATCAGAAGATATAAATCCCAAGTGACTCAAAGAATAGAGCTATGCTCCCGACATGGCGCTTGTAAAATAGTCTTGATAACCCACAAGTACAGGGGATCGCAACAGTTTTCGAGGGTAGAGTATTCAACCCAAATTTATTGATTCGACGTAAGGGGAGCCAAAGAATATTCTCAAGTATTGGCAGATGAGTTGTCAATTCAACCACACCTGGATAACTTTATATCTGTAGCAAAGTATTTAGTAGCAAAGTAGTATGATAGTAGTGGTAACGGTGGCAAAAGTAACAGTGATAGTTTTATAGTGATTGTAACAGTAGCAACGGTAAAGTAAATAAGTGAAGAACAATATGTGAAAAGCTCATAGGCATTGGATCGGTGATGGAGAATTATGCCGGATGTGATTATTCATGCAACAGTTATAACATAGGGTGACACAGAACTAGCTCCAATTCATCAATGTAATGTAGGCATTTATTCCGAATATAGTCATACGTGCTTATGGAAAAGAACTTGCATGGCATCTTTTGTCCTACCCTCCCGTGGCAGCGGGGTCCTATTGGAAACAAAGGGATATTAAGGCCTCCTTTTAATAGAGTATTGGACCAAAGCATTAACACATAGTGAATACGTGAACTCCTCAAACTATGGTCATCACCGGGAGTGGTCCCGATTATTGTCACTTCGGGGTTGCCGGATAATAACACATAGTAGGTGACTATTGATTTGCAAGATAGGATCAAGAACTCACATATATTCATGAAAACATAATAGGTTCAGATCTAAAATCATGGCACTCGGGCCCTAGTGACAAGCATTAAGCATCGCAAAGTCATAGCAACATCATCTCAGAACAAAGTGGATACTAGGGATCAAACCCTAATAAAACTAACTCGATTACATGATAAATCTCATCCAACCCATCACCGTCCAGCAAGCCTATGATGGAATTACTCACGCACGGCGTTGAGCATCATGAAATTGGTGATGGAGGAAGGTTGATGATGATGACAATGACGATTCTCTCTCCGAGCCCCGAGCGGACTCCAGATCAGCCCTCCTGAGAGAGATTAGGGCTTGGCGGCGGCTCCGTATCGCAAAACGCGATGAATCCTTCTCTCTGATTTTTTTCTCCCCAAACGTGAATATATAGAGTTGGAGTTGTGGTCGGTGGAGCACCAGGGGCCCACGAGGCGTGGGCGCGCCAGGGGCAAAGGCGCCTCCCACCCTCGTGGACAGGGTGTGGGCCCCCTCGCCTTGATTCTTTCGCCAGTATTTTTAATTATTTCCAAAAATAATCTCCATTGATTTTCAGGTCATTCTGAGAACTTTTATTTCTGCACATAAATAACACCATGGCAATTCTGCTGAAAACAGCGTCAGTCCGGGTTAGTTCCATTCAAATCATGCAAGTTAGAGTCCAAAACAAGGGCAAAAGTGTTTGGAAAAGTAGATACGACGGAGACGTATCACCAGCTCAGGTGCGCAGCAACTGCCAGTTCCCTCCCGATGCTTTGCTTGCCCGTCATCAGGAATGTCCTCATCACCAAGACCCTCATCGATGGCGGTGCGGGGCTCAATGTTCTTTCCATGGAGACGTTCGACCGCCTCCAAGTGCCCTATGATCAGCTGCAACCCACCAAGCCTTTTTCAGGAGTGACCAATGGCTCCACCACCCCAATAGGGCAGATCCGCCTCCATGTCACCTTCGACCAGCGCGACAACTACCGCACAGAGCTCATCGACTTTGACGTCGCACACATCCACCTTCCGTACAATGCCATCCTTGGATATCCAGCTATAGCAAAGTTCATGGCGGTGACTCATCATGATTACAATGTCCTCAAGATGCCAGGGAACCACGACATCATCATAATCGCCTGCGAGGAGAAGGATGCGGTGTGCTCTCTCGAGCGCACCTACCAGGCTGTAGAGGTCGAGGACCAAGACAATGAAGGCACCATCTACCCTCCTGGGGCTGTCCCCAAGAAGAAGAAGCAGCCACTCCGCCAAGAGCCTCAGGAGAGTGGTGTCTCCAGCGGCGCCACCTCAGGACATGCGCCCGCAGATGGGGCACCTCCCTCTCTCGCATAGGAAGGTGCGCCCGGCGCCCCTCTCAGGCTGGGCTCGGGGGCTCTCTTCTGGAGGGCCTCTGACTTAGCCAATGTCATGAGGGAGGCGCTTGGGCACCACGTGGAGGCGTGCTTCAGTGCGCGTTTCCCCCATGAGGGAACAAGGCATGGGATGCCAGGTGCTCAGGAGTTCAACGCCAAGACAACCGAGGAGCTTCAAGAGGCGAGAGCCATGCACGGCGACCACTGCCCACCACCTGGCGCGGCTCCTTGTCCTGGCGAGGACAATGAGCTGCGGGTTTGCGTCAATATTCCAAGGCTCAACAGGGCCGCATCCCAGGAGCGCTTCTGGCCATCGCACGTTGGTCGGTGTGAGGGCCCCCTGACGGTGTCCTGGACTAGGGGGTACTCACCATGTCATCTCCGGATCTGTTAGATTGTGCCGAGGACCCCCATGGCCGTATACTCATGGACCAGTCCGGACAGCTGCCGCGTACAAGGAAGATTCCACAAGACTTGGTGATCAAGACAAGGACTCCTCCCCCACCGGCGTATTCGGCTAGGACTCTTGTTATCCTAGGCCTCTGGTGCATTATATAAACTAGGGCCAGGCTAGTCGATAGATCATATAAAACAATCATACCGTAGGCTAGCTTCTAGGGTTTAGCCTCTACGATCTCGTTGTAGATCAACTCTTGTACTACTCATATCATCAAGATCAATCAAGCAGGAAGTAGTGTATTACCTCCATCGAGAGGGCCCGAACCTGGGTAAACATCGTGTCCCCTGCCTCCTGTTACCATCCGCCTTAGACGCACAGTTCGGGACCCCCTACCCGAGATCCGCCGGTTTTGACACCGACATTGGTGCTTTCATTGAGAGTTCCGCTGTGTGATCGGCAAAAGGATCAATGGCTCGCCCGCAGGACAACTGCGACGCCGGCATCTTCGTCGCCGGCTCGACTGGTCGCCTTGGCTGGACCGAGGACTGCGCCCTACTTCCGATCATCATGTTCGGAGGAGGGCCTTTATAAACATCAACTCCGATCTCTATCAAGACCACGGAGGAATCATCCAGGGAGCCCGGGGGCTCAACGTCAACATTGCCCTCGGGCGGCCGTGTTGTTTTTCTTAACAGCGAACTTGTATCCGCCGCCACCGCCTCCTCAAGTGTCGTTTTAACGATTGCTTCGGTGGAATTGTGCGGAATTGAGTCTACAACAACCCTAGAAAATTTCGTCGAGTTCCGATGGAAGAATCTCTGGCAATCCACGATATACCGGAGCCATGTCCAATCTGGATGGGAATCTGGACGAGTTTAGGGCGTGGTGTACAACTTCTAGATCAGATGTCCTTTGCAAGATCCAACAGTTGATCGGCTGCGGAATTCCAATATCTACCAGCTCTAAAAATTTCAGATCGATCCGACCGTCCAAACTCCGGGAACCTTCCGATTAGTGCATCACTTTTCAGATCTGTTTTCTGCGCGAGATCGGATCCGACCCGAACTCATCTTTTTTATGAACGGGATTTCGGACATCCTTTTAGAAGGAAGTTTTGTATTGGGTATTGTGTTTTGTTCCCAAACACATCCCACTAATTTTTAAGTCTTTTCCAATATGATCTTCACCACCGCGCTGGTGTCAAACCAGCCCGACAGCGTTGCTCTACGGCTGTCGACCTGCGCTAGACACGTTGTCACTCCATTGAGCTGAACTCAACTTCTTGGGATCATCATCTCGAAAAGCCGAACAAGAGTTCGGCATTGCGAAGGATAAATCATCACCAACATCACCGCCCCACGGATTACACGGAGCAGGCACACCGGCATCGCCGCACGGTCACTTCATCAAGCCGGCATTGACCACGTCACGACCTGGATCGGCAGGGCCGCACTGTTTCTTCTTCAAGCCGGTGTCCATCACGCTGACCTACTTCGACTCATCAGCTGACATCGAGGCTTCGACATCGAGGCTGGACTGGGGGCTTCGCCATCAACCTACTCCGGAGACTTCGGCGTCACTAGCCGACCAGCTCAAATCACGTTGGCTGGACCGATGGCTTTGCCTCGGCAAGCCAACCTTTGCCAGCATCGCCATGCCGTCGCTTTATCGCCCATCAGGCAATGGGTGTGCGGATCGAGTCCCAATTTTGGGAATCACCTTTCTTCGGATTGCTACAACAAATAAACAGGTGCTATTAATCCTAGTATTTCTTGCTTGTTTGGGTTCATTTTTCCCAAGGAATTATTACTCTGGTTTGTCCATCATATGTACACAGGTCTATCAAATGGTGGCCGCATTAACGACGGTCGCATGGTGGTTCGGTCAGTTTCCTTACATAGTCCTGCGAACGCCGCATCCAGAACTCGGACCAACCTGTGAATTCAGGCTTCGCCACGCCTTTACCGCATCATGCCGACACCCTGCATCGACATTGACTTCAGCGCCAGGCCATGTTTCTTTTATTACTCACTTTGCATAAATTATTAATTGTTCAACGATTTTTTATTATTATTATCATTACTATTATCTTTGGTTTGCACTATTTTTTGTGCACATGAAAATGATTCGGGTTGGGCAGTATCGTCAACTCGGCGTACTGACATACCACGTCACCTCGGCTAGACAGGGGGCTTCGTCAACACTTCATTACCCCATGCCGGGGACTTCGGCATCACTCTGCCGGCCTGCATTGACCGTGCTATGTTACCACTTTGGAGTGCCGAGCTCTTTGCTCCGCCACCTCGACTGGGCTTGTGGATGGAACCTTGTCCAAAGATCAAGCTCGGGCCACGCTATCAATACCGAACACATTAACCAGCTAAGTTGCCTTCATGCTCAAAGTTTTAAATTTTTAACTTGTGTTCGGTTCGACCAAGCATTATAGTTTTTTGGAAAAAATTTGCTTGTAAAAAATTTCGTTGTTCAAACTTTGTTTGTGACGCACAAATTCAAATACCCAGTTCACTTGGGGGCTTCCTTCATGAAGCCTTTCCTCTTGCATATGATTATACTTGTACAGCTTCATTCCTTGTCCGTGTATTACGCCACAATATGCACCGTATTGACTTAAGCGATTTGCATGCTGGGTTGCTCGCTCCTATGTTTACCCCTACGTTTCCGATTGTTTGGCTAGGGAGTAAAGGGAGCACCTCTTCTATTGTCACGATCGGGTCATCCGAGCCGGACCTCAGACTGGGTGAAGCCGAAAGCTAGCGCTCTTATAGTTTTCAATGATGGTCGGCACACAATGGAACTCATGAGTACAAAAAATCTATTGCACAAGTCCCATAGTAACAATGAGCACCGAAGAAAGTATCGGTGGGGGTACTATTGTCTTCGAAGATGTTTCTTACACTTCGTCAGTAATATAGCATAAGTTCCCTGAGTGCGCTTTGTCTGTTACAACCTTATGGCCTGATTGCCTGGTTATTGGAAACACCGTCGATATTCTCAACAGGTGGAGTACATAACACTTTTCGGTCCTTGAACGAAGAGGGAGAAGCCGACGGTCGGTTAAGACGCGTTTAAAGTTTGGGTGAACATAGATTTGATATAAGTACTTCGGTACATACAATCATTCTTTTACCCAAGTCACTTGGGGGCTCTTAAGTTTATTTGAGCCGTTTTATAGTAAGTGTTTTTCTTCTTAGTCGTTGCGAAGTTATTATTATTATTATTATTATTATTATTATTACTACTATTACTACTATTTATCACTCATTTTTTCGACACGAGTGTGTGGTCACTAGCCGGGGAACCTAATTTCTCTCTCAAAACCGCTAGAGTTTAGTTTGCTAAACTGGCCTAATGAGAAGTACTCCGCCTCTGGGATAGGAGGTTGAAGCCGTAGGCTGACCCGCTTGAAGTCTTGAGATAGGATGTGTCATGTTAAAGCACGGCAGAAGCACTTTTTTAAAGTCCAATTTTCGGATTGGCACCGAACACTTGATCTAGTTCAGACATTAAACTTTTGAATAAGTTTTTTGGCTTTTCAAGCCTATGGCACTTTTAAACAATTTGTGCGTTTCCAGCATTAGTCTCGCAATGCATAGCCGGACACCTTTAGGGATTCGACAAAAACATTATCAGATATTGCTATATATGCATCGGTTTCGAATTGTGTCTTCGGTTAATAGTTGGGCTGCCCGGCTCCTGTGCTTGCTTCCTACATTCCGCTTTGTTCGGCTAGGTGTGCAAAGGGAGAACCACTATGATTGTGCTTCCAGCTCGCATGGTCAAGCACCTCAGTGGAGAAAGCCGAAAACTGACTGTCACAATAGGCGTAAACTGGTCAGCGATCCGATGACTATGTTAAATGACGGGCCGTTCATAACATTGGCCGAAGTGTTTACGGCTTGACCTCGGATGTCGCCGAACAGTAATCGGGGGCTCATAGCTAGCTTCCCTAGTTTAAAGCTCCTATGACTAAGCGAAAGTTTTAAAGCCCGCATATTTGATTGCCTCGTTTCCGCTAACACAACCGCCTTCGGGCACCATGACGTCGGCTAAGGGTTTCTTTGTTATTGCGGAAACACCCTGTGTAGTATCTACCAAGGGGTAGAAGCCTACGATGGGCCACTTTCAACTGATAAACGGTCACAATGGAGTCAAAATAATAATGTAAAGTACTTGGATACATAGAATCATTACACATAATCTGTGATTTTACTCTGGATATTGATCCTTAATTCGGCCACCCGTGCCCACATTAAGGCTCGGGGCTACCGGGCTTTAAGCTCATTATTTACAAATATTAAAGGGCACATCGATCCCCGATCTGGTGTTGCCACCCGACCCGATGTCTCGGGGCTCTTGCATTGCCTATTCAATGCAAAAAATTCAAAGGGCTCGGTGTTCGCTTGATCAAACTATGGGAAAGGCGGCGTCTTGGACAGCGATAAGTACCATCCGGACCTATCTCGGCATCAAGCTATATATATCACAATGACTTCTCACGACCCTCTCTCAGGGCCTGTTCACGATCACTATTATCTCTAATATATTACATCGCTTTTTATTTCTATGTATGTCGCCGAAGCTAGGAGTTGATCCTCGAGCCGATTTCGCGCACCGACCGAGTCTCACAGACCATCGGGAACAACGGTTTTATGCTTGCCTTGAGGTGCATCTCGGTTTTAGACTGATACACACCTTGAGGGCTACCGGATATACATCATCGTAGAATAAACTGCACCAGCTTAAAATATTCACAAAAATGAGCTCATGGTCGGGTGGTGCACCACCTTGGAAGCAGTCCGGCATAAAGCTCGGGCGCTTAGCGGCTAGCTCCATAGAGGGCATTTCCGGCATTAAGCTCGGCTAAACTCCTTCAACTTTTTTGAACCAAGGTGATCTATGACACCTCGGATATAGTCCGGCGTTGGAGCTCGGATACAGTCCGGCGTTGGAGCTTGGACACAGCACGACATTGGTGCTCGGCTGCAAAAGATACCTCGAATGCAGTATGGCGTTAGAGCTCGGACGCTAGAGGACACTACCTCCCAGGAGCAACTTCAAACCCGAGGTGTGGCAAAAAAATAACAAGGCATTGATAAAGGCCGGAAACTTAAAGGGGCTCCTCGGATACCGGACGTGTAAACTCTTCGGATGCACTTCGGCGATCCTCAAGATCGAAGATGAAAAGATTTGTTGAACCAGTTCTCAAAACCGACGACCGAAGATGAAGAACAGTTCAGAATAATCGAGGAGCGTTCCTAACTTGAAGACAGGTTCAGGGGGCTACTGCCGGTGTCCTGGACTAGGGGGTACTCACCATGTCATCTCCCGATCTGTTAGATTGGGGCGAGGATCCCCATTGCCGTATACTCATGGACCAGTCCGGACAGCTGTAGCGTAGAAGGAAGATTCCAAAAGACTTGGTGATCAAGACAAGGACTCCTCCCCCACCGGCGTATTCGGCTAGGACTCTTGTTATCCTAGGCCTCTGGTGCATTATATAAACCAGGGCCAGGCTAGTCGATAGATCATATAAAACAATCATACCATAGGCTAGCTTCTAGGGTTTAGCCTCTACGATCTCGTGGTAGATCAACTCTTGTACTACTCATATCATCAAGATCAACCAAGTAGGAAGTAGGGTATTACCTCCATCGAGAGGGCCCAAACCTGGGTAAACACTGTGTCCCCTGCCTCCTGTTACCATCCACCTTAGATGCACAGTTCGGGACCCCCTACTCGAGATCCGTCGGTTTTGACACCGACACCCCCTCACAGCTACATTCGCATGCCTTTTGGCCTGCCGAACGCGGCTGTTACCTTCCAACGTCGCCTGCGGAGCGTTCTGGCGGCTCAGGACGCCAGCCACCAGGCGGTCCTGGTGGAGATGGCGAAGGTTCTTCATGAGCATCCAGAGCCTCCAGAGCCTCCCGAGGCTCAGGACCCAGGCGGGTCGTGAGGAGCGACTTCTTCAGCACGCGTCTTCAGCTACTTCAACATCTCTTCAGCAACGGTGCCGGGTGACATTTTCCGGTTTATTAAGTTGGGGGCGCCCCTCGGGCTGCATTATCCCCAGATCGCATGGGCATGTCCCAGCGACGTGTATACTTTTGCATCTTTGATTCGCTCTGCTAGGGGAGCCCCTCGGGCTGCATCATCCCCAGGCCGCATGGGTCCGTCCCTGTGGCATGTATCATTTTGCATCTATAAGAACTAGCGTTACCTCCTTCCATAAGATGATTTATGTTGTCACCTGCTTGCTAGTTGCCCTTCGTGGCCTTCCGCGTTGCTAACCAGCCTCCTACTCATCCCGCAACAAGGGCTACACATGCTGGCATGGCGCTTGTGCTCGGGTCCGTCCCTGCAGCAATGACACACCTGAGAGATCGAGCTCTGGCTCGCGGCCTGCCTCGCGCACGTCACCTTACCAGATCCTCAGTGCCGTCTTCTTCTTGTGGAAAGATCAGCGGTAGGACAGCAAACGTGATTATGAGCCATATTCTCCTCTCGGGCTAACCCGCAGGAATCTCGAGAGCTTAACTAAGGGTGGCCTCGCCGGCTGTCCCTTTTTCAAGCGATTCGCTTGCGTGTTAAAGGGGGGCTCCTGAGCATCGCGCCTTAGGAATTCCTACTGACTCTCCAGCCCTCACCCCCTGGCCTTGACCACGGCATCATGACCTGGCATACCAGTGACGGCTGAGCCTCGCTTGAGGGTCGGGACCCGAGGACGCAGAGCATTCAGATGAGCGAGGAAAGGGGAGGCCGGCGTGAGGCCTACCTAGTAGCACCACCGCCGAGGCGCAAATTGGGCCTCGCGCAAAGGAATAACCTACGGCTCGTCAAGATAAGTTACTTATATGAACCAGCGCGAACTCGCTGCCTGGAATTTTTGACTCTCGCAATCTCGCTCCGGCAATGCCGCTTCCCTTTTCGGCCTTCAGGGAGCTGCTTGCACGCCAAACAGGACCTTCTGAGCATCGCGCCTCAGGAGCTCCTACCGGACCTCGGGCCGATCACCTCCTGGCCTTGACCATGGCATCACGACCTGGCATCTAGCGACGGCTGAAGCCTGCCTGGGGACTGGGACCTGCCGATGTAGAGCGCTAAGCTACCGCGAGAACGAAAAAGGGGAACAATGCCGAAGCGGGACACACAGCTGCAACCTTATACTTAAAGCAATAAACATCGGAGCAAAATCATTACAAGTTCTTTACATGCCCCCACGGGGTTTGTCTTGATTCCTCGCGGGGAACAGAAGGAGAAAAACCTCAAGAAGCCTTGGCTACACGCACCGCCATCGATGGCAGATAGCTGTCGTCGCTCTACTCCGGAGACTCCCTAGGCTCGGGAGAGTCGATGGACTCCTAGGAGTCGTCGCTGCTGCTGGAGGAGCTGTCGACAGGACTGGAGGCGGGCTCGGTGCCCGCAGCTGCGCCGCGCAGGTCGCTTCCTCCAGGGCAGCACTCCAGGCGGCGGCCCTCCTCGTCAAAGACCTTGAAGGACAACATGGAGGCGCTGTCGTACTTAAAGTGGATGGCGAGGGGCCCCTCCGCGCGGCAGGCGCGGGCAACCTCGCCCCATCATCGGGTCATGAAGATCTTGCCCAGGGGGACGACCTCGACCTTCACCCCTGTGGCCAGACTGTAGCACCCGGCGTGCTGCACCCACAACTCAAGTGGCCCCCTCAGCGCTATCTCCACGGTGAAGAACCGCGGGAGCTAGATCCACGTACGTGGTGGGTTTGCTGGCCGGCAGCCCATGCAACCTCAGCCTGGCCACCACGACCATGGCTTGCACGGCGCAGGGCGCTGCCGCCCTCTTCGAAGCCTTGCGCTCGGGCATACAGAGGGAGCGGGAAGCCAGGCGGAGGCCGTTTGTACCACGGCCACACCACATTTGGCCTCTCGCCGATGTCACGGGGACGGCTGAGCCTCTTCTTCTGTAGGAGTGGCCCCTGTTCCTCACGAGAGGTTTTCCCTTTCTCCGCAATGGAGAACCTCCTAATCGGCGCCATGAGTGCTACGACGAGTCAGCAATGCTAGTAGAAGGAAGAAGGAGCGGGTGGCAAGAAGACAAAGATGAGCAAGGGGGCTCCGCCCCTCCCCTCATTTATAACCAGAAGGAGGCCAACCGCCGGCTCCACGATCGCACGTAATGATGGGTTTCTCTGCATGAAGCAGGGTCTCATCAGTCGAACGGTTGCCGAGGCAGCATGGGGAACCGGAGGCGCCCACGTCCCATCAATCGCCACGCGTCGACCGAGGACGCAGGCGGTTGGGGCCCGCAGCGCTCCGCACTTGCCCTTTGGCTTCGCCTCGAAGCCAAATTTGAGCGCGCCTTGGGCCCGGGGGCTACTGTCGGCATCCTGGGAACGGGGGTACCCAGACTTGCCTGCCTGCAGCCCATGGCGTGGCTCCGTCGACGGCCTGGTACGACCCAACTTCATCTGTTGGAGATATGCCCTAGAGGCAATCATGTATGATGATATTTCCTATGTGTTTATGAATAAAGATAGTCCTTGGACATTATCAATGATGTGTATCAGCAAGTATGTGACTTGTTTGTGGGACTATGCATTGTATGATGACTGGCCCTAAAGGTCCCTAGTCAAAAGGGCTGTGTGGACGCCAAGCCGACTAGATCGGGCATATGACACGGTCGATGGCTTGGTTTCAATAGCCATGGAGCATTGGATGCTAACCGGATAATATGGACTTGAAAGGTCTGGTCGGATTCGACATAGTCGGATCCGAAGTCGAGATAAGGTCTGAGTCGGACAGACCCAACTATGAGACGTGAGCGATATGTCATCTGTGAGTCTCTAGTACAACATACGCTCTATGTCCTAAGACCTGAGCTGACACATGTACTCTGGATGGTGACAGACTTGCTTTGGGCCGACCAAACGCTACTCCGTGATCGGGTAGTTACAAAGGTAGGTTTCGGGTTTGTCCAAATTCCCATGCTTTGCGAGACACGGTCGAGCAAGATGGGATTTGCCCCTCCGATCGGAGAGATATACTGGGCCCCTCGTGTTATCTCGACCAGAATAGCATGGCTATGCGACAAGGATTATGAGATAATCCGGATTGTGGTCGGTATCACCGAACGAGAAAGAGGTCGGGTTAGCACAAGGATGACAAGATCGCCTTGACCCCGACAACATATATCGTGCGGCAAAGGGAATGTAAGTGTGACACGCCAGTACAAGTTCGCTTAACCAGCTTCATCGCTCGCTTGGTGGTCGGCACGCCTTGCTAGAGGTCGCTACCAACCGCATGTGTCGGAGGTGATCCGAATCGTGACCAAGCCGACTTGAACCTAAGGGGTCGCGCTTAAGGGAAGGAACCTATGAGGTCGGTTCAGAGGACCTTTGGTCGGATGTGATCCGAACTGGACTAGGAACATGACCGAATAGACTTTGGGCTTTAGGGTCCGTGCGAGGCCCAAGTGTTGAGCCCGTGAAGGACGCCTATATAAAGTGGAGGTGCGGCACACTCAGGCAGTTGATTGCTTCGGCGCTACGACTAGGGTTTGCATGTGTTGCGAATAGCCACCTCCACTTGCCGCCGACTGTGTGATCGGACCTAGCAGTCCGCCGCACGACGTTCCTCCCGCACGCGCGGATACCGTTAGAGGCGGTGCACTTGCGCCGCCCGCGAACTCATACGTGGGATCGGACGACCGCCGCCGAGGGAGATCAAACGAGGAGGAGACGATCCACGCAGACGCCGCTGCCCCAACTCTTCTTCCGCTGCAGGCACCGCTGCCTAGTGGTAACGAATCGTGATCCATCTCCGTAGCATGTTCCTGGATGTTCTGCGCGTAGGAATTTTTAATTTGCGATCGGCGCACCTACCGTAGAACCCAACAGTGGTATCAGAGCCTCTATTATAGGATTTGGATTCAGATCGTATGCATATTAGATATCTGGAGGCGGCAGATGAGATCTGTTGTCCTTGAAGAGATCGGCTATGTGCACGGTTGATATGATCAACTGAAAACGTCGGGCGCTGCCGTGTGCGTAGCACCGTGTATTTCGTACCCGACACACAAACCGGTAGAATGCGATTCTATGCATAACTTTGTTTTGCAGGTTTGATGTGAATAGTATGGCTCATGTGTATGTGATGCATGTGTGTAATTTATACGTGGCTCACGTGTCATGTTTGTCACCGGCAGAGCCAAAGTGCTGTCATTATATTGTATAACGACTCATGCGTGTCGACTTGTGACTCTATGTAAAATTCATTACTAGTTGTAATAGTTGGATAATAGAGATCAGGTTGGCGGCTTGGCGTCCGGCGTGACAAACAAGATGAAGTTCAGAGATGGTCATCGGAGTCGGAGCCGACCTAGAAGAACGCCCATGAAGGAGCCATACTATTTCACAATATGTGTTATTTGTGATTGTTATGCTTCTTTGTTTCTATGCATGTTAGAATGGTAGAAAGATCCTCATGAATATCAAGTGAATTGCCATCCCGATGTTGCACCTTCGCACGCCAAGTACGCCTAGTAGTGGGCTCATAAAATTGGGGTGCTGCTGGGTGTCCTTGAATCAAGGGTTCGTGGTCGAACACGGACATGCACTGCATCAGGTTAACTTGACAAGGCTATCAAAATGGTTTTGGGCCTTCTGGCAAAGAAGGTTGGGGGCCGGGGTATGAGATACCTTCCCGATCGATAGGAGTCGTATAGAGATGCGATTAGCAAGGAGTTGCTTACCGAATAGGTATGTTGGCTAACAGTGATGCTAAAGCTCACTAGTCGCATGCGCTAGTCGGATCCTGAATCACTGAGAGTTTGCGGAGGATGCCGACTTCAAGGGAGTATTTCTGCTTAGGCTAGAATTACTCTACATAAACACATTGCTTAGTGAGCATGTTTTCTGTTGTAGATCAATGGCACCACCGCTTCAACCCAACTTTGCATTGAAATCAATTCGAAAAGGATAAACTGAATGGAACAAACTTTACCACCTGGTATAGAAATCTGAGAATTGTTCTCAAGCACGATAAAAGGAACATGTTCTAGAGGATCCACTTCCAGAGGAACCTCCGATAATGCTAGTGCCACAGCCTAAAAATGCCTACTAAACTTCGTTGATGAATCAACGGAGATCACCGTTCGATGTCGGGCTTGTATGGAGCCCGATTTGCAACAACATTTCAAAACGTTGAGGCTTACGATATGATCGAGAGTCTCAAGAGCATGTTTCGCATACGTGCTAGGACCGAAAGGTTCAATGTCCGGCGATCCTTGATGGATTGCGTGCTGAAGGAAGGTGATCCACCGAGCCCACATGTGATCAAGATGATCGGATATGTGCAAGCTTTGGATCGTTTGGGCTTCCCGCTCTTGGATGAGCTGCCATCGATGCTGTTCGGGGTTCTCTTCCGCCAGCTATGGGACGCTCATCTCGAACTATCATATGCATGGCATGGATAAGAAGCTCACTGAATTGCATGGGATGCTCAAGGTGGCAGAAGCAGATATTAAGAAAGGCACGCATCAAGTGTTGATGGTGCAGAAATCGCTAAGTTCAAGAAGAGTTGGTCCAAGAAAAGGCTAAGGAAAAGGGCACGGAGTTGGTAACCACCGCCGCACCAAGTCTGGACCGGACTCAAGACCGCTTTGCTATCACCGCAAGGAGACCGGTCACTGGAAGAGGAACTGTAGCAAGTGGCTTGCGAGCATGGCAAGAAGGCCGGAAATGCTTCTTCGTGCAAAGGTACACTTGTTGCATATGTTATAGACATTTACCTTGGTCGACATACCTAGTAGCTCTTGGGTATTTGATACCGGATCGGTTGTTCATGTTTGCAACTCGATGCAGGGGCTGGTAAGAACTAGGCATGTGGCACAAGGGGAGATTGACATCAGGGTCGGCAACAAAGCAAGAGTTGCTGCGTTGGAGGTCGGCACGATGCAGCTCCAGCTCCCTTCTGGGAATTGAATAATTGTTATTATCCTGCACTTAGTCGGAACATTATTTCTGCCTCATGTTTGATGAGTCAGGGTTAAGAATTCAATTTAAAGGACAATGGTTGTTCGATATTTTTGAATGGTATGTTCCACGGCTATGCACCCATTGTTGATGGGCTATTTATATTGAATCTAGAACAGGAACCGGTCTATAACGTAAATGTCAAGAGGCATAAGCCTAATGAGATAAATCCGACATACTTCGCATTGCCGCTTGGACACATTAGTCTGAACGCATGAAGAAGCTCCATGATGATGGGCTCCTAACTTCGTCCGACTTCGGATCGCTCGAGACATGTGAATCATGCTTGCTCGGCAAGATGACTAAGTCTCCTTTCGCAAAGAGTTGCGAGAGGGCATCCGAGCTGTTGGAGCTTATACACGTTGATGTGTGTGGTCCAATGAGCACAACCGCCAGAGGTGGCTATCAAGATTTCGACTTTTACCGACGACTTGAGTAGATATGGATATATCTATTTGATGAGGCACAAGTCGGAGACTTTTAAAAAATTGAAAGAGTTTCAGAACGAGGTTGAGAATCAGCTCGGCAAGACTATAAAGCTTCTGCGATCTGATCGTGGAGGTGAGTACATGAGCCAGGAGTTCGATGATCATCTGAAAAGTCGAGGTATAGTAGCTCAGCTCACACCTCCTGCACGCCACAGAGAAACGGGCGTGTCGAATCGGAGGAATAGGACCTTGTTGGACATGGTCTGGTCTATGATGAGCAAATCGGATTTACCCTTGTCATTTTGGGGATACGCCTAGAAACTGCAACTTTCACACTTAATAGGGTACCATCAAAAATCCGTGAGACAAGACACCGCATGAGATGTGGACCGAAGAGTCCCGCTTGTCTTTTCTAAAGATTTGGGGTTGTGAAGCATTTGTCAAGCGACTTATGTCGACAAGCTTACAGCCAAGTCGGATAAATGCATATTCGTGGATATCCGAGGGAAACCTTGGGATATAGCTTCTACAACCGGAAGAGAACAAAGTGTTTGTTGCTCGTAACAGGGTTTTCCTTGAGAAAGAGTTTCTCGATCGGGAGGTCGATGGGAGGACGGTTCGACTCGAAGAAATTCGAGGACCACTCGGGACGGCTCGGCCGGTGATGAGATCATACCGAGTCAGTGGAACCTGTAGTGGAAGCGGCACCGGAACCACGAAGGTCGGAGAGATTGCGCAGAGTGCGTGATGTATTGTTGCTAGAAAGCGACGAGCCGCCACGTATGCGTAAGCGATGGTGAGCCCAGATTCCGAGGCATGGCTGGAGGCCATGAGATCCGAGTTAAAATCCATGGATGAGAATCAAGTCTTGGATTTGGTTGATCCGCCACCTGGCATAACTGCCATTGGTTGCAAATGGGTCTTTAAGAAGAAAACCGATGTGGATGGAAATGTTCAGATCTACAAAGCTCGGCTTGTCGCTAAAGGTTATGGACAAGTTCAAGGAATTGACTACGACAAGACTTACTCGCCGGTAGCGATGCTGAAATCGGTGAGGATCATACTAGCTATAGCTGCATATTTCGATTACGAGATATGGCAGATGGATGTCAAGACGGCTTTCCTTCACGGAAATTTAACCGAGGACGTGTATATGATACAGCCCGAGGGTTTTGTCGATCCGACTAGCACTAGTAAGGTATGCAAGCTCAAGAGATTCATTTATGGGTTGAAGCAAGCATCTCGGAGTTGGAACATTCGTTTTGATGAAGTCGTCACTGATCTCGGTTTCATCAAAAGCGAAGAGGACTCTTGTTTATACAAGAAGTTAAGTGGGAGCTCAATAGTGTTTTTGATCCTGTATGTGGATGACATACTACTGATCGGAAATAATATTTCGACGCTAAACTCGGTCAAGGAATCATTGAATGGCAAGTTTTCGATGAAGGACCTTGGTGAGGCAGTCTATATTTTAGGCATTAAGATCTATAGAGATAGATCGAGGAGGCTGCTCGGCTTAAGCCAGAGCACGGACATAGATAAAGTGTTGAAGCGGTTCAACATGAGTGAGGCGAAGAAAGGGTTCTTGCCGCTCTCACATGGTATAAGGCTAAGCGAGACTCGTAGTCCTTTGACATCCGATGAGCGAAGCAGTGATGAGTAGGATTACGTATGCCTCAAAGAATCGGATCCATCATGTATGCCATGATATGTACAAGGCCCGATGTTGCTTTTGCAATAAGCCTAACAAGTAGATACCGTGCCAACCTGTGAGAGTCACTGGGCAGCAGTAAAGACTATTTTGAAGTACCTGAAAAGGACTAAAGAGATGTTCCTAGTTTATGGAGGTGAGGAAGAGCTCGTCGTAAGGGGTTACGCCGATGCTAGTTTCCAAACCGACAAATATGATTGTCGATCACACCGATTCGTGTACGCCCCGAACGGAGGAGCAGTGTAATCGGATGAGTTCCAAGCAGGATACGGTGGCCGATTCTACCACGTAAGTTTAATACATTGCGGCTTGTGAAGCTGCAAAGGAAGGTGTTTGGATCCGCATTTTCGGATGATCTTGGTATTTTCCCTGCCTTGGTGAAACCGTTGGACCTTTATTGTGATAATTCTGGTGCCATCGCACAAGCCAAGGAGCCGAGGAATCACCACAACGCCGCACACATAGACCGGAAATATCACCGATACGAAGATCGTAAAGAATGGTGATGTAGAGTTATGCAAGATTCACACGGATGCAAATGTTGCAGATCCGCTGACTAAGCCGCCCACAACCCAAGCATGAGGGGCACGTTAGAGCTATGGGCATTCGATGTCTATTTGATTGACTCTAGTCCAAGTGGGAGACTGTTGGAGATATGCCCTAGAGGCAATCATGTATGATGATATTTCCTATGTGTTTATGAATAAAGATAGTCCTTGGACATTATCAATGATGTGTATCAGCAAGTATGTGACTTGTTTGTGGGACTATGCATTGTATGATGACTGTCCTAAAAGGTCCCTAGTCAAAAGGGCTGTGTGGACGCCAAGAGCCGACTAGACCGACATATGACACGGTCGATGGCTTGGTCTCACTAGCCATGGAGCATTGGATGCTAACCGGATAATATGGACTTGGAAAGGTCTGGTCGGATTCGACATAGTCGGATCCGAGTCGAGATAAGGTCTGAGTCGGACAGACCCAACTATGAGACGGAGCGATATGTCATCTGTGAGTCTCTAGTACAAGATACATTCTATGTCCTAAGACCTGAGCTGACACATGTACTCTGGATGGTGACAGACTTGCTTTGGGCCGACCAAACGCTACTCCGTGACTAGGTAGTTACAAAGGTAGGTTTCGGGTTTGTCCAGTCCCATGTCATGAGACACGGTCGAGCAAGATGGGATTTGCCCCTCCGATCGTGAGAGATATACTCTGGGCCCCTCGTGTGATCTCGACCAGAATAGCATGGCCATGCGACAAGGATTATGAGATAATCCGGATTGTGGTCGGTATCATGGAACGAGAAAGAGGTCGGGTTAGCCTAAGGATGACAGTCTCGCTTTGAGCCCGACAACATATATCATGCGGCAAAGGGAATGTAAGTGTGACACGTTATGCCAGGTTCGCTTAACCAGCTTCATCGCTCGCTTGGTGGTCGGCACGCCTTGCTAGAGGCCGCTACCAACCGTATAGGTCGGAGGTGATCCGAACTGTGACCAAGCCGACTTGAACCTAAGGGGTCGCGCGCTTAAGGGAAGGAACCTATGAGGTCAGTTCGTAGGACACTGGTCGGATGTGATCCGAACTGGACTAGGAACGTGACTGAATAGACTTTGGGCTTTAGGGTCCGTGCGAGGCCCAAGTGTTGAGCCCGCGACGGACGCCTATATAAAGTGGAGGTGCGGCACACTCAGGCAGTTGATTGCTTCGGTGCTGCGACTAGGCTTTGCATGTGTTGCGAATAGCCACCTCCACTCGCCGCCGACTGTGTGATCGGACCTAGCAGTCCGCCAGACGACGCTCCTCCCGCACGCCGCGGATACCGTTAGAGGCGGTGCACTTGCGCCGCCCGCGAACTTCGTGCGTGGGATCGGACGACCGCCGCCGAGGGAGATCGAACGAGGAGGAGACGATCCACGCAGACGCCGCTGCCCCAACTCTTCTTCACTCACGGCATCGCGCTGGCCTAGTGGTAACGAACTGTGATCCACCTCCCGTAGCATGTTCCTGGATGTTCTGCGCGTAGGAATTTTTAATTTGCAGTCGACGCACCCTACCGTAGAACCCAACATCATCAACAAGAAATCAAGACCCTCACAGGGGCCAGGCCTCGCTAGGCGGACCACACCCAGACCTCCCTGGGGGGCGGCCTCACCAGGTTGGCTCCCAAGGAGCGGAGATATCTATGCAAGGCGCACCTCGTGAGGTTCACATGACATGAGCCGTGATAACCAAGGCCAGGAGGGCGCCAACGAGCGCAGTGTACCAGTTTCCTCTTTGGTGCTAAGGAGGCAAGCACAGGCGCGGGGTCCTGAGGAATCAAGCAAGGTTGCCATATCGGTGCAACAAGACCAAGACCGCCAGGACGGCAGGAGGAGGTCATCGCGGAGCCCACTGCAGTGTCACCACCAGAGGCTTTTGCAGGCGAAGACCAATTTTGTCAGGATAACATGTACTAGTTGTTTCCCTTCGAATTTGGCCGTTGTGGGATCCCTTCCCGCCTACATTTGGGAAGAGGACCAAGGCCACTACAAATAGGACTTAGCCACCACCATAGATGGGACAGATCCATTCCACCCCGATCGGCTCGCTAGCTCATCGAGCGCAAGAACACCTGACCTCCTCAGGCTGTTCGACCACTATACTAGTTCATCCTCAGCCCCTCGAGGCAATCAATCACAAAGCTGGAGTAGGGTATTACACTTGCAAGGTGGCCCGAACCAGGATAAACTACCATGTCTCTTGTCCCTTTGGTTCATTGAGCTAGGCCTTGGAATCGTTGAGCAGGTCGAGTGGGGATGGAGAGTTCGTCGCACGCACCCCAGAGTTCGAACCTCTCAAGGGTCTGCGGAACCCCGAATCTGACAACTTTGATCTATATGTTGTCACCAATTACCAAAAAGGGGGAGATTTAAAGTGCCACTAATCCCCAGGTGGTTTTGGTAATTTATAACAAAATATATCTCATTGAACTAATTTCTGTTCAAGATAAATATTTTAGGATGCTCAACGACTGGCATGGAAAGGACTAGAGATGTGGACCCCTAAAAATGCTAAGGACAAGGATTGGCAAAAACTCAAGACTCTACATTTTTGTTTAAGTGATCCAAGATCATACTGAGTCCATAGGAAAGCCAATATTGTTAAAAGGGGATGAGGTGTTGTTTGATGACCTAGTTTCTCAAGTGCTTAGTGATATTGCTCCAAAACTCTCAGTCACTTTCTCTATCCAAATATGTCCAAAACCTAAACTCCAACTCGTCCCCACCGATACTTCCTATCCGGAGCCACCAAGTTCATCTGGACATAGCCACTTCCAAAACCCTAACAATCGGATCCACCATATGAGTGTCGGTCCCATCGAGATATACTTGCCAGCTCTTTGTTACTTATTGCAATTGTCTCAATCCCGTCGAGAATTGCAATCGATCCCACCGAGATGGCTTGACCAACTCTCTGTTGCCTTATTGCTTCACTTAGTCCCACCAAGATGATGCAATCGATGCCACCGAGATGAGGTTTTCCCTAAGCCCTTGCACATCGGTCCCTCCAAGTTCTTCCTATCGGTCCCACCAAGATTCCTAAGGTTCAAATTTTTACACAGATTGGTGCCACCGAGTTTTCTGATCGGTGCCACCGAGATGAGTGAAAAGTGTGTAACGGTTGGATTTTGTCTGGATGCATATACACCCCTCCACCACTTCTTCCTCATTGAGGAGAGCCATCCGAATGTGCATACACTTCCACCATTCATTTTCTGAGAGTGAACCGCCTACTCATATGTTGAGATCAAGAGTTTCCATTCCTACCATTTGAACCTTGATTTCTAGCCTTCCCTAAGTTTCTTTCCACTCAAATCCTTCTTCCAACATAGCCAAATCTGTGAGATTGACGACCCACAAGTATAGGGGATCAATCGTAGTCATTCCGAAAGGTAAGATTGTCGAACCCAACAAGGAGTAGAAGGAAATGACAAGTGGTTTTCAGCAAGGTATTTTCTGCAAGCACTGAAATAAACGATAACAGGTAGTTTGATATCAAGATAATTTGTAACAGACAAGTAACGCTAATGGTAAATAAAGTGCAGCAAGGTAGCTTGATCCTTTTGTGGCAAAGGACAGGCTAAAACAATATCTTATAATAAGCAAAGCGTTCTTGAGGGTACACGGGAATTTCATCTAGTCACTTTCATCATGTTGGTTTGATTCGTGTTCGCTACTTTGATAATTTGATATGTGGGTGGACCGGTGCTTGGGAGTTGTTCTTACTTGAACAAAACTCCCACTTATAATTAACCCCCTCGCAAGCATCCGCAACTACGAGAAACGTAATAAGATAAAATCTAACCATAGCATTAAACATTTGGATCCAAATCGGTCCCTTACGAAGTTTGTTTAAGCTTCTGTCACTCTAGCAACCCATCATCTAATAACTACCCCACAATGCATCCCCTTAGGCCCAAGTATGGTGGAGTGCCATGTATTCGATGTTCACATGACACCACTAAGGGAATCACAACGTACATATTATCAAAATATCAAACTCATATCAAGTTCACATGATTACTTGCAACAAGATTTCTCCCGTGACCTAAAGAAAAAAAGGAACTACTCACAAATGATAATCATGCTCAAGATCAGAGGGGTATTAAATAGATAATGGATCTGAACATATAATCTTCCACCAAATAAACCATATGGTGATCAACTACAAGATGCAATAAACACTACTAGTCACCCGCAGGTACCAATCTAAGGCTCCGGTACAAAGATTGAACACAAGAGATGAACTAGGGTTTGAGAGGATATGGTGTTCTTGAAGATGTTAATGGAGATTGTCCTCCCAAAGATGAGAGGGTTGTTGGTGATGACGATGGCTTCAATTTCCCCCTCCGAGAGAAAATTTCCCCTCACGGAATTGCTCCGCCGGAGGGCCAATGTGCTCCTGCCCAAGTTCCGCCTCGAGACGACGGCGCTCCGTCCTGAAAGTCCTCTCTTATATTTTCTAGCTCAAAATGTCCTATATACCACAAGATGGGCACCGGAGGTGGGCTAGGCTGAGCACAACCCACCAGGGCGCGCCTGGGGGGACTGGCGCACCCTGGTGTCTTGTGCTCACTAGGTGGCCCTCCTCCGGTAGTTATTTGCTCCAGTATTTTCTATATATTCCAAAATAATTCTCCGTAAATTTTCAGCTCATTTGGAGATGTGCAGAATAGGTAACGCTAACGTAGCTTTTTCAGGTCCAGAATTCAAGCTGCCGGCATTCTCCCTCTTTGTTTAAGCCTTGCATATTATGAGAGAAAAGGCATTAGAATTACTCCATAAAGCACTATTATGCATAAAAATATTGTAAATAATAGTAGGAAAACATGATGCAAAATGGACGTATCAACTCCCCCAAGCTCAGACCTCGATTGTCCTGAAGCGAAAACCGAAATCAAAAAACATGCCCACATGCTTCGAGAGAGAGGTATCAATAAAAGCAAAATATGGACATGGAAACATCATGCATATATTATAATAGCAACAAACTTTATCATATAACTTTATCACATAAATTTTATCATATAACTTCTATCATATAACTTCTCATGAACAAGTAACAATTCATCTCAACATTCAAGTATAAAGCATAAACTCTATTGAAAACCAACAAACTATGTTGTCACTCAACTTTCCAACTACAGATCATCATATTTTCAGGAAGGGTCACGTATTGGAGCCTTTTGGCAAGTCTGCATACTCAACCATATTTTAATATTGTATGATTGCTAACACTCATAGCATACCCATGAGCAAAAAGTTTCAACCGGACACATAGAAAGTTAGGGGCTTATAGTTTCGCCTCCCAACGTATTCACCTCAAGGATGATGTCAACAATAATAACTCATGCTCACTCATATCCAACTGGATATATGTGCCTAGATCTTTCCTCACCGCATGATGCTTGCAAAAAGTAAAAATAAAAAGGAATATGGAAGAATACTTTGACTCTTGCATAAAAGTAAATACATAAAAGTAAAAGATAGGCCCATCGCAGAGGGAAGCATAGGTTGCCATGCACTTTTTGTTTGTATGCCAAATCCCTTAATGCAAAAGAACGTCACGTTATATTGCCCCTTATGATAGCAACCTTTATTCTGCAGTCCGTCGCTTTTATTACTTTGCCATCACAAGTTCATAAAACACTCAATTTTCTCTTACACTAAATGATCCAACACATTTAGAAGCAATTTGTATTGCCTTATTGCACCGCTGACAACTTACTTTAAGTATCTTACTCAATCCATAGGTAGGTATGGCGGACTCCAAAAATAAGATTTTGGGTTTATGGGTTTTCGGATGCACAAGTAGTATCTCTACTTAGTGCGGAATTTTTGGCTAGCAAAGATGTTGAGGAAGCACCACATGTTGAAGGATCTAAGACAGCATAACTTCTATGTGAATATGAACTAACATAAATCATTACGTTGTCTTCCTTGTCCAACATCAACAATTTTTGCATATAATATTTAATGGGGGCTCACAATAATAAAAGATGTCCAAGATAGTGTATTTGCATGTGAATCCTCTCTTCCTTTATTAATTCTTTCATGAACTGCATCATTGACCAATGCTATGTTTGGTAATCTCCAATAAATTCTACCACTTATACTTTTCCTTATGTGATGTCATTACTTACCATAAGATTAGCATATGATCTTTTTTTCTTTTATTGAAACAACAAGTAAAGAAACAAAACTTAAACTACTCTTTATTATATATCTCACACACAGTTGCGTAGAAAGAAAGATCACTAAGCAAGCACTCGAAGATAGGTTGAACTAAAATTTTATTCAACTAAATCATAGGATAACTAAAGATCGAACTAAAATAGATAAAGGGAAAGAAAGTGGTGGTAATACGATCCGGGGCACCTCCCCCTAGCTTGGCACAAGCAAAGGAGAGTGCCCATACCCGTGTCACGCCCAATATGTGATCCTATCCGAGAGGAACTCGAAGGTCCCACCAAGGATAGAGCCGCATATTGAAACGCTTTTCAAGGTGGATATGATTACATCATACCATGTACATAATAGTTGGGGATACATACAAAGGGCATACAAATGCCACATGAATACATAAAACATCATACATAAGAACAACATCTGGCTATGGATGAAACACAAATAGAAACTCAAACGACATCCACCCTGCTAGCCCAAGCTGACGACCCGGAACCTATCCCCTTATCGAAGAAGAAGCAGAAGAAGAACTCCAAAACAAGCAAACATCGCTGTCACGTCGGATCATCACATTACCTGTACCTTCAACTGTTGTTGTAGTAATTTGTGAGATACAAGGACTCAGCAATCCCATTACCATGGGTATCAATACTAGCAAAGCTTAATATGTTTGGAATGGATAAGTGGTGAGGTTGCAGCAAGTGGCTAAGCATCGTATGGTGGCTAACTTATGAGTACAAGAGTAAGATGAGAAACTATGAAAACGGTCGCAAACTAGTACTGATCAAGAAGTGATCCTGAACTACTTACGCTCAAACATAACCCCCCCCCCCATGTTCTCTTCCCGAACCTTGTCGAAAAGAGAACCTGACGGTTACACACGCGGTTGGTGTATTTTAATTCGGATCTGGTGTCAAGTTCTCTACAACCGAATATTAAAAAAATTCCCATCTGCCACATAACCGCGGGCACGGCTCTCAAAAGTTTAAACCCTGCAAGGGTGTCCCAACTTAGCCCACGACAAGCTCTCACGATCAACGAAGGAAAATCCTCCTCCCGGAATAACCCGATCAAACTCGGTATCCCGGTTCACAAGACATTTCGACAATGGTAAAACAAGTCCAGCAAGACCTCCCAGCGTGCCGACACCCTGATAGTAGCCGCGCGTATCTCGTCTCAGGCCATGACCGGATGAGTAGTCCCTACAACTAAAACCAGTCCTCAAGTTTCCCCAAGGCGGCGCTGCAAGGGGTTCTAGTTTTGGACCAACATCATCAGCACTGGCCCCCCTATATTATGTTGAATAACGAACCTCGGGTAGCGCTAACTCCCTATGAGTCAAATTTATTACCATGTTTAAATGGTAAACCAATGTTGGGTCTTGCTGGAGGAGTTTTATTCAAAGCAAACTGTCAAGGGGTCCCCATAAACCCCAACCATGTTAGGAACGCAAAATCAAGGAACATAACACCGGTATGATGGAAACTAGGGTGGCATGAGTGGAACAAACACCAGGCAAAAGGCCGAGCCTTCCACCCATTACCAAGTATATAGATGCATTAATTAAATAAGAGATATTGTGATATTCCATGATACCCATGTCTCAACATGGAGTAACCTGCAACTAGAAATGCTATAAGAGGGGCTGAGCCAAGCGGTAACATAGCCAAACAACAGTTTGCTGGGAGGGTGAAAAGGTTAGAGGTTGTCATGGCAATTTGGGAGACTTGATAAACAAGTGGTGGGTAGCGCGACATAGCGACAGCATCGAGACAACTAGCATAGTGAAGATAGTAATGAGATCCAAGGTGACGGTCATCTGGCCTGAAATCCCGCTAGGAAGAAGATCGAGTCCATGAAGAAGACGAACTCTAGTAGTCGAACGAATCCTCACAATCGCAACGTTACCGAAACTATCAAGAAGAAGCAAAAGAAGCAACAGGTGTAGAAGCAAACAACACGGTAAACACACAAGCATAAAGATGGCATGATGTGCAACCAAGTATGATGCATGTCCGGTTTAATGAGGCATGGCATGGCAAAGTGAAACAAACAATACTACAAATTAAGTGGAGCTCAATATGCAACGAGTTGCATATTGACGAAACACCACATTCCAATATTTAGTTCACTCTCGTTTATGTTACCCATCAATATTAAGTTTTGATTAACATGGCAAGAGATGAAGCATGATAAAACTATCTATCTAGGCAAGTTTAAATGAGGCCGGAAACAACAAACAACAATTTCGGAAAATCTCCATATGCATAATTTGGATTTGGTACTGTTCTATCCTAAACCATATTTTAAAGTTGTTTAAAAGCGAAACAAAGTGCACCAAGTTAATTTATGCATATTTCTACACCATTTACATATAAAGTTTATTTAATTCGGAGCTACGGTTATTTAGTTATGAAATAAAGCATTTTAGCATGGCATTTATGCAAATTAATACAAATAACACGTTGTCGGTGTTCTAGGAACGGGGGTCCCCAGACTTGCTCGCTCAAGGCCCACAACATGGTTAAGCCAAAGAGGTCAGACGCCCATCTTCATCAACAAGGCATCCAAGACCCTCGCGAGGGTCCAAGCCTCGCGAGGCGGACGATGCATGACCTCCTCTAGAGTGGCCGAGCTAGGCAGGCTCACGAGGAGCGGAGATATCAAGCCGGGGCAAACCTCACGAGGCTCTCGTAACGTGAGCCATGAGGAACGACACCAAGCGGGCGCCAGCGCGCGCAGCGTCCTTAGTTCCTCTTTGGTGCTAAGGAGGCCTGCGTAGGCGAAGAGTACCGAGGCATCATGCAAAGGTTGCTATATTGGTGCAACGAGACCAAGACCAGGAGGACGGCGAGACGGAGGTCATTGTGGAGCCCAAGGCGGCGTCACCACCAGAGCTTTTCGTAGGCGAAGACCGCTTTTGTCAGGATAGCTTGTACTAGCTGTCCTCCTTCAAATTTGCCCGCCGTTGTTGGCTCCCTTCCCGCTCGATATTTGGGAAGAGGACCAGGGCCTATATAAGTAGATCTAGCCATCACAGCAGAGGCAGGTTGAACTGATCAGGCAATTCACCCAGCTCTCACCCACACAAGTTAGCCAGGCACAAGAACACCTCAACCTCAGGAGGTTGTTCTTCCCTTGTATTGTTCATCATCAGCCCTAGAGGCAATCCACCACCACCACACTGGAGTAGGATATTACACCACAATGGTGGCCCGAACCAGTATAAACCTCGTGTCTTTCTGTGCTGCGAGTTCGTCGAGTTCATCCGCGAGATCTTAGTGAGCTAGGGCGTAGATCGGCAGGAGGGAAGGATTTCGCGAGCACCCCAGTGTTTGAACCTCAAGGGTTTGCCGGAACCCCACATCCGACATTTGGCGCGCTAGATAGGGGTGCGCCGTAGCTTCCCTTCCATCAGTTCGTCGCTTCGTTGCTCCGTCGTCTCCATGGCGGACGCTCGCCGTGCTCGGGCTGAGCGTCGGGCTGCCCTCACCGCCTGTGTCGCTCAGACGGCTCCCATTGGCGGGCCACCTCGTCGTTCTCCGTCTCCCGCCGCCAACGCTGCCACCGGCCCGGCGAGGAACGAGCAGTAGGCATCCTTGCTGCATCCTTCGGTGCGGCAAGATGGACGCACCGCTACTGCATCACTGACCCCTGCCGGTTCTTCGTCCCATGCGCGTCGCGCTCCTCGCAGCGAACGAACTCCTGCGCTACCGCCCCGTCGATGACCTCTACGAGGGGTGGCTCGACCGCGTCGCCGAGCTCGTCCGCGCCGCAGGGGGCTCTCCGGCGCTGTCCCACTCTCTGCCTCCCCCTCAACCAGCCATGGGCGACGAGGCTCATGGCGTGCCTCCACCTCCTCTGCCCCAAGATGGTGCCTTGCACCAAGGCGCGTGCCCCCGTGGCGCGATCCACCGCGCCCGGCGCCCGCGCGCGAAGAGAGAAGCTGCCAAGAAATCCCACGGCTGCGAGAAGCTGCACCTGCGCTCACCGCGCCACCTCGTCAGGACCGTGCACCGCCCGCAGCGGCGCAGCGCGGACCTTATTAAGACCAAGCTCCACCTCCAGAGTGAGCCCCGACAACCACGGTCGGCTGCCGTGCCTTCACCCCCGAGCTTCGTAGCGTCACCTGGCCAGGCAAGTTCAAGTCGGATTTGCGTCCTCGCTCCGACGGCACCGTCGACCCCGTGGAGTTCCTGCAGCTCTATGAGCTGAGCATCGAAGCGGCCAACGGCGACGAAAAGTCATGGCAAACTGGTTTTCCATGTCTCTCAAGGATGGAACTTGCTCCTGGCTCCTGAACTTGCAGCACGGCTCGATCTCCTCCTGGGACGAGTTGCGCGACCGCTTCGTCGCCAACTTCCAGGGCACTCGCAACCGCGCACCGGCCGCGGGTGATCTACGCCGCATCAAGCAACAACCAGGAGAGACCCTCTAGAAGTACATCCAGCGCTTCAACAACACCCGCCTCAAGATCCCCAAGGTCGCGGACGAGGCCATCATCTCTGCGTTTTCCGACGGCGTCTGTGACGTCAAGATGAAGGAAGAGCTCGCCATCCACGAGGAGCTCTGCACCTCTCAGGAGTTGTTCAACCCGGCGACCAAGTGCGCAAGAGCTGAGGAGGGGCGCCTCTCTCGACTTGAGCTGCCAGCCATGGGCGCGGAGGAGAAGAAGGCCAAGGGCAAGGACGTGAAGCGTAAGGAGGCAGCTGTGCTCGCAGTGGAGCCTGACACCAAGCGGGGCATAGATCAGCCCGAGTCTTCCAAGAACGGCCGACCGTTCTGTGCCTTCCACAACCTGAACACCCACAACACCAGCGACTGTCAAGAGCTCAGAGCCATACGGGAAGGACGCTACGGTCGACGCCCCGAGCGCAACGACCGGGGCTACGGCCGCGGAGGAGGACGAGGAGGCGGACGCTGGGACGACCGTGGCCCGCGCCAGGAGTGGCGCGACCGGCCTCGTGAGGACCGCTGGCAAGAGAAACCTCGCGGGGGCGCCTGGAGGGACCCGCCTCGTGAGGATCGCCCCCAGGGAAACACCGCTCTTCCCCCGCTGCCGCCACCAAGAAGGAACGACGACCGCCACCAGGACGAGGGGGCTGGGGGTTTCCAGGAGCCGCGTGCGATCGCCTGCTTCTTGGGCGGCTCCCAGGCCCCAGCCTCTCAGCGCATCTTCAAACAGTTCGCTCGTGAGGTGAACGCGGTGCTCCGCACGCTCGAGGCCACGCGCCCGCTCAAGTGGTCCCAATGCGCCATCACTTTCAACTCGACGGATCAGCTCAAGTGCGCAGCCACCGCTGGCGCCCTCCCTATGCTGTGCTCCCCAGTCATCAGCAATGTGCAGGTCACAAAGACCCTCATCGACGGCGGCGCAGGGCTCAAAGTCCTGTCCGTCGACACGTTCGACAACCTCCAAGTGCCATATGAACAGCTCCAGCCCAACAAGCCTTTCTCAGGAGTGACCAACGGTTCCACCACACCGATAGGGCATGTCCGCCTGCCTGTCACCTTCAAGGAGCGCAAGAACTACCGCACCGAGCTCATCGACTTCGACGTCGCGCACATCCACCTGCCGTACAATGCCATCCTAGGATGCTGGACTGTGTGTCTGCTTCGACGTCCCCGGGCTCAACAGGGCCACATCTCAGGAGCGGTTCTGGCCATCGCGTGTGGGCCGCTGCGAGGGCCCACCACACAGCTATGTTCGCATGCCCTTTGGCTTGCCGAGCGTGGCGTCAGCCTATCAACGCGACCTGCGGCGTGTCCTTGCGGCTCAAGAGGTCAGGTACCACGCCGTCCTGCCGAGCGCCCCTCAGGCTGCATTATTCGCAGGCCACATGGGTCCGTCCCTGTGGCATGTATCCCTTTTGCTTATGTCTTTCGCTTACCTTGTTGGGGGCGCCCCTCGGGATGCATCATCCCCAAGCCACTCGGCCGGACCCGGTGGCATGTATCTTCCTGCATTTATCCAAGTTGATCTGCTCTCCATGCTTAACCTGCCAACTGCTATCACCTCCTCGATCATCGCCTCCCCTGGGGCCTCCACACAGGCACGACGCTGGTGCATGGGTCCGTCCCTATCACGTCGACAAACCTGAGTGGTCGAGCTCTGGCTCGCGGCACGCCCCGCGCACGTCACCTCACCAGGCCCTCAGTTCCTTCATCTCATCCAGAGCAACAAGCGGCAGGCTGACAGCTATAATGGCAAACTGTGTTTCTTCTTGTGCCTGTTCACAGGGATCCCATGGGAAGGATAGCAGGCGGCACCGCGAGTCTCCTTTTCTCTCGTGCGATTCGCTTGCATGTTAAAAGGGGGGCTCCTGAGCATCGCGACTCAGGAGCTCTTACTGGCTCTCCAGCCCTCACCCCCTGGCCTTGACCACGGCATCGCGACCTGGCATACCAGCGGCGGATGAGCTCGCTTAAGGGCCGGGACCTGAGGACGTGGAGCACTAAGGAGAGCATGAGGGGAAGGAAACTCGTATGGGCCGGCCTAGCTATGCCGCACAAGTCGGCGTGCAGCCCTGGCGCGACGTCAGGAGTCGCCACGAAATCAACAAGATAAGTTCCATACTCAGATCGGCTAAATGTTTGGGCCTAATGGTCACTCATGCCTTGCGCAACCCCGTTGCGGCCACGTTGACTCCCTTTCTCGCCTTAGCTTGGCTACTTGAGCGCTAAGGGGGACCTCCTGAGCATTGCGCCTCAGGGGCTCTTACTGGACCTCGGGCCGCACACCTCCAGGCCTTGACCACGGCACGCGACCTGGCATACCAGCAACGGCTGTAGCCTGCCTGGGGACCATGACCTGTCAGCGTAGAGCAACAAGCTATCGCGAGGAAAGAAAGAGGGGACCGAGCCTTAACGGGACGTGCGTTCACCAAATTCTCATAACAGGGAAGATAGGAACAAAAGACATTACAGACCCTTACATTCCTCCACGGGGTGATTCATGATTCTTCGCAGGAAACAAAAGCCGATACTAAGGGGGATCCTATCTACGCCCTTCCGTGGCGGACGCCATCATCAACAGTGTGCCATGGAGGGCCGGCGCCAACCCCATCCAGATCAGCGGCGACGATGGCCGGACGCGGCGGCTCTGCTCCGAGCACGGTGAGACCTCGGGGGCACGTATCACTCGTCTCCGGAGTCTCGTAAAGCTCAGGAGAGCTGCTGGACTCCCAAGGGCTGCTGCTGCTGGAGTAACCGCGAGCGAGCGCTGCTAGTTTGGCGCTGCCTCCCGGAGCAGCGCCCGTGCGGTGGCCCTCGGTGTCAAGACCTTGAAGAAGAGCATGGAAGCACCATCGCATTTCGAATTGATCGCGAGGGCGCCTTTGCACGGCAGAGACTGGCGACTTCAAAGTGGGGTCATGAAGATCTTGCCGGTGGGAGACGCTTCGATCTCTGCTCCGGTCCACGGAGCGCTGCAGTCGGCATGCTGCAACCAGAGCTCGAGAGGCCCTCTCGGCGGCATCACGTCAGAAAGGAACCACGGGAAGTGGATCCAGGAGCTTGGAGGCATCGGCGCCCACATCACCAACTCGCGCGAGGAGTCAGCGACATAGATCCCAGGGGCGACGGCATGCGTCACCGTGGCGCGGCGACCCCGAACACGGCGCGGGCGGCGCTGCTCGTAGCTCCGACCTCCCGAGCCCTCAGCTCGGGCGTACAAGGGTAGCGGGTACCCCGGAGGAGGCCGCTCGCACCAAGGCCTCGACACCACCTGCATCGCGGCTTCATCACAGCGATGGATCGACCTCTTCTTTGGCGGAAGTGGCCCCGGATCATCATTGGGATCCTTTCCTTTCTCTTCAGTAGAAAATCTTCTGATAGGCGCCATTGTTGTCAGCAGTGGAGCAAGGAGGAAGAAGCAAACTAGCAAGGAAGAGATGGGCGACCGGGGCTCCGCTCCCCTCCCCATTTATAGTGGAAGAAGGCCAACCAGCGTCTTCCATGGTCGTAGGTAATGATGGTTTTCCTTGCATGTTGCAGGCACTTGTCAAGTCGTGCAGTTGCCGAGGCAGCGTGGGGAAGTGGAGACGCCCACGTCCAATCAACTGCCACACGTCAACCGAGGCCGCAGGCTTTTGGGGCCCGTGGTGCTTCGAATTTGACCCTTGGCGTCGCTGCGAAGCCAAGCCCGAGCGCACCTTGGGCCCGAGAGCTACTGTCGGCGTTCTAGGAATGGGGGTCCCCGGACTTGCCTGCTTGCGGCCCACAGCGTGGCTAAGCCAGCAGGCCGAACGACCCATCTTCATCAACAAGGCATCCAAGACCCTTGGGTGGGTCCAAGCCTCGCGAGGCGGACGATGCAAGACCTCCTCTAGAGTGTCCGAGCCAGGCAGCTCACGAGGAGCGGAGATATGAAGGCGGGGCAAACCTCACGAGGCTCTCATGACGTGAGCCATGAAGAACGACGCCAGGTGGGCACCAGCGTGTGCAGCGTCCTTATTTCCTCTTTGGTGCTATGGAGGCCAGCGCAGGCGAAGAGTACCGAGGCATCAGGCAAAGGTTGCCATATTGGTGCAACGAGACCAAGACCAGGAGGACGGCGAGACAGAGGTCATTGTGGAGCCCAAGGCAGCGTCACCACCAGAGCTTTTCGGAGGCGAAGACCGCTTTTGTCATGATAGCTTGTTCTAGCTGTCCACCTTCAAATTTGCCCGCCGTTGTTGGCTCCCTTCCCACTCGATATTTGGGAAGAGGACCAAGGCCTATATAAGTAGAGCTAGCCATTACAGTAGAGGCAGGTTGAACTGATCGGGCAATTCACCCAGCTCTCACCCACACAAGTTAGCCAGGCACAAGAACACCTCAACCTCAGGAGGCCGTTCTTCCCTTGTACTGTTCATCATCATCCCTAGAGGCAATCGACCACCACCACACTGGAGTAGGGTATTACAGCACAACGGTGGCCCGAACCAGTATAAACCTCGTGTCTTTCTGTGTCGCGAGTTCGTCGAGTTCGTCCGCGAGATCTTAGCGAGCTAGGGCGTAGATCGGTAGGAGGGAAAGATTTCGTGCGCACCCCAGTGTTGGAACCTCAAGGGTTTGCCGGAACCCCACATCCGACACACGTCTAAACATTTTAAACATGGACGAAAGTTACAAAATGTGAAACTACATGAAATTCTAAACATTTTACGCATATGACATGTTTAAATCCCATGCACGGTTATTTAATTATGAGCAATGCAAACTAATGGAATTTATCTGAATATGCAGAAAATGAATAAATGCTAAATCACCTGGAACAAAAAAACATATACAGGACGGATTCAACGCACTGTGCAAGCCCGGTAGCAGATCTGGCCCAATGCGGCTGTGCGAGAGAAAGGAAACAAGGCATTAAAAAGAAATATGGGGCGCCTGGGATTCGAATAGAAGACGCCCTGGTTGTGTGCACAAGCGAAGAACCAATAGGCTAGCTATTCTGATTGTGCCAGAACGTTGTGGCAACCGTAAATAACTCTACACGCCAGAATGGATCTAGCAAAAGAATGAAGCTTCAGATATGAAGGAAGTTGCTCACAGCGGGGAAACAAAGAGGCTGGCGTCCATGGCGATGTTGAAACTTGGTTGGTTGCAGAAGCGGAAGAAGCTGGGTGCCACTGGCCTTGCAGCCCTTGCACACCCCCCGGCGTGGTCGAGGCAGGGAATGGAGCAAAGCGATCGGAGGCAACGCCAAACTCAAAGCTGTGGCAACGGGCGGCGAAGCTCCATGGCGTCCCTGACGGTGTTGTGAAGACAAGAGATAGAGAGAGCAGCGTGAGAAAAAGCCAGGGAGGAAGAGGGGAAGAGAGAAGGGAGAAGCAGGGGGCACATAGTGACCTGCGGGGCTTGCATAAATTGCATAAAATCACCACTTTGAGGGCTAGGTTTGCGAAAAACACTAGGATATAGATTCGCTGCAGGAAGCACCGCATCTAGCTTAATTGTTTTGCAAAAACCACTAATCGGCGGATCGGGCCGTGTTAAGTGAGTTTTTGACAGCTGGGGCCCATTTTTCGCCTATGTGGCACTCCAGGCCGTCCCGACAGCTGGCAGATGGCGTTAGACGGCGTGTTAGGTCTCGTATTTAGTCATCCCCACATCCATCTTTGTTTCCCTATTCTTCTTCCCCCTCCCCCTCGCTCCCGCCGCCATCGCGCCCATGCCCCACGCACTGCAGAGATGCGTAGTATGGCGAAAGGTATAGTTGGTGGTGGTGGAGCTCCGCCCGAGAGCGGAGGAGGACCCGCAGTGGATCTAGGGGAGCTTTGTGGGAGCTTGAACCCTAGCAAGCTGACGGAGGAATCGGAGGAGGAGGACCCGCAGTATTCGATGGAATACCGGGCAGCGAGAGCATTCGCCGCGGCGGTGAAGGCCAATCTGACGGGAAGCCAACACATGGGGTCATCCTACGGCGACGTATAGTGAGATCCACTTTTCTTTTCTCTTCCCCTTCCCGTTCTCCATTCAATTGCATTGCTAGTGTACTCCTAGGGTTAGGGTTCATATTTCTCTATCCTATCAGATGGAGTAGATCCTGTGGATTTGTTGTCATGTGCTCTAGGGTTGACATTATTTAGATTAGTTCAGATGCTGTGATTTGTTTGTCCTGTGCCCTAGGGTTGACATTTTTAGATTAGTTTAGAAATAAGATGATTTAGTTGATTTTATGAACGAGCAGCAAAGTTATCCTGGTATAGTATATGATTATGATATTATTAACTTAAAAAATGCATGTATGTGCTTGGTTATTCAGTTTATTTTAGGTACACTGTTAATTGGAGTGAAGTTAGACATTTGGTTAGGTTCACTGTTAAATGAGTTATCATGTTATCTTCTTTATAAGTGACACAGGATTGTATTAGTGCACTAACATGAGCTGTTTCATTAGTGTTATTTAGTTATAATTAAGCACTTATACTGCTATGTATTTTATATTATTTGCATTCTGGATGATGAGGTTTGGGAATTGAGGATGCATTTCCATGACAGAGACAATATTGAGAGGTCTATGATGATGGCAGACATAACATTTTACAACCTAGTAGCACTGATAGAAGCAGAAGGTTATGGATTTAAAGATTACATGTACTATGTCAGGGATCCTGGGCTAGGGATAGAAGGAATGGAAGAAATAGATGATGATTGCAAGCTTGAGGAAATTCTAGACAACATAGCATTGCAAAATCAAAAGATATTGAATGTGACAGTTGTTAGGGCTAGTAGCAGCAGCATTGGGAGAACCCAAACTGTATCAGATAGATGAAGGAGGAGTGATGTTCAGTGCAGTAAATGTGCATGTAGCAACAGCAAGTTCAGAAGCAGTAGAAGTGGAGCCAATGCCCATACAGTTTCATACACAGCATAGCACAAACAATTTGGAGGAGCAACTTGCTTTAGGTTATGTACAAGTGGATGAAAATCCTGTAAACAATTCAGAGGAGCAAATGGAAATTGAAAAGGTTATGGAGGAGACAAGGAGGAAGGAAATAGATATGTTTAGGAAGAACAAGAAAAATAAAGAGAAGGGCACTTCTTTGAAGAGAAAAGCGGCGGTGATGTATAATGAGGAGGACAGTGATGATGATAATTTGGAAGAATATGGTGATATCCTTGCTAGGCTTTATGAGATGAAAAGACAGAGGTAAGATCCACTCCTTTATTTTGAAGGGGACACATATGTTGAGGAAATGTATGAGACAGAGGAGGATGCAGTATATGAGCTTGAAAGTGAAGAAGAGGAGGAAGAGGAGGAAGTGGATGAGGAAGTGGAGGAAGAGGAACAAGAGGAGCAGGTAGGGCAAGATGGACAGAAGAAGAAAAGGGAAAAGAAACATAGAAAAGGCCCAACAAGCAGATCACATGCAAGTGTAGAGGAGTTGTTTGAGGAGGACTGGATACCATCATCTGATGAAGAAAGGAAACCAATGGACTTGGGTGTGGAAGATGATGATGGTGCAGAGGCATTGGCATTTCTTTTGCCCAATGGGAGGAAAAGCAGTGCTAAGAAGATGAAGAAAAGGATATGGTACGATGAGAAGAGAGCTCACCTAGATGAGCAATTTTTGTGAAGCATATTTGCTTCCTTGATGTGTACCAGTTCAGGAATGCACTTCAAACAATGCACATTGCATAGAACAGGAAATATGATTACTATAGAAATTGCACTGACAGGGTTAAAGCACAATGCGTAGATGAGACTTGCCCTTTTTATGTAGCAGCTTCTCAGATTGCAAATGAGAAGACATTTACCATAAGGAAGCAGTATTTGGTGCACACTTGCCCTTCTGTGTCAGAGAACACAAAAGTTACTGCTAAGTGGGTTGCAAAATTTTGTGAGGAAGCAGTCAGAAATGACCCAAGCACAACAATCACTACTATAATTAACACTGCAAACAACAAGTATGGAGTGGAAATATCAACCCACATGGCATACAGGGCTAGGAAGGCAGCAAAGAATGTTGTGCTGGGAGATCAGAAGGCCCAGTACACCATGATTAGGTATTATTTGCAGGCTGTGCTAGATACTAATCTAGGTTCAAGGTGTATAGTGCCAACAAGATATATGAGGGAGCATCCAAGCAAAAACCCTAGGTTTCTTGCATTATTCTTTTGCCTAAATGGATGGAAAGAAGGGGTTCTCAGTGGCTGCAGACCATTCATAGGTAATTCCTTAGTATAGGTGTAATGTGTGTTTGACTAATGTTTGTTTTCAACTAGTTCCTGCTGACTTGTTAACTTGCTATAGGTCTGGGTGGATGCTTCATAAAGCTCACTACTGGTAGACAGATCCTTGCTGCTACTGGAAGAGATGGGAACCATAATATATTTCCCATTGCTTTTGGAATTGTTGACAAGGAGGAAACATATTCCTGGACTTGGTTTCTGTATCAGCTGAGGGTAGCACTAGGTGGCCAATCTGGGAAGTTTGGTAACTACACAATCATTTCTGATAGGCAGAAGGTAATGAAGTCCACTTGTGATAGTATTCATCTAGTTCTTTCTAGTAGTTACTTTGATTTAGGTGTAGTTACTTTCTGTACACAATCATTTAGTTTTCATTTACTTCTTTATAGTAGTTAATTTCATTTAGGTGTAGTCACTAAGTTTTAGTTAATTTCACACAGGGCCTACTTAAAGCCATAAACAGAGTCTTTCCCAATTTTCCACAAAGGTTTTGCCTCACACACATTTACCGGAACTTTGAAAATGCTGGGTTTAGAGGGCCAGAATTAAAGAAATACATGGATGAAGCAAGTTACTCATACACTGAACAAGGTTTTAATGTTGCAATGGATGAGTTGAAGAGAGAGTGTGAGGCACCATGGGCTTGGCTTAGTAAAATCCCAAAGAACACTTGGGCGAGACATGCCATGGACACAAATTGCAAAATAGATTTAGTATTAACAACTTAAGTGTGGTTTTCAACAAGTGGGTTCTAGATGTCAGGGCTAAGCTAATAAGGACCATGGTTGATGGAATTAGAACAAAATTAATGGTCAAGTTTAATGCAAATAGAACCAAGACTCAGACTATCAGATCGGAGATTTGTCCAACATATGCAGAGAAATTGGAGGAATCAAAGAATTGGTCTAGAAACCGCCAATTATTGATGGCTGGCCCCAACCCTTACCAAGTTACTAGTGGGGAGAAAACATATGCTGTCAACCTAGCACATAGGACTTGTGGGTGTAAGAAGTGGGATATGAAAGAAGTTCCTTGCAATCATGTTGTTTCTGCTATACACAAGGCTAAGCTTCATCCAGAGGACTTTGTTCATGATTTCTTTAGAAAACCTATGTACCTGGAAGCTTAGAGTCCTATAATATATCCTGTACCTGGCCCTGACATGTGGCCAAGGACAGATAGTTTGGACATTGATCCTCCTGTTTTCAAAGAACACAAGGGCAGAGCACAGACTAAGAGGAGAAAGGGTCAATTTGAGAAGCCAGCACCCAAAGACACTTCAAGGATGGCCTCAATTACCTGCTCCAACTGTAAGAAGGTGGGCTATAGGTACACCAATTGCCATGATGCTCTCAAGCCTGCACTTGCTATGAGAAAGAACAAACATCGGGTAACCACTTTGCTAATAGTAGGACTAAATTTGTTGTTACTTTGTTACTTACTAATATTAAACTACTTGTTTCATTGCAGCCAAGCACCAGCTCTTACCCACCTGATAGTAGAAGTACACCAGCAGCTGCAAGGACTATAAGCTCTGCTGCTGCCACTGCTGGTGGATCATCAAGGAGGGCAACATCTGCTGCGAGTAGACCAGCTCCAGCAAGGAGGGCAACATCTGCTGCTGCATCAGGTGCTGCTACTAATACCACACCAGCTAGGAGGCCAACTAGATCAGTTGCTGCTAGTGCACCAGCTGCTCCCAAGGGTAAGGCAGCAGCCAGTAAATCTTCATCAGCTGCTCCCAAGAGTAAGGCACCAGCTGCTACCAAGGGTAAGGCACCAGCAACCAGATCTTCATCAGCTGCTGCAAAGCGACCAAGGTTAGCTTTCATGCCTCCAAGACCAACCGATGGTTCTCAGAGAGTTAGGAGGCCCAGCAACAGAATGAAGGGATACTTGACTGCCTCTAGTGCAGAATGGTGACAATGTTGTCTTGATGCTGTATCAAACTATCGCATTTTGGTTGTGTTGTGTGAAACTATGTTGTGTTGGTACTGTTCTGCTACTCCAGTTGTGTGAAACTATATTGTCTTGATGCTGTCAAACTTTGGAATTCTAGTAGTCCTGTGATGATCACCTGTGATGATCAATTGATGCAGTGCTACTCCCATTTTAAACCTTGTGTCAAACTACTGTGATGATCAATTGATGTAGTGCTACTCCAGTTTTAAACCTTGTTTCAAACTACTATGGCATTCTAGTAGTACTGTGTTACTCTTGTGCTGATGGTGATGGAGCTACTTGACCCTAATTGACCCTACGTGATGCCTCGACATCGAGAAAAAGCCGAAAACAACCCTAATTAACCCTACTTGAAGCCTCGGTGTCGATAAAAAGCCAAAAGCCTCACTTGACCATACTTGAAGCCTCAGAGTCGACAAAAAGCCAAAAACCCTAGCTTGGCCTACTTGATGCCTCGACATCGATAAAAAGCCAAAAACAACCCTAATTGACACTACTTGAAAGCCTCGACATCGATAAAAAAGCCAAAAACAACCCTAATTGACCCTACTTGAAGCCTCGAAATCGATAAAAAGCCAAAAACCCTAATTAACCCTACTTCAAGCCTCGGTGTCGATAAAAAGCCAAAAACCCTCACTTGACCATACTTGAAGCCTCGGAGTCGACAAAAAGCCAAAAACCCTAACTTGGCCTACTTGATGCCTCGACATCGATAAAAAGCCAAAAACGACCCTAATTGACCCTACTTGAAGCCTCGGTGTCGATAAAAAGCCCAAAACCCTAATTGACCATACTTGAAACCTCGGTGTCGATAAAAATCCAAAAACCCTCACTTGAAGCCTCGGCGTCGACAAAAAGCCAAAAACCCTAACCTGGCTTACTTGATGCCTCGACATCGACAAAAAGCCAAAAACCCTAATTGACCCTACTTGAAGCCTCGACATCGACAAAAAGCCAAAAACCCAAATTGACCCTACTTGATGCCTCGACATAGATAAAAAGCCAAAAATAACCCTAATGGACCCTACTTGAAGCCTCGGTGTCAATAAAAAGCCAAAAACCCTAATTGAACCTACTTGAACCCTCGGTGTCGATAACAAGCGAAAAACCCTCACTTGACCCTACTTGAAGCCTCGGCGTCGACAAAAAGCCAAAAACCCTAACTTGGCTTACTTGATGCTTCGACATCGACAAAAAGCCAAAAACCCTAATTGACCTTACTTGAAGCCTCAGCGTCGATAAAAAGTCAAAAAACCTAACTTGGCCTACTTGATGCCTCAACATCGACAAAAAGCCAAAAACCCTAACTTGTCCTAGTTGATGCCTCGGCATCGATAAAAAGCCAAAAACAACCCTAATTGACCCTACTTGAAGCCTTGGTGTCAATAAAAAGCCAAAAACCCTCACTTGCCCTACTTGATGCCTCAGCATCGACAAAAAGCCAAAAACCCTAAATTGTCCTACTTGATGCCTCGGCGTCGACAAAAAAACAATAAACCATCACTTGCCCTACTTATCTCAGAATCATCAGTTGACAGATACATACTAAAGCAAAAAATCATCAATTTCAAATAGATTACTTAAGATAACATTAAACAACTCTAAATACCACCACATTCAGCAGTAGTTCAAATCCATACATAATCATAGTTTCATATTCAGCACTAGTTCAAATAGCACCACATTCAGCACTAGTTCAAATGCAAACATCTTACTTAAGATTACATATCCATAGTTCAGGAGTACTCATAGTTAACAGAATTTAAACTACTATCATTACATTAAATGCCAAACCACACCCTACAAAAGGTCAGCAAATGCCAAATTATATTGCCCATTCTTCTCTTGCACCGCTTATCCATTTATGATGACCTTGATCCCCTCCAGCTTCACATTGCTCTCTTCAACTGTCTTCTTGAGCTCATCTATGTGGATCTGCAAATTCTTCTTCTCTTCAGCTAGCTGTAACTTCATGTTCCTAATGAAAGTAGCTTGAGCAGCTGCTATGTTCTTCACAGTGTCATACTTCTCCTGCAACTTGGTTGTTTCAACATCTTTCCTTTCTATCACTGCCCTCTACTCCTGGGCATCCATAAGTGCATTGACTTCTTCAACCAACTTCTCATAGCTGGCCTAGAGTTTTTTTCTCTCTTGTGGCAGGTCATGAACAGTAAATGAATGCATCAGACATTCCTCATTCCTATCCATCTTACTCTGTTCATACATAGACTACAACTTGGACAGTGCATTCTCAAGGGTATTGGGCCAAGATGGATCAGTCCATTCTATTAGTCCACAGTTTTTTACCTTCCTGAAAAAACAATATTAACAAAATGAATTACATAACAGTGACTTGCTTACAATGATAGGCTAGATTACTTTATACTAAAATTGAGATCATGGAAGCTAAAGATAGAATATTTAAAATGTCCTAAAGTAAACATCCTAAATAAAAACAGTGGTTTGCTCTAAAGTAAACAACTACTAAGTAAACAATTATGGTGTGCTAACCCTTGAATCTTCTGTCCCAAAATAAGCTAACATGGCAGAGTTAAAAAATGACTTAATTAAATAGTGTTGCCAGATCCAAACTAAACAATGCTGGTCTGCCAACCCATGCATCTTCTGTCTTAAAATATGCTAACCTGACAGAGTTAACAAAATGACCTAACTAAACAATGTTGCCAGAACCATACTAAACAATGCTAGCAGAGTAAAAAATTAATGAATCCACTGTCCAAACTTCACAATATAATACAATGCCTGCTGGAGTGCCACATTACATGTCCATGGCAAACAAATGACATATCTATTAAGTTAATCAACAACTTCCAATTAGTTAAGTTGGAACCATACCTTCTCTGCACAACAAAGAAACCTCCTGACAGTGTGAATCCCTTCGAAAGCAACACGCCTTTCTGCTACCTTCCGGTGTCCATGGCACAAAACATACATATATGTCTCAGGGCCCTCGAAATCTGAGTCTTCGGTTCTAGCAGGAACCTGGAGTGCAAAGGAATGAGGAAGATTTGGTCCATAGTTTGAAAAGAAGCTCATTCGAGAAATCCCCAAATATCAAACCCTAACCCTAACTCTGATAACTGACCTTAATGGTGCCGTCGTCGGAAGCTGAGCTCATGTACTCCACGGTGTGCTCGCTGCTATCCGATCAATCACTCCACAACACCATGGCGCTGCGGCAGTGGGGTGGTGCGGCGCGGCGGCGACGGATGCAGCGACCAAGAATAGAGCAAGAGCGAGAGATGCACGAGCAAGGAGCGAGCAAGCAGTGTGGTGGAGAAGTGGCAACGGTTCACGCTTTTGACTGCTAGGACCGAACGGTGGCGACAGCGCCGTCTAACGCCATCTACCAGCTGTCGGGACGGCCTGGAGTGCCACGTAGGTGAAAAACGGGCCCCAGCTGTGATAAACTCACTTAACATGGCCCGATCTGCCGATCAGTGATTTTTGCAAAACAATTACGCTAGACATGGTGCTTTCTGCAGCGAATCTGTATCCTAGTGTTTTTCGCAAACCTAGACCTCAAAGTGGTGGTTTTATGCAATTTACTCACGGGGCTTCGGTCAGCGGTCGAGCTGGCTGTAATGGGAGGAGGCTCGGGCACGAGTCAAATTCCACCGGCGGGGCTGACGAGCTTGAGGCACTCGGGCGCCATGGCTGCTCCAACTCCCTATGAACAAACAGAGAGCAAGATAGATGTGATCGGAGGGAGAGAGAGAAGGAAACAGGTGAAGGCGTCGCGGGCTTGGAGGAGAGGGACGGCGAGAGGCTGATCAGCTAGGGTTTTCTTTGTCACATGAAGAAGAAGACGAACATCAGGGTCGCCGTGTAGAGGATCCTGTCCATCTATGGACGCGGATTGGTAGAGGAAGTCTACATGGCGACAGAGAACATGCCGGAGAGGAATTTAAGGTATGCCGGCCTCGGGGACGAAGACGGACGTCGACGGTGTCGGATTTCGGGTTCCCGCAAAACCCTTGAGGTTCGAACACTAGGGTGTGCATGAAGATATCTCTCTCCCTAGATCTCTCTCGCAATAATCGCAAGGCCTAGCTCGACGAACCCAAAGAACAGGAGACACAAGATTTTATACTGGTTGGGACCACCGATGTGGTGTAATACCCTACTCCAGTGTGGTGTGGTGGATTGCCTCTTGGGCTGAGGATGAACAATTACAAGGGAAGAACAGCCTCCTGAGGAGAGGTGCTCTTGTCCTCGGTGAGATTGTGTGTGGCTATGGATGGAATGGCTCCGATCCAAGATGATTTGCCTCCTATGGCGGTGGCTAGTCCTATTTATAGAGGCCCTGGTCCTCTCCCCAAATATTGAGCGGGAAGGGATCCAACAACGGCCAAATTCGAAGGGAGACAACTAGTACAGGTTATCCTGACTAAAGGTGGTCTTCGCCTGCAAAAGGCTCTGGTGGTGACACCGTCTTGGGCTCCATGGTGACTTCCGTCCTGCCGTCCTGCTGGTCTTAGTCTCGTTGCACCGATATGCAAACTTTTGCCTGATACCTCGGGACTCCTCGCTTGCGCTTGCTCCTTTAGCACCAAAGAGGAAACGAGGACACTGCGCAAGCTGGCCCCCGCCTAGCTCCAGACGTCATGGCTTGCGTCACAGAAACCTTGCAAGGTGTCCCTCGCCTTGATCTCTCTGCTCCTCGCGAGTCGGCCTGGTGAGGCCTCCCCTGAGGAGGTCTTGCGTCGTCCGCCTCACGGGGCTTGGCCCCTGGCGAGGGTCTTAAGTGTTTGCTAGTGAAGATGGGCCGTACAGGGCCGCTGGTGGAGCCACGCGGTGGCCCACAGGCATGCAAATCTGGGGACCCCCATTCCCAAGACGCTGGCAGTAGCCCCCGGGCCCAACGCACGCTCGGACTTGGCTTCGAGGCGAAGCCAAAGGGCAAGTGCGGAGCGCCACGGGCCCCAATAGCCTGCGGTGCCACTTGATGCATGGCGATTAACTGGACGTGGGTGTCTCCACTTCCCCATGCTGCCTTGGTAACTGCCTGACTTGACGAGTCCCTGCTGCATGGAGAGAAAAATCATCATTACCTATGATCATGGGGGTCACTGGTTGGCCTTCCCCCACTATAAATGAGGAGGGGGCGGAGCCCCCGTTGCTCATCTCTTCCTGCTCCGCTCGCTTCTTCTTCCTTGCTTCATTGCTAGTAGCAACCCCCATGGCGCCTACGAAGAGGTTCTCGACCGCAGAGAAGGGGAAGGCCTACCAAGAGGGGCCTAGCTCTCCGCCGCCCAAGCGTGGGTGCGACCGTCCCCGCAAGCACATCGCAACCCCCGCCGCGGCCCCTCGCGACCGCGACGGCGCCTCTTCTTGTGGTGGACTTGCCTAGATCGTGGCAGCCCTGTCGATGAAGGGAGGCGCGTCATGGTTGCACGGCCTCCCCGGCCGTACACTCACTCGGCGGAGGTGCTGCCCGAGTTCGTCATGTGGTCGGAGAACCCGACCAGAAACTAGCTTCAGCTCCCGCGCTTCTTCGTCAGCGAGCTGCCGGCCACAAGTCTAGGCGGGCTCTGGTTGCTGGTGGACGACTGCTGCAGCAAAGCTTCATTGGTCGCGGTCGAGGTCTCTATCGCAGTAACGAAGCCTCGCCCGCCCGGTCGCGACGTTTACTGTTCGCGCTGCTCGGGCAAAGGTGCACCCTCCGCTTCAAATATGACGGCAACGCGACCCTCTATGTGAGGGCGTTCGGAGAAGACAGCCACCGCGTCGGGTGCTGTCCCGAGGACAACGACGGCACCGAGGTGCTTGGCCTTCACGATGGTCGAGACGAGGGTGAGGATGGCCTTGCCTTCGGTGCTAGCCGCTGCTCGCCCAGCTACGGCGATTCTCCCTCCGGCGACAGCTCTAGCAGCGGCGGCTACGACCAGCCGCTGCGCCCGCTTCGAGGGTGGCAGCGGGTCGTCTCGTCGCCGCGCCCCAGTGAAGCGCGAGGAGGGGTCCGGCTGAGCTCATGAGAGTGCCATGGGTCCTTCTGCTTCACAGGGCGCACATTGGGGCACACCCTTAAGTGGTGCTCGATCACTCCTCTTGGGACTCCTACCAGCTAATCGAGCTCCCATGCGAATACTTCCTTGTTTGTGCAAGAACTTTACCAATGTTTCCTCTTGATCTCACTCGAGGTTGGCACCTATGGTGAAGGTGGCTCCAGAAGACCCATCTTCCTCGACTGGCACCTGCTTGGTTTCTGCCCGATATTGAGTGAACAACTGCTTCTTCTTGGCCGGCGCGGCCTCCTTAACTCCAGAGGTGGCCTCATCAGCCGGGCGCGCCATTGCGGCGGCCTTGAGGAAAAGCTTGAGCGCCACCAGAGCCTTCTTGGTATCTCCAACCACGGTCAGGACGCCCTTGCTCCCGGGCATCTTCATGAGGTTGTAGGCTGGATGGGTCGCTGCCATAAACTGGGCCAGAGTTGGGTACCCGAGGATGGCGTTGTATGGGAGGCAGATGCGGGCGATGTCGAAGTCAATCAGCTTTGTGCGGTACTCGTCGCGGGTGCCGATGGTCACGGGAAGACGGATCTTCCCCAGGGGACTGGCAGAGCCGCAGCCGACCCCAGAGAAGGGCTTGCTGTGGTGGAGCCGCTCGAGCGGTAAGTGAAGGAGGCTAAAAGCCTCCACAAAGAGCTCGTTAAGGTTGGCGCCGCCGTCGATGAGGGTCTTGGTGAAGGCCAAGCTGCAGATGCTGGGCGTGCAAAGCAATGGGAGCACACCCGAGCCGATGGTGGTGGCGGGGTGATCTCCTGAGTCGAAGGTCAGGGCGGCCTGGGGTGCCGCCCAGCCTGGAGGAGCCCCCTTCCGCGTGGAGGCGGTGCCGATCTGGCGAAAGAACGACTTGGCGTGACGGTCCGAGGGAGGCGCTTGCGAGCCGCCGAGGAGGGCCGCGATGATGGGGGGGCGCCTGTGCTGCGAAGCGTGCAGTGAGGAGGCCGCACAGCTCCTCCCAAGACGCCACCGTGGACCTTGGGAGGTTGAGTAGCCAGGCACGCGGTGCACCAGTGAGGGCCATGGGAAGCCAGTTGGCCACGACCTTGTCGTCGCTCCCAGCTTTAAGGATGACCTCCTCATATGCTAGCAGGAAAGCCGACGGGCCCGCTGCGCCGTCATAGCGCGGTGGAATCTCCGGCTTGAACTTGGGTGGCCACTGCACCTGCCGTAGGGCGGGGGCCAAGGCTCGAAGCCCCCTGGCCCAGCCACGGGCATCTGTCATCGCAGCCAGAAGAGCAACGGCGGCCAAGGGGGCGAGGAGCGGTGATGGCGAAGCACAGATCGATGGAAGGAAAGCTCCGGCGCACCCCTACCTGGCGCGCCAAATGTCGGATTTCGGGTTCCGGCAAAACCCTTGAGGTTCAATCGTAGGGGTGCGCATGAAGATCTCTCTCTCTCTCTCCCTAGATCGCTCTCCCAACAATCGCAAGGCCTAGCTCGACGAACCCAAAGAACAGGAGACACAAGAGTTTATACTGGTTCGGGCCACCGATGTGGCAACAACGGTCAAATTCGACGGAAGACAACTAGTACATGTTATCCTGACTAAAGATGGTCTTCGCCTGCCAAAGGCTGTGGTGGTGACACCATCTTAGGCTCCATGGTGACCTCGTCATGCCGTCCTGCTGGTCTTGGTCTCGTTGCGCCGATATGGAAACCTTTGCCTAATGCCTCGGGACTCCTCGCCTACGCTTCCCCCTTGAGCACCAAAGAGGAAACAAGACATTGCGCGCGCTGGCGCCCGCCTGGTGCCAGTAGTCATGGCTTGCCTCATAGAAACCTCGCGAGGTGTCCCTCGCCTTGATCTCTCCGCTCCTCGTGAGCCGGCCTGGTGAGGCCACCCCTAAGGAGGTCTTACGTCGTCCGCCTCGCGGGGCTTTGCCCCTCGCGAGGGTCTTGAGTGTTTGCTGGTGAAGATGGGCCGTATAGGGCCGCTGGTAGAGCCACGCTGTGGGCCGCAGGCAGGCAAGTCTGGGGACCCCCGTTCCCAGGATGCCGACAGACGGTTTCTTTCTCTTCTCTTGGTGCTCTGTTCTGAGGAAGAAGAAGAAGCAGGGGAAGGGAGAGGATGGCGGCAGCAAGGGTGGAAGAGGGAAACCCTAGGAGAGGAGCGGGGTGGTCTTATAGGAGGGCTAGGCCACGGTGGCCATGTTCGCCCCGGTTGCAAAGTTACTGTGAGAGAGAGGGAGGCGTGAGCTGGAAGAAAAACGAGGGCCACGGGAGACTGGCAGGCGGGCCCGACGTGCGTGTCCTGTGTGGATTACCATGGGAGGCGGCGAAGTAGGTTTGGGAGCTGGTATTTGGGCTCTTTCTTCTTGGCGTTTGGACCGAAAGGAAGTTGGCTGCTGTATTTGTTGGGCTGCTCTTGCTCTTTCTTTCCCTTTAGTCCATTGGACGGAAATAAAATAAAAGAAATGCACAGGTGGGTGGCAGAGGGAAGAAGCTAAAAAGAGAATTAATAGGGGATCCTGGAATTTAGCCATAATAGAATAAATTGGTTTGGGTATTTTTAGAGGTAGAGACATAATTCAAGGTTGAATTAAATTCAAACATGAGCCCATTTTGGAACCCAAACAAATCAAGCCCAAAAGAGCTGAAATTTGACAGAGAGGTTGTTGACATGGTGTAAGATTTACAGAAAATAAGTGAAAATTTTCCTACGACAGGAAAATGCCACTTGCAATAAATGGGTGAGAATTGAAAGGAAGAAGCTAGTGATGGGGTGTTGCACTTGATGATGGTTTAGATGGAAAGGGAAAGATGAAACAACAAAGAAGATGAGGAGAGGGAGTTCACAAAGATAACAAGCACACAACAAATATGCACACTACAAAGATGATCATGATGCAATAAAATGACACGAGGCATATCAAATCATGAAGCATAGAACAAAGCAAGTGAGACGACCATGGCAACAAACAAGGATGGCACAATGCAATATAATAAAAGATGAACATGATGCAAAAAGCAAAATAACAATGGCACTCAACAGGATCATGGTATGCATCATAGTATTATTGAAATGACATATGAAACTCATGCATAACATCTGGGTTGTTACAACCCGTTACTTAAGTCTCCTTTGGTGGTGAAGATGATAATGGTGGTGGTGATGAGGTAGTAACGAGCTTATCCTCCGGCTTCGATGGTAGCGGCTCACCATCATAAGAGGAAGCACGAGTCTCATGAGTCCTGCAACTAAACTCATACCTTTAAATCATGCCTCATATTCAAAGACTTGTGTCGGCGTTCTAGGAATGGGGGTCCCCAGACTTGCCTACCTGCAGCCCACAGCATGGCCAAGCAGCAGGCCGTACGGCCCATCTTCGTCAACAAGGCACCCAAGACCCTCGCAAGGGTCCAAGCCTCGCAAGGCAGACGAGGCAAGACCTCCTATAGAGTGTCCTAGCCAGGCAGGCTCACGAGGAGCGGAGATATCAAGGCAAGGCAAACCTCACGAGGCTCTCATGACGTGAGCCATGACGAACGGTGCCAGGCGGGCGCCGATGGTGCTAAGGTGGCCAGCGCAGGCGAAGAGTACCGAGGCATCAGGCAAAGGTTGCCATATTGGTGCAACAAGACCAAGACCAGGAGGACGCCAAGGCGGAGGTCATCGTGGAGCCCAAGACGGTGTCACCCCAGAGCTTTTCGCAGGAGAAGACCGCTTTTGTTAGGATAGCTTGTACTAACTGTCCCCCTTCAAATTTGCCCGCCATTGTTGGCTCCCTTCCCGCTCTATATTTGGGAAGAGGACCAGGGCCTCTATAAATAGGACTAGCCACCACAGTAGGAGGCAACTGATCCCGAACTAGTTCAGATCATCCTCAAGTACACAAGCACAAGAACACCTCAACCTCAGGAGGCTGTTCTTCCCTTGTACTATTCATCATCAGCCCAAGAGGCAATCCACCACCACCACACTGGAGTAGGGTATTACACCACAACGGTGGCCCGAACCAGTATAAACCCCGTGTCTTTCTGTGTTGCAAGTTCATCGAGTTCATCCGCGAGATATTAGCGAGCTAGAGCGTAGATTGGTAGGAGGGAGAGACTTCGCGCGCACCCCAGTGTTCGAACCTTAAGGGTTTGCCGAAACCCCACATCTAACATTTGGCGCGCCAGGTAGGGGTGCGCCGGAGCTTCTTCTCCGCCAGTCAGCTCTCCGATGCTCACTGGCTACGATGTTTGGCGACCCAAGGGCCATCTCCGACCGCTGGGCAGCCTGGCCGGCCCGGACAACGCCGCCTGCCCATGAAGGTCTCGACCCCGCACTCCAAGCGGCACAGGTGCCACCAAGGTCCGCCGGGCGCGGACAGCACGGCCAGGCGTCATCCACACTCACCCCACAGCAAGTATGAGCCGCGGCAAGAGCGGTGAGTCACGCCGCAGCAACAGCGCCGCACTCACGGCGGGAGCAAGCAAACATGCGGGCGGCACTCACGGTGGCAAGGGAGCTGCTGCGATGCAGGCTAATGGAGAGCGGTCGGGACACGCTGCTTGAGCATGTTGCTGAGCTGCTGGACGCAGCAGCGTCGCGAGCACCACCCTGCTTCTATCAACTCCCCCAGGCCACTGCAGGGCCGCACGGCGAACCTCACCACATCCGCGCGCCATCAACTATGCATGGGGGCTTCATCAACATCAGCAAGGCCCGCGGCATAGGGGGATCCAACTCCCCCATGCCGCCGTCGACAAGCACGAGTGCAAGCATCACCCCCATGGTCCCGGCTGGATGGCGTATTGTCATCCCCAGGATGCCATCATGGGCGGAGCAACATGGAGCGTGGGGCACCACGGCGAGTTGTTTGGGGTGACGGCCCCGGAAGCCCACGTGCCCCGCATGATGGGTACGCACCAGAGGACGACATCGGCTCATTCTTTGGAGAAGATTGGGGAGAGGGGGCGCTAGGAGCCGAAGCCTTCCAAGAACCAACGGAGAACCACAACAATCGCGCCAGTAGCAGCAATTACAGGGTACCACTTGTCTCTCAGGAACAGGCTTATGCTAACCATGGACTGCAGATGAACCAGGTTGCAGCGTCGATCGACGACCCAGGCACGGCGGCACCCGTTCCAACAAGGGAGACACGCTGGGGGCCACCGAGAGGGAGCCAGGAGCAAGGCCCCTCCCCGCGGCGCGCGACGCCTGACGACACCCGGAGGTAGGCCCTCTGCCGGGGAGGCCTCGACAACCCTTCCCCCGACACAGGACCTATGGTCGCCGAGGGAACCGATGGCGTCCTCTTTCCCTCCTTTGTGTCGTCCTGGTGACCGGTCGGCTCAGAGGAGGTCAAGGGTGGCGCAAGGCGGGGCCCTCGTCTGGCGATATGAAGCAAGGCCGGTACCTGTGAAGAAGGCCCAGTGCCTGTGAAGCTCGCCGCCCGTGACACTCTCACGTAATAATGAGTTGGGGTTGTACACGCCCCGGAGTCTCCGCAGTGCCGGCCTCAGGCCCTGGGGCTCCCTTCCACGCCTAGTGGCAGCACTTAGCTCCGCGCTAATCAGAAGACATTAAGACCAGAAGACTAGACTAGGTGCCAGACGCGGCCTTTTGCTTTGGATCTCTCTCTTTCTGTAGCTTTGCCTTCTAGATTTGGATTTGAGTTGAAGCTGAGTTTTATTGATGCGCGCGGGGGGAGCCTTTTCTCGTTTGAGCAATTCCTTGCCTTCTGGATCTTGTTTTGTCTGGGACTCATGTCCGTCGCCTTTCCCTCACAAGCTCCTCGTGAGCGGACTGCGCAAAGCACGCGCACGCCAAGCATGTGCTAACACTGCAACTGGTGCTCACCTCTCGTGGGGCCCCATCCGACGGGGCGACGAGCTTCGCAAGGTTCTCAAGAACTCGACACCCCCAAAGCTGGCGCTGATCAAGGTAAACCAAGGCAGAAAACTCGCATCAGGATTCACAAGTTCACAAGGACACAAGCTCACATCGCATGGGAAGTAAAAGCTGCAATTTGCTTAAATGAGGGGCTCCCCTCTCAAAACGCTCTTACAAGTTCCCAAAGGCCACGCCTGAGTTTTTGTGCAGGAAGAAATGACAGGAGAACAAGGTATTAGCCAGAAATGTCGCACTCTGCATCGCCCGCAGACGTGTCACTCGCGTCGACGTCGTCTTCATCGGCATCATCACCCCCGTCGCCATCGTCGACCACGCCGCCTTCGTCCGCGACGACCACCACCGCAGCATCCTCCGAGGCGAAGGCCCTGACCAATGCGTCCACATGGTCCTCAACCCAGCGCGCTAGGTCACCCCAGACAGCCGTGGGTACGGGGTCAATGGCGGCGTCAAAGTCAAAGTTGGGGTCGGCATTCAGGAGGTGGCTAAAGACACGCGAGAAAGCATGCTCAAGCAAGCCATGCCCCTTTCCTCCAAAAGCTGGCGAGCTCTGGCAGATCGAGCCTTCGGGCGCGTCACCACCTCGGTGAAGAAGGTCAGGTGGCTGGCATAGTCATTTGAGTGAGGGGTCGGCGCCTCAACGTCGCAGATGTGGCCCAGTGCGATATTGGCCATGTTCCGGAGATCCTGAAGCATAGGGGCATGCTCGCGCTCCAGCGTTCGACGTTGGAGCACCTCCTCTGTGTTCTGCCTCACAACGGCTTCTGCGTCATCAACCCACCTCCGGAGGGAACGCAGCTCGGCACGGGCGGAGGCCAAGTCCGACTGCACCGTGACCAGGGCAGCGGCCGTGGCTTCCGCGCGCCTCACAGCCTCGTCCAACCTGGGCCTTAGGGCAGTGGCCCTGCCCTCATCCTCCACGCCCGCGAGCTTCAGCTTCAGGTCGTACCTGCCCTCCAGGTCCGCACGAACCTTGGCCACCTGGCGGTTCACCTCCTCCTCAACTCCAGCCTCGCGAGCCCCGACGACGTCTTCTGCTTGGGCAACTTGATGCTCCCTCGTCTCCAGTTGCTCGACCTCGCGGCTACGCACCATGGCGTCCAGGGCCAGCGCCTCCTCACGCTTCGGGACCTCCTCTTCCTCCGCGGGTGTCCCCCTCAGCGACGCAAGAGCGGCCTTGTGCGCCTCCACTTGCTGCTCAAGAGACGCACTCCCGGCCTGGAGCTCCACGCGCGCTTCTCCGCGGCCTCACGACGGCGATCAGCATCGCGAGCCTCTTCCAAGGCTCGTGAGGGGGCTTCGTGAGAAACCTTGAGAGACGCCTCGGCCTTCGCGTTCTCAAGGTCACGCTGATAGCGGCCGAGGTTGATGGCCACCTTCAGCTTGCGCCGCTCCTCTGCCAGCCGGAGACCTTCAGCCTCAAGACGCGAATCGACACTCGCGAGCTCTTCACCAAGTCGGCTCATCGCGTTCATCGCCTCCTGGAAGAGCTCATGGAGAACCACGCTCCGCCCGCGTTCAAGCTCGAACGCCCGGCCTTCTTCGTCCTCCACCTCGGGGACTACGGGCAGGGCGCCAAGTGGCGCGCCACCCCTCGGCAGGGGGCTGGGGGCTAGCGCTACACTCGACACCAGCCCGTCCTCGCGAGAAGCCAAGCCGGCTGGGGCTCGCTGCTCGAAGAGGAGCCAAAGATCGAAGCCAACAAGTTGCCGTCAAGGACCGGCGGAGGAGTCTTGGGCACGCCTGCCAAGCTCCACGCCAGACCAAGGGGGAGGAGCGACGAGGACGCAGGTTTAGCTTGCCAGGAAGGCAGAAATGCCCCTTCAACCAATCCTGCTCCAGGGGCAACCAGCGGACTCAGAGCGCTCTAGGCCGGCGGAAGAGTTAAGGAAGAAGGAGGCCGTTTCTCAGGAGACTCAGCAGCCTCAGTGGAAGGAGCCTGAAGATCAAGGCCAAGAAGAAAGCAGCACACAGAGAGCCACAGCGGTACGATACTTACACGTCAATGGCGATGTACTTCCTCTGCTTCAGCGGTTCAAAGATGTTGCTGCCGCTGGGAGATCCTTTCCTCTTGTGGAGCTCCTCGAAGTCCACACAAAGACGACCGAAATGCTGGACATGACTGCCGGTGCGCAGCGGGGCCGAAGAAGATCTTGGAAGAATATCTTCAGGGGTGCCCGGTTGCGGAGAACAGCTGGGCACCGTTTCACCACGACCTCCCGAGGCTCCTGGAGCCTTGGCCTCGAAAGTCGCATGCAACGTCTCCTCAGCAACCGACGCCTCAGGAGGGGAGTGGCAGGCCCCTGAGGATGATGCCGCAGGATCACCAGTCGGCACGTGCTCCTCAAGACTGAGCCGCGGCCTCCGAGCCTCGAGCTTCGCCCACCTGCACCGTTACTTGGGGCGAGCTCAGCATCAGGGGCAAGGAAGGGAACCACGATGACGGGGTTCTCACGAGGCCCCTCCAGGCCGATCGGCCGCGGCCCCCATTCATCAAAGAGAGGCATGCCCTTTACAAATTCATCCTTATTCTTCCAGCGGTAGAGCAGGCAGTTCTTCCCAGGCAGTTTGGCCGGCAGAAAGACACCCGTCAGGACCTTGAGCATTGTTCACCGCGTCTCGAGGAGGAGCCCGGACACCTGAAACCTCTCGTGGTCCTGGCTGCTGAGCAAGGTCCACATTGGGTGAGAATGGCGCTGAAGCGGAGCGACCCGGCGTTGGATGAATTCCTTCACCACCATTGGTGCAGTTACGCCGCGATCTTTCAGCAACCTCAACCTGAGCCAGACGTAGGCAAGGCCGGGGCTCGCGAGCCACTGATGGCTCCAGCCGGAGTTAGGAACAGTGGGCCCTGACGGAGCCTGAAGCAGAGGACTTAGCACACCGGCATCGACAAACACCCATCGAATCTGGAATTCGCTCGTGGATGGAGGAAGCTCGAAATCGACCCCCTCGCCCGCCGTCGCAGCCACGGCCTGGAAGCTCACACAGCCCGAGCATTGCTGAGGGTCGGCCAGATGCAATGAGAAGAAGTGACGGAGGAGAGCCACCGAAGGAGCGATGCCCACCATGGCTTCGCACACGAAGGCGAAGACAGCAAGAAGAGTCACAGACTGAGGGTCGAGATGCAGCATGTGGATCTGATAATGCTCAAGCACAACATTGAAGAAGGCGGAGAAGGGAGGAATCAGGCCAGCCCAGAGGTCATCTATGAAGATTGGGACCTCGGTGACCGTCTGAGGCGTGCGAGTGCGAGACACGGGCCAAGCCACCATCTCCCCCACTCATTGAAGCTGGAAGCAAGCATCGGGTGCACCTTGTCCATGGCCTCGTCATTGAGCACCCGAGACCGGCCGAGCGCCGGCGCAAAGAACAGAGGCGCAGCTGGAAGAGATAGAGGACTCTTCCCCATCTCAGCTTGTTTCAGCGCCATGATAATGGAGTAGGCGGAGCGCAAGTCAGATTGGAGAAGAGAAGCAGAGCCACAAGGAAGCAGGGGAATTGGGGAAGCGAGGCGCAGGAGGCGGAGAAATAACTGTGTAGGCCGCAGGGGCCTCATAGCCATGCGGATTCAAAGGCAGCGTGGGGAAGCGGAGACGCCCAGGTCCAATCAACCGCCACACGTTGACCGAGGCCGCATGCTTTTGGGGCCCGCGGTGCTCCGAACATGGCCCTTGGCTTCGCCACGAAGCCAAGCATGAGCGCACCTTGGGACCGGGGGCTACTGTCGGCATTCTAGGAACATGGGTCCCCAGACTTGCCTGCCTGCGGCCCACAGCGTGGCCAAGCAGCAGGCCGTACGGCCCATCTTCGTTAACAAGGCACCCAAGAACCTCGCGAGGGTCCAAGCCTCACGAGGCGGACGACGCAAGACCTCCTCTAGAGTGGCCTAGCCAGGCAGGCTCACGAGGAGCAGAGATATCAAGGCAAGGCAAACCTCACGAGGCTCTCGTGACGTGAGCGATGACGAACGGTGCCAGGCGGGTGCCAGGCGGGCGCCGGTGCGCTCAGCGTCCTTATTTCCTCTTTGGTGCTAAGGAGGAGGCGAAGAGTACCGAGGCATCGGGAAAAGGTTACCATATTGGTGCAACGAGACCAAGACCAGTAGGACGGCAAGGCGGAGATCATCGTGGAGCCCAAGACGGCGTCACCCCAGAGCTTTTCGCAGGCGAAGATCGCTTTTGTCAGGATAGCTTGTACTAGTTGTCCCCCTTCAAATTTACCCGCCGTTGTTGGCTCCCTTCCCGCTCGATATTTGGGAAGAGGACCAGGGCCTCTATAAATAGGACTAGCCACCACAGTAGGAGGGAACTGACCCCGAACTAGTTCAGATCATCCTCAACTACACAAGCACAAGAACACCTCAACCTCAGGATGTTGTTCTTCCCTTGTACTGTTCATCATCAGCCCAAGAGGCAATCCACCACCACCACACTGGAGTACAGTATTACACCACAACGGTGCCCCGAACTAGCATAAACCTCATGTCTTTCTGTGTTGCAAGTTTGTCGAGTTCATCTTTGAGATCTTAGCGAGCTAGAGCGTAGATTGGTAGGAGGGAGAGACTTCGTGCGCACCCCAGTGTTTGAACCTTAAGGGTTTGCCCGAACCCCACATTCGACAACTTGATTTTGGAGATCACATATTTGGCTTTGCAGAAAATTGATTTGCTCGTTGTGGGTGTTGATGATGTCCTTCAGGGACCAGCCATCCACCTTGTGATCACGGGTGAAATCCGTAATCATGAGGTGATTGGTACTGAGCCCATGTTCCACCATCCCCTTGCACTTGAAGACCTCCTTCTCCATAGCTTCGAGCCTGACCTCCATGGTTCCAGTCTGTCGGATTTCGGGTTTCGGCCAAACCCTTGAGGTTCGAACACTTGGGTGCGCACGAAGATCTCTCTCTCCCTAGATCCCTCTCGTGAAAATCGCAAGGCCTAGCTCGGCAAACCCAAAGAACGAGAGACACAAGAGTTTGTACTGGTTTGGGCCACCGATGTTTTGTAATACCCTACTCCAGTGTGGTGTGGTGGATTGCCTCTCAGGCTGAGGATGAACAGTTACATGGGAAGAACAGCCTCCTAAGGAGAGGTGCTCTTGTGCTTGGTGAACTTGTGTGGCTGAGGATGATCTGAATGACCCCCCTTTGCTACGATGGTGGCTATGTATGGAATGGCTCTGATCCAAGATTAGATCAATTGCCTCCTGTGGTGGTGGCTAGTCCTATTAATAGAGGCCCTGGTCTTCTCCCCAAATATTGAGCGGGAAGGGATGCCACAACGGCCAATTTGAAGGGGGACAGCTAGTACAAGTTATCCTGACTAAAGGTGGTCTTCGCTGCCTAAAGGCTCCGTGGTGACACCGCCTTGGGCTCCACGGTGACCTCCGGCCCCTATTGTCCTCTGCTGGTCTTGGTCTTGTTGCACCTATATGGAAACCTTTGCACGATGCCTCGGGACTCCTCGCTGCGCTTGCCTCTTTAGCACCAAAGAGGAAACGAGGGGCCATACAAGACCGGGCGCCTCGCCAGCTCCAGTCGTCATGGCTTACGCCACACGAACCTCGTGAGGTACCCTTTCCTTGATCTCTCCGCCCCTCACGAGCCAGCCTAGTGAGGCTGCTCGCGTGGAGGTCTTGTGTCGTCCGCCTCGCAAGGCTTTGCCCCTCACGAGGGTCTTGATTGTTTGCTGGTGAGGATGGGCCGTACGGGGCCGCTGGTGGAGCCGCGCTGTGGGCCGCAGGCTGGCAAGTCTGGGGACCCGCTGTCGGTGTCAAAACCGGCGGATCTCGGGTAGGGGGTCCCAAACTGTGCATCTAAGGATGATGGTAACAGGAGACGGGGGACACAATGTTTACCCAGGTTCAGGCCCTCTCTATGGAGGTAAAACCCTACTTCCTGCTTGATTGATCTTGATGAATATGAGTATTACATGAGTTGATCTACCACGAGATCGTAGTGGCTAAACCCTAAAAGTCTAGCTTGTATGACTATGGTTATCTCCCCCTCCAGACTAAGTCCTCCGGTTTATATAGACACCGGGAGGACCTAGGGTTACACAAGGTCGGTTACAAAGAAAGGAATCTACATATTTGATCGCCAAGAAAGGAATCTACATATTTGATCGCCAAGCTTGCCTTCCACGCCAAGGAGAGTCCCATCCGGACACGGGTAAAGTTTTCGGTCTTTGTATCTACACAACCCATCAGTCCGGCCCATGGCTATCAGGTCGGACACCCGAGGACCCCTTAGTCCAAGACTCCCTCAGTAGCCCCCGAACCAGTCTTCAATGATGAGGTGTTCGGCTCATAAATTGTCTTCGACATTGCAAGGCGGGTTCCTCCACCGATGACTTCCAAGTAGTGTATTCGGCCTTCCATTTAACGTCGTACCCCTCGGTTTTTATATATTAACAACTTCAGCTTCCACGTGTCGAGCGAATGCGAGAGGTCAGGGTATTTTCGCACATAACACCCGACTATGCAAGGGATAGCGTCTATTTAAAGAGATTGGATCTCAGATCCATTTGACACGTCGCGGAAGAAAAATCCTCAAAGATCGCCAGGAAAGAACGCTCCAACATGTCGAGCATTCCCTGCTCCTCCTCCCATCCCTGCGGCCCAGAAAAAGGCGAGGACGAGTGGGAGAAGTGCTCTGTATCCCATAGTCATCTGGAGAAGCTGCAAATAGAGGGGTTTCTCCCCCCTGCGGATCTGGTCACTGTTCGAGCAGGGTTGGCCTCCTTCAATGGCTAAACCCAGGCAGAGGATTTCCCCAATCCATTCGGGGGGAACGAGTGTGTTTTGTCCCCTATCTACTAAGGGGCGTGGGATTTCCAATTCATCCATTCCTCCGAGGGCTTCTAGAATATTATGGCCTCCAGCTGCACAAGTTTACTCCAGCCTCCATCGTGCATATTGCGGGTTATGTCGCTTTATTCGAACTATTCCTGGGTTGTGAGGCCCATTTTGAACTGTGGAGAGAGTGATTCTGCCTTGTCGCGCGTAACCACGAGGGATCAGTATTCAAAGTGGGCGGAGCCGAAATATGGCGCATTGCTGAGACCGGATACCTATCCAGCACACCGAAGAAGCCATCTGAAGAGTGAACTTCCAATTAGTTCTACATCGAGGACGTCGTACTTCCTGACCCTGTCCGGAGGGGTCTTCCCGAGTTCACAAGTGTTCCTTTGAAGAAACGCCACAACTGGCACCCTCGAAGCCTCGAGGAGGAAGATAGTGCGGAAGTCTGCCAACTCTTGAGCAAGATAAAGATGCTCACCCAGTCCGGATATATGATAGTCGAAGTAATGGCGACCTCCATAGTGCAGGGGGTCCAGCCACTCCAATACAGAGGACTTCCTATGTGGCACTACAATGGGGAAGATGACGCCTCCCGCTGCGGCAGGAAGGGTCCGGACACCCCTGCCGCCCTGGCCAAAATATTGGCCGAACTGTTCAAAGGGGAGGAAGAGGAGTTCCTGCGCATCAAGCATAGGGAAGGATATTCTATGTACATTCCTCCTAGCTGGGTAAGCTCCCAACTCCTCTGCTCTACTCATTCCACTCCCTGAGCTACGTTCAATGAACATTAATTTGACCATTTGTAACACCACTGGCGAAAGATTTCCGAGGGGCTTTACAGCCCCGCCCCGCAGCCCGAGGGCCACAATCGGGACCTTGACCCCGGATTCGAAGAGGATCCGGATATATTCATGGCGCTCGAGAATGGGGTGTTTTACCAAACGAGCTACGACGACACTGAAGTAGCCATCATCGCTGATTATCCCGGTCTTCTCCCCGCTTCACAAGTAAGTAATCAGGAGACACCATGTCCAAAAGAGTTCTCTCATTCTACCTCACCCACCGCACCGTCCTGTGCTTCAAAGGGGAGGCGCTCAAAGCGCCATGCTACTCCAAGAGTGATTCCAAAGAGAGCGGCTCCCGTACTGGGCAAGCCTTCGAAGAGGAAGGCGAACGAAGACACGGTCGGGCCCTCATCAAAGAGGTACCAGCTCGCAAGTATGTTTTTGTTTAATAGTCGCATCCAACTGTGACTTTCATGTTCGTCATGTATCAGGAAAAGAGTTCGTCGGACTGTGTCTGGGGATCCGGCCCGTTATACTCCCGATAGCCAGGATCCGGCCCCAGTCGAGGAGCCGAGGGCCGATATGGGAGTGACGTCGCACTGTCCTTCAGCTGAAAGCTCGGAAGATATGTTCGTCACCAACTCAGAGGTGGAGAGCGCCATGAATCACTAGCGCCGAAGGGCCATTTTACGAGGCCCTCGCTTATCGGACGAGGCTTTTAATGCCTTCAGCTCGGCTGATGCCTACATCCGAGCTGCTCGAGATGGGCTTAGCAGAGCCACAAAGCAGCATTTAAAAGATGCGTAGGTAAATTTACGTGTTTGAATATGATAATCATATGCCTGTAGCCCCCGAGACTTAAAGTAGTTGGTACAACTAATTTGATGATCGCTGTATAAGCACGTTCTTTCTGAGATGAACGACCTGCTAGCCCAAGAGCTAGACAAGTGTCGGACACAGTTAACTGCGGTTACTACCAAACTGGAAAAATCCAAGAAGGCGTCTGCAGGTAATATTTCCCTCCATCGAGAAATAGTAATTGTATAGTAGCTGTGTTAACACTGCAACTTATCAGGATCGTCAGATCATCTGGAGGAGAAAGAGTCGAAAAGACTACATGCCGCAGGCGAGTGGGTGCTGGCCCGAGTCAGACAGGAGAAAAACAAACTTCAAGATTCAAACACCCAGCTGGGCGAACAAAAGGATAACAAAAGGCTGCGAGGCGGCATATTCAGTATGTGGCTGAACTATATCTTATAGTAAGTTGGAAATAACAGGGCCTGACAGAGTTATGTTTGCAGGTATGCTGACCGGTCGTCCCGAAGAGGAGATGTTCGGATTCTCGGGCAATCTGCTACAAGAGCTGTCGCGCATGCATGAGCAAGCTTGGCAGGCGATACGAAGCGTTTCCATGGCCTTGTGGCCATCTGCCTCTCCTCCAGGAAAGATGGAGGAGCTCCTAGAGCTATTCAAGGGAGCGTGGCAGTTGCCTGTCGGGAAAGTGCGCGAGAGGCCTGGGCATGGTGAAAACACGGTACACGAAGCTTGATCCGTATCATATGGCTCGGGTCGGACCTCTAGGGTCAGATGGGAAAGAAGTTCCTGTTAGTTTGGTATATGACCAAGTAAAAGTAGCCGCCAAGTTTTCCCAGCAGGATTGTAAGTTAGATAGCATGCTGGACGGTATAGAGGAGGAAATGTTTGTGTCCAAGTTACTGTGTATTTCCTTCTAGCTGAATTGTAAAATGATTGTCATGGCAGAAATTTTCGATTCAACCTCTGGACCCGAAGCTGCAGAGTGTTTCCGAATACTATTACGGCGAAATAGACTGGTGTATGCTTGGAAACCAGGCGTAGGGGTCATAGTTGCTTGAACAGACAAGTTGTATCCGGCTAGTTATGCTATATTACATTAAGATTGTAAGAAACATCTTCTAGAGAGAATAGTTCCGTTAAGGGTTCCTTTCCCTGTGTATGCATGTGTTAATGCGCATGTCCGAACTGTGATTGAAGAATCACAGTATGTTTTAACTTCTGGGGGTTCACAATGTAGTAAATGCAGAAAACATCTTTAGTCCACCAACCGAATATTCCCTTAAGAACGCTAGCTTTTGGCTTCACCCAGTCTGAGGTACACATTGGGATGACCCGGCAGTAACAATCGCAGAGGTGCTCCCTTTATGCCCTAGCCGAACTAACGGGAACGTATGGCATAAGCACAGGAGCCAGGCAACCCAACTTGGCCAGAACTTAAGTGATATCGATGCATATAATGGCGAAGAAAAGGGACATATGAAAAAACGCATATGTAATGGCTTGATGCTCGGAAAATAATAACAAGCTTATGTCCAAGAAGCCCCCCAGGTATGATGGACGTACATATTGAAGTATGTGTATGTTACCAATGCGCGGTTGAGCCGCACGAAAAGCTTTGACGCTAAAAAAGAAAGGGGAAAAGGCAAAAAGAGAGGAAAAACAAAAGGAACATTAGGGAGAAGGAGACAAATAAAGAATTCGGCGCTAAGCATAGAATCTTCGGAGTATGGCTACGTTCCAAGGGTTCGGCTCTAAGCGATTATCAGATGCATCATGCAGGCGGTACGCTCCTCCAGTGAGAACTTCGTCAATGATGAAGGGACCTTCCCATTTGGGCTTGAGTTTGTCCTTTTTCTTCTCCGGCAAGCGTAGAACGAGTTCGTGAACATTGTAAGTCTTGGCCCGTACTTCTCTGCTTTGATATCTGCGGGCCTGTTGTTGATAAGATGCGGAACGGGTTTTTGCAACGTCGCGCTCCTCCTCCAGGGCGTCTAGGCTGTCCTGTCGATCGAGCTCTGTTTCTCTCTCTTCATACATGCGCACTCGAGGTGAGTCATGAATAATGTCACAGGGCAACACCGCCTCTGCGCCGTACACCATGAAGAATGGTGTGTATCCGGTAGTGTGATCGGGCGTGGTCCGCAGCCCCTAGAGTACGAAGTCGAGCTCCTCAACCCAGTCCTTGTCTGATTCCTTCAAAGATCGCACCAGCCTGGGTTTGATGCCGCTCATAATAAGAACATTGGCCCATTCGACTTGACTGTTTGTTTGCGGGTGATAGACGGAGGCGTAATCGAGCTTAATGCCCATATTGGTGCACCAATTTTTCACCTCATCGGCTGTAAAGTTGGAGCCGTTATCAGCGATGATGTTGTGTGGAACACCATAGTGGTGTACAACGCCGGATATAAAGTCTATCACTAGTCTGACCTCGGCCGTTTTAACTGGTTTGGTCTCTATCCACTTCGTGAATTTATCCACCATGACCAACGGATATTTTTTCTTATGGCTTCCTCCTTTAAGGGGTCCGGCCATATCAAGCCCCCAGACCGCGAAAGGCCAAGTGATGGGGATTGTTTGCAGAGCGGTGTGTGGCATATGGCTCTGATTAGCGAAAAGCTGGCATCCGAAGCAACGTCTGCTCGGGCCGTCGGCCAATAAAAACATGTACAAAAGACCTTGCTAACAAGGGCCCGAGCCGCGACATGGTGGCCGCTGAGACCAGCATTATTTTTAGCCAGGAGCTGCCGCCCCTCCTCCTCGGAGATACATCTTAATTTGAAGGACTCCGGTAGCACTTTTCTTGTAGAGCTCTCCGTCGTGAACCTTGTAGGCCTTCGAAAGCCGGACAATGCGGCGGGCCTCGTTCTGATTCTCAGGGAGTTCCTTCCTATTAAGGAAGGCCAAGTAGGGTTCAGTCCATGGGGCAATTACTGCCATAATGAGATGGGCCGACGGTGTTATTTTGGTGGCTGAGCTCCCGATGATAGCGGTGTGTTCGGAATCTGGGGTTGTGTTCAGGTCCGGACTGGTGTCGTTGCTCTCCCCTTGCCACACCACGGATGGCTTAAAAAGCCTTTCCCGAAAGATGTTAGGTGGGACGGGGTCGCATTTGGCGTTGATGCGAGCGAGGACATCCGCCGCTTGATTACTTTCTCGAGCCACATGATGAAACTCGAGCCCCTCGAACCGAGCCGACATTTTTAGGACGCCATTCCGATAAGCCACCATCTTCGGATCTTTGGCGTCAAAATCTCCGTTTATTTGAGATATTGCGGTGTTTGAGTCCACACGCACTTCTAGGCGTTGTATGCCCATGGAGACGGCAATCCAAAGACCATGCAATAAGGCCTCGTATTCGGCTGCGTTGTTGGAGTCTGTATAATATCTAGAATACGTACTGGACTACATCTCCAGTCGGGGGCGTTAAAACGACACCCGCTCCTAATCCTGCCAGCATTTTGGAGCCATCGAAATACATGACCCAGTTGGAATATGTGCCGTACTCCTTAGGGAGTTCCACCTCTGTCCATTCGGCGATGAAGTCCGCCAATTCTTGGGATATAATGGCTCGATGTGGTTTGTATGTTATGTCGAATGGAAGGAGCTCAATGGCCCATTTGGCAATCAGGCCCGTAGCATCGCGGTTGTTTATTATATCATTGAGTGGTACTTCGGAAGCCACCGTGATCGAACACTCTTGAAAATAGTGTCGCAGCTTCCGGCATGCCATAAAGACCGCGTATGCTATCTTTTGATAATGAGGACCGGGATTTGCATGGTGTGAGAACAGTGAATATGTAATACACAGGCTTCTGAAGCAGGAACTTGTGTCCGACCTGCTCTCGCTCAACAACGAGTAGGGCCCTCACCACCTGGTGTGTTGCCGATATGTATAATAGCATGGGTTCGCCCACATTTGGCGTGGCCAGGATTGGGTTGCTCGCTAGGAGGGCTTTTATTTCTTCCAGTCCGGCCGTTGCCGCATCCATCCACTCGAAGTGATAGGTGCACCGGAGTAAGAGGTATAGTGGCAATGCCTTTTCTCCCAATCTGGAGATAAAGCGGCTTAACACTGCCACACATCCGGCCAGTTTTTGGACCAGTTTAAGGTCTGTTGGTGTAGCCAATTGCGACAAAGCTCAGATTTTGGCTGGATTTGCTTTGATTCCTCTGCTGGAAACAATGAAGCCCAACAATTTTCCGGCGGGGACGCCGAAAACACATTTTTCTGGATTGAGCTTAATGTCGTATGTACGGAGGTTGTCGAATGTAAGATGTAAATCGACTATTAGCGACTCGACATGCCTTGTCTTAATGATGACGTCGTCCACATATGCTTCTACTGTCTTGCCGATCTGCTTTTCCAGGCATGTTTGAATCATGCGTTCGTAAGTGGCGCCCGCGTTTTTGAGCCCGAAAGGCATAGTGTTGAAGTAGAAATCCCGTATGGGTTAATGAATGTCGTTGCGGCTTGATCGGACTCCTTCATCTTGATCTGATGGTATCCTGAGTATGCATCGAGAAAACACAGTGAGTCGTGTCCTGCGGTTGCGTCGATCATTTGATCGATCCGGGGGAGTGGGAAGGGATCCTTAGGGCAGGCCTTCTTGAGGTCTTTGAAATTGACACAAAGGCACCAGGATTTATCCTTCTTTGGTACCATCACCAGGTTTGCTATCCAGTCCGGGTGTTTTATTTCTCTGATCAATCTGGCTTTGAGTAACTTGGCTAGCTCTTCTCCCATAGCTTGTCGTTTGGGTTCGGAAAAACGCCGCAGTGTTTGTTTGACCGGTTTATATCCCTTTATGATATTGAGGCTGTGTTTGGCTAGCCTGCGTGGGATTCCTGGCATGTCAGAAGGTTGCCAGGCGAATATGTCCCAATTCTCGCACAGGAACTTTCGTAACGCGGCATCGACCGTTGGGTCGAGTTGTGCCCCAATAGATGCTGTCTTGTTGGGGTCCGTTGGATGGACTTGGAATTTGACTAATTCTTCTGTTTGTTTGAAGGAGGTGGACTTGGGTCATTTGTCTAGGATCACATCGTCCCTATCCACCATAGAGCGCAATGCGGTTAGTTCTTTGGCCGCGAGGGCTTTAGATAATGCCTCGAGGGCCAGGGATGCGGTTTTGTTTTCGGCGCGGACTGCTATGTCCGGATCACTGATAAGAGTGATTATGCCGTTGGGCCTGGGCATCTTGAGCTTCATGTACCCATAATGATGTATAGCTTGGAAGCGTGTAAAAGCTTCTCGCCCCAGCAGGGCGTGATTTCCGCTGTTGAAAGGGGCCACTTGGAAGGTTATTTCTTCGGACCGATAATTCTCCGATGTGCCGAATACCACGTCAAGTGTGACTTTTCCCACACACTGCGCCTCCCGACTGGGAATGATTCCTCGGAAGGACGTGCTGCTTTGCTTGATGCGGCTCCTGTCTATTTCCATCTTGTGGAGTGTATCCTCGTAGATGAGGTTTTGTCCGCTGCCGCCGTCCATGAGAACCTTGGTGAGCCGAAAGCCATCCACAATTGGACTGAGAACCAAGGCGGCCGGTACTCGGACTGCTCTGTTTTTTGGTTCATCACTGGCAATAAAAGTTATAGCTGTGTCGTTCCAAGGGTTTATTGCTGCGATTTGGCAGACTTCGGCGAGTTCGCGAAGTACCCTTTTGCACCTATTGTTTGAAGCAAATGTCTCAAAGACCGTCAGTACTTTGGGGTCGCCGTCTTCTGGGGGGTGTTGTTCTGGTGTATTCTTGGTGAGGATATCTTCGCCGCTTTTGGCCACTTGCCGGAGTATCCAACACGCTCTAAGGCTGTGGGTTGGTATGTTATCCGGTGTTGCGTGAATTTTGCATGGCCCATCGAGCCATCCTTCTAGAACAGTTCCGCGCCCCGTAGTGGATTTGTATTTCTTTACTATCGGGCCGGGCATGCCACGAGGGTGCACCCTTTTCCCCTCAACGAGGGGTTGAGTGTGGACCGATGGTTCCCAACGGGCTGCATGAGTTTTCCAGACGCTTTCCATTGCGCTGTACTTCTGTACGATAGTTGCCAGGTCAGCAAAGTGTAATATTTGACGGTGGTTGATGGCATTGAGGATTCCTTCGTCCATGGAATTGTTTCGGAATGCTGAGATTGCTTCCTTGTCGCGGCAATCTTTAATCTTGTCTTTGACAAGAAGGAATTGGCCCAGAAGTGGTGGACCGTTTCCTGCGACTGATGTTGTGTGCTCATGAGAGCGCTTATATGTGGGTTGGTGGGTGGTCTTAAATCCGAACCCTGACCCAATTTTGAATCCGAAATCTGAAGATCGTCTGAATTTAACAGATCGGGCTCCGGGATATCCACTGATTTCCTGGGCCCGCCGTCCGATTCTATGTTCGGAGGGCGGGATGCATCTCCTCGCAGATGGTGTTCGGTTCTTTAAGATCGGAGATCTGGATATAGTTCGTCCTTAGTATGGAGGAAGAGTTGTCGTCTCGCTCCTCGACTACCGCTATCTGGTGGGTGATCAGCGGAGATTTGATTTCTCTCTGATCTGGTTTAAGCCCAATTCGATCATAGTCTGTAGCGACCCCCAGGGCGGCGGCGTTGCGGTCGAGGAGTTCGTTTAAAGACGAAAGCTCCGCTGGATCCATCTGCTTGGAGTGTCCGAAGTCTATACGAAGGGGATTTTCGATTACCCGGGAGGTCACCGTCGGCTCAACGTCCGAACGGGCGGCCATGGCAAAGCCGCTCAGCCGGAGGGTTTGGCCTGGGGCCAGTGCTCTACTGAAGGTGATATTGTCCTTGAGAACAAGGCGAGCCATCGATCCTGTCTTCGACGGGCAGTTGAACTCTCAATGAAAGCCCCAATGTCGGTGTGAGAACTGGCGGATCTCGGGCAGGGGGTCCCGAACTATGCGGCTAAGGATGATGGTAACAAGAGACAGGGGACACAATGCTTACCCAGGTTCGGGCCCTCTCTATGGAGATAAAACCCTAATTCCTGCTTGATTTATCTTGATGAATATGAGTATTACAAGAGTTGATCTACCACGAGATCGTAGTGGCTAAACCCTAAAAGTCTAGCCTGTATGACTATAATTATCTACCCCTCTGGACTAAGTCCTCCTGTTTATATAGACACCGGGAGGACCTAGGGTTACACAAGGTCGGTTACAAAGAAAGGAATCTACATATTTGATCGCCAAGCTTGCCTTCCACGCCAAGGAGAGTCCCATTCAGACACGGGTAAAGTCTCCCGTCTTTGTATCTTCACAGCCCATCAGTCCGGCCCATGGCTAACAGGCCGGACGCCCGAGGACCCCTTAGTCCAGGACTCCCTCACCCCCTTTCCCAGGACGCCGACAGTAACCCCCGGGCCCAAGGCGCGCTCGGACTTGGCTTCGAGGCGAAGCCAAAGGGCAAGTGCGGAGCGCCGTGGGCCCCAACAGCCTGCGGCCCCGCTCGACGCGTGGCGATCGATTGGATGTGGGCGTCTCCGCCTCCCCACGCTGCCTCGGCAACTGCCCGTCTGACAAAAGGCTGGCGCGGGCAACGCTTGCCTTCATTGCTTTCCTTCGTCTTGCTCCAGATCCCCTTTCTCGCCCCTTTCTTCCGAAGTCACCAGATCTGCTCCAATTCCCTTCCAAGCCGGCGACCAATGGCGTCCTAGAAGGTCAATGCTTCTTCATCGCCCTCCTGGTACGAGCCAGCTCTGGACGCGCCCAATGTCTTGGAGTAGAACCTTGCCGCCACTCGTCTGCTGACAGCGGGGGAGAACAACGAGAAGGGGAAGACCGACCTCCGGGCTGGCTCTGCTGAGCCGGAGGCTTCGAGGAGCACCTTCTACCCCTTCTTCATGGGTAGCGTGTTTCGGGGATGGTTCCCCCCTTCTCCGACTTCTTCTACGTCGTCCTCAGCCATTACAAGCTGCAGGCCCTTCATCTTCATAACAAGTTTGTTCTTCTTCTGTCAATCTTCGCCTTCTACTATGTGGCGTACGTCAGGGTGATGTCGTCCGTGGCTTTGCTGCGCCACTTCTTCTGCCTCCGGATCAACAACGGCCACACCTCAGGGTGCGCCAACTTCGTCGCAGCCGACAAGGCCAACGCGATCTCGAATGCCGGAAAGAAGGCCGATGGCTTCAGGAGCAAGTGGGTCATGATGGATGCCAAGCGCGTCCACCCACGGTTGATGCTGCCGACGGAGATGCCCTAGTCCAACGAGGGGTGGCTTTGCACCAAGCTTGCTGACGACCGGGCGAAGCCAATGCTGGAGAAGATGACCGCCGACCTGAAGCCGGGCAACACGAAGGCGGCGAAGTTGATAGGGGCCATGCTCCTGAGGGAATTCTTCATGCTGCGTGTGGCTCTGCTCCAGGCGCGCTCACGCCCCTTGTGGACGCTTGGGGGCAAGGAAGATAAGCTTTGCTTGGGTCCGGAGGCCTTGTCTAGGGAAGAGCTGGTTGTGGCTCTCCGCCTCCTAGTCGGGGACTACCAGGAATATCCGTCGAGTGCCTTCGTTTGCTTGTTTCTTCGCAAGGACGGGGCGCAGGTCGCGGCCGCCATGCCCACCTTCGGCGAGTGTGGACTAGTGACGCAGGTGGATGTGTCTTTCGGCGATTCCCGCAGGGAGGGGGAGGAGGAGGAGGACGAGGAGCACGAATTGGAGGTGACCCCAGAGGGGATGGGGGAGACCTCTCCCTTGCGCAAGGCCGACATCCTCCGCACCTTGCCTGACGATGATGACGAGGCTGAAGTCTTCCCGGAGAAAGAGGAGCCACCCGTGGCTCGGGGCTCTTGGAGGTCCAAGGCCAGCCCTTAGAGGAAGCCACCGGCCGAGGTTTTCATGAGGGGCAGGTCAGCACTGATCTCCCGCGAAGATGTTTCTGCTCGGACACCAGCCGGAGCTGCTTTCGGGCCATCTGCTGCCCCCTGTTCGACTCCTGGAGCCGGCGCACCTGCGCCTCAGGCTGTGAGGCTCTCAGGCTTCAAGCTTAAGAAGCGGACGGACTACGCCGCGGTGGACCACTAAGTGTTCTTGTCCTGCCTTGTTCTTGCTTCTGCTGCTCATCCCTGATGCATCTCCGTTGTGCAATTAGGCCGACACCCGCGGTGAAGAAGAGGAAGGAGGACGAGGTGGTACTTCTCGAGACCAGATCGCCTCCTGTGGCCGCACCCTTCTCCATGGGTAAGGGCAGCGACAGCGCTCGTGCTTCTCCAGCCCGGTCATCCTCGTGAGGCTTGGGGGAGCACCCCTGAGAGGAGTCAGCCCCCGTGGCCCTGATGGCTCCGGAGGTGTCAACGCCTGGCTTGGTCGCCGAGGTCCCCAGAGCTCAGGAGCTTCCGGCCTCCCAGGCCATGGTGACGACGTCGCCTCCTCCCACTTCTGCCGCACTGCTATCTCCAGGTCCTTCCGCCTCCCCTGACGTCCTGGAGCACGCTCTTTTCGCGATGACCCTGCTGCGAGAAGATCTCCAGGGTGCCGACCCCCGCCTGGTAGCCGGGTGCCTGGAGCTGGTCTCTGGCTGGCTTCACTCGGACATGTCCGTTCGAGCGATGCTGAGCCAGTCAGCAGCAACCTCCGAGAAGGACAAGCAGGCCACTGCTCTGGCTTCGGCTGCTCGCGGGGTGGCAATGAAAGATGTCGAGGCCGCCCAGGATCACTGCCGGGTGCTGAAGGCCGAACTGAAGACCCTGCGTTCTGAGCGTGTGGAAGAAGCTCGAGGCCGCAAGGCGGAGGAGGAGAAGATGAAGGCCCGGGAAGACGCCATCAAGGGTCGCGACGCCGAGCTAGAGCAGTTGGCGCAGGCGCAGGCCGCGGAGCGCAATCGTCTGGAGAAGCTGGAGCAGAGGGTGGAAGCGGAGAAGGCCGAGCTTGACGGCAAGGCGAAGGTCCTGGTAGAGGACCGCGCGGCCTTCGAGCTCCTCGAGGAGAGGTCTTGCAAGGCACAACGGTCGCTCTATGAGAAGGGCTTGGAGGAGCCCCTGGCTACAGACAACGAGGGCCACATCCAGCTTCTTCCTTATCTGGTCGAGGCGCTTGAGGAGGTCGTGAGCGTTATCGGCCCCTTGGCAGAGGTGGAAGCCCGCGTTCTTTCCTCAGCCGCACTGACGTGCGTATTCAGCCACCTTCATCGATCCCACCGCCCATCTTGATGAGCAGCTGGAGCCCGTGGACGCCGAAAGCGCCGGCAGCAGTTTGGCCAAGCCGTGAAGGGTCAGGTGGAAGCCTTGCTGAAGAAGTTTTGCGCCTTCGATCCCGCGCCCTCGACTGACGATGCTGCTGATCCTGCGACTCAGGCGGGTGGTGCAGGTGAAGGCAACACCGTCGGAGAAGAAGCATCCCTTGCGGGCGACGGCAGCAACGTCTGGGGATGATGAGTTGACTTGCTGGTGGCTCCTTTCCTGTTTAGTTCTTGCAAAATGGACCATGCCTCGTGGATGCGTTTAAACTTGCGTTTGGTATTGGGAGAACAATATGTCTTGTAATATTTGCTTGAGATTTTGCGATTTCCTTCCCATTTGCTTTACGTTCTACGTCGGTAGGGCCCGACCCCGCGCATACCTCAACCGCCGTTGGGTCGTCCGGATCACCAGGACGAGACCAAGGAGTGAGGGGCTACGTGCCCAGTTAGGCCCCTGAGTCGTGATGCTCAGGAGTCCCCCTTGACGCGCAAACAGCTTACGGAAAGGAGATGCAGGAATAGGTCTAGTGTTCTACGTCGGCAGGGCCCGACCCCGTGCATACCTCAACCGCTTGTCAAGACCCCGATTCCAAGTCACATTGACCTAGCCGGTAACACTTCATATCACTTTGCGGCCTCACGCACGGTATTCCCACGGGTGTCGCCTTACCATGGCCCGGGACCATTTGCGCCTTTTGGATCACGTATATGATAGTGTCGCTAGCATCCACATGACAGAGAACCCGGGCCGACATGGCTAGTCGTGAACCCAAACCGGCGCTAACCCATGGGGACAGGCATACATGAATCACATCGAGCATGTCGGTCATCAACGTATGAATCCCGGCTGTAGCACTGGCTAACAGACTCCGTAACCCGGCTGTAGCAGGCTAGGAAGGACTCCGGATGTCACCGCGTGACATTTCTCCAAGGGATAGACACAGGAACGGTGAAACACATGCCGCCAATCAAGTGTCCAGAGCAAGAGTCTTTGGGCTAGCAGGACTCCGGTGAACTGGGTCATGAAGCGGACTACTATCGCTCAGGAAGCACTAGACTACATTTCCCCATATGAGAGGCTGCCAAGGATAAACAACTAGATTGTCGGATCTCACTCATACCAAGCATTTCAATCATACACACAATATGCCCGATATGAGTACATACAACATGGCATCACAACAAAACTCTACAACTCAAAGTACTTTATTTAAGAGGCTCCGAGGAGCCATACATAACATGTTGATACAGATAAGGGTCACATGACCCGACACTCAAGCCATACAAGCATACAAGCACATGCGGAAGCAAACTAGTCTGAGTACAGACACTAAAAAGAAAGAAGGCTCGACGAAGCCCTTCTATCTACAAAGGGCCCTTCACAAGCCTTGGATCACCACACGGTGGCTAGTCACTCGTCGACGTCAAGGTCTACATAGAACCCATCGGAGGGGGCGGTGTTGTCGTCTGAAAACATTAATTAAGCAAACATGAGTACGGAGGTACTCAGCAAGTCTTACAACAGCTTTGACTCTTGGCTAAGCTATCCTACGTGACACCACTTGAAAAGCATTTGTCGCACACGAGTCCACTAATCACCATCACAATACTCCAACGTGGATCCTCTCTCGACAACCTACGAGAGGGCCATCCGCGGTACTCACACTTATCTTGAGGCTTTTAGTAGTATCGATTTACTTGTCTATGAACTGCATAGGCGACCAAGTAGTCCTTTACCGCGGACGCGGATATTCCAATAGTTTTATACCCTACAGGGGTGTACTTTGTCACACATGTTTCCACCACTTAGCGTCTGCACATGATATGTGCTCGGCAGACTTCAAGCGAAAGCCGACGTGGGTGTAGACCACGACCTGACCAACCACACAAGTCTCTAGTCCAGGTTTATCGCCTATTCGGGTTCCATCCGCAGGGAGTCCGGCCGAGGTTTCCACTAACGGCCCCGAACGATGTGTGCAGGGTTCCCGAGACACCAAACAAGCGAATCGGTACACCGGGCCACGTCCTACCGCAACACAGCCCACCCCTATGGTCAGCGCTACGTGCGGCACCCAGCATACTACAAACACCAGAAACTACTTGCAACTCCTGGACAGAGGACGAGAGGGGTTGGTAAGTCGAGCGGGGTCATATTCCAGGGCCCAACATGTGGTAGTAGCTGATCTTAAATCACACATACAGATCTCAGTTTTTAGGGACGGCCTCAATGAAACAACCCACCATGTACTCCTACATGGCCTCTCATCGATTCCTTTACCAAATCATATTCAACACTTTCACTCTCTAAAACCGACACAACCTTTCACTCTAGTCCATCATCCCGATGAGCCGGACTCGACACGACTCTAAGCATAGCAAGCATAGCATGGTAGGAAACACAAATATGGCTCAATCAACTCCTACACATGCTAGTGGGTTTCATCTAGTTACTGTGGCAATGACAGGTCATGCAAAGGAAGTGGGTTCAACTACCGCAACACACAACAGTTTGAATCGCATTGTCTTAATGCAGTAACAAGAGCAGAAGCGGGAACATGGGTTTGTATCGGAATGATCAATGGGTTACTTGCCTGATGTAGTGGTAGTAGGATACTGCCCTTCAGACAGATATTCGGGGTTATCCTCGGAGGCAGAACCTATCACGAAAGACACACCGAACATAAACAACACAAGACAATATGCAACAATATGATGCATGCTATGACATGGCAATATGAATGTGTTTTGGCCTAATGCAAGCTAGAACAGAAAGGAATGAACTCATTTCAATCAAAGATTCAAATGTTAGCTCATTTAACATAGCCATAATAGTGCATTATCTCATTCTGCTTAAACAGCAAGGTTAAATTGTTATGTCATGCATGAAGCCATTAGCAATGGATAGATTGAATTTTTCTGATCAAAATTCATATATAAATATTTGCATTTGGAGTTACAGATTAATTTCTATGATTTTTTGAAGTTCGCAACAATTTCTGGAATTTCCTGAATACAAATAAATCCAGAAATTAGTTATTGCGTCGGAAGGCGTCGAGGTGACGCCGCTGGTCAACGGGGCGCCCAGTCAACTCCGACCAATGGGTCCCGCATGTCGATTGTTAATTTAACTAACTAATTTTAGTTAAACTAAATTGGGTTAGTTAGCGTAGGGGCCCCACTTAGTCAACTCCGTCAACGGGTCAAACTCATGGACGCTTAGCCGCCGGCGTGACGCACGGCGAGAGTGTGTTTGTGCGTTCCGGCGATGAAATGGACGGCGGAGACCATCTACGTGTAGCCGGGGACAAGCCGCGGCGTTTGGTGGCGGTGGTTGAGCTCGGGGTGGCCGGAAACATCGCCGGCGATGAGCTAGGCGGTCGCCGGAGTTGGGTGAAAGTGAACCCGAGGCTTCGGGACACGGCGAGGTGCGTGGAGTGGTGCTACGGGTTCCTGGGGATGTGGTGAAGTTAGTGGACAAGGAGGCGTGGCCAGAGGGTGGCCGGAGTCACGTCCGCGATGAGCTCGGCGGTGGCGCGTGCGGTGATGCTTCGTGCGGCAGCTATAGTGCACGGGAAGGCGAACAGAGAGGATGGGGAGGTGGCTGGGCTCACGGCGAGTACGGCGAAGCAGTCACCGAGGTCGGGGACGAGGTGATGCGGTGGCGACGGCGATGGGGATGTCCGGCGGTGATCGACGGAGACGGGGTCGGTGAAGGTGTTGCAGGGCGTGCAAGCGCTCGGGGCTCGGCTTTCTCGATGTAGTCGACGACGGTGGAGCGAACGAGCACGATGGTGTAGCACGGGGACGATGGAGGGCGCGACTACGTCGGCGGTGCGGCGGTAGGTGCGTCGGCCATGGTGCGTAAGAGCGAGGGAGAGAGGCAGGGGGCGAGTGAGGTGTCCACGGGGTCGGGGTGGCGACGTGGAGCCTGACCAGCCCAAAGGCTAAGCGGCAAGTCGATGGCGCCATGGCGAAGCTCAAGGCCGCCAAATACTGCCGTGCTCAAGGTGGCGAAGATTTAAGCAGGCTGGGTATGGGCCAAACATGTTGCTTGGCCGCCAGTGGGCCGGGCTTGGGTTCGGCCAGGTAAGGGTTTTTCCATTTGCTTCATTTTTCAATTATTTCAGAGGTTTGTTGCATTTCTAAAATACCTAGGCAACTCCAAAATCACCAAACTGCACATGGTCCCTAGTTGGAATATATCCATCATGGAACATTTTAGTTTGGGGTTATTTGAGCATTTGAAATATTTTATATAATTTAAATGCCCAAACTCAAATAGCTAAAGATTTAATCCAGTGACCTTAGAGTGACCTAGAAATTTGTGCATCACTTCCGACAGTGGTTTAGGACCAAGGCAGAGGTGATGAACATTTTTAGAGGGCATTTCAGGTTCATTGAAAATATTTTTAGTAAACCCTAGTTGAATTCAAAGGGGTTCTTGGGTTTCTGTCTTCCCCAATTCAAATTTCTGATGAAAAGTAGACATGATGCACACTCTAATGCATGGACTATCTAGGATGTGACACCGTCGTTGGGTCGTTCGGATCACCAGGACGAGACCTAGGAGTGAGGGGCTACGTGGCCAGTTAGGCTCCTGAGTCGCGATGCTCAAGAGTCCCCCTTGATGCTCAAACGACCTTCGTACCCTTTCCCTCGCCGAGGTTCGGCTCGGGGAAGGGGGGCACGACGATCAGGTCCGAGGGACCTGGTGGGGTGGCGTACGCTTGGGCGTGACCCGAGCGCAGCCCCCGTGCCCAGCCCCCTCGCGCGACTCTCCCGAGGGGAGGTGTTGCGATGAGGCCAGACACTGAGCACAAGGGCTCCCTGAGGTTGATACGGCCAAGAGGCCGCCCTCGGTTGTTTATCACTAGCATGGAGCATAGCGCTTCCGCACTTGCACGGGCATAACCGCTCCTCGGTACTGTCGAGTGACAGCGCGGAGCATGGTGCTTCCACTGGTGCGTGGGTGAGGGCTCCCTCTGAGTGGAGCCCCCGGGGCGTGTACAGCCCCGCCCTGACATGTGGCTTGCATGGTATGGTTAGGCGAGGTGTGTCTGGGCACTCGTGAGCCAGCGCAGGACTCACGAGGCCCTACCTCAAGGCGGGTTTCGCCTGGTCTTGGTTCTTGTTAGCTACGATGGTCCTGCGAGATGGTTAGGCAATCCTGCGCCGAATGAATCTCCTGAGGTTATCGCATGAGAAGGCCAAGCACCAACGACCCCAGGAGGTGACGTGAACGGGGCCAGCCTGCCAGACAGAGCTCAGCCATTGGATTTATCAACGCTGCAGGGACGGGCCCGAGCACAGACGTCGTGCCTTTCCCTCTTATGCGAATGGTCCTGAAGAGAAAGACAATCGGCGCGCGGCTCCCATGGCGGGGGACAATCAAGCAGGTGATAACCATAGATAGATCATGCACGGAAAGCGAACTAGCTTAGGTAAATGCAAGAACGAAACATGCCGCTGGGTCGGACCCGAGCGGCCTCTGGATGATGCAGCCCGAGGGGCGCCCCCAGCAGGGTAAGCTAAAGACGTAAAAGGATACATGCCGCAGGGACAGGCCCACGCGGCCTGGGAATGATGCAGCCCGGGGGGCGCTCCTAGCTAAATAAACTTGGAAAATGTCACCTGGTTCTGTTGTCGAAGGGATGTTGGGGGTGCTGAACATGCGTAGCGAAGGGGTTGCTCCTCATGAGCCACCGGGGCCCTGAGCCTCGGGAGGCTCTGGGGGTCCAGGCGGCTCCTCGAGGACCGTCTCCATCTCCGCTAGTACTGCGTGATGCTTGGCCTCCTGAGCCACTAGGATGCTCCGCAGGTTGCGCTAGAATGCGGCTGCCACTCTCGGCATGCCAAACGGCATGCGAACATAGCTGTGAGGTGGGCCCTTGCAACGTCCTATGCGCGAAGGCTAGAAGAGCTCCTGAGATGCGGCCTTGTTGAGCCCTGGTATGTCAACGCAGACGCGCAGCCCGCCATCCTCGCCTGGATGGGGGGCGACGCCAGGTCGGCGACGGTCGCCGCACATGGCTCTTGCATCCTGCAGCTCCTGAGTGCCCTTGGTGATGAACTCCTGAGCGCCGGACGCTCCTCACCTGGTGTCCTCCTGAGGGAAACGTGACGCAAAGCACGCCTCCATGTGGTGCCCGAGCGCCTCCCTCGTGATGTTGGCTAGGTCTGAGGCCCTCCAGCAGAGAGCCCCCGAGCCCTGTCCGAGGAGGGCACAGGGCGCGCCTTCCTATGTGAGGGAGGGAGGCACCCCAGGCGCAGGTGCCGATCCTGATGTTGCACTACTAGAGACGCCGCTCCCCTGAGGCCCTTTGCGGAGTAGCTTCTTCTTCTTCTTGGGGACGGCCTCAGGAGGGTACTGCGCTCCATTGTTGTCGCGGTCTTCGATCGCTGCGGCTCGGAAGGCGCGCTCGAGTGAGCACACTGCATCTCTTTCTTCGCAGGGGATGGTGATGATCTCGCTGCTTCCTAGCATCTTGAGGACGTTGTAGCCGTGGTGGGTCACCACCATGAACTTGGCTAGGGCCGGATACCCGAGGATGGCATTGTATGGCAGACGGATGTGGGCAACGTCAAAGTCGATGAGCTCGGTGCGGTAGTTGTCGCGCAGTCCGAAGGTGACAGCGAGGCGGACCTGCCCTATCGGGGTGGTGGAGCCATCGGTCACTCCTGAGAAAGGCTTGGTAGGCTGAAGTTGATCATATGGCACTTGGAGGTTGTCGAACGTGTCGACGGATAGGACATTAAGCCATGCGCCGCCATCGATGAGGGTCTTGGTGACTTGCACGTTGCTGACGATGGGTGAGCAGAGCATCGGGAGGGCGCCAGCGGTGGCCGCGCACTTGAGCTGGTCCGCCGAGCTGAAAGTGATGGCGCACTTGGACCACCTGAGCGGGCGCGTGGCCTCAAGCCTGGGAAGGGCTGCGTTCACCTCGCGAGCAAACTGCTTGAAGATACGCTGAGAGGCTGGGGCCTGAGCTCCGCCCAAGATGCAGGCGATAGCACGCGGTTCCTGGAAGCCCCCAGCCCCCTCGTCCTAATGGTGGTTGTCGGTGTCAAAACCGGCGGATCTCGGGTAGGGGGTCTCGAACTGTGCGTCTAGGCGGATGGTAACAGGAGACAAGGGACACGATGTTTTTACCCAGGTTCGGGCCCTCTCGATGGAGGTAAAACCCTACTCTGCTTGATTAATATTGATGATATGGGTAGTACAAGAGTGGATATACCACGAGATCGTAGAGGCGAAACCCTAGAAGCTAGCCTATGGTATGATTGTTGTCCGTCCTACGGACTAAAACCCTCCGGTTTATATAGACACCGGATAGGGTTAGGGTTACACAGAGTCGGTTACAATGGTAGGAGATCTAAATATCCGTATCGCCAATCTTGCCTTCCACGCCAAGGAAAGTCCCATCTGAACACGGGACGAAGTCTTCAATCTTGTATCTTCATAGTCCAGGAGTCCGGCCACTGGTGATAGTTCGGCTATCCGGACACCCCCTAATCCAGGACTCCCTTAGTAGCCCCTGAACCAGGTTTCAATGACGACGAGCCTGGCGCGCATATTGTCTTCGGCATTGCAAGGCGGGTTTCTCCTCCGAATACTTCATAGAAGATTTTGAACACAAGGATTGTGTCCGGCTCTGCAAAACAAGTTCCACATACCACCGTAGAGAGAATAACCTTTGCATGCATCTGCTGACGATTCTCAAGGGCGTGACATCACACCACGGCCAGGCCTTTATGCGAATCGCTTTTCGCTCCACCTCGGTAGCGTTTAGCGAGGCGGTTTCCTTTGGCACGCCTTATCGTGAGCGGAGATCGTGCCCCCTTATTCTAGGATTCCCATCAATACGGACGTGGGTAACCCAACCGCGCCATTGATTACGGCGCTTGGGAGATAAGCGAGTTTTACCAGGCTGGCGGGGGACGCATAGCTTCGTCCGTCCATATAAGGGGATAAGGATCCACTTTTTCACCTACGCCTTCTTCCTCCTTTGCTCATCCATTTCCGCGCAATCGAGCTCCAATGCCCAAGTCCGCACATCCCTCCTCAACCTCCTCCAGCCATGTCCGGAGCGGGAGGCAAGTGGATGGTCTCCTCCGTCACGGAGGGACAAGTCAAAAAGCTGCGGAAGGCTAGATACTTGTCCGCCCAAGATGTGGAAGTAAAATGTCACCTGGTTCCGTTGTCGAAGGGATGTTGGGGTTGCTGAACATGCGTTGCGAAGGGGTTGCTCCTCATGAGCCACCGGGGCGTTGAGCCTCGGGAGGCTCTGGGGGTCCACACGGCTCCTCGAGGACCGTCTCCATCTCCGCTAGTACTACGTGATGCCTGGCCTCCTGAGGCACCAAGATGCTCCGCAGGTTGCGCTAGAACGCGGCTGCCACTCTCGGCAGGCCAAACGGCATGTGAACATCGCTGTGAGGTGGGCCCTTGCAAAGTCCCACGCGCGAAGGCCAGAAGAGCTCCTGAGATGCGGCCCTGTTGAGCCCTGGTATGTCGACGCAGACGCGCAGCCCGCCATCCTCGCCTGGATGGGGGGCGACGCCAGGTCGGCGACGGTCGCAGCACATGGCTCTTGCATCCTGCAGCTCCTAAGTGGCCTTGGTGATGAACTCCTGAGTGCCGGACGCTCCTCACCTGGTGTCCTCCTGAGGGAAACGTGACGCAAAGCACGCCTCCATGTGGTGCCCGAGCGCCTCCCTCGTGATGTTGGCTAGGTCTGAGGCCCTCCAGCAGAGAGCCCCCGAGCCCTGTCCGAGGAGGGCACCGGGCGCGCCTTCCTATGTGAGGGAGGGAGGCACCCCAGGCGCAGGTGCCGATCCTGATGTTGCACTGCCAGAGACGCCGCTCCCCTGAGGCCCTTTGCGGAGTAGCTCCTTCTTCTTCTTGGGGACGGCCTCAGGAGGGTACTGCGCTCCATTGTTGTCGCGGTCTTCGATCGCTGCGGCTTGGAAGGCACGCTCGAGTGAGCACACTGCATCTCTTTCTTCGCAGGGGATGGTGATGATCTCGCTGCTTCCTGGCATCTTGAGGACGTTGTAGCCGTGGTGGGTCACCACCATGAACTTGGCTAGGGCCGGATACCCGAGGATGGCATTGTATGGCAGACGGATGTGGGCAACGTCAAAGTCGATGAGCTCGGTGCGGTAGTTGTCGCGCTGTCCGAAAGTGACAGCGAGGCGGACCTGCCCTATCGGGGTGGTGGAGCCGTCGGTCACTCCTGAGAAAGGCTTGGTAGGCTGAAGTTGATCATATGGCACTTGGGGGTTGTCGATCGTCTCGACGGATAGGACATTAAGCCATGCGCCGCCATCGATGAGGGTCTTGGTGACTTGCACGTTGCTGATGATGGGTGAGCAGAGCATCGGGAGGGCGCCAGCGGTGGCCGCACACTTGAGCTTGTCCGCCGAGCTGAAAGTGATGGCGCACTTGGACCACCTGAGCGGGCGCGTGGCCTCAAGCCTAGGAAGGGCTGCATTCACCTTGCGAGCAAACTACTTGAAGATACGCTGAGAGGGTGGGGCCTGAGCTCCACCCAAGATGCAGGCGATAGCACGCGGTTCCTGGAAGCCCCCAGCCCCCTCGTCCTAATGGTGTTTGTCGGTGTCAAAACCAGCGGATCTCGGGTAGGGGGTCTCGAACTGTGCGTCTAGGCGGACGGTAACAGGAGACAAGGGACACGATGTTTTTACCCAGGTTCGGCCTCTCGATGGAGGTAAAACCCTACTCTGCTTGATTAATATTGATGATATGGGTAGTACAAGAGTGGATCTACCACGAGATCGTAGAGGCTAAACCCTAGAAGCTAGCCTATGGTATGATTGTTGTCCGCCCCACGGACTAAAACCCTCCGGTTTATATAGACACCGGATAGGGTTAGGGTTACACGTAGTCGGTTACAATTGTAGGAGATCTACATATCCGTATCGCCAAGCTTTCCTTCCACGCCAGAGAAAGTCCCATCCGAACACGGGACGAAGTCTTCAATCTTGTATCTTCATAGTCCAGAGTCCGCCATCGGTGATAGTTCGCTATCCGGACACCCCCTAATCCAGACTCCCTTAGTAGCCCCTAACCAGGCTTCAATGACGCATTTAGTCTGGCGCGCATATTGTCTTCGGCATTGCAAGGCGGGTTTCTCCTCCGAATACTTCATAGAAGATTTTGAACACAAGGATTGTGTCCGGCTCTACAAAACAAGTTCCACATACCACCGTAGAGAGAATAACCTTTGCACAGATCTGCTGACGTATTTCGCGGCGTGACATCACACCACGGCCAGGCCTTTATATGAATCGTTTTTAATGTTCCACCTCAGCGTGTTTAGCGAGGCGGTTTCCTTGGCACGTCTTATCAGAGCGGAGATCGTGCCCCCTTATTCTAGGATTCCCATCAATACGGACGTGGGTAACCCAACCGCGCCATTGATTACGGCGCTTGGGAGATAAGCGAGTTTTACCAGGCTGGCGGGGGACGCATAGCTTCGTCCGTCCATATAAGGGGATAAGGATCCACCTTTTCACCTACGCCTTCTTCCTCCTTTGCTCATCCATTTCCGCGAAGTCGAGCTCCAACGCCCAAGTCCGCACATCCCTTCTCAACCTCCTCCAGCCATGTCCGGAGCGGGAGGCAAGTGGATGGTCTCCTCCGTCACGGAGGGACAAGTCAAAAAGCTGCGGAAGGCCAGATACTTGTCCACCGACATCGCTCACCGGCTCCCCAACGAGGGGCAGCTCATTCCCACCCCCAGGCCCCATGAGAGAGTGGTGTTCCTCACCCACTTCCTCCGCAGACTAGGTTTTCCACTTCACCCATTTGTCCGGGGGCTCATGTTCTACTACGGCCTGGACTTCCACAATCTGGCCCCGAATTTCATCCTCAACATCTCGGCGTTCATCGCCGTGTGCGAGGCCTTCCTCTGCATCCAGCTCCACTTCGCTTATGGTGAAGACCTTCAATGTCAAGCCGAAGGTAGTGGGCAGCCGCCAAGCTGGAGTGCAGAGGTGCCACGGTTGGCAAGATGGCCAAAGTCCTATGGCTCGAGGGCTCCTTTGTGGAGACCATAAAGGGAGTAACAATCGGGTGGTTCTACATCACCGAGCCGCGACCCTCAATGGGCGGCCCCCAATTCGATCCGCTTCCCCACACGCCTCACGCCATGGAAAGAGATGGGCCGACGTGGGGTGATTCGAAGAGCTGTCCGGACTCCAAACCTGCGTCCGAACCCTGGTGGACAAGAATCTCAGGGTTGTCAATGTAGTCCAGGTTATGCTCATCCGCCGGATCCTCCCATGCCAACAACGGGCCTTCAAATTGTGGGAGTTCGATCCAGCACAACACCAAACTCTGAAAAGGCTCTTCGACACTACGTATGAAGATGCCTGGAAGGTGCTGTTCAAGGGTGCCGAGGCTCCCACATCCGCTACCGAAGATCGCGGATTCAGCTCGCAGCGCCAAGCTACCGAAAGCTATTTTGCCCTTTACGGGACTCTTGTTTTTCATACTTTGACTCTATGTGGGATCTAAACTCCGTTACCTTTGACAGGACTGGCGTAACACGTCCGGGTAGGTTAACTGTCCCGCTCCCTTGCCAGAAGACCCAGCGGACGCCTGCTTGACGGGGCTGTTGGCTCCGGCACCTCACATGGTGCCGGAGAAGAAGGCCAAGAAGAAGGCCACGGGGACTCGAAGGAGCGCCCGACGCCAGGTGTTGTCGGACTCATCGTCCGACGACTCGAGCGGAATCCTCCCCGAAGACGGGAGGAGGAAGGAAGCCTCTCCCAACGGGGGAGAGAAGAAAAGGAAGGTCGCCCGACCGGGAGGCCGGAGGGTCCAAGAAAGGAAGGACCCTTCCTCCGGACTTCTCCACCAACGCCGACAACGAGGAGGAGGAGTGGCTACCAAGGGCCAAGCCCCCGGCGAGATCGTAAGTGTCCGGACTCCGGAATAGCTCATGACTTTTTATTTGTCGCATAGTGTCTTCTGACGCCGAATATAACCATGTAGCCCGCCCAAGGACGAGCTCGCCGCTTCGTCGAGAGGCTCCCTGGATTCGTCGGATGTGAATAGCACTTCACTTCCGACCGCGTCCTCTCCTCGTGACGCAGAAGACACCGCAGTGAAGTCCCAAAGGGGCCCAGCCAGGAGGAGGTGGTCCTGGAGGCGCCGCAAAGCGACCTCCCGGACTCTGGGCGCAAAGGGGGCGAGACCCCAGAGGGCTCTAAGTCCGGACCTGTGCCGGACTCCGTCGAACCTTCAAAGTGGTTCCGTCCAAAGCGGCCCCTTCGTAAGAAGGGCAAGATCGCGACGCCGGTGACCTCCGGCCCATCCGGAGGCACCAGATAGCTTGCTGGAGGCGCTTAACGGCGCCTCCATCGACGAGGAGCACCGCCTTTGTTATGAGTGTGGTGATCCAGAAAGTTCACCCGCCAAGAGCGGGCTGATCCAGCTGTACTCAGCCTTCTAACAGGCTTTGAGGTAAGTTTAGAATATGTAAAAATATTACCGCATAGACAGTAGCCCATGATGCTTAGTTCGGTGTTCGGAAAGAAAAACCGGACTGAGGATCTAAAAAGATGTACGCACGAGTCTAACATAAGTATGTCAATATGGGAATGCAGGCTGCCGATTTCGACCTCTGCCCGCAGAGGTCGGTGCATTGAAGCAGAGCCTCGGCGGTCCGAGAACGAGCTCGGCCTTGCCAAGAAGCAGCTCGAGGACAAGGAAGGTAAGTAATACCTTATTAAAGTAATACCTTATAGAAAGGATTTGGTTGCAAAAATGACAGGACTAACGTGGGTATTGTAGGGGCCACGAACGAGGTGGCGACCCTGAAGGAAGCGGTGTCCACGGCCGAAAGCAAAGCGACCGCGGAGCGCACCGAGCGAGAGAAGCAGGAGGCGCGGGTGGCGGAGGTGCGGCAAGAGCTCCAGGCTCTCGTGGAAAAACACGAGAGTTTGGAGCGTGACTCGAAGACTCGAGAGTCCGAGCTCGCCTCGGCTCTTGAGAGTGCCAAAGCCGCTAAGGCCGAAGCCCAAAAAGCCCTCCAGGAAATTGAATCATTAAAGAAGATAGCGGCGGGTAAGACATTCTTTATGCAAAGCAAGCATGTGAAAGTGGATTATCTATTACTTACCCGAATCCGGAGCTCTCCAGGAGCATTCGCAGATCTGCCCCGTAGTGTGTCTGATGCTGCCGCGTTCTACCGCGCCAAGGAGGGGAGCTCGACGGAAAAGGTGTTCTGGTCTCAAGATATCTTTGAGGCCGGACATCCGATGCCTCGAGCCGACCACGGTGAAGCAGCTGGTCGAGCTCCACAAGGTCATTGAACAGGCCATGAAGGGCCTCATAATTCGCCGTGGGCATTGGAAGCCATGCACAGGAGCTACTTGGCTAGTCACGGCGGCTTGTGGACGCCTTTGTCCATGGATGGAAGTCATCAAGCGCTCCATCTGCATTGAAGGTGCCTGTCAGACCCTTGCCCGTGCTAAAGTGCACGGGCAAGTTGGATCTTGACAAGCTTGTGACGGACGGGCCACCGAAGGGCAAGGAGCATCGCAAGCCCGAAATGTACTATGAGGGCGTCTGAAGGGTGCCCACCTTATAGCGGTGAATGCTCCAAAGATGTAATTTTTGAATAGACTCGCATTTGTTATCCTGTCGCTGAAAACTTTTTCATATGCGCTAAGCAACGCTTGTGAATTTAAAATATTACCTTTTGTGCGGCCGTTTATCAAATTTGAGAGATGGCAAGTCGTTAGCTTCAGCCCCCATGCCACGAGTGCTGGGGTGTTCGGGATAAACTTGAGCGCTCTTGTTCCCATTCTTGGGTTCTTCGAGGGAGGCGCTCAACGCAACGAACAAGGCAACCGGACTATAGTGCTTGAACACTCTCACTTAGCCATAGAATTCTATAATTTTAAATTTCGGCGAAGCCCCTAGTATTCCGAAGACCGAGTTCGGGGCACTATCCACGCCTTGGCCGGACAATGCCGACTCCTCGCTCTAAGCGGCATAAGTCTTTAGGGATCCAAAAAAACCTCTCGAACAGCGACCGGCTCTCGCCCTATCATGACGGTCAGTTTTAGCTTTCTCCACTGAGGTGCTCAACCCAGCTCAACCGGGGCACAATCGTAGTGGTTCTCCCAGCGCTACCTTAGCCGATATAACGGAACATAAGGTACCAAAACATGGGAGCCGGGCAAACCCAACTATTGACCCAAGACATGATTCGGAGCCGATGCATATAATGCTATAAGTTCGGGGTGCCGCACATGTGAAAGTGTTCGGACTTATCACACCATACTTTTGTTGGAAATATGCCCTAGAGGCAATAATAAAAGCATTATTATTATATTTCCTTATTCATGATAATTGTCTTTTATTCATGCTATAACTGTATTATCCGGAAATCGTAATACACGTGTGAATACATAGACTACAATACGTCCCTAGTAAGCCTCTAGTTGACTAGCTCGTTGGTCAATGCAGATAGTCATGGTTTCGACTATGGACATCGGATGTCATTGATAAGCGGGATCACGTCATTAGGAGAATGACGTGATGGACAAGACCCAATCCTAAGCATAGCACAAAGATCGTGTAGTTCGCTTTTGCTAGAGCTTTTCCAATGTCAAGTATCTCTTCCTTAGACCATGAGATCGTGCAATTCCCGGATACCGTAGGAGTGCTTTGGGTGTATCAAACGTCACAACATAACTGGGTGACTATAAAGGTGCACTACGGTATCTCCGAAAGTGACCATTGGGTTGACACGGATCGAGATCGGATTTGTCACTCCGTATTACGGAGAGGTATCACTGGGCCCACTCGGCAATGCATCATCATAATGAGCTCAAAGTGATCAAGTGTCTGTCACGGGATCATGCATTGCGGTATGCGAGTAAAGTGACTTGCCGATAACGAGACTAAACGAGGTATTGGGATACCGACGATCGAAGTCTCGGGCAAGTAACATACCGTCAAGACAAAGGGAATAGAATACGGGGTTGCCTGAACCCTTGACATCGTGGTTCATCTGATGACAACATCGAGGAGCATGTGGGAGCCAACATGGGTATCCAGATCCCGCTGTTGGTTATTGACTTGAGGTAGTCTCGGTCATGTCTGCATGTCTCCCGAACCCGTAGGGTCTACACACTTAAGGTTCGTTGACGCTAGGGTTATTAGGAAGACAAGTATGTGATTACCGAATGTTGTTCGGAGTCCCGGATGAGATCCCGGACGTCACGAGGAGTTCCGGAATGGTCCGGAGGTAAAGATTTATATATGGAAAGTGGTTAAAGCGGACTCCGGAAAGTTTCGGGTATACGGTAAAAGTAAGGGGCCACCGGGAGAGTTCCGGAGGTCCACCGGGAGGGGCCACCCCTCCCGGGGGGCCACATGGGCTAAGTGGGAGAGGGAGCCAGCCCCTGGTGGGCTGGGCGCGCCTCCCCACCTAGGCCCATGCGGCTAGGGTTTGGGGAGGAGGAAACCCTAATGGGGGCGCCCCCCTGGCTTGGGGCAAGCCACCCCTTTCCTCCTCTCCCTTGGCCGCCGCCCCCTAGGGTTTTTCCCTAGAGGGCCGGCCCCTTGCCCTCTCCTCCTATAAATAGAGGGGTGGGGGAGGGCTGAATACACAATTGTAGGCGCAGCCCCTCCCTCCCAACACCTCTCTTTCTCCACGCAAGCTTGGCGAAGCCTCACGGAGAACTGCCGTGCCAACCGCACCACTGCCGTCGTGCTGCCATTGGAATTGTCTTCCTCAACCTCTCCTTCACTCTTGCTGGATCAAGACGGAGGAGACGCCATCGTCTCCGCACGTGTGTTGAACACGGAGGTGCTGTCCTTTCAAGACTTGGTCATCGGTGATCGGAATCACGTTGGGAACGTCTTCATCATCACCACTCTCTCGAACGCTTCCGTACTCGATCTACAAGTGGTATGTAGATGCAAACTCTCTCTCGTAACTCGTTGCTTAGATGGACTCATAGATAGATCTTGGTGAAACCGTAGGAAATTTTTAATTTTCTGCAACGTTTTCCTACAGTGGTATCAGAGCTAGGTCTATGCGTAGTTCTCTTTGCACGAGTAGAACACAATTTTGTTGTGGGCGTGGATCTTGTCAACTTACTTGCCGTTACTAGTTGTTTCTTGCTTCCGCGGTATTGTGGGATGAAGCGGCCGGACCAACCTTACACGTGCTCTTCGTGAGACCGGTTCCACCGACTAACATGCACTAGTTGCATAAGGTGGCTGGCGGGTGTCTGTCTCTCCTACTTTAGTTGGAGCGGATTCGATGAACAGGGTCCTTATGAAGGGTAAATAGAAGTTGACAAGATCACGTTGTGGTTACTCGTGAGGTAAGAAAACGTTCTTGCTAGAACCCAATTGCAGCCACGTAAAGATGCAACAACAATTAGAGGACGTCTAACTTGTTTTTGCAGCAATTGTCATGTGACGTGATATGGCCAAGTTGTGATGAATGATGATATATTGTGATGTATGAGATCATGTTCTTGTAATAGGAATCACGACTTGCATGTCGATGAGTATGACAACGGCGAGAGCCATAGGAGTTGTCTTTATTTTTGTATGACCTGCGTGTCATTGAAGAACGCCATGTAATCTACTTTACTTTATTGCTAAACGTTAGTCATAGAAGTAGAAGTAGTCGTTGGCGTGACAACTTCATGAAGACACGATGATGGAGATCATGATGATGGAGATCATGGTGTCATGCCGGTGACAGGATGATCATGGAGCCCAGAATATGAAGAACAAAGGAGCTTTATGATATTGGCCATATCATGTCACTACTTTATAATTGCATGTGATGTTTATTATGATTATGAATCTTGTTTACTTAGAACGACGGTAGTAAATAAGATGATCCCTTAGAACAATTTCAAGAAGTGTTCTCCCCTAACTGTGCACCGTTGCTACAGTTCGTCGCTTCTAAGCACCACGTGTTAATCGGGTGTGATGGATTCTTACGTTCACATACAACGGGTGTAAGCAAGATTTACACACGCAGTAAACACTTAGGGTTAACTTGACGAGCCTAGCATGTAAAGACATGGCCTCGAACACGGAGACCGAAAGGTCGAACACGAGTCGTATGGAAGATACGATCAACATGAGAATGTTCACCGACGCAGACTAGTCCGTCTCACGTGTTGATCGGACACGGCCTAGTCCACTCGGATCGTGTAACACTTAGATGACTAGAGGGTTGTCTAATCTAAGTGGGAGTTCATTAATAATTTGATTAGATGAACTTAATTATCATGAACTTAGTCTAAAACTTTTGAATCATATGTCTTGTAGATCAAATGGCCAACGCTCATGTCAACTTGAACTTCAACGCTGCTCCTAGAGAAAACCAAGCTGAAAGATGACGGCAGCAACTATAATGGATCGGGTCCGGAACCCGAGGATCATCCTCATAGCTGCCAGAAACAATACGCCCTAGAAGGACCGCTAGGTGACGCCCCGTCCTGCAGAGAACCAAGACATTATGAATGCTTGGCAGTCTCGTCTTGATGATTACTCCCTCGTTCAGTGCGGCATGCTTTACAACTTAGAACCGGGGCTCCAAAAGTGTTTTGAGCATCACGGAGCATATGAGATGTTCAAGAGCTGAAACTGGTTTTCAAGCTCACGCCGGTCGAGAGATATGACATCTCCGACAAGTTCTACAGCTTGTAAGATGGAGGAAAACAGTTACATCGGTGAGCACATTCTCAAGATGTCCGGGTTGCACAACCGTATGACCCAAATTGAATATTAACCTCCCCGATGAGGCGGTCATTGTGAGAATCCTCGATCGCTCCCACCAAGCTACAAGAGCTTTGTGATGAACTACAACATGCGAGGGGATGGTAAAGACCATTCTGAAGTGTTCTCTATGCTGAAGTCAGCCGAGGTTGAAATCAAGAAAGAACATCAAGTGTTGATGGTCAATAAGACCACTAAGTTCAAGAAGGGCAAGGGTAAGAAGAACTTCAAGAAGGACGGCAAGGAGATTGCCGCGCCCGGTAAGCAAGTTGCCGGGAAGAAGTCAAAGAATGGACCCAAGCACGAGACCGAAAGTGCTTTTATTGCAAGGGAAGGGTCACTTTGGAAGCGGAACTGCCCCAAGTACTTAGCGGATAAGAAGGCCGGCAACACCAAAGGTATATTTGATATACATGTAATTGATGTGTACCTTACCAAGAATCGTAGTAACTCCCGGTATTTGATACGGTGCCGTTGCTCATATTTGTAACTCACGCAGAGCTGCGGAATAAGCGGAGGCTGGCGAAGGGCGAGGTGACGATCTTGGCGTCGGGAATGGTTCGAGTCGATGTGATCGCCCGTCGGCACGCTACCTCTTCATTTACCCACGGGATTAGTTATGAACCTTAATAATTGTTATTTGGTGCCATGTTTGAGCATGAATATTGTATCCGGATCTCGTTTAATGCGAGATGGCTACTCATTTAAATCCGAGAATAATGGTTGTTCTATTTATATGAGAGATATGTTTTATGGTCATGCTCCGATGGTCAATGGTTTATTCTTAATGAATCTCGAACGTAATATTACACATGTTCATAGCGCGAATACCAAAAGATGTAAAGTTGATAACGATAGTCCCACATACTTGTGGCACTGCCGCCTTGGTCACATTGGTGTCAAGCGCATGAAGAAGCTCCATGCTGATGGACTTTTAGAGTCTCTTGATTATGAATCATTTGACACATGCGAACCATGCCTCATGGGCAAGATGACCAAGACTCCATTCTCTAGAACAATGGAGCGAGCAACCAACTTGTTGGAAATCATACATACCGATGTGTGCGGTCCAATGAGCGTTGAGGCTCATGGAGGATATCGTTATGTTCTCACTCTCACGTATGACTTGAGTAGATATGGGTATGTCTACTTGATGAAACACAAGTCTGAGACCTTTGAAAAGTTCAAGGAATTTCAGAATGAAGTAGAGAATCAACGTGACCGAAAGATAAAATTCTTGCGATCGGATCGTGGAGGAGAATATTTAAGTCACGAATTTGGTACACACTTAAGAAAATGTGGAATCGTTTCACAACTAACGCCGCTGGAACACCTCAAACAGAACGGTGTGTCCGAACGTCGTAATCGCACTCTATTGGATATGGTGCGATCTATGATGTCTCTTACCGATTTACCGCTATCATTTTGGGGATACGCTCTAGAGACAGCTACATTCACTTTAAATAGGGCACCGTCTAAATCAGTTGAGACGACACCGTATGAATTATGGTTTGGGAAGAAACCTAAGTCATGTCGTTTCTAAAAGTTTGGGGATGCGATGCTTATGTCAAGAAACTTCAACCTGAAAAGCTCGAACCCAAGTCGGAAAAATGCGTCTTCATAGGATACCCTAAGGAAACCTTTGGGTATACCTTCTACCTTAAATCCGAAGGCAAGATCTTTGTTGCCAGGAACGGAACCTTTCTGGAAAAAGAGTTTCTCTCGAAAGAAGTAAGTGGGAGGAAAGTAGAACTCGATGAAGTACTACCTCTTGAACAGGAAAGTAGTGCAGCTCAGCAAAATGTTCTGTGATGCCTACACCAACCGAAGAGGAAATTCATGATGATGATCAAGGTACTTCAGATCAAGTTGCTCTTGAACTTCAGAGGTCCACTAGGACACGTTCCGCACTGCAGTGGTACGGCAACCCCTGTCACCGGAAATCATGTTGTTAGACAACGGTGAACCTTCGAACTATGAAGAAGCAATGGCGGCCCAGATTCCAACAAATGGCTAGAAGCCATGAAGTCCGAGATAGAATCCATGTATGAAAACAAAGTGTGGACTTTGACCGACTTGCCCGATGATCGGGCAGCGATAGAAAACAAATGGATCTTTAAGAAGAAGACGGACGCAGATGGTAATGTCACCATCTATAAAGCTCGACTTGTCGCTAAGGGTTATCGGCAAGTTCAAGGGATTGACTACGATGAGACTTTCTCTCCCGTAGCGAAGCTTAAGTCCGTCCGAATCATGTTAGCAATTGCCGCATACTATGATTATGAGATATGGAAGATGGACGTCAAAACAGCGTTTCTTAACGGCTATCTTAAGGAAGAGCTGTATATGATACAGCCGGAAGGTTTTGTCGATCCCAAGAATGCTGACAAAGTATGCAAGCTCCAGCGATCCATTTATGGGCTGGTGCAAGCATCTCGGAGTTGGAACATTCGCTTTGATGAGATGATCAAAGCGTTTGGGTTTATGCTTGAGACTTATGGAGAAGCCTGCGTTTACAAGAAAGTGAGTGGTAGCTCATGGCATTTCTCATATTATATGTAGATGACATACTTTTGATGGGAAATGATATAGAATTCTTGGACAGCATTAAGGCCTACTTGAATAAGTGTTTTTCAATGAAGGACCTTGGAGAAGCTGCTTATATATTAGGCATCAAGATCTATAGAGATAGATCGAGACGCCTCATAGGTCTTTCACAAAGTACATACCTTGATAAGATTTTGAAGAAGTTCAAAATGGATCAGTCCAAGAAAGGGTTCTTGCCTGTTTTGCAAGGTGTGAGATTGAGCTCAGCTCAATGCCCGACCACGGCAAAAAGATAAAGAAGAGATGAGTGTCATCCCCTATGCCTCAGCCATAGGATCTATTATGTATGCCATGCTGTGTACCAGACCTGATGTAAACCTTGCCGTAAGTTTGGTAGGAAGGTACCAAAGTAATCCCGCAAGGAACACCGGACAGCCGGTCAAGAATATCCTGAAGTACCTGAAAAGGACAAAGGACATGTTTCTCGTTTATGGAGGTGACGAAGAGCTCGTCGTAACAGGTTACGTCGACGCTAGCTTCGACACAGATCTGGATGACTCTAAGTCACAAACCGGATACGTGTATATGTTGAATGGTGGAGCAGTAAGCTGGTGCAGCTGCAAGCAGAGCGTCGTGGCAGGATCTACATGTGAAGCGGAGTACATGGCAGCCTCGGAGGCAGCGCATGAAGCAATTTGGGTGAAGGAGTTCATCACCGACCTAGGAGTCATACCCAATGCGTCGGGGCCGATCAAACTCTTCTGTGACAACACTGGAGCTATTGCCCTTGCCAAGGAGCCCAGGTTTCACAAGAAGACCGAGCACATCAAGCGTCGCTTCAACTCCATCCGTGAAAATATTCAGGATGGAGACATAGAAATTTGTAAAGTGCATACGGATCTGAATGTCGCAGATCCGTTGACTAAACCTCTTCCATGGGCAAAACATGATCAACACCAGAACTCTATGGGTGTTCGATTCATCACAATGTAAACTAGATTATTGACTCTAGTGCAAGTGGGAGACTGTTGGAAATATGCCCTAGAGGCAATAATAAAAGCATTATTATTATATTTCCTTATTCATGATAATTGTCTTTTATTCATGCTACAAACTGTATTATCCGGAAATCGTAATACACGTGTGAATACATAGACTACAATACGTCCCTAGTAAGCCTCTAGTTGACTAGCTCGTTGGTCAACAGATAGTCATGGTTTCCTGACTATGGACATCGGATGTCATTGACAACGGGATCACGTCATTAGGAGAATGACGTGATGGACAAGACCCAATCCTAAGCATAGCACAAAAATCGTGTAGTTCGCTTTGCTAGAGCTTTTCCAATGTCAAGTATCTCTTCCTTAGACCATGAGATCGTGCAATTCCGGATACCGTAGGAGTGCTTTGGGTGTATCAAGCGTCACAACATAACTGGGTGACTATAAAGGTGCACTACGGTATCTCCGAAAGTGACCATTGGGTTGACACGGATCGAGGCGGGATTTGTCACTCCGTATTACGGAGAGGTATCACTGGGCCCACTCGGTAATGCATCATCATAATGAGCTCAAAGTGATCAAGTGTCTGGTCACGGGATCATGCATTGCGGTATGAGTAAAGTGACTTGCCGGTAACGAGACTAAACGAGGTATTGGGATACCGACGATCGAGTCTCGGGCAAGTAACATACCGTCAAGACAAAGGGAATAGAATACGGGGTTGCATGAACCCTTGACATCGTGGTTCATCCGATGACAACATCGAGGAGCATGTGGGAGCCAACATGGGTATCCAGATCCCGCTGTTGGTTATTGACTTGAGGTATTCTCGGTCATGTCTGCATGTCTCCCGAACCCGTAGGGTCTACACACTTAAGGTTCGGTGACGCTAGGGTTAATAGGAAGACAAGTATGTGATTACCGAATGTTGTTCGGAGTCCGGATGAGATCCCGGACGTCACGAGGAGTTCGGAATGGTCCGGAGGTAAAGATTTATATATGGAAAGTGGTTAAACGGACTCGGAAAGTTTCGGGGTATACGGTAAAAGCACCGGGGCCACGGGAGGGTTCCGGAGGTCCACCGGAGGGGCCACCCCTCGGGGGCCACATGGGCTAAGTGGAGAGGGAGCCAGCCCCTGGTGGGCTGGGTGCGCCTCCCACCTAGGCCCATGCGGCTAGGGTTTGGGGAGGAGGAAACCCTAAGGGGAAAGGCGCCCCTTGGCTTGGGGGCAAGCCACCCCTTTCCTCCTCTCCCTTGGCCGCCGCCCCCTAGGGTTTTTCCCTAGAGGGCCGGCCCCTTGCCCTCTCCTCCTATAAATAGAGGGGTGGGGGAGGGCTGAATACACAATTGTGGCGCAGCCCCTCCCTCCCCAACACCTCTCTTTCTCCACGCAAGCTTGGCGAAGCCCCTGCCGAGAACTGCCGTGCCAACCGCACCACGCCGTCGTGCTGCCATTGGAATTGTCTTCCTCAACCTCTCCTTCACTCTTGCTGGATCAAGACGGAGGAGACGCCATCGTCCCGTGCGTGTGTTGAACACGGAGGTGCTGTCCTTCGATGCCTTGGTCATCGGTGATCGGAATCACGTTGGGAACGTCTTCATCATCACCACTCTCTCGAACGCTTCCGTACTCGATCTACAAGTGGTATGTAGATGCAAACTCTCTCTCGTAACTCGTTGCTTAGATGGACTCATAGATAGATCTTGGTGAAACCGTAGGAAATTTTTAATTTTCTGCAACGTTCTCCTACAACTTTTGGGGTACTTAAGCCCCTGGTGTATTGGCCGTACCAAAGTGTACGGGTGCAACATGTCATGAATGAACATATATATACATAAAGAAAGGAGTGCAATAATAGGCAAAAGCTATGTATTGTTTATTCAAAAAGGTACTCCAATGAAAGCAGAACGATACAAATAGTGCGATAAGCAAGGGATGGGACTATTTAACATGTCCCCCTCCAGGGGTAAGCTGCGGGATGGTATGTAAAAAAGGTATAATGCTCATAGTAGAGACCACCTGGACACTCGACGTAGCTTTCTGTTTCCCTGGCTGTTGCATCGTGAGTTCGGCAATTCTAGTGCCGGACAGGACTTCTAGAAAACGGAGTCCTGAAAGTAAGAGAAAAGAAGAAAGAAAAAGAATGACACAATCAGGAGCCCTTGGTGCGGTTGAGCCGCGTGCAGGCGTGCCGTGGTCGTGCCCTCCCTTATGCCCATGGTATCTCCAGAGCGTAGTTATGTACGCGTAGTACTGGCTTCGAAATTTCGCGAGGGCTAGGGTTGGGGCCGGATTGCTACGCGTGCTCGGATCATGCCAGGCGGTCTTGTTGAAGGTTACTCCGGGCGCGCTTGACGATGTCCGGACGTTTAATAGCCGGACACGAGAATTGCTATGAGAGGCTGCTTTGCACCTCCGCCGCAAGGGCCGCCGTGTGCTCCTCCGCTCGGAGAGAGCGTTCGGTGTTTCCATTGACCGTGATTACTCCTCGAGGGCCTGGCATCTTGAGCTTGAGGTACGCGCAGTGCGGGACCGCATTGAACTTTGCAAATGCGGTTCGTCCAAGCAGTGCGTGATAGCCGCCATGAACGGGACTATGTCGAAGATTAACTCTTCGCTTCGGAAGTTATCCGGGGATCCGAAGACCACTTCGAGTGTAATTGAGCCTGTACAATTGGCCTCTACACCTGGTATGACGCCTTTAAAGGTCGTCTTTGTGGGTTTAATCCTTGAGGGGTCTATGCCCATTTTGCGCACTGTATCCTGATAAGCAGGTTCAGGCTGCTACTTCCGTCCATCAGGACTCCAGTGAGGTGGAATCCGTCGATGATTGGGTCAAGAACCAATGCGGAGAATCCGCCGTGGCGGATGCTAGTGGGGTGGCCCCTTCGATCAAAGGTGATCGGGCAGGAGGACCAAGGGTTGAACTTTGGGGCGATCGGGCTCCGTGATATCGTCCCTTAGTCCACGCTTCCGCTCCCTTTTGGGTATGTGGGTTGCGTATATCATGTTCACCGTCCGCACTTGTGGGGGGAAGCCCTTCTGTCCTCTATTGTTCGGCGGCCGGGGCTCCTCCTCGTCATCGCTATGCAGCCCCTTGTCATTGAGTTTGACATTTAACTTGTCTGCTTGTTTGAAGACCCAACAATCCATGTTGGTTTGGTTGGCTGGTTTTTCGGGGGTGCCATGTATTTGGCACGAGCGATCGAGTATTCGGTCCAGATTGGACGGGCCCTGAGTATTTCTTTTGAACGGCTTTTTTCGCTGACCGGGTTTAGAGCCTCTGAATCCGGCATTGACTGCCGTATCTTCAGCATTATCGCCGTTAATGCGGCGCTTGTGCTTGTTGCGATGCGACCTGCCATTGTTGTCCTTGGTATCCGAACTACCAGGATTTTTGGTCAAGTTGTTCCTACGAGCTAGCCAGCTGTCCTCTCCCGCGCGAAAGCGGGTCATGAGCATTGTGAGGGCTGCCATGGATTTCGGCTTTTCCTGTCCTAGGTACCGGGCAAGCCACTCGTCGCGGATGTTATGTTTGATGGCTGCAAGGGCCTCTCCATCCGGACAGTCAACGATTTGATTTTTCTTGGTTACGAACCGTGCCCAGAATTGTCTGGCCGATTCTTCTGGCTGCTGAATTATGTGGCTGCGGTCATCGGCGTCTGGTGGTCGCACGTATGTGCCCTGGAAGTTATCAAGGAATGTGGCTTCCAGGTCCTCCCAACAACCAATTGATTCTGCTGGCAAGCTGTTAAGCCAATGCCGAGCTGGTCCTTTAAGCTTGAGTGGGAGGTATTTGATAGCGTGTAGATCATCGCCGCAGGCCATGTGGATATGGAGGAGGTAGTCCTCGATCCATATCGCAGGATCTGTTGTGCCATCGTATGATTCGATGTTTACGGGTTTGAAACCCTCGGGGATTTGATGATCCATCACTTCGTCTGCGAAGCATAGTGGGTGTGCGGCGCCTCTATATTGAGCTATATCACGACACAGCTCAAATGAGCTTTGTCTACTGTGTTCGGCCCGACCGGAATTGCTGTATCCGGCGTGACGGTTATCATCACGTGTCGTGGGGCGCCCACGCGATCCGTAGATCGATCTTGTTTGCCTTGCCTTGTCCTCCAATATGTCTCACATGTCAGGCGCATTTCCCCGTGCCTTGGTACTTTTCGAGCGACGTCGGAGTGCGGCTTGAATGCAGGGACTAGAGGCCTCTTTGTCGCGACCACAGGGTGGCCGGTCGACCGCATCATGCGCTGGTGATTTGGGTGCTGCTTCCTCTAATTGGGGTAGCAGCCTGCGTTTTGGGTATCTCTTGGAGGGGCGTTCGAGTTTGTACTCTTCGGCTGCAAGGATTTCAGTCCATCGGTCAGCTAGCAGGTCTTGGTCAGCTCTAAGCTGCTGCTGCTTTTTCTTGAGGCTGCTTGCCGTGGCCATAAGCCTGCGTTTGAAGCAGCTCTGTTCAGCGGATCCTCGAGCACGAAAAATTGCCGTCGTCGAGGCTTGCCTCATCTTCGGAGGGAGGCATATAATTATCGCCCTCCACCTCCTCGTCTTCCGCTCTATCATGAGGGCTGGCTTCTCCTCCTCCTCCGTGCTGAATCCTGCTTTGGAGGGTTGTCTTCGCGCCGGGTGTTATTATCTCCCATGCCGGAATCACCGTTTTTGCTGTGGCGGGATTTAGAGCGGCGCCGCTGACGCCAGCGCTTGGGCTGTCTCTTGTAGGGGTCATCCTCTGCTGTTCCATCGCCGTTCCCATCGTTTGGGATGTCCGCCATGTATATGTCGTATGACGACGTGGCCTTCCAGTGCCCTGTAGGCGCTGGTTCTTGGTTGTCTCCAGCATCGTCGTCCATACCGTCGATGTCTTCGGAGTCTAAGTCGAGCATGTCAGTTAAATCATCGACAGTGGCTACAAAGTGGGTTGTGGGTAGGCGTTGAATTTCTTCGTCGTCCGCATCCCAACCTTCCTGACCGTAGTCCGGCCAGGGCTCTCCTGATAAAGAGAGAGACTTTAGTGAATTCAGGATGTCGCCAAAGGGCGAAAGTCTTTGAAAAGATGTCCGCGGCAGTGAACTCCATGACCGGCGCCCAATCGGATTCGATTGGCAGGGGTGCGGAGGGCTCGGAGTCCGGGGAGTTGTCCGGCACCCTGGAGTCGAGGTCTTCACAAAGTACATGGATGGAGTTCGGCTCAATCGCCGTAGAGATTGTAGCCCCCGAGGCGGTGTCCAACCACTCGTCCTCGATCGGGGAATCCGGCTCCGGATTAAGGGTCGGAGCGGATGCTAGTGCGGCCTCCAGGGCGCTGTTCGGCTGTAAAGCTAGATCATGCCCATCGAGACAGTACGGCGTGCTTGGCCACGGCTCAAATCCGTCGAAGATCAAGTCTCCGCGGATATCGGCCGTATAGTTCAAACTTCCAAATCTGACCTGATGGCCAGGGGCGTAGCTTTCGATCTGCTCCAGGTGGCCAAGTGAATTGGCCTGCAGTGCAAAGCCGCCGAATACGAAGATCTGTCCGGCGAGGAAAGTCTCACCCTGGACTGCGTCGTTGTTGATGATCGAAGGATCCATCGGGCCTATCAGTGACGACACAGAGGAACTCTCAATGAAAGCACCAATGTCGGTGTCAAAACCGGCGGATCTCGGGTAGGGGGTCCCGAATCGCAAGGCGTCTAGGCGGATGGTAACAGGAGACAAGGGACACGATGTTTTACCCAGGTTCGGGCCCTCTCGATGGAGGTAATACCCTACTCTGCTTGATTAATATTGATGACATGGGTAGTACAAGAGTAGATCTACCACGAGATCAAGGAGGCTAAACCCTAGAAGCTAGCCTATGGTATGATTGTTGTTCGTCCTCTGGGACTAAAACCCTCCGGTTTATATAGACACCGGATAGGTTAGGGTTACACAGAGTCGGTTACAATGGTAGGAGATCTACATATCCGTATCGCCAAGCTTGCCTTCCACGCCAAGGAAAGTCCCATCTGGACACGGGACGAAGTCTTCAATCTTGTATCTTCATAGTCTTGGAGTCCGGCCGTGATGATAGTTTGGCTATCCGGACACCCCCTAGTCCAGGACTCCCTCACCCCCTAATCCAGGACTCCCTCAGTGGTCGTCGTTCCTTCTTCGCGGTGGCGGCAGCGGAGGAAGACCAGCATTGCCCTGAGGGCGGTCCTCACGAGGCTTGTCCCTTCGTGCACCCTCACGAGGCTGGTCCTGCCAGCGGTCCTCGCGAGGCCGGTCGCGCCACTCCTGGCGGGGGCCGCGATCGTCCCAGCATCCTCCGCCTCGTCCTCCTCCTCGGCCGTAGCGCCGGTCATTGTGCTCGGGGCGTCGACCGAAGCGTCCATCTCGAATGGGCCTGAGCTCTTGACAGTCGTTGGTGTTGTGGCTGTGTACATTGTGGAAGGCGCAGAATAGTCGGCTGCTCTTGGATGACTCGGGATGGTCCCGACCGCGCTTCGTATCTGGCTCCGCCGCGAGCACGGCTACTCCCTTGCGGTTCACGTCCTTGGCCTTTGCTTTCTTCTCCTCCAGGTCGGTAGCCGGGAGCTCGAGGAGGGAAAGGCGCCCCTCCTCAGCTCTTGCGCACTTTGTCGCCAGGTTGAATAGCTCCAAAGCCGTGCATAGATCCTCGTGGATGGCAAGCTCCTCCTTCATCTTGACGTCACGGACGCCATCGGAAAACGCTGAAATGATGGCCTCGTCCATCACCTTGGGGATCTTGAGGCGAACGCTGTTGAAGCGCTGGATGTACTTCTGCAGGGTCTCGCCTGGCTGCTGCTTGATGCGGTGCAGGTCACCTACAGCCGGAGGGCGGTCGCGAGTGCCCTGGAAGTTGGCTATGAAGCGGTCGTGCATCTCGTCCCAGGAGGAGATCGAGCCCGGGGGCAGGTTTAGGAGCCACGAGCGAGCGCCATCCTTGAAAGCCATGGGGAACGAGTTCGCCATGACTTTTTCGTCGCCGTTGGCCGCCTCGATGCTCAGCTCGTAGAGCTGCAAGAATTCCGCGGAGTCGGGGGTGCCGTCGTAGCGAGGAGGCAGGTCTGGCTTGAACTTGCCCGGCCAGGTGACACTACGCAGCTCAGGAGTGAAGGCGCGGCAGCCTGCTGTGGTCACCGGGGCCCTTTGTTGATGCGGAGCCTGCCCTTGATGCCCGCGTACCACCGCTGCAGGCGGCACGCGGTCTTGTCGCGGTAGCGCTGGGAGCGCGGGCGCATTCTCTTGCGGCCGGGGAACTTCTTGGCAGCTTCCTTCATCTCGCGCGGGCGCCCGACACGGTGGGTCGCGCCGGTGGGCCGCGCGCCTTGGCACCAGAGTGTCGTCTTGGTGCAGAGGTGGTGGAGGTGCTCCGTGAGCCACGTCGCCCGCAGCTGGCGGAGGGTGAGGCAGGGAGAGGGACGGTGCTGGGGAGCCCCCCGCAGTGCTGACGAGCTCGGTGATGCGGTCCAGCCAGTCCTCGTAGAGGTCGTCGACTAGGCGGTAGCGCAGGAGCTCGCGTGCCATGAGCAGCGCGGCCTGCATGTCCGTGGGAGCGCGACGAGCTTGAGATGACGAGCCGGCTGGGGTTAGCGACAGAGTGGCGGTGCGGCCAACCCGCCGCACACAGAGGTGCAATGATGAAGCTTGGTGCTCGTTTCCCACCAGGCCGGTGGCGGCGTTGGCGGCGGGCGATGGGGAACGACGGGGAGGCCCGCGACAGAGCGGTCTGAGCGAAGCGGGCGCCAAGGGTGGCCCGACACCCAGCGCGGGCTCGATGAGCGTCCACCATGGATACGACGAAGCGACGGGACGCGGATCAGTGGAACGAAAGCTTCGGCGCACCCCTATCTGGCGCGCCAAATGTCGGATTTCGGGTTCCGGCAAAACCCTTGAGGTTCGAACACTAGGGTGCGCACGAAGATCTCTCTCTCCCTAGATCGCTCCCGCGACAATCGCAAGGCCTAGCTCGACGAACCCAAAGAACGAGAGACACAAGAGTTTATACTGGTTCGGGCCACCGATGTGATGTAATACCCTACTCCAGTGTGGTGCGGTGGATTGCCTCTCGGGCAGAGGATGAACAGTTACAAGGGAAGAACAACCTCCTAAGGAGAGGTGCTCTTGTGCTTGGTGAACTTGTGTGGCTGAGGATGATCTGAATGATCCCCCTTTGCTAAAATGGTGGCTATGGATGGAATGGCTCCGATCTAAGACCAGATCAGTTGCCTCCTGTGGTGGTGGCTAGTCCTATTTATAGAGGCCCTGGTCTTCTCCCCAAATATTGAGCGGGAAGGGATGCCACAACGGCCAATTTGAAGGGGGACAACTAGTACAAGTTATCCTAACTAAAGGTGGTCTTCGCCTGCCAAAGGCTCTAGTGGTGACGCCGTCTTGGGCTCCACGATGACCTCCATCTTGTCGTCCTGCTGGTCTTGGTCTTGTTGCATCGATATGGAAACTTTTGCCTGATGCCTCGGGACTCCTCGCCTATGCTTGCCTCTTTAGCACCAAAGCGGAAACAAGGACACTGCACGCTGGCACCTGCCTGGCGCCCACCTGGCTCCAGTCGTCATGGCTTACATCACACGAACCTCGCGAGGTACCCTTGCCTTTATCTCTCCGCCCCTCGCAAGCCGGCCTGGTGAGGCTGCCCCCGAGGAGGTCTTGTGTCGTCCGCCTCGCGAGGGTCTTGAGTGTTCGCTGGTGAGGATGGGCCGTACGGGGCCGCTGGTGGAACCGCACTGTGGGCCGTAGGCAAGCAAGTCTAGGGACCCCCGTTCCCAGGACGCTGACACAGTCTTCTTGGGACCTTGAACATCCCGGACGTGGAGCACCCCCTCACACATCTGGATGGTTTGAGGGTGTTGCATCACCTCCAACAAGTAAGGGTTGATTACCATCTCGAAGAACTTGTCCTTGGAGGAGCTCGGTGTCTGCATGGCGACCTAGATCTATCAGCAATCAGCAAGAAACAAGAACAGAGGATTTCTTTGTGATACTGTGGTCAATACGTTCGGGGGTGTATAAAGATTTTTTATCTTGGGAAACAAGCAAACGGGAGGAAACGGAGTCGGGAAGGTTCCCGAGATGGGCATGACCCACCTAGGCACGCCAGGCAAGGCAGGCGCACCCTGGTGTCTTGTGCCCTCCTCGGTTGCCTTCCTGGTTATTTCTTATTTTCCTAATTTTTCTAATATTCCAAAACTGACAGAAAATATTTTTGCAGATTTTTTGGAATCCGTTTACTTACCGTATCATGTACCTCTTCTTTTTTTAAATTCTGGAGTGTTTTGGAAGGTTTCTTTTATGTGTTCCTCCGGTGTCATGGTTTGGATAATATTGCTTTCAACATTAATAGGTGCACCTGAGATATAGTGCTTAATTCTTTGCCCATTGACTAACTTCGGATTAGTGCCTTTGGCATTATTGATTTTAATACCTCCAGAACGATAAACCTCTTCGCTAATATAAGGTCCTACCCATTTAGAGAGAAGTTTTCTTGCAAACAACCTAAAACAAGAGTTTTATGAAAGAATATGTTTACCCACTTTTAATTCCCGCTTTTGGATTCTTTTGTCATGCCATCTTTTAACTTTTTGTTTAAACAATTTTGCATTTTCATAAGCTTGGGTACTCGATTCATCTAGTGAGCTAATATCAAATAACCTCTTTTCACCGGCAAGTTTGAAATCATAATTAAGTTCTTTAGTTGCCCAATATGCTTTATGTTCTAACTCAAGAGGCAAATGACAAGCTTTTCCATTTTATAAGGAGACATACCCATAGGACTTCTATAAGTTGTTCTGTAGGCCCAAAGTGTATCATCCAATTTCTTAGACCAATCCTTTCAGGACCTATTAATAGTCTTTTGTAAAATTAATTTTATTTCTCTATTGCTAAGTTCAACTTGACCACTAGATTGAGGATGATAAGGTAAAGCAATTCTATGGTTAACATCATACTTAGCAAGCATTTTACAGAAAGCACCATAATAAAGTGTGAACCATCATAAGTTTTAAATATCTAGGGACTCCAAACCTTGGGGAAATAACTTCTTTAGGCATTTTAATGCAAGTGTTGTGATCAGCACTACTAGTTGGAATAGCTTCTACCCACTTAGTAACATAATCAACATCAACCAAAAGATGTGTATACCCATTAGAAGAAGGAAAAGGTCCCATGTAATCCAAACCCCAAACATCAAATGGTTCAACAACAAGTGAATAATTCATAGGCATTTCCTGACGCTTACCGATATTACCTATCCTTTGACAATCATTAGAAGACAAAACAAACTTACGGGCATGCTTGAAGAGAGTAGACCAATAAAAACCAGATTGCAATACCTTGTGAGTAGTTCTATCTCCCGCATGATGCCCTCCATAAGCTTCAGAGTGACATTTCCATAGGATTTGTTCCTGCTCATGCTCAGGTACACAACGTCTAGTAATACCATCTACTCCTTTATACAGATGTGAGTCATCCCAAAAGTAATGTCTTAAATCAAAGAAGAATTTATTTTCTTTTGTTGATATGTAAAACTAGGTGGTATATATTTAGCAACAATGTAATTAGCATAGTCAGCGTACCAAGGAGTATTATGAGAAACATTTATTGCAGCAAGTTGTTCATCAGGAAAGCTATCATCAATAGGTAGTGGGTGATCAAGAATATTTTCTAACCTAGACAAGTTATCAGCTACGGGGTTCTCAGCACCTTTCCTATTAGTAATATGTAAATTAAATTCTTATAACAAGAGAACCCACCTAATGAGTCTAGGTTTAGCATCTTTCTTTTCCATAAGATATTTTATAGGAGCATGATTAGTGTGAACCGTTACTTTGGAATCAGCAATGTAAAATCTGAACTTATCACAAGCAAACATGACTACTAAAAATTCTTTTTTGGTAGTACAATAATTTCTTTGGGCACTGTCTAGAGTTTTGCTAGAATAATGAATAACATTTAATTTCTTATCAACTCTTTGTCCTAAGCAGCCCCAACAGCATAATCACTAGCATCACACATAATTTCAAAAGGCAAGTTTCAAATAGGTGGTTGGACAATAGGTGCAGAAGTTAAGGCTTTCTTAAGTGTTTCAAAGGCTTCTACACAATCATCATCAAAGACAAATGGAACATCCTTTTGTAAAAGATTTGTAAGAGGCCTAGAAATTTTAGAGAAGTCTTTAATAAACCCCCTATAGAAACAAGCATGACCAAGGAAACTACGAATACCTTTAATGTCTTTAGGACAAGGCATTTTGGCAATTACATCAACTTTAGCTTTATCCACTTCAATACCCCGTTCAGAACTTTTATGCCCCAATATAATACCTTCATTAACCAAAAAGTGGCACTTCTACCAATTCAAGACAAGATTAGTTTGCTCACATCTCTACAAAACTCGATCAAGGTTGCTTAAGCAATCATCAAAAGAAGTTCCGTAAACAGAGAAATCATTCATGAAAACCTCAACAATCTTTTCACAAATATCAGAGAATATAGCAGTCATACATCTTTGAAAGGTATCATGTGCATTGCATAAACCAAAAGGCATACGTCTATAAGCATAGGTTCCAAAAGGACAAGTAAAAGTGGTTTTCTCTTAATCAGGTCAGGAAACAGGTATTTGAGAAAAACTAGAATATCCATCAAGAAAGCAAAAGTGTGTGTGCTCAGATAATCTTTCTAGCATTTGATCAATAAAAGGCACAGGGTAATGATCTTTTCAAGTAGCTTTATTTAATTTCCTAAAATCAATTACCATTCTATAGCGAGTAACAATTCTTTCTAGAATGAGTTCATTTTTATCATTAGGAACAACAGTAATACCTCCCTTCTTAGGGACACAATGAACAGGACTTACCCATCTACTATCAGCTATGGGATAGATTATACATGCTTCCAGAAGCTTTAGTATTTCAGTTCTTACCACTTCTTTCATTTTAGTATTCAAACGTGTCGTTGGTGATCAGCAACGGGTTTAGCATTAGGTTCCATATTAATCTTGTGCTGACATAGAGTGTGACTAATGCCCTTAAGATCATCAAGAGTATATCCAATAGCAGCTCGGTGCTTCTTCAGATCTTTCAATAATCTTTCTTCCTCAAGTTCTGAACGGATATCACTAATAATAACAAGATATATCTTTTTCTCATCAAGATAAGCATACTTTAAAGTGTCTGGTAATTGTTTTAATTCAAACACAGGATCACCTTTAGGTGGAGGAGGACCTCCTTAAGCGGAGGTTGTTATTCAAAGAAATTTTTATCTATTTCATTTCTTTCATGCATGTGCATATCATTTTCATGGTCTAGCATATATTGTTCTAGTGGATTAGTAGGAGGCACAGGAATAGAAGTAAGACCAAATATTTCATCTTTACTAGGTAATTCTTTCTTATGAGGTTGTCTATTAAACTTGGAGAAATTAATATCACGAGACTTATCACTAAAGCTAACACTAACTGTTTGTTTCTCACAATCTATTTTAGAATTAATAGTGTTCAAGAAAGTTCTACCAAAGATAATGGGACAAAAGTCATCTTGTGGGGAACCAAGGACTAGAAAATTAGTAGGGTATTTTATTTCCCCACACAAGACTTCAACATCTCTAACAATCCCAAGTGGTGTGATGGTGTCTCTATTAACAAGTTTAATAGTAATACCTATGGCTTCTATTTCAGCGTGTGCTATGTCATCCATAATTTATGGATATAGGGTAAAAGGAATAGCACTCACACTACCATACATAAACCATGATAATAGTGATCTCTATTTTAACTGAGACAACAGGCATGCCAACAACAGGTCTATGGTTATCTTTTTCATCGGGTTTGGCAATTCGAGCAGCTTCATCATAGAAGTAAATAACATGCCAATCAATATATTGTACCAGGAGATCTTTAACCATAGCAACACTAGGTTCTACTTTAATTTGCTCAGACGGTTTAGGTGCTTTAATATTACTTTTGCGAACCACAGTTGAAACCTTAGCATGTTCCTTTATTCTAACAGGAAAAGGTATTTTTTCAATATAAGCAATTGGCACAACTGGATCAACATTGTAAATAATAGTTTCATCCTTAGTATTAACCGGTTCTTCAATTTCTTCTTTAATAGGTGGATGATATTTAAACCACTTCTCCTTAGGGAGATCAACATGAGTAGCAAATGATTCACAATACAGGCTACTATCTTAGAGTCAAGTCCATATTTATCTAGTCAAGTCCATATTTAGTGCTAAAGTTGCGAAAAGCATCGGTATTCAGAAAGGATTTAACACAATCAAACTTACACTCCTAGGGAAAACCTTATACACAGAATCTTACCAGCAGTGCGGTTTAAAAACAAACGCTACTGCTACTTAGCAGTAGCAAGCTTCAAAAGAGCACACTACTAATACCTAGTTAGCAGTAGCGCGCTAGGGGAAAAGACCGCTACTACTACAGTTGCCAAGGCATTGCCTCCAAACTATGTATTGTAGTAGCGCCCTCCCCATAGACGCGCTACTGCTAACGTACTTAGCAGTAGCGCGTTGCGCCAACACCCGCTACTGCTAAAGTCTCATCCCCTCTCGCGCCTAAGTTTAGTCCCATACTGCTAAGCGAACAGGGTGTTTACCACCTTAAATACGTTACTTCTCAAACCATCACAAGCACTTGGTCTTCATTGAACTCCATGTGTAGGATCTGTGGCCGTAAACCGGGGAATATTCCTATTGACAATTTAGATTCTACACAAAAAGATCATTGATGACTAATGTATTTTTGATTTTTTTACATGCTTAGCCTTAGCAGTAGCGCGTTTCGCAGAAGGCACTACTACTACAAGCATAGTAGTAGCGCGGCTTCTTATAAAAGCATTGCTGCTATGGAGTTTAGCAGTAGCACTTTATCCTATCCAGCGCTACTACTAAGTTCAATTTTACCTTCCCCAACCGGCCGCCCCCACTCTTCCTCTCCACTCTCACTCCCCGCACCCAGACCCTATCATCCGCCGCCGCCGCCGTTCCTCGACCACTGTCGTCGCCGCTCCTGCTCCTCCTCCACTGAGGTAATCCCTCCTCCCTCCTGCTTCGGCCGCCCCTCATCCCTCCGCCCTCCTCCTCCGGCCGCCCCCTCCTCCCTCCTCCCACTACAACAACTAATTTGCCGTCAGGAGACATCTTTGCCGTTAGCTTTTCGTCGGGCAGACGACAAATAATGGGTTTACCGTCATCGGCGGACGGCAATGAGAAAATGACGGCAAAATAAACTTTGCCATCTATGAAAAGAAACAGACGGCAAAGAGCTCACTTTGCCGTCTACAACAAAAATCACAGACGGCAAAGCGTCTATGCCGTTTATGTTTGTTTTGGTAGACAACATATAATCTTTGATGTCTGTGTTTTTTTGGTAGACGGAAAATTGAGCTCTTGGCCGTCTGTATTTGTTTTCGTAGACAACAAAGAAGAAGCACACCACGCGGATTCATTACAAGGATTGATGACTTGGCACCATCTGAGACGTGCATCCCACCCACTCAGGACTGGTGTACGAACACCCCAACCCACCCCAGGACGCACGCCCTCCAACCCACAACCCCACCCACGATCCAACGACCGTACATGTCCCAACCACGATTCCCATCTCCTTCTCCCCCGTGCTGCCTCATCTCTCCATCTCCAGAGCATTAGCACGGCGCCAGCCAGCGCCCTCCTCCCTCCTTCTCCCCTGAGCAGCCACATGCCGCCGGCAAACACCAACCGCCTGTCCGGTGCCCCCGTCCAGCGCCCGCTCATCCCCGAGCAGCAGCATGGCGTGGCCATCGCCCACAAGCCTGTCCGTCGGCCGCCACGCCTAGCGCCCTTCCGCCCATCCATTCGCCACCTCGCCAGTGCCGTGTGAAGCCTCACTCCTCGCGAACTCGTCCTCACCGGCCTCCCATGCGCCCCCCAGCTCCTTCGGCCGTGCACCCGAGCCCATCCACACCGCTAGCTCCTCCTCACCCTCTGGTCCTGCGCTCCGCCTCGCGAGCTCCGCCGCTAGAGCAGCCGGGCGCTCCACCGGTAGAGCACCGGCCATCCCTGACCTCCCTCGCGTGTCTCCCATGGCCGAGCGAGACAGCTCCAGTGGCTGGGCGAGTTGCGTGGCTGGCAGGTCGGGCGGTGGCGCAGCGAAAGCAGCGAGAATGGCGAGGCGAGTGTCGGGCCTGCAATGGCCAGGCGGGCAGGGCACCGGAGTGGAGAAGAAGGACCCGATTGCTTTTCGGTCTATTCTGTAACTTCACTAACGTTGAATGAAAGACAGTAAATAAGAAGAAAGATAGGCACTGCACTCGCATGAGTTGATCGCATCGCTCGGGAGCAACACTGTTGTGTGTGTGTGTTTTTTTAATTTGACCCCTTTCTTTGCCGTCTAGATATACGAGGCTGACGTCAAAGACGTGAATAGCTAACGGCAAACAGGTAGTCTGGCTGACGGCAAAACTACATTTCTTTGCCGTCTGTGATTTATAAGGCTGACGGCAAAGAAGATTCGGCTGACGGCAAAGTCTTTGCCGTCTGGCCGATGAAAACCTGACGGCAAAGTATTCTTTGCCAACTTATCTTTGCTATCTGACTTTGTCGTCTGCTTCCTGACGGCAAAACCTTTGCTATCTAGATTTAGGTCTTTGCCGTCTGTGATCCATAGACGGCAAATTACCTGTTTCCAGTAGTGTCCTCCTCCCCCTCCACTGCTCCTCCGGTCGCCCCCTCCTCCCTCCTCCTCCCTCCTCCCCCTCTCTACTACCTCCTCCTCCCTCCTCCCTCCTCCCTCCCCCAACCCCCTCCTCCCTCCATCTCTCATAAACCCTAAACTTTTTTTGTACTGTTCTTGTATAATGTAGTTTTTTTTACTATTTTTTAGTAAGAAAATTAATTATTTTTATTTATAGTAAGTGCTTAGTTGAACTAGTTGAATTAATAGAACTATTTTATTTTTAGTAAGAAAATTTAGGTATTTGAGATTTGATGATTTAATTAATATTTTACTATAGAACTAGTTTTATTTTTAGTAAGAAAATTAATTGAACTAGTTTATTTTTATTAAGTGCTTAGTTGAACTAGTTGAATTTATGTCATTATCACTTTGTCATCAAAAAATGCTATATGAAATTTGATGATCTAATTAAAATTTTACTTGGTAGAATATGCAGGCTTTGTACAGTCATGTCTCCTTGGAGTGATCGTCATCCGAGCTACCTCTACTTCCTCTACACCCGAGTCGGTGAGCTAAAATTCCACCTCCTCTTTATCCACTCCTCAGTGTGTTGAATAGAGTAGAACTAGGGTATTTAGTCGGTGAGCTCATGTGCAAATGCTTATGATAATTGATCCGGATGGAATTGCCAGTTTAAGCATGCATCATTGTATGTGTATGAACATCTTTGTATCGCTGTGAAAATCCAAGTGGACTTTGTTTTGCCACAGTGTTGATTCATTTCTGTTCCGGCAAATTTCAGGCGCTCGATATGTCCTATTTTAGCAAAGGTCATGCCGGATTTTTTCATGAATTTAATCATGAATTGTGCTAGAATATGTAGGAAATATCGAGTGCCCCAGATTTGTGTGTTGAGTTTCCTGGTAGTTTCCTTCGATCAATTTTCAATTAATGTTTCAACTATGAACATAGGAAATGTCTGACGACGAAAAGGATTTCAGTATTCGTGAATACTGCGAAGACGAGCGCGGCCTGTGCGATAGAATCTTCCTAGTTGATGATAGGTGCTTCAGCATCAAGCTGGACGAGAACTTCGAAGTGGATACAGTAAGTCACAATGACAAGTTTTTTTCGTAATTAAGCTTGATTTTTGCTTCATTTGCTTCAACTTATAATTTAAATTTTTTTACTACGTATCCCCTGCCATGCAAGAGTTTTTGTCTTGGATAAGGTAGGTGTCAGTCCTATCAAAACTATGGAAGTAAAAAGAGTTTACTTGAAGACCGAGCATGGTTATACTTACGACGCAAAATTATACAATGTAGACACCTACACCTATTTTGAATGCAAAACTTGGCAAGCACTATGCAAGGCTTATGCATTTGAGCCTGATATGGTTATCACCTTTGATATTCGTCCAGAAGATGATATTGAAGGTAATAGAGACATCTCGGTCGATGTGCAAATGCCTCCAGTTCTACCATTATGTGAGTTTCTCAACCATATTTATGTCTTCGATATTATTTATTCAAAAATAGTTGACAACTAGTTTCTATTGACAGCTTATTTCCATTCAAGCAAACATGTCCGGCGCTTGGTAGACATGACCGTCCACTGTCCCGAGGCTGAACTAAACTGCGAGGAGATAAGTCATTATGTTTCATGGCTTCAGTATCTTGATGCTGTCAAGACAACTTAGTTACCTGGACTTAAAAATCTTAGTACTCAAAACGTGCGACCAATAGTGTTTGTACTGAACTAAGGTCACATCTATTTAGGAAAGATGGTAAGATTTTTACTATTTGTCCTCAATGCATCTTTTGCATACATTATTTTTTATAAGTATGTTCTTCAACAGGGACTCTGATATGTCTCCAATGTATCTATAATTTTTTATTGTTCCATGCTGTTATATTATCAATCTTGCATGTTTTATAATCATTTTATAATTTCTATCATTTTTTGGTACTAACCTATTGACATGGTGCCAAGTGCCAGTTGCTGTTGTTTCCATGTTTTTTACATGGCAGAACATCAATACCAGACGGAGTCCAAATGCCACGAAACTCCATGATGATTTTTTATGGGCTAGAAGGAACACATTAGGCCCTGGCTCCGCCTGGGGGTGACCCGAGAGAGGCACAACCAACCAGGGCGCGCCAGGTGGCCCAGACGCGCCCTGGTGGGTTGTGCCCACCTTGGGTGCGCCCGGACCGCCTCTTTGCTCTATAAATACCACAATATTCTAGAAACCCTAGAAGCGTCGATGAAATATCCATCCAGCCGCCGCAGAGTCTAGAACCACCTGATCTGTCGTGGAATTGTCACGGCAGATGTCCTAGTGCGAGGACTTAGTCGTGAGGCCAACGCATCTATGCGGTAGCATGAAGGGGTTAGTCGGAATCGAGAGACGCAGGGCCGATCAACGCATAAGACAAGGATTTAGACAGCTTCGGGCCCCGGGAAACATCATCCGGTAATATCCCTACATGCTGTTTGTGGCTAGATCTCATTATGCTCATGAGAGAGTCGCCGCATAAGCCGGCTCTCCCTTTGTGTCTAGCCCTAGAGATTGTTTCTTGTCCCCCCCTCTTGGGGTGCCCTGCCCCTCCTTATATATGTTGAAGGGCGGTTTACATGACTAGTCCTAGTAGGATTAGGATTACTCTATTACAAGTGGAGTCCTAGTCTTGCTTCCTTTGTAGGAGAATATTCTTTATGCCTTTCCTCTTAAGCCGGCCCACCATCACATGAACCGGCCTTCTGGGCCTTGGGCCTTGTCATCCATCTGACCTGCCGTCGGGATCATCAGTAAGTCTTCAGGCTCGTGAGTCGTCACACCAGTGAACCGCCAGACACATGAGTCGCCAATCTTCTGGTGGATTGCCAATGAAATGCCAAGTCCGCCCGGGTCATATATCCGGCTGGGTCATACCGCGGGGTATATCCTGGACATTTGCCCCCAAGTTTAATTTGGATTTATCCATGTTAAACTAATCTGCAACATAAACACAAGAACAAACTGACAGGTTGTACTCCGTGTTAAGAATTCTTGTAAGCCGACACCTGATCATCCTTAATTCCTTGTGCTCCGGGTTAAATATTCTCCTGAGCTGGGACCTGATTATCCTTAAGTCCAATTGTCATTTCCTTCATCTAGAAAATCCGGGTCAATAAGCTAGCTTCATACTCAATTTGCTGATGTTGGTTTCTCACAGAAAAATATTGTGAAGAATAATCCACTTGAGCCGGCTTCCAAGGCGCCGGCTTAATAAACATATTGGACTCAAGATTCATCTGGTGATCCGCCGGTTTAAAGATATAGAGGCTGGCGAGAAAAATTGCCGGCTTGTAAATATTGATAACATCGGGTCATAACTGTTGCTGATGCCGGGTTAATCTTATGATGACGCCGGGTCATAAACATTGCAGGTTTCTCTGATAATAATATAATACCTGATTTGCTCAAAACTAATAATTTGAAGTTATTCCTCCCTTATATGCATATCACCTGTAGCCCCCAAGTGCCGGGTTGTCATGCTTGCAGCAACCTGGGACTTGTAATTGCCTTATGCTCATAAAGATTTCAACTAGTGTAGCCCCCAAGGGCCAGGTCATTATGCAATAATGAGTAGAGACTTTGTAAATATTATCATGTAAAATTGAGCAACAACGTGTAGCCCCCAAGGGCCGGCTCAATACGATATTACTGAGCTGGGACTTTGTATATGATTCATTGATAACATCATCAAATGATGTAATCTCCACCATGGGGCTTGAACCCACGTCCACGAGGTTAAGAGCTTTGTACTCTGCCAACTGAATAATGGATCTTTCAATATAATGTATAAAGGCTTGTGTACCTTGTATTTTCGATAGGAGCAAAGAGTTTAAACAACATATGCCCTGGCGACTTAACGTCAAAAGCCAGGGCGGGTAACCACCCAAATGTAGTCTTATCCTGCACATAAGTAGATCACAAGATCCCTATGATCCTTTGAATGATACCGCCGGCTTATGTGACCTGCATAAAGGAAGTTGATAACTCAACTCTGTAAGAGCCGGCACATATGATATTTGTGACAACTCAAATACTTGCGATTGTATAAAAACAGATAAAATTTTTGAGCCTTCTGATTCGAATACGATCAGTAAACTGTTCCAAAGGGGTTAAGCTAAGATTCGAATACGATCATATAGCCCCGATGGCATTGGCGCGTTGCCGATCAAAGTGGGTATTGACAGCTATGTTCTCTTTGGTTCGAATACGACCTATGTTTGAACAGGAAGCCCCCAAATGACCTTAAAAGTTGTTTAACGACGCTGATTCGACTACGATCCACGTCGATTCCCAAAGGGGTTGAGCTATGATTCAGATACGATCAAGAAGCCCCCAAGTAGGTTTAGCAGTTTGTTAATCAAAAGGGTATCGACAGCTATGTTCTCTTTGGTTCGAATACGACCTATGTTTGAACAGGAAGCCCCCAAGTGACCATATAAATTTTGGCATTGCGCCGATCAAAAGGGTACTGATAGCTATGCCCGATGAGCAGGAAGCCCCCAAGTGACCATAATAAAATAAGTCGTAAGGCAGGATACCCATGTTTTGAACCGCGCAGCATGGCAGCAAGCTCTTTTTGGCACCCTTTAATCTTTCTGAGAACTCGAACTTGCGAGAGATTAATTCTTTTTGAATCGGAAATTTAAACCGGATTTGAAAGCTTCAGAACTTTGTGAGAGATAAATTTACCTTGAACCGGATTTGAGAGCTTCAAAGCTTTGTGGTAAATAAATTTCCCTTGAACCGGTTTTAAACTAGATATTAAGAGCTTCAGTGCTTTGTGGGAGAAAGATGTCTCTTGAGCCGGATTTTTAAACCGGAAGCATCATTGTGAGCCGGAATTTTTCTGACGGCCTTTTAAGTTTTCATCGATAGAGCAGTAATCTCCGGGGCCGGGTTACTTTTCTCTCCAATGACCCGGAGTTCTTGAATGCATTGAAACCGGCTAATTTTGCTGAGTCATACCATTGTAGCCCCCGAGTCTCAAGACGACTCGAGGAGTTGGCTTGAGATTCTCCATATTTGACCATAGCAGAAGGTGTATATCATTGGCGTTGATAGCGCGATGTGAATCCACAGAATGTTGAGGTGACTGCGGCGGGTTATAAATGATCCCGTATGAGCCGTATCAGCAACTCGGCCAATGGTTCCTTCCAACTGGATGCTTTGAAGTTAACCAAACTGTAGTGGTGGCGACTTGTGCTCCTGCCGATTGAGCCATCCAGTGCATATGGTGGTTGATAATAATTTGCCTCCAGTTTGTTGGAAGGAAAAAACCGGGCTACCCAAGCAGTGACTTGCTCATACTCGATAAACAGCTCATGCATATAGGTGCGGCCCGGTGTGTTGATGCAGACCAGGCCGCGAGAGACGGACGGAAAAGACGACCGCAGCATCAGAGGTGGCTCAGATAGATGAGTCGGCCGCGGTGTGGTAAGTTGGTGCGGACGGGAGAGTCGACCGTGGTGTTTGTAAGCCGGTGCAGACGGGAGAGCCGGCCGGTGTTTTTAAGCCCGACTCTTGAAGTGAACAATTGTCCTGCATAAACAATATTGCAGACAAAGGCAAAGATAAACTATTCTTTGACAAAAACAATACGTGCTAATAAAACAAACTTAGATGGATAGCACCTGATATGTTAGGCCGGAAATAATCCGCCATGGAATTGATGATATCTATGGTGAAACTGAAATCACTCACGGGTGAGTCGGCCGCGGTTTTTATAAGCCGGTGCGGACGGGCGAGTCAATCGCGGGCCCGGTGAGCCGCGCGGACGGACGAGTCAACCACGTCGCATTGATGTAGTGAACAATTGTCCTACATCAAAAACATCACAAGCCAGAGTAATTGTTCTTTGATAAAAAAAACAATATATGCTAAATAGAATAAACTTAAACGGATAGATATCACCAGATTGTTTGGATGACAGATGATCCGTTCAACGCAACAGATGCGGCTCAGGCAGACCGCCAACGCAACAGAGACCAGGCTAGAGCTTGGCGAATCACTGTTAACCCGCCGGATCTTGGCAGCTCGTTAGTAACCTGGCGGGCGGTTTAACACGACAGTGGTGGCTCAACGCGGCCCCGATGCCTCAACACAGCAGCGAAACGGAGGTATCACCATGGTGGCGGCTCAAAACTGCAGCGGCAGCGCGTTGGAGGCGGTGACTTGAATAGCTTGAATCGGATGCGAGACAACTAGCACATGGTAGATGAATTTGTAATAGCCAAAACAGTGGTGGCAACCAGCGCTCGAGGCAAGCTGGGACAGCCGACGGCTTAAAGACAGCCCTGCCACTCGTGGCGACTTGGCGATTTAAGTGCAGACACTGCCGGAGGAAGAGCAGGGCGTCCAGGCACCGGCGGCTCGTGAGAGGCTGCTCAGAATCAGAGGGTAGGACCGGCTCAAGGTGGCTCAGAACTGGGAGATGGCTCAGAGATTGAGGTCGTCAGGGGGTGACTCGTTGCAGAGGACGGATTCAGTGGGCGGCTTTGGCGTGTCGGTCCGGTTGAGGTGAAGAGGCTTGGCGCGCCAGCGACTGCGGAGGTGACTCCGCGAGGCTAAGTGCTGGTTTGGCGGAGGTGCAGTGAACCGACGCATGAGGGGAGGTGGAACAGCGCAACAGGGAAGGCCAGAGCAGCGCGCGCAAGGGGTGTAGAGGAGGTGTGGCCATGGCGGGTCAGAGACGCGGCGAAGCCAGCAGTAGGCCGGCCTAGGCGACCAGCATGAGCAGCAGTAAGTTGATGTGACATTACATAGAGACAGAGATGCCCATATGGACTTTTGGATGTTGAGCGGCACAACGAAGCAGCAGTGAGCCGGTGCCGGCCGGAGCTAGCCAGGATGCGGCTGCGACGGTTCGAGGGTGTAGCTGTAGTTGAGGAGGCCTGCGGAAGCGCGGCCATCGACAGTAGAACCGCGGGGACTCGCAGCACCGTAGAGTGAAGGACGACGACTCGTGGCGATGACGGTGAGTCGGCAGGAGGAGCAGTTCGGGCGGCTCAAAGGAGGACTGAGGCGGCGCTTTTCATGCGGTGGTTCAATCTGTCATGTGTAAGGAAGATGCGAGGCCAGTTGGTGATGTGCACACACGCGCACACGGAGTAGAACAAAGACAAACCGGAGCAGCTACAGAGCAGAGCAGAAAAGAGCTCAGGGTGGGATTTCCGCTATGCACAGACGCGGAGGGAAAGGAGGCCACGGGCAGGGCCGGCGGTTTGAAGACAGGCGTCGCCCGCGGTGGCTCAGCGCGGAGGCAGAAGCGCCCGCTATTGGGACCGGCTCATAGGCGACGTTGGTCAGGTTCTGCGGTGTCTCAGGCAGGCAGACCACGGATCGGTACGAATCCGTGTGGGGGCGACTCGGCGGAGGCGACATGTTGGATGCAAACGTGGACCGAAGCAAATCCAAACTGTGGTTGGCTCCGTGTCTGGGTCGTGGGTTGTTCCCTTTTTCTCCTTTTTTTAATCAGTGACTCTCGGTAGCCCAGATGGAAACTTACGCAATATCTTGATAATAGTAGCAGTGGAGGTGGAAACTGAGTCTTGACGCAAATCCTCCATAGTTGATTTTTGCATCACGCGCATCATATCCAATCTGAACCGGTCTTGATGGACATATGGTATCTACAGGAGGTCGCGGGGCGTACGCCATGTTAGACGTAGTTTTGCAGTGGCGCCTCCCACGCAACCCTAATATCTTGAACTCGCTCTTGATCCCGTATACGCAAATTCCGAAGTTTAATCACGATTTTGATCTCAAGATAATGACCTTGTCGGTTCTTCTCCATCCGATGAATTGCGAGCTTCTCGAACCCTAGAAAAGATCCCTCCAAGAACTCAACACCACCGTGCGCGAGCACCACGGTGGGCGCCAACTGTCGTGGAATTGTCACGGCAGATGTCCTAGTGTGAGGACTTAGTCGTGAGGCCAACGCATCTATGCGGTAGCTTGAAGGGGTTAGTCGGAATCGAGAGACGCAGGGCGGATTAACGCGTAAGACAAGGATTTAGACAGCTTCGGGCCCCGGGAAACATCATCCGGTAATAGCCCTACATGTTGTTTGTGGCTAGATCTCATTATGCTCATGAGAGAGTCGCCGCATAAGACGGCTCTCCCTTTGTGTCTAGCCCTAGAGATTGTTTCTTGTCCCCCCCTCTTGGGGTGCCCTGCCCCTCCTTATATATGTTGAAGGGGCGGTTTACATGACTAGTCCTAGTAGGATTAGGATTACTCTATTACAAGTGGAGTCCTAGTCTTGCTTCCTTTGTAGGAGAATATTCTTTATTCCTTTCCTCTTAAGCCGGCCCACCATCACATGAACCGGCCTTCTGGGCCTTGGGCCTTGTCATCCATCTGACCCGCCGTCGGGATCATCAGTAAGTCTTCAGGTTCGTGAGTCGTCACACCAGCCAACCGCCAGACACATGAGTCGCCAATCTTCTGGCGGGTTGCCAATGAAATGCCAAGTCCGGCCGGGTCATACCGCGGGGTATATGCCCGACAAGATCCAATCTAGACACCACCTCGGATGGGGTTCACCACCTCCATTGGTGCCTCTCCGATGATGCGTGAGTAGTTCTTTGTAGACCTTCCGGTCCGTAGTTAGTAGCTAGATGGCTTCATCTCTCCCTCTCTCTCTCTTTGAATTCTCGATACAATGGTCTCTTGGAGATCCATATGATGTAACTCTTTTGCGATGTGTTTGTTGGTATCGATGAACCTTGAGTTTATGATCAGATCTATCTTTTTATATCCATGAAAGTTATTTGAGTTTCTTTGATATCTTATATGCATGATTACTTGTAGCCTCGTATTTCTTCTCCAATATTTGGGTTTTGTTTGGCCAACTTGATATATTTATCTTGCAATGGGAAGAGGTGCCCGATAGTGGGTTCGATCTTACGGTGCTTGATCCCAGTGACAGAAAGGGAACCGACACGTATGTATCATTTCTACTAAGGATAAAACTATGGGTTCTATGTCTACATAGATAGATCTTGTCTACATCATGTCATCATTCTAATTGCATTACTCCGTTTTTCCATGAACTTAATACACTAGATGCATGCTGGAGAGCGGTCGATGTGTGGAGTAATAGTAGTAGATGCAGGCAGGAGTCGGTCTACTAATCTTGGACGTGATACCTATATAATGATCATTACCTGGATATCGTCATAATTATTTGAAGTTCTATCAATTGCCCAACAATAATTTGTTTACCCACCGTTTGCTATTTTTCTCGAGAGAAGCCACTAGTGAAACCTACGGCCCCCGGGTCTTATTTCTCATATATTTGCTTTGCGATCTATTTTATTTGCAATTTTTATTCAGATCTATTAAACAAAAATACAAAAATACTTTGCTGCACTTTATTTCATTTGCGATCTATTTATTCAATCTATTACAACTTTCTCCCCTCAACATGCAATTTCTGGCGCCGTACCCCGAAAGGGATTGACAACCCCTTTTACACGTCGGGTTGCGAGGTGTTTTTATTTGTGTGCAGCAGGTGTTTATGTTGTGTTGCTTGGTTCTCCTACTGGTTCGATAACCTTGGTTTCATTTCTAAGGGAAATATCTACCTCCGCTGTGCTGCATCATCCCTTCCTCTTTGGGGAAATACCGACATAGCTTCAAGGGACATCAAAAGGAATTTCTGGCGCTGTTGCCGGGGAGGATCTTCAACATATACCAGGTTCCTAATCAAAAATCTCATCTCCTTGCTATTTACATTATTTGCCATTTGCCTCTCGTTTTCCTCTCCCCCACTTCACAAAAAATTGACGTTTTATTTGCCTCTCTTTTTCCATTCGCCGTTTTCTTGCCATATCTGTTTTGTGTGAAACCTTGTTTGCCGTTACTATCGCTATGGATAGCTCTTGCTCTATTGCTTGCACTCCCGAGAACGAGATTCTCAACTTTAAACAAAGGGGAGGATAAAATTTAAAAGATGCTTGGTAAAGAATTTGCAATGCTGATAATAGATCTATCCGTAAGCAATCTACCATTGTTCTTCTTCGCTGTTTTTATGTTGACATCACCGCTTGGTATAGACTCGTCCTTGATATGATTACCGGTGGAAATTTCTTGATGTGTCCCTCTCTTGATGCTTTCAATGCTATGGGAAATTTAGTGGGATCACCACCTCTCATGATTAATGAAATAATTTTGACTATTGAGCATGTTATGGAAAGACTAGATGCTATTGAAAAGAAAATGCTCACCCAAGATCATATCGAAATTATATATATAAATATGCATAATTTTGCCACTAATATTGGGTCAAGAGCGGGAGATGTGTTTAAGTTGTTAAAAGAGAAGGGAACCATAATCCATGAAAGAATGGAAGAAAGTCCTGAAGGAAATATGCCCTAGAGGCAATAATAAAGTTATTATTTATTTCCTTATATCATGATAAATGTTTATTATTCATGCTAGAATTGTATTAACCGGAAACATAATACATGTGTGAATACATGGACAAACAGATAGTCACTAGTATGCCTCTACTAGACTAGCTCATTAATCAAAGATGGTTGTGTTTCCTAACCATAGACATGTGTTGTCATTTGATTAATGGGATCACCTCATTAGGAGAATGATGTGATTGACATGACCCATTCCGTTAGCTTAGCACTTGATCGTTTAGTATATTGCTATTGCTTTCTTCATGACCTATACATGTTCCTGTAAACTATGAGATTATGCAACTCCCGTTTACCGGAGGAACACTTTGGGTACTACCAAACGTCACAACGTAACTGGGTGATTATAAAGGAGCACTACAGGTGTCTCCAAAGGTACTTGTTGGGTTGGCGTATTTCGAGATTAGGTTTTGTCACTCCGATTGTCGGAGAGGTATCTCTGGGCCTTCTCGGTAATACACATCACATAAGCCTTGCAAGCATTACAACTAATGAGTTAATTGTGAGATGATGTATTACGGAACGAGTAAAGAGACTTACCAAGAATGTGAGACCTGAACTAGGTATTGGATACCAACAATCGAATCTCGGGTAAGTAACATACCGATGACAAAGGGAACAACGTATGTCGTTATGCGGTTTGACCGATAAAGATCTTCGTAGAATATGTAGGAACCAATATGGGCATCCAGGTTCCGCTATTGGTTATTGACCGAGAATGGTTCTAGGTCATGTCTACATAGTTCTCGAACCCGTAGTGTCCGCACGCTTAACGTTTCGATGACAGTTCATTATGAGTTTATAAGTATTGATGTACCGAAGGTTGTTCGGAGTCCCGGATGTGATCACGGACATGACGAGGAGTCTCGAAATGATCGAGACATAAAGATTGATATATTGGAAGCCTATGTTTGGACTTGGAAGGTTCGGATGAAAACAGGAAAGTTATCGAACACCGGGTTACGGAACCCCGGGGGTCTATGGGCCTTGATGGGCCATAGGGAGAAGAGGAAAGGGCCGGCCAGGCAGGCCGCATGCCCCCTCCCCCTCTAGTCCGAATAGGACAAGGAGAGGGGGGGGGCGCCCCCCTTCCCTCTTCCCCTTCCCCAATCCTAATCCAACTAGGAAAAGGGGGGGGAGTCCTACTCCCGGTGGGAGTAGGACTCCTCCAGGCGCGCCCCCCTTGGGCTGGCCGCACCCCCCCTTGCTCCTTTATATCTGAGGCAGGGGGCACCCCATGACACACAAGTTGATCTACGGATCGTTCCTTAGCCGTGTCTGGTGCCCCTCCACCATATTCCACTTCGTCATATCGTCATGAGCTTAAGGCGGAAGCCATCTTGGAGAAGTCATATCGTCAGCGGAGCTTAGGTGAAGCCCTGCGTCGGTGGGGCATCATCATCGTCACCACGCCGTCGTCTTGTGTAACTCATCCCCGACGCTTTCTTTGGATCGGAGCCGGGGATCGCCATCGAGCTGAACGATGTGCGTAACTCGGAGGTGCCGTGACGTTCGGTGCTTGGATCGGTCGGATCGTGAAGACGTCTGACTACATCAACCGCGTTGTTATAACACTTCCGCTTCGGTCTCACGAGTGCGTGGGAGACACTCTCCCCTCTCGTTGCTATGCCATCACCATGGTCCCGTAAAAGCGTAGGGAAATTTTTGAAATTACTGCGTTCCCCAACAGTGGCATCCGAGCCTGGTTTTATGCGTTGATGTCATATGCACGAGTAGAACACAAGTGAGTTGTGGGCGATATAAGTCATACTGCTTACCAGCATGTCATACTTTGGTTCGGCGGTATTGTGAGATGAAGCAGCCCGGACCGACATTACGCGTATGCTTACGCCGAGACCGGGTTTCACCGCTTGAGCACTAGTTGCTTAAAGGTGACCCGCGGTGTCAGTTTCTCTCACTTTAGTTGAACCGAGTGTGGCTACGCCCGGTCCTTGCGAAGGTTAAAACAACACCAACTTGACAAACTATCGTTGTGGTTTTGATGCGTAGGTAAGAACGGTTCTTGCTCAGCCCGTAGCAGCCACGTAAAACTTGCAACAACAAAGTAGAGGACGTCTAACTTGTTTTTGCAGGGCATGTTGTGATGTGATGTGGTCAAGACGTGATGCTATATTTTATTGTATGAGATGATCATGTTTTGTAACCGAAGTTATCGGCAATGGCAGGAGCCATATGGTTGTCGCTTTATTGTATGAAATGCAAAAGCCATGTAATTGCTTTACTTTATCACTAAGCAGTAGCAATAGTCGTAGAAGCAATAGTTGGCGAGGCGACAACGATGCTACGATGGAGATCAAGGTGTCGGCGCCGGTGGCGATGGTGATCTTGACGGTGCTTGGCGATGGAGATCACAAGCACAAGATGATGATGACCATATCATATCACTTATATTGATTGCATGTGATGTTTATCCTTTATGCATCTTATCTTGCTTTGATTGACGGTAGCATTATAAGATGATCTCTCACTGAAATTATCAAGAAGTGTTCTCCCCAGTATGCACCGTTGCGAAAGTTCTTCGTCTTTGAGACACCATGTGATGATCGGGTGTGATAGGCTCTACGTTCAAATACAACGGGTGCAAAATAGTTGCACATGCGGAATACTGAGGTTAAACTTGACGAGCCTAGCATATAACAGATATGGCCTCGGAACACGGAGACCGAAAGGTCGAGCGTGAATCATATAGTAGATATGATCAACATAGTGATGTTCACCATTGAAACTACTCCATCTCACGTGATGATCGTACATGGTTTAGTTGATTTGGATCACGTAATCACTTAGATGACTAGAGAGATGTCTGTCTAAGTGGTAGTTTTTAATTTTATTAATTAATCTTAATTTTATCATGAACTTAGTACCGATAGTATTTTGCTTGTCTATGTTTCTTTGTAGATAGATGGCTCGTCTTTGTTGTTCTGTTGAATTTTAATGCGTTCCTTGAGAAAGCAAAGTTGAAAGATGATGGTAGCAACTACACAGACTAGGTCCGTAACTTGAGGATTATCCTCATTGCTGCACAGAAGAATTACGTCCTGGAAGCACCGCTGGGTGCCGAACTCTTTGCGAGAACAACGCCGTGAAGTTGTGAACGTCTGCAGAGCAAAGTCGATGACTACTCGATAGTTCGATGTGCCATGCTTTACGGCTTAGAACCGGGTCTTCAACGACGTTTTGAACGTCATGGAGCATATGAGATGTTCCAGAGTTGAAGTTAATATTTCAAGCAAATGCCGGATTGAGATATATGAAGTCTCCAATAAGTTCTATAGCTGCAAGATGGAGGAGAATAGTTACTGGGTGAACATATACTCAAAATGTCCGGGTATAATAATCACTTGATTCAACCGGGAGTTACTCTTCCGGATGATAGTGTCATTGATGTAATTCTCCAATCAACGCCACCAAGCTACAAGAGCTTCGTGATGAACTATAATATGCAAGGGATGACCAAAACAATTCCCGAGCTCTTCGCAATGCTAAAAAGCATGGAGGTAGAAATCAAGAAAGAGCATCAAGTGTTGATGGTCAACAAGACCACTAGTTTCAAGAAAAAGGGCAAAGGAAAAAGAAGGGGAACTTCAAAAGAACTGCAAGAAAGTTGCTGCTCAAGAGAAGAAACCCAAGTCTGGACCTAAGCACAATCGAAAGTGTTTTACCGCAAGCAAACCGGACCTTTGAAGCGGAACTGCCCCAAGTATTTGGCGGATAAGAAGGATGGCCAGGTGATCAAAGGTATATGTGATATACATGTTATTGATGTGTACCTTACTAATACTCGCAGATAGTACACAGGTATTTGATACTGGGTTGGTTGCTAATATTTTGCAACTCGAAACAGGAACTACGGATTGCGAAGATTGGCTAAGGACGAGGTGACGATCTTGGCGTGGAAATGGTTCCAAAGTCGATGTGATCGCGGTCGGCATGCTACCTCTACATCTACCATCGGGATTAGTTTTAGACCTAAATAATTGTTATTTGGTGCCAGTTGAGCATGAACATTATATCTGGATCTTGTTTAATGCGAGACGGTTATTCATTTAAGACAGAGAATAATGGTTGTTCTATTTATATGAATAATATCTTTTATGGTCATGCACCCTTGAAGAGTGGTCTATTTTTATTGAATCTCGATAGTAGTAATACACATATTCATAGTGTTGAAACCAAAAGATGCAGAGTTGATAATGATAATGCAACTTATTTGTGGTAATCGCCGTTTGGGTCATATCGGTGTAAAACGCATGAAGAAACTCCATCTTGATGGGCTTCGGAATCACTTGATTATGAATCATTTGGTACTTGCGAACCATGCCTCATGGGCAAGATGACTAAAACGCCGTTCTCCTAACTATGGAGCGAGCAAATGATTTGTTGGAAATCATACATACCGATGTTTGTGGTCCAATGAATGTTGAGGCACGCCAAGGGTATCGTTATTTTCTCACCTTCACAGATGATTTGAGCAGATATGGGTATATCTACTTAATGAAACACAAATCTGAAACATTTGAAAAGTTCAAAGAATTTCAGAGTGAAGTGGAAAATCATCGTAACAAGAAAATAAAGTTTCTACGATCTGATCGTGGAGGAGAATATTTGAGTTACGAGTTTGGTTTACATTTGAAACAATGTGGAATAGTTTCGCAACTCACGCCACCGGAACACCACGGAGAAATGGTGTGTCCGAACGTCGTAATCGTGACTTTACTTGATATGGTGCGATCTATGATGTCTCTTCTTGATTTACCGCTATCGCTTTTGGGGATATGCTTTAGAGACGGCCGCATTCACGTTAAATAGGGCACCATCTAAATCCGTTGAGACGACACCGTATGAATCGTGGTTTGGCAAGAAACCAAAGTTGTCGTTTCTTAAAGTTTGGGGCTGCGATGCTTATGTGAAGAAACTTCAACCAGATAAGCTCGAACCCAAATCGGAGAAATGTGTCTTCACAGGATACCCAAAGGAGACTATTGGGTACACCTTCTATCACAGATCTGAAGGCAAGATTTTCGTTGCTAAATTCGGATCCTTTCTAGAGAAGGAGTTTCTCTCGAAAGAAGTGAGTGGGAGGAAAGTAGAACTTGATGAGATAATCAGATTCGCTCCCTTATTGGAAAGTAGTTCATCACAAGAAAGCGGTTCTGTGACAACTACACCAATTGGTGAGGAAACTAATGATGTTGATCATGAAACTTCAGATCAAGTTACATCTTGAACTTCAGAGGTCAACCAGAATAAAATACGCACTGAGTGGTACGGTAATCCTATTCTCGAAGTCATGTTACTTGACCATGGCGAACCTACAAACTATGAAGAAGCGATGGTGAGCCCAGATTCCACGAAATGGTGGAAGCCATGAAATCTGAGATGGGATCCATGTATGAGAACAAAGTATGGACTTTGGTTGACTTGCCGATGATCGGCAAGCCATTGAGAATAAATGGATCTTTAAGAAGAAGACCGACGATGGTAATATAACTGTCTACAAAGCTCGACTTGTTGCGAAAGGTTTTCGACAAGTTCAAGGGGTTGACTACGATGAGACTTTCTCACCTGAAGCGATGCTTAAGTCAGTCCTAATCATGTTAGCAATTTCCGAAATTTATGATTATGAAATTTGGCAAAAGGATGAAAAAACTGAAATCTTGAATGGATTTCTAGAAGAAGAGAGCTATATGATGCAACCGTAAGGTTTTGTTGATCCAAAAGGTGCTAACAAAGTGTGCAAACTCCAGCGATCAATTTATGGTCCGGTGCAAGCCTCTCGGAGTTGGAATAAACGCTTTGATAGTGTGATCAAAGCATATGGTTTTATATGCACTTTTGGAGAAGCCCGTATTTACAAGAAAGTGAGTGGGAGCTCAGAGCATTTACGATATTATATGTGAACGACATATTACTGATTGGAAATGATATAGAATTTCTGGATAGCATAAAAGGATACTTGAATAAAAGTTTTTCAATGAAAGACCTCGGTGAAGCTGCTTACATATTGGGCATCAAGATCTATAGAGATAGATCAAGACGCTTAATTGGACTTTCACAAAGCACATACCTTGATAAAGTTTTGAAGAAGTTCAAAATGGATCGTGCAAAGAAAGGTTTTTACCTGTATTACAAGGTGTAAGATTGAGTCGGACTCAATGCCCGACCACAATGCAGAAGATAGAGAGAAAATGAAAGATGTTCCTATGCTTCAGCCATAGGCTCTATCATGTATGCAATCTTGTGTACCAGACTGACGTATGCTTAGCTGTAAGCTTGGCAGGAAGGTACCAAAGTAATCCAGAGTGGATCATCGGACAGCGGTCAAGAACATCCTGAAATACCCGAAAAGGACTAAGGATATGTTTCTCGTATATGGAGGTGACAAAGAGCTAGTCGTAAATGGTTACGCCGATGCAAGCTTTGACACGATCCCGGACGATTCTAAATCGCAAACCGGATCGTGTTTTTATTAAACAAAGGAGCTGTCGGTTGGTGCAGTTCTAAACAAAGCGTCGTGGCGGGATCTACATGTGAAGCGGAGTACATAGCTGCTTGAAGCAGCAAATGAAGGAGTCTGGATGAAAGAGTTCATTTCCGATCTAGGTGTCATACCTAGTGCATCGGGACCAATGAAGATCTTCGTGACAATCTTGGTGCAATTGCCTTGGCAAAGGAATCCAGATTTCACAAGAGGACCAAGCATAATAAGAGACGCTTCAATTCCATTCGGACCAAGTCCAAGTGGGAGACATAGAGATTTGCAAAATACATACGGATCTCTGAATGTTGCAGACCGTTAACTAAGCCTCTTCCACGAGCAAAACATGATCGACCGAGACTCCATGGGTGTTAGAATCATTCTTGTGTAATCTAGATTATTGACTCTAGTGCAAGTGGGAGACTCAAGGAAATATGCCCTAGAGGCAATAATAAAGTTATTATTTATTTCCTTATATCATGATAAATGTTTATTATTCATGCTAGAATTGTATTAACCGGAAACATAATACATGTGTGAATACATAAACAAACAGATAGTCACTAGTATGCCTCTACTAGACTAGCTCATTAATCAAAGATGGTTGTGTTTCCTAACCATAGACATGTGTTGTCATTTGATTAATGGGATGACCTCATTAGGAGAATGATGTGATTGACATGACCCATTCCGTTAGCTTAGCACTTGATCGTTTAGTATATTGCTATTGCTTTCTTCATGACCTATACATGTTCCTGTAAACTATGAGATTATGCAACTCCCGTTTACGGAGGAACACTTTGGTACTACCAAAGCGTCACAACGTGAATCGGGTGATTATAAAGGAGTACTACAGGTGTCTCCAAAGGTACTTGTTGGGTTGGCGTATTTGAGATTAGGTTTTGTCACTCCGATTGCTGGAGAGGTATCTCTGGGCCTTCTCGGTAATACACATCACATAAGCCTTGCAAGCATTACAACTAATGAGTTAGTTGTGAGATGATGTATTACGGAGCGAGTAAAGAGACTTACCAAGAATCTAGAGGTGAACTAGGTATTGGATACCGACGATCGAATCTCGGGTAAGTAACATACCGATGACAAAGGGAACAACGATGTCGTTATGCGGTTTGACCGATAAAGATCTTCGTAGAATATGTAGGAACCAATATGGGCATCCAGGTTCCGCTATTGGTTATTGACCGAGAATGGTTCTAGGTCATGTCTACATAGTTCTCGAACCCGTAGGGTCCGCACGCTTAACGCTTTCGATGACAGTTCATTATGAGTTTATAAGTATTGATGTACCGAAGGTTGTTCGAGTCCCGGATGTGATCACGGACATGACGAGGAGTCTCGAAATGATCGAGACATAAAGATTGATATATTGGAAGCCTATGTTTGGACTTGGAAGGTTCCGGATGAAAAGCAGAAAGTTAGGAACACCGGGGTTACGGAACCCCCGAGGTCTATGGGCCTTTATGGGCCATAGGGAGAAGAGGAAAGGGCGGCCAGGCAGGCGCGCCCCTCCCCTCTAGTCCGAATAGGACAAGGAGAGGGGGCGCCCCTTCACTCTTCCCTTCCCCAATCCTAATCCAACTAGGAAAGGGGGAGTCCTACTCCGGTGGGAGTAGGACTCCTCCTGCCGCCTTGGGCTGGCCGCACCCCCTGCTCCTTTATATACGGCGGGGGCACCCCATGACACACAAGTTGATCTACGGATCGTTCCTTAGCCGTGTCTGGTGCCCCCTCCACCATATTCCACTTGGTCATATCGTCATGAGCTTAGGCGAAGCCCCTGCGCCGGAGAAGTCATATCGTCATGAGCTTAGGCGAAGCCCTGCGTCGGTGGAGCATCATCATCGCCACCACGCCGTCGTCTTGACAGAACTCATCCCCGACGCTTTCGGATCGGAGCCCGGGATCGTCATCGAAGCTGAGCGATGTGCGTAACTCGGAGGTGCCGTCGTTCGGTGCTTGGATCGGTCGGATCGTGAAGACGTCTGACTACATCAACCGCGTTGTTATAACGCTTCGCTGGTCTCACGAGGGTACGTGGACAGACACTCTCCCCTCTCGTTGCTATGCCATCACCATGGTCCTGTGTGTGCGTAGGAATTTTTTTGAAATTACTGCGTTCCCCAACAAGTCCGTCCCGGATCGATAAATTGGAAGAAATCTTTAGTAATCTAAGCACGGCTTTTCCCTCTAGTACTATCGAGAAAACTCTCGTAAAAAGTAGAAGAACCGCTAGGAACAAGGGTACAACTTCTAGTCATAGCAATAAAGGAGATCTTAAGACTATCAGTATCCACCCGGATTTTGTTGATGTGATAAGAGATCCTTTTTTGCAAGAATGAATTCTTTCAATTTATTCCTAGGAATATTTTTATTGAAATTTTTTACACTAAATCTTTTAAGGATACTAAGTGTTTGATTGAAGAGTTGAACAATGATGATAAAACATAGATCATTGCTTTATGCCTAGCTAAGGGCGTAAAACTATAGCGCTTGTTGGGAGGCAACCCAATGAATAAATTTCTGTTCTTGAGTGTTAGCATAATTATGCTACTGTTATGATTGTTTTTTTGTGTTTTAATTAGTGCAAGTAGAACCAATAGGATCTTCTTGGGTGATAGTTGTTTGATCTTGCTGAAAAAGACAGAAACTTTGTGCTCAAGAAAATAATTGTTAAAATTCACCAGAACATGATAAAATGCCAATTCTTTTTGCAGAACATTAATATACAAATTGCCCAGGTTGTCCTAGTTTTTCATAATTTTTCGAGTTCCATAAGTATTCTAACATATCAGATTACTACAGACTGTTCTGTTTTGACAGATTCTGTTTTCTTTGTGTAGTGTGCTTATTTTGATGGCTCTACGGTTTTCTTTGATGAGTTTTTTCCATAGAAAAGTTGGAATACAGTAGATATAATACAAAAAACAAAATAAGAATTGGTTTGATACAACACTTATAGTAGTGGTTTATTTTTCTTACACTAACGGATCTCACGAAGGTTTTGTTGAGTTTTGTGTGATTGAAGTTTTCAAGTTTTGGGTTATCTTACAATGGATGAGGGAAGGATAGAAGAGCCTAAGCTTGGGGATTTCCTGGCATCCCAAGCTATTATTCCAAAATGAGCAACCAACTAAGGTTGGGGATGCCCCTGAGTGGTATCCCCGCTTTCATCCAACAACTATCGGTATGTACTTGAAACTATATTTTTATTCGTCACATGATATGTGTTTTTCTTGGAGCGTCTTGTATAATATGAGTCTTTGCTTGTATTATTTTGTGTTTTAAGTCATCAATCCTTGCTGGACACACCTATTTTTGAGAGCCAAAATTATGTCATGACTTGTTAGAATCGCTCTCTAGGCTTCACTTAAATTTTTTATGAGCAATGGACTGGCACTAGTGCTTCACTTATATCTTTTTGAGCAAGGTGTGCTTAGTATTTTTTAAGAAAGGCTCTCTTGCTTCACTTAGATTTATTTGAGAGTTAGTAAAATTTTGAAGAAATTCTCTCTTGCTTCACTTAAATTATTTTGAGAGAATGAAGAAAAAGTATGCTCTTGATCTTCAATTATATTTGTTTGAGCTTATGAAAAGAAACACATGAAAATTAGTCCCAAAGTGATAGATATCCAAGAAGGATATAATAAAAACTTTCATGAAGATCATTGGACAAAATAAACTTGATTCTTAGTAATTGTTTTGACATATGATGATGTGATATGTGAGTTATGTTGATGACTAATTATGCTTTAGTAAGAATATTGGTGTTATGGTTTCTGATTCCCTATGCAAGTACGAAAGTCAATATTCATGCAATGAAAATTATATCCTACTTGTGGTGCATTATTCGGTATTATTTACGCTTAATTCTTGCTTATGAGATTATCCGTTTCTTGGTTGGTTGCTTCCTAATCTTTTGCTAGCCTTCACTTTGCACCAAGTATGATCTCTACTTGTGCATCCAAAATCCTTTAAACCAGTTTTGCCACATGAGTCCACTATATCTACCTATATGCGGTATTCTTTTGCCGTTCTAAGCAAATTTTCATGTGCCATCTCTAATTTTCAAAATAAACTTCTCATTTGTGTGTTTGTTTAGCTCATGAACAGTAACAGTGTGGCTAATATTTTCCATGCTGGATGTGTTATTCTCATGATGAGTGTTTATTCACTTGTCATTGCACGAGAGTAAGGCAAAGGTCTTAGGGATGCCCAGTCTCGAAATGCAAAAATGAATTTACTTTATGTTGTCAAATAATAAATTCCTTGGGAAGTGTTGGTATGGAGGGCAACCGTGGATACGGCTAGCCATGGAAAGTGACAGTATGGTGGGAAAAGAAATAAACTTGATCTCCTGTTTGGGAACCGCCTATGGCATATCTAGCATGGGAAGTTTTGGGAACTCTAAGTCGTTTTCGTTGGTGGGATGGATACACCTCACAAAATGTTTTTATCTCTAAGTTTTTTGCTTTCAGCTCGGGCACCTCTACAAATCCCTACTTCCCTCTGAGAAGGGCCCTTTCTTTTACTTTATGCAATTTTTATTTTGAACTTGAGTCTCCATCTTATCTCATAAAAATCACCAACTAGGAGGCAATATGATCGTACTTAAGTATTGGGTGCAGCTAATATTCGAGTGTGTTTCATGAATGGATCAATGTTTGAGCATGATGGGCTAGGGATAACTTTTTTTAGCATTGATATTTTGAAAGACTTGGTTGCTTGTTGATATGCTTGAGTATCTAAATTATTATGTCAAAACTAGACTATTGCTTTGAATCACATAAAAGTCCAATTGTCCATGCTATAAAGAAAAGAAATACGATATGACATGATAGGCAACATTCCACATGAAAAATTCTGTTTTTATCACTTACCTACTCGAGGACGAGTAGGAGTTAAGCTTGGGGATGCTGATAGGTCTCCACGTATCTGTAATTTTTTATTATTACATGTTGTTATATTATCAATCTTGGATGTTTTATAATCATTTTATAGTCATTTTATATCATTTTTTGGTAATAACCTATTGGCATAGTGCCAAGTGCCAGTTGCTGTTTTTTCCATGTTTTTTACATCGCAGAAAATCAATACCAGACGGTGTCTAAATGCCAAGAAACTCCACGATGATTTTTTATGGGCCAGGAGGAACACATTGGGCCCTGGCTGCGCCTGGGGGTGCCCCTATGGAGGAACAACCTACCATGGCCTGCAAGGAGGCCCAGGCGCGCTCTGGTGGGTTGTGCCCACCTCGGGTGCCTCCCGGACCGCGTCTTTGCTCTATAAATACCACAATATTCCAGAAACCCTAGAAGCATCGACAAAATATTCATCCAGCCGCCACAGAGTCCAGAACCACCAGATCCAATCAAGACACCATCTCGGATGGGGTTCACCACCTCCATTGGTGCTTCTCCGATGATGTGTGGGTAGTTCTTTGTAGACCTTCGGGTCCATAGTTAGTTTCTAGATGGATTCATCTCCCTCTCTCTGAATTCTCAATACAATGGTCTCTTGGAGATCCATATGATGTAACTTTCTGCGGTGTTTGTTGGGATCGATGAACTTTGAGTTTATGATCATATCTATCTTTTTATATCCATGAAAGTTATTTGAGTTTCTTTGATCTCTTATATGCATGATTACTTGTAGCCTCTTATTTCTTCTCCCATATTTGGGGTTTGTTTGGCCAACTTGATCTATATATCTTGCAACGGGAAGAGGTGCCCGGTCGTGGGTTCGATCTTACGGTGCTTGATTCCAGTGACAGAAAGGGAACCGACACATATGTATCGTTGCTACTAAGGATAAAACGATGGGGTCTATCTCTACATAGATAGATCTTGTCTACATCATGTTATTGTTCTTATTGCATTACTCCATTTTTCCATGAACTTAATACACTAGATGCATCCTGGATAGCGGTCGATGTGTGAAGTAATAGTAGTAGATGCAGGCAGGAGTCGGTCTACTAATCTTGGATGTGATGCCTATATAATGATCATTGCCTGGATATCATCATAATTAGTTGAAGTTCTATCAATTGCCCAACAGTAATTTGTTTACCCACCGTTTGCTATTTTTCTCGAGAGAAGCACCTAGTGAAACCTACGGCCCCCGGGTCTTATTTCTCATATATTTGCTTTGCGATCTATTTTATTTGCACTTTTTATTCAGATCTATTAAACCAAAAATACAAAAATACTCTGCTACACTTTATTTTATTTGTGATCTATTTATTCAATGTATTACAACTTTCTCCCATCATCACGCAATTTCTGGCGCCGTACCCCGAAAGGGATTAACAACCCCTTTAACACGTCGGGTTGCGAGGTGTTGTTATTTGTGTGTGATAACCCACAAGTATAGGGGATTGCAAAAGTTTTCGAGGGTAAAGTATTTAACCCGAATTTATAGATTCGACACAAGTGGAGCCAAAGAATATTTGAAGGTATTAGCAGCTGAGTTGTCAATTCAGCCACACCTGGATATTAATTATCTGTAGCAAGTAATCAGTAGCACAGTAATATGATAGTTTTGAAAGTAGTGACAACAGCAACGGTAGCAGTAACAGTAATAGCAGTAATTAGTAGCAAGTGTAACAGTGATGATAGCAGTAGTAACTTAGCAGAAACAATATATGATAAGTTCGTAGGCATTCGATCGGTGACTTGTTGGATGATATTCATCATGAGACAGTTATAACCTAGGGCGATACAGCACTAGCTCCAGTTCATTGATATAATGTAGGCATGTATTTCGTAAATAGTCATACGTGCTTTATTAAAAGAACTTGCATGACATCTTTTGTCCTACCCTCCCGTGGCAGCAGGGTCCATATTGGAAACTAAGGGATATTAAGGCCTCCTTTTAATAGAGAACCGGAACAAAGCATTAACACATAGTAAATACATGAACTCCTCAAACTACGGTCATCACCAAGAGTGGGGCCGGTTGTTGTCACTCCGGGGTTGTCGGATCATAACCGTAGTAGGTGACTATAACTTGCAAGATCGGATCTAAAACATGGATATAATGATGAAATCAAAAATGGTTCAGATCTGAGTTCATGGCACCCGGGCCCAAAGTGACAAGCATTAAGCATGGCAAAGTCATAGCAACATCAATCTAAGAACATTGTGGATACTAGGGATCAGGCCCTAACAAAACTAACTCGATTACATGATGAATCTCATCCAACTCCTCACCGACCAGCGAGCCTACGAAGGAATTACTCACTCCCGGTGGGGAGCATCATGGAATTGGCGATGGAGATTGGTTGGTGATGAAGAAGAACGAAGATCCCCCTCTCCGGAGCCCCAAACGGACTCCCAATCTGCCCTCCCGAGGAAGAGCAGGGCTTAGCGGCGGCTCCGTCTCGTGGATCGCTATAATTCTTTCTCCCTAATTTTTTTCTGGAAATATGTGATTTTATAGTATCAGGGGGTCGTTAGCGGGGCGACCAGGTGGGTAGAACCCACCTAGGCGCGCCAGGAGAGGGGGCGCGCCCTGGTGGGTTGTGCCCACACAGGTGCCCCTCTGCGGCAGGTCTTGGCTCCTGAAATTCTTGTTATTGATATAAGAAATCCTCCCAAAGTTTCATTCCATTCCGTGAAATTTTATTTCTGCACAAAAACAACACCATGGTAGTTCTGTTGAAAACAGCTTCAGTCCGGGGTTAGTTTCATTCAAATCATGCAAATTAGAGTCCAAAACAAGAGGAAAAGCGTGAGAAAAAGTAGACACGTTGGAGACGTATCAACTCCCTCAAGCTTAAACCTTTGCTTGTCCTCAAGCAATTCAGTTGATAAACTGAAAGTGAGAAATAAAAACTTTGACGAACTCTTCTGCTCTTGTTTGCATAAATAAGCTTAAACAAAGACCAGTGTTTTCAGCCAACATTATAACTAACCATGTCGACAATAACTCTTAAATATTATAATGACTCATATCAATGACATAATCAGCTAGCGAGCAATAATAAGATATCTCAAACAGAAACACGTTGTCAAAACAACCATAATATAATATGACAATAGTGGTATCTCGCTAGCCCTTTCTGAGACCGCAAAACATAAATGCAGAGCACCTCCAAAGTTCAAGTAGCGACTAAACATTGTAATTCATGGTAGAAAATATCCATTCATGATGCACCCAACATTAGCTACACACAATGCATAAATCATGATAGTTGTGCTCTACTCAGTTTTTGGCGCTTGTTTTAGAAGGTGGTGACACAACATAAAAGTAAATAGAAAGTCCCTTCGTAGAGGGAAGCAGTGATTTGCAGAGGTGCAAGAGCTCAGTTTTTAAAACAGAGATAAATGATATTTTGAGACATGCACCCTTCTCATTCACTTCACGACCATCAGTTATCAACATCTTCCATGCTAAGCACGCTAGTGGCGGTTCCCAAGCGATAAAAGTAAAGGTTTTGACTCCGTTGGGAGTTTTTGTTTGATTATTTCAGAGAAGAACTCTTTTTCATGTTTGTAGTTTGGGACTTGGCATCCCTATTACCGCTCATTTTCTCGTGCGATGGTGAGTGAATAAACACTTGACCTGAGAATAACCCGCTTAGCACGGAAGATATCGACCACCTCATGTCGTTCCATGAACGATCCAGGCACACAAAAAGGATTATTTTTTAGAAGTTTTTAGACGTGGCACATGCAAATTTACTTAGGACGGCAGGGTAATACCGTAGATAGGTAGTGTCACGCCCAATATGCGACCCTATCCAAAAGGAACTCGACGGTCCCACCAAGGATAGACCCGCATATTGAAACGCTTTTGCAAGGTGGATATCATTACATCAACATTACATAATACATAGGGATACATACATAAGGCACGAATGCCACAAGAATACATCAACATCATATACAAGAGATCAACATCAGACTACGGATGAATCATACAAACAAACTCAAACGACATCCACCACCTTTAGCCCAGTCTGCCGACCGAACCTATCCCCGATCGAAGAAGCGGAAGAACAACTCAACACAAGCAAGCATCGCTCTCGCGTCATGATCATCGCAAACCTGTACACACTGGTGGTGTAGTAATCTGTGAGCCACGAGGACTCCGCAATCCCATTACCATGGGTATCAAGACTAGCAAAGCTTAAAGGGAATGGAAGGGGTAAAGTGGTGAGGTTGCAGCAGCGACTAAGCATATATGGTGGCTAACATACATAAATGAGAGCGGGAAGAGAAACAAAGGAACGGTCGTCAACTAGTAATGATCAAGAAGTGATCCTGAACTCCTACTTACGTCGAGACATAACCCGAAACCGTGTTCTCCTCTCGATCAACCCCGAAAAGAGACACTCACGCAGTTACGCACGGTTGGTGTATTTTAGAAGAGTTTGCTTCAAGTTTACTACAACCGGACATTAACAAATTCCCATCTGCCACATAACCGCATGGCACGGCTCTCGAAAGTTTATACCCTGCAGGGTGTCCCATCTTTGCACATGATAAGCTCTCGCGATCATCTATGGTTATTCCTTCTCCCCGTGAAGACCCGATCAGTCTCGGAATCCCGGCTACAAGACATTTCGACAGCAATAAAACAAGACCAGCAAAGCCGCCCGATGCGCCGACAATCCCGATAGGAGCTGCACATATCTCGTTCTCAGGGCAACACCGGATAAGCGAAGCGTACAGGAACCGACGTAACCCATGTTGCCAAGGGATGGTCCCGCACGGTGCTCTAGTTTGGACCAACACTTAGACAAGCATTGGCCCGGGGGGCTGAATAAAGATGACCCTTGGGTTAATTACTCCCAAGGGAAATATAGGTGGTGGTGAGGCAAATGGAAAAACCAATGTTGGGCCTTCTTTGGAAAAGTCTTATTCAAAGTGAACTGTCAAGGGGGCCCATAAATCACCCGACCGCGTTAGGGACGCAAAATCCGGGAACATAAAACCGATATGACGGAAACTAGGGCGGCAAGAGTGGAACAAAACACCAGGCATAAGGCCGAGCCTTCCACCCTTTACCAAATATATAGATGCATTAATTAAATAATAGATATTGTGATATCCCAACAAGTAAACATGTTCCAACAAGGAACAACATCTTCATGTTCCAACAAAGAACAAACTTCATCTTCACCTGCAACTAACAACGCTATAAGAGGGGCTGAGCAAAGCGGTAACATAGCCAAACAACGGTTTGCTAGGAAGGGTAACAAAGGTTAGAGGTGACATGGCAATTTGGGATGGCTTGAGGAACAAGTGATAGGTAGCGCAACATAGCGATAGAACGCAGCAACTAGCATAGCAATGATAGTAGTGAGATCCAGGGTAACGGTCATCTTGCCTGAAATCCCGCTAGGAAGAAGAACGAGTCCATGAAGAAGACGAACGGATGAAGCCGAACCAAGCGTAGACGAACGAATCCTCACGATCGCAACGGAACGGGAACTAACAAGAAGAAGCACACAACATAGTAAACACACCACACAAGAACAAGGCATGATGCACAACAAGCATGATGCATGACAAAGCTACATGAAGCTACTCATGGCAAGAGATGATGCAAACAAGAGCAACACATCAAGGCAAGTTTAAATGAGGCCGGAAACAACATAGAACAATTCCGGTCCTCATATGCAAATTTCGAAATTAGTCCAGATCTGAATAACTTTATGTTCAAGTTGTTAAACAGCAAGTTAAGATGCACCACGATGACCTACACGAAATTCTAGTCAAGTTACATATAAAGTTCATTAGATTCGAGCTACTACTAGAAGATATGAGCAAAACAAGTTAAACATGGCATTGATGCAAAATGCATACAAACATCAAGCAAACACCTCAAAACATGGATGCAACATGATAATATGAAACTACATGCAAATCTAAGCAAGTTTCATATAGAGCACACTCAAAACGGAGCAACGGATCAACACATACACACTATACAAGTCATAGCAACAATCTGTCCAAAACAGCAACTAGGCATATTGCAAGCATCAAAACAATATGCTACAGGACCTCAACATAATAACAAAAGGCATGGCCATGATCTACAGGTAAAGCATTACAAAACATGAACACTGAGCTATCTCCAGAAATCAATAGAACATGCTCAAAATGACATGGAAAGATTGCAAATAATAACAGTTTCAGACTTTGGCAGAAATAACATCAGGTTGCAATGTTTAGAGCTATGAAACAATATGTTACAGGAACTCATCATGGCAACCAAAGGCATGGCATGAATCTACTCAAAGCATAGAACAAAAGTCCCTTAGTGACCATGAGCCAAAAAGGATCAGAAGATATGATGGCACCCATGTAAACATGGAAAGTTATATTACAGATTTAAACATGGCAGGAACAACAATAAGTAGGCATGTTGGTGAGCTTGAACCACTCACCACAGAGCAATACATGGCATGTCAAGGCAACAAACAGTAAGAAGACATAGCATAGAAGCTATACATGGCAAGAACAACATCATATCATGCAAGGATCAACTATAACAACCTTGGCAAAATTGAATAACATGTAAACAATCTGCCAGGAAACATTTTATAGCAAAAGTAGAGCTCGATTGACTCAAGCTATGGCACTCCATAATTGCAAACAAGGGCATGGATGGATAGAGCAAGACATTTATAATAAAACATCCTTACTGAAGTATCTCAAAATAAGCATGGATCTCCCTGTAGCATCAAGTTAACATGGCATCAAAATATCAGCAAAACAGGGCTGAAAACAACAACATCAGGAAGCATATTTTGCATGCTTGTGTTAGTCACCACATAGATCACAAAAATACATGGTATACACCCCTAGAAAGATGGCATTGCATATTACAAAACACATGTAGGACTCAAGTTCATATGGTGCACACATCAATCATGGCAAAAATGACAAAAGTGCATGTATTGATAAGAATCTGAAACTAACATCACATAGCCCTCTTATAACAGCATTTAGGGCATCAAGATGAGCTCAAATGAAAATGACGCAATGAGATGAAATGGTGCACTCTTCGAGGTGAACATTTTGACATATTACACGCACGAAACGGAGCTACGGATGCAGAGTTATGATGCAACGAAAATGCAACAAAATATTCACAGATTTCGGGACTTTGATGAATTTTGAGGGGGGGGAGAAGTCAACCTTGGGACGGTTTACGAGGAAGGCCGGGATTCTTCGCCGGAGTTGAGGAAGGAGAAAGGGCCGGCGAGGCACGGGCGGAGGAGACCGGGGCGACGCCGGAGAAGGCGGATCCGCCGGAGGGCGCCGGACGGCGGGCGGCGCGCTGGCGTGTGCAGCGAGAAGCCAGCTTCAGCAGGCCGCCGGAGGAAGACGGCGCGGGCGGCCGGGGACGGCGAAGCGGCGGCGGCGCCTGCGGCGCGCCGGGGCGAGCGGAGGTCGCCGAGGCGCCGGGCGGGCTTCGGGCGCGAGGCGGCGGCGGGCGGCCGGGCGCGGGCGGAGAGGCGGCGGCTCAGGCTCGGGCGGGCCGCGGCGGAGGCGGGCGCGGTGGGAGGTGGCGGCGGCCACGTGGCGACGTGGGATTGGAGGAGGGGGGCGGCGATGCTGAGGTGGCGGCCTGCCATTGGCCGGATGACGTGGAGGGGATCGGCGGACATGTCCGGGCAGTCGGGGAGATGCGTCCGGCGCGCGCAGGGGAAGAAGCTAGGGTTAGACTGCGAATTTTTGGAGGGGAAGGGCAATATATAGGTAGAGGGAGCTAGGAGAGTCCAAATGAGGTGCGGTTTTCGGCCACGCGATCGTGATCGAACGACCGAGAACATGGAGGGAGTTTGCTGGATTTTGGGCCACTTTGAAAAGGGTGTTGGGCTGCACACAAAAGAGGCCTTTGCGGTTACCCGGTTAACCGTTGGAGTACCAAACGACCTCCAAATGGCACGAAACTTGACAAAGCGGTTCTAATGCCATACCAAGGCCGCTTGACAAACCTCGGTCCATTCCGAGACCATTTAACACCTGCACATGAAAAGAGGTAAAAGGGGGCGCCGGGAGACATAGGAGTGCCGGATTGCAAAACAGACAACGGGGAAAATGCTCGGATGCATGAGAAGAACACGTATGCAAATGCGATGAACATGACGACATGATATAAAATGCAGATGATGACATGGCAAAGAGCAACACGCAAGCAAATGACATGGCAAGGACGACGAATAACTGGCAGACACCTGGCGCATCGAATCCGGGGCGTTACAGGTAGTTATGGTGGACTCATCTGGAATAACTTTGGGTTCAAGGTTTTTGATGTACAAGTAGAATTCTCACTTAGTACAGGCGAAGGCTAGCAATTTAGATTGAGAAGCAGCCAGCAAGAGAGCAACAACGATCATAACCATGCATTACGCATAAGTAACATTGGACACTAGCATGAGTAGGATATGAACACCATGAACATAAATATTATAGAGGCTATGTTGGTTTTGATTCAACTACATGCATGAACATGTACCAAGTCAAGCCATTCGAACATTCAGAGGAGGATACCATATCATCATGCTACATCACAATCATTTTATCATTATGTTGATATCCAAGATAAATCATTATCAACTCCCAGCTACTTATACATGGCATGAGAAACTATAATCTCTAATTTTCATTGCAAACATGTTTAATCATAATGAGATGAAGCCTGGATACTAGGTTAAACATATTTACACAAATAAAACAAGTCGAGTTCATACCAGTTTCTCTTTGCCACGGCCAGTTCATCGAATGTCGTCATTATTGCCTTTCACTTGCATGACCGAATGATATGAAAATAATAATAGTGCAAGAGTGCCGTGGACTAAGCTGGAATCTGCAAACATTTTATTCAACAGGAGAAGACAAGGTAAAATGGACTCTTTATTAGTTCAACAATTATTCATATGAGAGCCACTCAACATTTCCATCGTGGTCTTCTCCTCGGTACAACTCGAATAAAAAGAAAAGAAATTCAGAGAAACACATTGAAATATTTTTGGAGTTTTTGGTTTTCATCAATCAAGCAAATAGAAAACAAGAACGAGAAAAACTATTTACACGGGAAAGCTCCCAACAAGAAAAAGAAGAACAAGGACATCTTTTTGGGTTTTCTTTTTAACACTACTACTAAGTAGGCATAGAAAGTGAATTACTACAACTAAATTTTCTTTTGTTTTTTCTAAAGTTTTTAAAACACACAAGAAGAAAGCAAGAAAATAAATCTAAGCATGGATAATACAATGAAAAAGTGTGATCACCGACAAATGGAATAAGTGGACATGAATGTAAAGTCGGTGGAAACACGTACTCCCCCAAGCTTAGGCTTTTGGCCTCAGTTGGTAATCGATCAGTAGCCTGGAGGATAGTAGGGATCCTGAGGAGCGAGCATCCACTCATCCCACTACTGAGGTGCCTGGTGTGCTGCCTCAGCAGCAGCCTGAGCGTTTTGGTAGGCGATGACGTCTGCAGGCATAATCCTATATTCCGCCTCGCAAATGTAATCAAACAAAGCAAAGCAGTGCAATGGAATAACATCACGAGTCCTCACACTACACACCAGGAGAAACGGACTAGGGATGTGAGGCGATTCGATATCAGTAAAATGTTGGTGATGCATGGCTGCACGGTATAGGTAAACCGTGGTAAGAGGAAAATCATGCGGGCGTATCTCAACCTCGAAGTGAGCCGCCAACCGAGTAGCAAAAATCCCACCATGTATTTTACCCTCGGATTTATTAAGGTGCAAGCGATGAGCCACTATAGCTCCCAAGCTATACGTGTTGTCGCCCTCAATTGCATGACGTAAAATAGCAAGGTCCGGTGAACTAAGTGCAGCCACCTTCTCCCTAGCAAGTAAGCATTTGGTAATAAAAAGTGCAAAGTAACGAACAGCCGGGAAATGTAAGCCATGATGGCCGACACTCTTCTCTCATCCCCCACTGTCAAAGTGCGACAAAAATCCTAAAACTCGGTCGGCCTAGGATCAGCCAAGCTCCCATCAGACGATATCATGCATATGTCACAAAATTCAGTAAGCGGTATCTGATGGTTTTCAGCATATAAATCAAAGCTCACTTCAGCAGAATTATTTCTAGGCAAGAAAGTAAAGCTTTGAACAAAGACATTCGTGAGGATTTGGCGCTAGTCACACTCATCTGCGATGAAGTCGGTGAGACCGGCATTGGCAATGAATTGCATGAACTCTTCATGAATTCCAGCCTCTTGCAGGAACGGGATGTGTGGCCATTCGCACGGCCGTACCTCCGCCAACCTCCGAGGGTGGAGATCATTGTCAGAAGACTCCCCAATGACCCATGGATTTCTTTTTTGAACCAAACTTCCTGAAGATATGCATGTCCACGTACAATTTTTCCTATGAACAAAAATCTGAATTTTTAGTTCACACAATTTTCTCAACAAAACTTCACAAAATTGATAGAAACTACTCATAGGGATACATAGAGGCCATAGCAAGCATTCAAACTACTTAGAACACAAAGAATTCAATATGCAATCACATCTATAGCAGCATGAAGAGTAGCTAATCATTCAAAGTATAAACCACTAAAACAAAAACTAATTGGACAAATGGTGGAGTCACATACCAAGCAACAATCCCCCGAAACAGTTTCGGAAACGGAGCTTCGAGCAAAGAGATCGAAATCCGCGGGTTTGAGCTCAAGTACATGGGAGAGAGAGCAATGGGGATTTTTTTTCTGGAGGTGACTGATGATGTGGGCTAAAGAGATAAGAGAGGGGGCCCACGTGGGGACCACAACCCAACAGGGCGCGCCAGGGGGTCCTGGCGCGCCCAGGTGGGTTGTGCCCACCTGGTGCACCTCCCTCTGGTATTATTTGCACCAAAAATTCATAAATTTTCAGGAAAAATTCATGTTTAATTTTCATGGCATTCTGGGAACTTTTATTTTGGGTCATTTTTTATTGCATGGAAAGTTAAGAAAACAGACAAACACATGGCATTTTCTTTTATTTAACTAGTAAAAACAGAGAATAAAAAGTAAGGACAGAAGATAGTGCTTACTAAATTCATCAAATTCATACCGCTCAAAAATGATTCATTAATAAGGTTGATCAGGTCTTATTAACAACCACTTTTGATTAGCATGAAACCGAAGAACCTTCGTTAATCACTAAGTTACCTCAATGGGGATATGCATTTCCCCAACAATAGGCATTTCATATTTCTTTTTGGCGGTAGGTAGAGGTATTTGAAAACTTCCAATAGTGATTGTCGGAGATATTTCAATAACATTAATACCATTCACTTGGAATTGTTTCTTTGGAAAGTGCACCATATGCTCATTGCCATTAATATGAAAGTGATCTTGCTTTTATTGCAATCAATAACAGCCCCTGCAGTATTCAAAAAGGGTCTACCAAGGATAATCGACATGTTGTCGTCCTCGGGCATCTCAAGTATAACAAAGTCAGTCAAAATAGTAACATTAGAAACAACAACGGGCACATCCTCCCAGATACTGCAGGTATGGCAGTTGATTTGTCAGCCATTTGCAAAGATATTTCAGTAGATGTGAGTTTATTCAAGTCAAGTCTTTTATATAAAGAGAAAGGCATAACACTAACACCAGCTCCTAAATCACACAAAGCAGTTTTCACATAATTCTTTTTGATGGAGCAAGGTAAACTTGGTATTCCCGGATCTCCAAGTTTTTTAGGTACTCCATCTTTGAAAGTATAATTAGCAAGCATAGTGGAGACTTCAGCTTCCAGTATTTTTCTCTTATTTGTGATGATATCTTTCATGTACTTTGCACAAGGAGGCATCTTCAAGATATCAGTCAAGCGAGTACGCAAAAATATTGGCCTCAGCATTTCAGCAAAGCGTTCAAAGGTTTTTTAACCCACGATTCTCTTTCTTCACCGTGTTTTCTAGCAACAAATTCTCTTTTATCATACCTTTTATTCTTAGGTTGTGGGTTATCAAGATCAACATGTGGTTCTATCTCAATATCATTATCCGGTTCTTTATCATTGTTTGAGTGTCTTCATTAACCTCATCATTATCTTTTTGATTATCACTAGGTGAATGTTCATTACCAGATTGAGTTTCAACATCAGAGATAGAAATTTCATTATCATTATCAGGAGGTTTTTCTATTTCAGGTTCACTAGAAGTATGCAAAGTCCTATCATTTTTCTTTTTCTTTTTAGAAGAACTAGGTGCACTAGTTTTATTTCTTTTTGAATCTTGTTCAATTCTTTTTGGGTGTCCTTCAGGATAAAGTGGTTCCTGAGTCATTTTACCTCCTCTAGTTGCAACTCTAACAGCAAAGTCATGCATATTATTATTCATTTCATCAAGCAAATCTCTTTGAGATTTAGCAACTTGTTCTAGCTGAGTTTGAACCATAGAAGCATGTTTTCCAACACCTCTAACATCATTTGAGATTCTAAATAACAAGTCACTCAAGCAAGCAATCATATCGTAATCAGATTTCAATTGTTTCATAACATTTGCATTGAAGTGATCTTGTTTTCTAAAATAGTTTTCAAACTCATAAAGGCATTGACTAGGATGAATATTGTGAGGATTGTCATTATCATTAAACTTCATAAGAGAATTTACCTCTACCACCTTCGGCAGTGGTGGTGTATTAAGCCCATGTATTTCTTCAATAGGAGGTAAATTTTTAACATCCTCATCTTTAATATCGTTTCCCTTCATAGATTTTTTTTGCCTCTTGCATATCTTCAGGACTGAGATATAATATACCCCTCTTCTTTGGAGTGGGTTTAGGCGGTGGTTCAGGAATAGTCCAATCATCATAATTTTTCAGTATGTTATTCAATAATTCCTTAGCTTGAGCAATAGTTCGTTCCCTGAAAACACAACCAGCACAACTATCTAGGAAATTCCTAGAAGCATCGGTTAGTCCATTATAGAAGATATCAAGTACTTCATTTTTCTTAAGAGGATGATCAGGAAAAGCATTAACTAACTGGCAAAGCCTCCCCCAAGCTTGTGGGAGACTCTCTTCTTTAGTTTGCACAAAGTTAAATATTTCCTGTAAGGCAGCTTGTTTCTTATGAGAAGGAAATATTTTTCAGAGAAGTAATAAATCATATCCTGGGGACTACGCACACAACCAGGAGCGAGAGTGTTGTACCAAGCTTTAGCATCACCCTTTAATGAGAAAGGAAATAATTTGAGAATAAAGTAATAGTGAGTTTTCTCATCATGAGTAAAAAGGGTGGCTATATCATTCAAATTAGTAAGATGTACCACAACAGTTTCAGTTTCATAACCATGGAAATGATCAGATTCAACCAAAGTGATTAACTCTGGGTCGAGAGAGCATTCATAATCCTTATCATCAATAAAGATAGGTGAAGTAGCAAACTTAGGATCACATTTCATTCTAGCATTCAGAAAATTTTCTTTATACTTGTGTAAATAATTTCTCTAGATCATCTCTATCATTGCAAGAAAGAATATCTCTAGTTGTTTCTTCACTCATAACATAACCTTCGAGTACCTTAGGAAATTCATATCTAGGAAGGCTATTTCTAGCAGGAGTTTCAGTTTCAAGCTCATCATCAGATTCAACAACATCATGTTGTATTCCTCTAGCAATTTGTTTATCAAGAAAATCACCAAGTGGCACATCATCATTATCAAGCAAGGTACTAGCATCATCATAAGCATCATTCATAGTAGAAGTAGCATTGTCAATAACTTGCGACATATCAGGATTAATAGCATGTGGTGATGTTGCAAGTTTACTCATAACAGAAGGTGAATCTAAAGCAGAACTGGATGGCAGTTTCTTACCTCCCCTCGTACTTGAGGGAAATATCTTAGTCTTTGGATCCTTCAGATTCTTCGTAGTGATAATATGATAGTAATCCCAAGTGACTCAACAAATATAGCTATGCTCCCCGGCAACGGCGCCAGAAAAGGGTCTTGATAATCCACAAGTATAGGGGATCGCAACAGTTTTCGAGGGTAAAGTATTTAACCCAAATTTATAGATTTGTCACAAGGGGAGCCAAAGAATATTTGAAGGTATTAGCAGCTGAGTTGTCAATTAAACCACACCTGTAGATTAATTATCTGCAGCAAGTAATCAGTAGCACAGTAATATGATAGTTTTGAAAGTAGTGACAGCAGCAATGGTAGCAGTAACAGTAATAGCAGTAATGTTGTAGCAAGTGTAACAGTGATGATAGTAGTAGTAACTTGGCAGAAACAATATAGGATAAATCCGTAGGCATTGGATCGGTGACTTGTTGGATGATATTCATCATGAGACAGTTATAACCTAGGGCGATACGGCACTAGCTCCAGTTCATCGATATAATGTAGGCATGTATTCCGTAAAGAGTCATACGTGCTTTATTAAAAGAACTTGCATGACATCTTTTGTCCTACCCCCAGTGGCAGCGGGGTCCATATTGGAAACTAAGGGATATTAAGGCCTCTTTTAATAAAGAACCGGAACAAAGCATTAACACATAGTGAATATATGAACTCTTCAAACTACGGTCATCACCGAGAGTGGGCCCGGTTGTTGTCACTCCGGGGTTGTCGGATTATAACCGTAGTAGGTGACTGTAACTTGCAAGATCGGATCTAAAACATGGATATAATGATGAATTCATAAACGGTTCAGATCTGAGTTCATGGCACCCGGGCCCAAAAGTGACAAGCATTAAGCATGGCAAAGTCACAGCAACATCAACCTAAGAACATAGTGGAAAATAGGGATCAGGCACTAAAAAAACTAAATCGATTACATGATGAATCTCATCCAACTCCTCACCGACCAGCGAGCCTACGAAGGAATTACTCACTCCCGGTGGGGAGCATCATGGAATTGGCGATGGAGATGGGTTGGTCATGACGAAGAACGAAGATCCCCCACTCCGGAGCCCCAAACAGACTCCAGATCTGCCCTCCCGAGGAAGAATAGGGCTTAGCGACGGCTCCGTCTCGTTGATCGCGATAATTCTTTCTCCCTGATTTTTTCTGGAAATATGTGATTTTATAGTATCAGGGGGGTCGTCAGCGGGGCCATCAGGTGGGTACAACCCACCTGGGCACGCCAGGAGAGGGGGCGTGCCCTGGTAGGTTGTGCCCATCCAGGTGCCCATCTCCGGCAGGTCTTGGCTCCAGAAATTCTTATTATTGATATAAAAAATCCTCGCAAAGTTCCGTTCCATTCTGAAAACTTTTATTTCTGCACAAAAACAACACCATGGTAGTTCTGTTGAAAACAGCGTCAGTCCACGGTTAGTTTCCTTCAAAACATGCAAATTAGAGTCCAAAATAAGAGGAAAAGCGTGAGAAAAAGTAGATACGTTGGAGACGTATCAGTGTGCAGGGGCTGTTCACGTTGTGTTGATTGGTTCTCCTACTGGTTCGATAACATTGGTTTCATTTCTAAGGGAAATACCTACCGCCGCTGTGCTGCATCATCCCTTTCTTTTTGGGGAAATACCGACGTAGCTTCAAGCGACACCAGACTCCCGATGATAGTTCTGCCTCTGTGGATCGAGACTAAAGGTCGCATGTCAATGGTTAGCTTATGCCAGCGCCCGTTAACGGCTACACGGCCGTTAACGGAACCTACCGCCAGGCGTGGCGGCGGTACCTATGTTATGCTACCGCCAGGGACGACGACGGTAACCAAAAGGGTCAAATCTCGAAATGTTTTCCTATCGAGATTAGATCTTTACCTACTAATAAAGCGGCTATCGCTTCTGCCCGTTCGTCATTAAAACTGCCCCTAAAGTTGCAAATAATTACCCATCAATGCCACCGGTAAGTGAGAAGAACGTTTGGTTTCTTCTTTTTCCGCGCTCACCCATAGCTCAATAAGGAGAGATCCCCTCATGTACAACGACCTCGCGAGCAGCGTACTGGTTGGTTTCGTGACCTACCGCGGTAGAGGTTGTGGGTTCGATTCCCACACCCACCCTTTTTCTTTAAAAATCAATTACTTTTTGAAATTTTCATATCTTTGAAACCCTAACTTCAAATATGACATGCCATATATGAAAATTCATCAGAAAAATGTGTAGATTTCAAATATGCTATTATCATTAATTTTTGAAATTATGTTCAGGATGCAAACTTAAATAACACCTTTTTTGTATGATGAGATATTTTAGAAATGCCTATTACATATGTCCTTATAGATTGGTTGTTTTTGTGGAGCTATCCTATATGTTTGCATCCAAATTAAGTCTTGAACTGAATTATGATTGTGCACACACACACACACACACACACACAGACGCACGCACATTCGCGTCGCGTCGCATATATATGCGCTAGGTATATTCACTCTGTCCGAAAAAACTTGTCCTTCAAATAGATATACCTAGCACTAATTTGGTGCTAGATACATTCATTTGAGGGACAAACTTGGGACAAGTTATTTTGGACGAAGAGAGTATATGAAAACACTTATGCACATGTTATCATTAAATACTAAAATGTACTTTGCTATTTCATTCTAATGCAATTTTTTTTTTCGCGTCACCGAGAAACAACAACAAATGCGTAAACATATATTGGCAACTAGGTAGATATTTGTGTTGTACAATGACTTCTAAACACCTTCAGTACACTTCAAAAATCATCACGCCTTTATGTTTTTGCACAACACCACTTATCATGTTGCTTGTTTTTTTTAGAAAAGTTATCATGTTGCTTGTTGCGTGGCATCATGAAATATTTCAAGGATTTGCTGATGTCGTCAAGTGTGTGTGAGGCGTGAATTTTTTTCCTTCCATTACAACTTACAGGCATATTTGCTAGTCCTACTAAACTGCGTGAAAAGCGTCAAAGCATGAAATTTTGCCACCAAAGTGACCTTTCCAAGGCCAAGGCTAGCGATGCGATACTCTTTGGCATTACCTCAGCAGTTACGTCATGCTCCGCTCGAGACCCGTCCAACCGGTCCCTTTCCGCCAACGGCCGCATCTTCTGTCGGCTGGACCTGCAAGATCTCGTGAGACAACTCGGCCAACCTCACCATTCGTGCTTCCCCCCTTCCCATTTCCCTTTCCTTTCCTTTCCTTCGTTCTCTCCCACTCCCACAGTCGATCGAACCATGGAGAAGCCGTTTTTGTCCGTGTCGACGCGACGAGACTGCCGCTCAAACACCTGGCCCGCGGCCAGCCTCACGCACGGCGGAGCCCGCCACGTCGCCGGCCTCACAGCACACAGTCATCCAGGCATGACAGAAATATCGGACTGAGCTACGCGAGTGAGTGACGAGGCAGAGGCAGCCTCCTCGCTTTCGAACCATCCCTTTCGCGGTTTACTCCGCCTCTAGTGCTTCTTCTCCCACCTTCTTCTTCTTCTTCTTCTTCTTTTTCCGCAAGCAAGCAAGCCGTATATGCACGCATTATCTCTTCTTCTTCTACTTCTTCTTCTCCTTCTCCTTGTAGGTAGCAGCCCCTACCAAGCTCTTTTCCACCGGTGACCATTCGAGTAGTCCATCACATGGGTCAAGACGAGCGCCAGCATCCAGAGCTGCCGGACATGGAGAAGGAGCTCTCTGCCGACGCGGTAGCCTGCGACCACTGCAGCAGCCCACAGGCGGTGGTGTACTGCCGGGCCGACAGCGCCAGGCTCTGCCTGCCGTGCGACCGCCACGTGCACGCCGCCAACGCGGTCTGCTCCCGCCACCTGCGCGCCCCGCTCTGCGCCGCATGCCGCGCAACCGGGGCCGTCTTCCGCCACGCCGGTCCCGAATTCCTCTGCTCCAACTGCGACTTCGGGAGGAGCCGGGACGCCGAGCTGCCGCTGCACGACCGCTGCACAGTCCAGGGGTACACGGGACGACCCTCCGCGCACGACCTCGCCGCTCTTCTCGGGGTCCCCGACTTCGACAAGCCCTCGGCCGGCAAAGCCGACGACGGTTGGTGGGCCATCTGGGAGGAGCCCCAGGTGTTCAGCCTGGAGGATCTCATCGTGCCCACCACTTCTAGCCATGGCTTCCAGCCCCTCGTCACGCCGTCCTCGCCCAAGGTACATGACATGCTCGCTGTCTGCCAAAAGCCCAAAATTCTCCAGTTCTCTGCTCTTGCTCTGAATTCTCACACCTAGCTCTAACTCATCAGCAAAAGATCCACAACTCACCCGATGGAAAGACCAACGATGAGGTCATACGGCAGTTACGTGAGCTCGCCGAGGTCGACATGGGCGGCGGTCAGATAACACCTCGTGAGGAGGCAGAGCAAGCTGCTCATATATTGCCTTCCAGGACAGAGTCACAGCAGACCACTGGAAATGGCGATTTCGGTACAGATAACAGCCATGAGGTTGCAACCATGCCAACCCCTGGTTATGAGGTACGTACTTCAGTCTATCTCACAAATTTCCCCATGCTGGACGGATATAATACTGTGAACCTAACCAGGATAATTTTTTCTCCCACTGCAATTACTCATCAACCAAGAAGAATTTTGGCTCATGTGTTGAGTGTTGGCTGAACTTGTATTTAGACAACTTGCGACATATCTATTCAAACGGCAGAGATAATATTCTGCACCATATGTGGCGAACATATTCGCAGCAAGCCTTTACTATTAAGTCATAGCTATATATGTTGATGATAGCATATATTCTTCAGTGTGGTGTCTAATTCTCTGGTATACAGCGAAGAGCATTTCTAACCGATCCCCTACATCTCCTTAGTGGAGTAAATTTGGCTTTTTACTACACTAAGTTTGACCTAGCCGATCCCATATACGGCTTAGTGGAGTAAAAAATTTACTCCTTCCCTAAAAATCGGTGCGTCTTCCCCCCGCCTCCTCTTCTCCTCCTGCACCGCCGCAGGCGCACCACCCACCCCCCGCCCTCCCCGCCCTTCCCCGCCCCTCCGATGGCCGGACGTGGTGGCCGCCGGTTCCTGCCGCTGATCCGCAGCCCAGATCGGCGCCGCTATGCATGCGGGTCATTCTCCGCGGGCTCTTCATCGAGCCGCCGTTGCCGGTCGCCCGATCCGCCCGGCGCCGCGCCCCTACGCTGGTTCGAAGACTTCCCTGTCTTCCCTCCACCCCGACGCCAACGAGGAGCTACCTCGGGGTCCGGCAGCGGCACTAGGGGGCGTGGGTGGCCGAAATGACGGATCTGGAGACCCACACTAAACGGTGGCTCGGGACCTTCCACACGGTCGAGCTCGCGGCCATGGAGTACGACCGATGTCAGGTACGCTTCCACGGCGCAGCGGGGAGGCTCAATTTGCCTTGGGCCGCCGACGAGGCCTACATGGAAGAGCTCCGCCCGGAGCACCCGGAGCTCGTGGAGGCAGAGCGGATGATCTTTGCCAACGCCGGTGGCGAGGTTATAGTTATCTCCTCCTTCGACGAGGTCCAAGGCGGCGAGGACGGCGGAGAGGTGGGCGGTGATGACGAAGAGATCAACGTCGACGAGTGGAGGAGTGTCTTCCCCGAGGACCCCGACGACGGCACTGGCCCGGACCTGGCTTGTGGCACACCGCACCCGACGAGGAAGGATTGGCTCGACCTCCACTTCGATTGAAAGTAGTTTAGGTGCTGTAGTTTAGTTTAAACTTGTGTTTTTATGTTCAGTTGTGTAAAACTATCTATGTTTATGTTTGAATGCATGCTACTTTTGGTTCAAATTGCTTTGAATTTGATCAAATTGAAGTTTACTCTGTTAAGTTTAGGTGATCGGCTAGAACGGTTAAAATTAGTGGAGTATATATACTCCACTAAGGGTTTTAGTCCCTTAACTTTTAGGGGATCGGCTAGAGATGGCCTAAAGGTTCTTAAAGATATACGGAAAACCAATATAAATCGGCGGTGGTTGTTATTTTCTTTCACACATAGTCCTAGCTTACTTGATGATCCATGGCAGAACGGCGGATGGAACAATAACGATTATCATGCCCTAAATGGTGCCTGCAAGACCGAGTACGAACAAGAGCAGGCTCCAGCAAGCTCAGCTGAAGCATGCTTGTCATCGTTTGTTCAGATGTCAGAACTTTGCCCAAGCATGAGCAATGGTAGCATGATGGACGATGGCCAGCAGGCAAATCCTGGTACTGGCATGCCAATGCAAGCTTTCCCCAAAAGAAGTGGCTTTGATGTTGTTGCTGGCCCTGACCGCGACATTGTCATTTCCCGCTATAAAGAAAAGAGGAGGACAAGAAGGTGAGCTTAGCATATGTTTTGCATGTGAAATTTCTTCCCGAGTATCGGATTGGGTGCATTCAATGTTGATATCGCGTGCATAACCGTATTTCATTTCGCAGATTCGACAAACAGGTGCGATATGAGTCCCGCAAAGCTCGTGCGGACAGCAGGTTGAGGATCAAGGGGCGTTTTGCAAAGGCAAATCAGAGTTAAGCCTTGACTTTGCAGTATATTTTGCATCTTGGACAGAAGGAATAACACTAATTAGGAGTGAGTGCAGATGATACATAAGGCGTGAACATTTTGTAGTTCATGTACAATCTGAATAATGTATGTTGCCAACATATGGGCTATATTAATGTTTTGAGGGGAGTTGTTCTTAGTCCAACCCTTGTATATAGTTTCCATCTATGAACTCTGTAAAAGTACTACAGGCAAGTGAGAGTGACAGTATGCCATTTTTGCATGGTTTAGTGAATTTTGTCTCACCATTGGGTTTTGTTGAGTAAATCATTTTCATGAGTAGTGTATAGTAGTTACCAAATCCTTGGAGCAATTGCTGATGGACGTATTGTATTTTCACTGATGTACGGTTTGTCGAAATTGGAGAAGAAAATTCTGTACTAAAACACAGGCCTTGATATACCAGGAATTATCTAAGGATCATAGAAATTGTGAATCATCTTGATCATCTTGATCTACAGATGGTAGCCCCTATTCCAGCATACTCGATAAAAATGTTGGCGCCGGCCAGGCCGCACGTAGCTCCTCTCTGCTACCTTGGCCTCTCTCCTCGTCCTTGTTGCCGCGACCCGTGGCTGGAGAGGCGTCCAAGATCCTACCGGAGTTCAAGCCTTCACCCTCACTACACCACGGTAGTTAATTGAAGGCATTTTTGTAAGGGCATTTTGTAAACGCCTCAAAATCAAGCTTTAAGGTGGCATTATAGGAAAACGCCTCGGATTGATGCAGCTTTGAAGGCATTACAAGGAAACGCCTCGGATTGATGGAGCTTTGGAGGCATTATGGGAAAACGCCTTGGATTGATGTAAGCTTTGGAGGCGTTTTTCAGCAATGCCTTAGATTGATAGAGATTTTGCGGCGATTTTGGAAAATGCCTCCTAATGTTGCAGGGAAGGTAGGTTGACTATCGAGCTGTTGCAGCGCAGTGGCGCACAGAGACCTTGAACGGCGCGGCAGGATGGTCGCTTAGACTTGAAGATGCTGCAAGGCTCCTGCGAATCAAAGATTTTGTTTGCAACGATCCAACGATAGCAAGGCTCCTGCGAATCAAAGATTTAAGCCTTGGGCCGGGAAGAAGATACAGATGAAGATGACGGCTCGCCGGAGTCCTTCTCGTTTGAGAAAAATACAATACAACCGCTGCCGACAGCTAGCCCGAATCATCCACCGTTTGCTTCTCGTTAGAGAAATACAGGACAACCTCTGACGAAGGCTCGCCAGAGTCGCCCACGCTTCTCATTTAGAGAAAATACAGCCGCCGATGATGACTCATCAGAGTTGCCCTTCTGCTTCTCGTTAGTTGGCGGAAATAAAATATCTTAGGCGGAATAGTCGGAGCTGATGAAGTTTCTTGAAGGGCCATAGGCCGATCTTTATTAGATAGAAGAGAGGGTACAACCGAACTGCCAATAGTCTAGGCGATCTAGAGCCGATGGCTCACTCCAAAAGACAAAACAGCCGGAGTTGATGTAGTTTCATCAGTAGATGTATTTGACGGTGTCCTAGACTAAGGGGTATTCACCACGTCGTCTCCCGATCAGTTGGATTGGGCCAAAGACCCCCGTGGCCGTTTACTCATGTGCCAGTTCGGACAGCCGATGACATATACGAGGAAGATTCCACAAGACTTGGTGATCAAGACAAGGACTCCTCTCCACCGACGTATTCGACTAGGACTCTTGTTATCGTAGGCCTCTGGTATGTTATATAAGCCGAGGCCAGGCTAGTTGATAGATTATGATATTACTCATCATACCTCTATGGTTTAGACCACGACATATGATCTCGAGGTAGATCAACTCTTGTAATCCTCATATTCATCAAGATCAATCAAGCATGAAGTAGTATTACCTCCATTAAGAGGGCCCGAACGTGGGTAAACACTGTGTCCCTTGTCTCCTGTTACCCATCGATCCTAGATTCACAGCTTGGGACCTCCTACCCGAGATCCACCGGTTTTGACACCGACATAGGTACTTTCATTGAGAGTTTCGTTGTGTGGTCGGCAAAGGTTCGATGGCTCGTCTGCAGATTAACTGCGACATAGGCATCTTCATCACCGGCTCGACTGGTCACCTCGGCTTGACCGAGGACTGTGCCCTGCCTCCGATAGTCGTGTTCGGACGAGGGCCTTCATCAACATCAACTCCGATCTCTATCATGATCATGGAGGAATTATCCTCGGAGCTCGGGGGCTCAACGTCAACATTGCCCCCGGACGATCGTGCTGTTTTTTCGGACAGCGAACTTGTATCCGCTACCGCCACCTCCTTGAGCATCTCTTTGACGATTTCTTCGGTGGAATTGTGCGGAATTAATTCTACAACAGCCATGCAAAATTTCGTCGAGTTCCGATGGAGGAATCTCCGGCAATCTACGATATACCGGAGCCCTGTCAAATCTGGACAGGAATCCAAAACGAGTTTAGGTCGTGGTCTCCAGAGCCTAGCTCGGAGGTCCTTTGGAAGATCTAACCGTTCATCTACTGCAGAACTCCAAATCTACCACCCCTCCGAATTTCAGCTCAATCCGACGGTTCAAACTCCGAACCTTCCGATGAGTGGACTACTTTTTCAGATCTGTTTTCTGCGCAAGAACGCATCCGGCCCGAGTTCATCTTTTTTATGAACGCGATTTCAGACATCCTTTTTGAAGTAAGTTTTGTATGGGGTATTGTGTTTTGTTCCCAAACACATCCCACTAATTTTAAGGTCTCTTCCAATATGATCTTTACCATCGCGCCGGTGTCAAACCAGCCCGTCAACATTGCTCCACGGCTGCCGACCTGCGCTAGACACGTCGTCGCTTTTTTGAGCCGATCTCAACTTCTTCGGATCATCATCTGGGCAAGTCGAACGAGAGTTCGGCATCGTGAAGGATAAATCATCACCAACATCGCCGCCCCACGGATTACATGGAGCGGTCACACCGGCATCGCCGCACGGTCACTTCATCAAGCCGGCATTGACCGCGTCACAAGTTACGACCTGCGCCGGCATGGCCGCACTGTTGCTTTTTAAGCCGATGTCCATCACGCCGAACTGCTTCAACATCTCGGCTGACATGGCAGCTGCAACATCTCCTTACCGACCTGCTCCGTTACCTCAGCTTGACCGGGGGCTTCGCCTCGGCGAGCTAACCTTTGCCAGCATCGCCATACCATCGCTTCATCGACCATCAGGCAATGGGTGCGCAGATCGATTCCCAATTTTGGGAGTCACTTTTCTTCGGACTGCTACAACAAACAAACCAGGTGCTGTTAATCCTGGCAATTTTTTCTTGTTTGGGTTTATTTTTCCGAAGGAATTATTACTCTGGTTTGTTCCATCATTTATACACATGTCTATCAAATGGTGGCCGCATTAACGACGGTTGCGTGGTGGTTCGGTCAGTTTCCGTACATAGTTCGACGAGCGCCGCATCCGGAATTCGGACCGACCTGTGAATTCAGGCTTTGCCACGCCTTTAACGCATCACGCCGACGCCCTGCATGGACATTGACTTCGGCGCCAGGCCACTTATCTTTCAATAGATTATTTTGCGTAAATTAATTGCACGAGGATTTTTATATATTTATATTATTATTGTTGGCCTGTACTATTTTACATGTGTAGGTAATGGACTTCGACTGCGTCACGTGGTCTCTTCAGCAAGCTGACGCCGTCGTCCCAATCGACGTAAATCGGCTCGCGAGATCACCTTGTTGGTCGTGTTGCCATACCGACGTGTTTGGTTGCCTCGGGGACTTCTGCATCGCCGAGAGAGCTCTACCTCATCGAGTGTTCGGCGCACATGCCATATTTCCTTTATTACTCACTTTGCATAAATTATTTATTATGCACCATTTTTTAATTTATTATCATTACTATTATCCTCGGTTTGCACTATTTTTTGCGCACATGCAAATGATCCGGGTCGGGCAGTGTTGTCAGCTCGGCTGGACGGGGGGCTTCGTCAACACTTCATTAACCCACGTCGGGGACTTCAGCGTCACTCTGCTGGCCTGCATTGGCCATGCTATGTCACCACTTCGGAGTGCCGAGCTCTTCGCTCCGTCACCTCAGGACCGGCTTGGGGAATGGAACCTTGTCCCACATCAAGCTCGGACCGCGTCATCAATGCCGAACACATTAACCAGCTAAGTCGCTTCCATGCTCAAAAACTTTCAGTTTTAAATTTTGTTCGGTTCGACCAAGCATTATACTTTTTTAGCAAAAAGTCATTTATGAAAAACTTCCTTGTCAAAACTTCGTTTGTGACACACAAATTCAGACACCCTGTCTATTTAGGGGCTTCCTTTATGAAGCCTTTCCTCTTGCATATTATTATACTTGTATGGCTTCGTTCCTTGTTCGTGTATTACGCCACAATATGCACCATGTTGACTTAAGTGTTTCGCAATCTGGATTGCCTGGCTCCTGTCTTACCACTACGTTCCCGATTGTTCGGCTAGGGAGTAAAGGGAGCACCTCTGCGGTTGTCACGATCGAGTCATCCGAGCTCGGACCTCAGACTGGGTGAAGCCGAAAGCTAGCGCTCTTATTGTTTTCAATTATGATCGGCACACAATGGAACTCATGAATACAAAAATTCTATTGCACAAGTCTCATAGTAACAATGAGCAACCGAAGAAAGGTATCGGTGGAGGTACTATTTTCTTCGAAGATGCTTCTTACACTTCGTCAGTAATATAGCATAAGTTCCCTGAGCGCGCTTTGTCTATTACAGCCTTATGGCCTGATTGCCTGGTTATCGGAAACACCGTCGATATTCTCGACAGGTGGAGTACATAGCACTTTTCGGCCCTTGGCCAAAGAGGGAGAAGCCGACGGTTGCTTAAGACGCGTTTAAAGTTCGGATGAACACAAATATGATATAAGTACTTCAGTACATACAATCATTATACATAAAATTATTTTACCCAAGTCACTTGTGGGCTCTTAAAATTTATATGAGTTGTTTTATAGTAAATGTGTTTTCTTCTTGGTCGTTGCAAAGTCTTTTTCTACCGCTCCTTTTTCGTCTCGAGTGTATGGTCAATAGCCGGATAGCATGTCTTCTCTCTAAAAGCCGCTCGAGTTTAGTTTGCTAAACTAGCCTCGGAGAAGCACTCCGCCTTCGGGATAAGGAGATTGAAGCCGTCGGCTGACCCGCTTGAAGTCTTGAGATCAGATGTGTCATATTAATGCACGACAGAAACACAAAAAATTTAAGACCTATTTTTGGATTGGCACCAAACACTTGATCTAGTTCGGACGTCAAGTTTTAATGAAGTTTTTTTGGTTTTCCAAGCCTATGGCACTTTAAAACTATTTGTGTGTTTCCAGCATAAGTCTCGCAGTGCAACGCCCGACACCTTTAGAGATTTGGCAAAAACATTCTCGGATATTGCTATATATGCATTGGTTTCGAATTGTGTCTTCGATCAATAGTTGGGTTGCCCGGCTCCTGTACTTGCCTCCTATGTTCCGCTTTGTTCGGCTAGGTGTGCAAAGGGAGAACCACTGCGAGTGTGCTTCCAGCTCGCATGGTTAAGCACCTCAGTGGACAAAGCCGAAAACTGACTATTACAATAAGCGTAAACTGGTCAGCAATCCGACGACTGTGTTAAATGATGGGCCATTCATAACATTGGCCGAAGTGTTTACGGCTTGACCTCGGCTGTCGCCGAACACTAACCGGGGGCTAGTAACTGACCTCCCAACTTTAAGCTCCTATGACTAAGTGAAGGTTATAAAGCCCGCATATCCGATTGCCTTGTTTCCGCTAACACAACCGCCTCCGGGCACCGAGATGTCGGCTAAGGGTTGTTTTGTTATTGCGGAGACACCCTGCATATCATCTACAAAGGGGTGGAAGCCGACGATGGGCTACTTTCAAATGATAAACGGTCGCAACGGAGTCAAAATAAACATATATCATCAGCCTTTGTATTCAATACACAAACTGTTTCCTTCCGTAATCATCGTTATAAAGCCATAAATATGCATCAATTTGACTTAAGATTTTTGCCAAGCTGTGTTGCCTGGCTCCTGTGCTTACCCCTACGTTCCCGATTGTTCGGCTAGGCGGTAAAGGGAGCACCTCTGTGAGTGTTACTACCGGGTCATCCGAGTTAGTACCTTAGACTGGGTGAAGCTGAAAGCTAGCAATCTTAAAGGATCACATTGGTCGGCAATGACGGAAATAATTTTTTTTGATTCATTAATAACATAGAGTTCGGGAACTTTCCCCAAACTAAATCCTCAATATTTTCCTCCCACGTTGATCGTAGGTGAGTTTACATGATCATGATAAGCATGACGACCCAAAGAAAGGAAACGATAGCGGGACTATTTTCTTTGGAAGATGTTTCTTACGTTAAAACGTAATATAACATATCTCTCCGTGTACATTTGTTTATAAAACGGTATGACCAGATTGCCTTGTTTGCCGTAAAACTTTGCCCTTGTAAAGGCTTTATAAAGCAGGACAAACAATCCCCAGCCACTGGCCGAGGAGGTTGAAGAAGATGGTCAGTCAACAAAGTTTTGTACAATACGGATACGAGCAATAATGATGCAAAGTACTTGGATACATAGAGTCATTACACATAAAAATTGTGAGTAAAATCCATTTACTGCAATCCATCTTTTAAACCCCTTGGGGCCTACCTTGGCGAGCTCGGATTTCGACAAGCTCTAAGCTCTTTTAAGAGATCTTTATTCTCTTTCCAAGAAGTTTGTGTTAAACACAACAAAATTTTCTGTCAAACGGATATCGATCCTTAATTCGGCCACCCGTGCCCACATTAATGCTCGGGGGCTACTGGGCTTTGTGCTCATTATTTACAAATATTGAAGGGGCATATCGATCCCCTGATCTGGTGTTGCCACCCGACTAGTGGCTCGGGGGCTGCTGCATTGTCCATTCAATGCAGAAAATTTGAAGTGCTCAGTGTCCGGCATAAACCGAACTATGGACAAGTGCGTCTTCGGACGACAATAAGTACCATAGGGGAATTATCCGGCATCAAGCTGATATATCACGACGACTTCTCACGACCCTTTCTCAGGGGCCCGTCTGCCGATCACTATTACCTCTACATATTACACTGCATTTTTATTCCTATGTATGCTGCCAAGCTAGGAGTTGATCCTCAGGCCGATTTCACGACCTGAGTCTCAGAAGCTACTAGGATCAACGGTTTCATATTTTCCTTCAGGTGCGTCTCGGATTTTAGGCCGCAGACACCTTGAGGGCTACTGGCAATACATCTTCTCAGCAAATAAATTTATACGCATCAGAAATAAAATCCACAAACAATCAGCCCATGACCGAGGTGTTGAGCCACCTCGGAAGCAGTTCGGCATATAGCTCGGATGTGAGTGGCTGGCTCCTTAGAGAGCATTTCCTGCATTAAGCTCAGCTGAAACTTTTTGTGCCAGGGCGATCTATGACACCTCGGATATAGTCCGCCGTTCGAGCTTGGACACAGTCCGGCGTTGGAGCACAGATACATTCCGACGTTGGAGCTCGGAAGCGGTCCGGCGTTGGTGCTCGGCTACAAAAGATACCTCGAATACATTACGACATTGGAGCTCGGACGCAAGAGGACACTGCCGCCCGGGAACAACTTCAAACCCGAGGTATGGCACAAAAATAACTAGGCATTGATGAAGGCCGATAACTCAAACGGGCTCCTCGGATACCCGATGTGTGAACTCTTCGGATTAACTTTGGTGATCCTCAAGATCGAAGATGAGAAGATTTGTTGAACCGGTTTTCAAGACTGACGACCGAAGATGAAGAACAGTTCGGAAGAATCGAGGAACGTCCCCAACTTGAAGATCGGTTCAGGGGGCTATTGACGGTGCCCTGGACTAGGGGGTACTCACCACGTCGTCTCCCGATCAGTTGGATTGGGCCAAAGACCCCCGTGGCCGTTTACTCATGGGCCAGTTCGGATAGCCGATGACATATACGAGGAAGATTCCACAAGACTTGGTGATCAAGAAAAGGACTCCTCTCCACTGACATATTCGACTAGGACTCTTGTTATCCTAGGCCTCTGGTACGTTATATAAGCCGAGGACAGGCTAGTTGATAGATTATGATATTACTTATCATACCTCTATGGTTTAGACCACAACATATGATCTCGAGGTAGATCAACTCTTGTAATCCTCATATTAATTAAGATCAATCAAGCAGGAAGTAGGGTATTACCTCCATTAAGAGGGCCCGAACCTGGGTAAACACCGTGTCCCTTGTCTCCTGTTACCCATCGATCCTAGATTCACAGCTTGGGACCTCCTATGCGAGATCCGCCAGCTTTGACACCAACAGTATTGCCGCGGCACCGACCAACGATGTGGACGAGAACGCCGTCTAATTAGTGACATCAGTTTAGTCCCATACTGCTTCCTGAGAGAGAATCAGACCTCATTAAAAGGGTGGATTGTGCAGCGTTTCACAAACACAGCTACACAAGATAGACGCAGCAGCTAGTTGCCCAGTCCGGGCCTACAATGGAAATAATTACAACCCATTAATAATTAATATGAAAATAAAAAAAAGAGCTATGATGCTGACTACCGTGTGTGAGAGTCGTGCGATAGTTGGGTCCCACCACCTACATGGATAGAAGAGAAGTGGGCTCTAGAGGCATTTTAGAACGCCTGGCATGTTGTAGTGCCTTGAGCATATCCGGCCCAGGGCGGCATGTCGGTGGCGATGTGCTGGCACTACCCTTCACGAGGTTCTATGTCATTGATCTTACAAGGAGATTTGTGTGGGTGTTCTATTTTCCCCTTTCATTTTTTTCTTTTTATGCTTGATTTAGTCACTTAGATGTGCAATAATAAGGGCACATCTAGACGGCATCATATCTTATGAATCCGCCATCCCTCGTGCATCCCTGCATCCCATCATCTCTGGCAATCCAATGAAAATACTCTGCCCTGGGTGTCTCGACTCTTATTTTTGCAAAAAGACTCCCGCTTCCAACCCACTTAGGCGTGTGAAATTTCCAGAAACCCCCAACCAAAGTGAGCTCTCCCATTTCACTACTCCCCTATCCCCAATCACGGCTGCGAACTGCATCCCAACGACGGCCACGGCCGTGACGACCATGACCACCATGTTCTAGTAATGAACAAAGAGAGGAGAACGAATTGCCAGAAAGAATTAGAAAATGAACGCAGATACTTGAGTGAATTTAGATGCAAAAGAACGAAGAGATCACAAGCTTATTAAAAAAATTCTTGAACGATGCACCGGTACGAATATGGAGACGAACGAAGTGGCATCAGTTTATAATAATTAAAGAACGAAGCTGAAAACTTGGAACGAAGAAATATTCTGAATACTTCGGATAATTAAAACAAAAAACAATTCCTGAATACTCCGGATAGGTAAGAAGAGAATTACTGACGATCGAAATAATTTGAGAGTATAACATGAAGCTAGAACCACAAATCTTCGAGAGAACGGACAAGATTTAAAGGAAAACTCTTCTTTGGTCTTCAAATGCTGAGAATGACGACGAAACATCACCAAAAATTGTTGAGATACTCCGGGAGAATGAAAAGCAAAGAGGTTCAGCCAACAATGAAAATAATTTGAAATCGATCTTAGAAAAGCATATGACTGATGAAATTCATTCTTACGTCATACTTTGAAAAGAATTTAAGAATAACTCTGGGAAAGTTAGAAGAGTCAGGTAAGATGCTGGGAAAAGACCTGTGGGTTAGGGCCCACTGAAAAGAAACACCGTTGGAAATGATTGTTGGAAAGAGAGATGATGCACCGGAACAACTGCAAGACTTGTATGAGGTGACAAACTCGAAATAATTGAATGCAACCACGAATCTTCTGAGATGTCTTCATCACTACGGAACGATAAACTGGCGAGAGGCGAATGAGCAAGGGGAAGCACTTGAATTGAGGAAAGGAATATGATCAACCTGGGAAACATGGATTGAATTCACCGGAAAGAAAACGAGACAAAGAACGATGAACTTAACGAAAATTCACCGGTTGAGACAATTGAGGAAAGACTGAAGAGGCTCCGCATGAATGAAAATAATCCCCAAATAGAGGCTCAGACTCCGGGAATAAAAAGGGGTGGGAGGGCGGGAAAACAATGACAACTTGGAATGGGGAACCGACGAATAACTTGAAGAGAAAAGCACCGGTTGAAATAAGTGAGGAAAGAATGCAAAGGCTTCGCACGAGTAGCATATATACTCGATTACGGACTCCGGCTCCGAGACGGAAAAGGGTGGGCGGGTGGGAAAAATAAAGACAACTTCGGACGTGGAAACAACGTCGTTGAGAAAGAACTGAGGATTGATCTCGCCAAAGACAACAAGGTTCGAATGAGTCAAAAGAAGTGCGTCGGATGAAAAGAGCTGCAACACAACGATCGGAAAACTAACTGTGTGATCCTAAAAAAATTTGAAGGGGAAGAGGAGTATATCAAAACACCTACGTCAAGATTTCTCACCAGAGCGACGAAGGGGCCGAGGAGTAAAAATAATTCCTACTCTGCGATATAAATAGGCTCCGAAAAAGTTTTCTTCTATACTCAACAACAACCAAACTACACGATCAAACAAGGGGGCTCCTAGGGTCGGTTGAGGCTCTGGTACCAACTCGAAGGTCCCACCAAGGATAGAACCACATATTGAAACGCTTTTGCAAGGTGGATATCATTACATCGTACCATTACATAATAGTTGGGGATACATACAAAACATACAAATGCCGCGAGAAAACATGAACATCATACAAGAGAACAATATCCGACTACAGATGAAACACAAAGCGAAACTCAAACGACATCCACCACCTTTAGCTCAGGCTGCCGACCAGGAACCTAACGCAAGATCGACGAAGAAGAAGAAGAACTCCAAAACATGCAAACATCGCTCTCATGTCATGACCATCACATTACCTGTACTTGCTACTGTTGGTAGTAATTTGTGAGCCACGAGGACTCAGCAATTCCATTACCATGGGTATCAAGACTAGCAAAGCATAATGGGTATGGAAAGGATATGCGGTGAGGTTGTAGCAAGCGTCTAAGCAATGTATGGTGGCTAACTTACGAGTACAAGAGTAAGATGAGAAACTACGCAAACGGTCACCAACTAGTAATGATCAAGAAGTGATCCTGAACTACTTACGGTCAAACATAACCCAACTGTGTTCTCCTCTCGAACTTCCCCAAAAAAATAGACCATCACAGTTACACATGCAGTTGGTGTATTTTAATTGAGTTTACTTCAAGTCCTGTACAACCGGATATTAACAAATTCCCATCTGCCACATAACCGCGGTCACAGCTTTAGAAAGTTTAAACCCTGCAGGGGTGTCCCAACTTAGCCCATGACAAGCTCACGATCCGCTGAGACAATCCTCCATCGCGGGACCCTTCGATCAGACTCGGGATCCCGGTGCACAAGCCATTTCGACAATGGTAAAACTAATCCAGCAAGACCTCCTGGCGTGCCGACACCTTGATAGTAGCCGCACGTATCTCATCTCGGGCCACGTACGGATGGGACATCCTACGAGTAAAACCAGACCTCGAGTTTCCCCGAGGTGGCCCCGCAGTCTACCCGTTTGGGACCAACACCATCAGCACTAGCCCCCCTGCTATGTAGAAAAATCCTCGGGTTCATGACGCCCTGTGCCTATTAATTATTAGGTTCAAGTATTATTATGGCAAATGTTAAAACCAATGTTGGGCCTTGCTGGAAGAGTTTTACTCAAAGCGAACTGTCAAGAGGGCCCCATAGCCCTCACCGTGTTAGGGACGCAAAATCAAGGAACATAACACCGGTATGATGGAAACTAGGGCAGCAAGAGTGGAACAAAACACCAGGCATAAGGCTGAGCCTTCCACCCTTTACCAATATATAGATGCATTAATTAAATAAGAGATATTGTGATATCCCATGATATCCATGTCCCAACATGGAACAACCTGCAACTACGCCTTCAACTAGCAACACTATAAGAGGGGCTGAGCAAAGTGGTAACAAAGCCAAACAACGGTTTGCTAGGAAGGGTGAAAAGGTTGAAGGATATCATGGCAATTTGGGAGGCTTGATAAACAAGTGGTAGGTAGCGCGACATAGCAATAGCATCGAGACAACTAGCGTAGCAAAGATAGTAGTGAGATCCAAGGTGACGGTCATCTTGCCTGAAATCCCGCTAGGAAGAAGAACGAGTCCATGAAGAAGACGAAACCACGTAGTCAAACGAATCCTCACAATCGTAACGAAACATGAACTATCGAGGAGCACAACCGGAAAGAAGAAAACAACATGGTAAACACACAAACACATAAACATGGCATGATGCTCATCCAAGTATGATGCATGAGAAGTCTATATGATGCTACTCATGGAAAGAAATGATGCATACAAGAACAACACATCGGAGCAAGTTTAAATGAGGCCGGAATCAACATATAACAATTCTGGAAATTCCCATATGCAAATTTCGAAATTGGTCCAGATGTGAACAAAACATTATGTTAAAGTTGTTAAGCATCAAGTTAAAGTGCTCCAAGATGATCTACATGGTTTTTTAGTCAAGTTACATATATAGTTCATTTATTCGGAGCTACGGCCTAGAAGATATGAGCAAAACAAGTTAATCATGGCATTGATGCAAAAGCAAGCAAAACAACATCTCAAACACTCCAAAACAAGGATGCAACAAGGCATGATGAAACTACATGAAATACCAAGCAAGTTTCATATAGATCATGCTCAAAACAGAGCAACGGTTCAACACATACACCCAATACAAGTATCACACACAATCTGTCCAATACAGCATCTAAGCACATTCCAACGAAGAAAAGAATATGCTACAGGAAACATATGGGCATAAGCATTACATGCACTCAAAGTACAGGTTACATGCTTCAAATAACGTCAAGGTTCAACCTCATAGGCATCAAGATTAATTCAACATGAGCATAGCAAAAAGAAACTTAATAACACAAATTATGACAGTGAAAAACATGGCATACATGTGAGCAGGAATAACATGTTGACATGTTGGACGCATGAAACAATGATGATATAGTGCAAGAACATAACAATAAAGAGCATGGCATTAAAGGACAGGTTAAAAATGGCAAAACATTATTACTAAGAATCTCCATATAACATCTAGATCAATGGCATTCATCAAGAGAAGATTGCAAGTTAAAAACAGATTCTCAGACTTAGAGGAAATCTGGGAATGCAAAACAATAACATTATGATGCTGACTTTGGAGGCACACAACAACAAGCATAGAAACCTTAATAATCATGCAAAAGAAATGGACATGTAGTAGACATGATATAATTAATCTTAGTCCATGGACACAAGTTCATAAGATGCATGGAGTAATTATTATGATGTGGCAAAAAGGAACATGCTGTTAACGGGTTGACATATTTAGCATGTTGGCAACTTGAGAGCAAGAAAGAGTCAAACTAGAGAAAGTAATAGGGCAACAAAGGGCATGGCATCAAATTACAAAAAACAAGGAGAAAATAACATCAAGGAATCATAAAAAAATGGCTCAAGGACTAGTGGGAACCATCAAGACAAGATTGAATGTTGTAACAGTTTCAGCAAGTGTAAAACAGAAACATCAACATAGCATGTTTGCAAGCTTGGAAAAGAGGTCATATGAAGTCCAAAATTAACAAACATGGCATGTGCACAAATTACTCATAGCATACTTTAAATCATGTAATTGGAGAATCTTCAAAAGAGACATATATTAATTAAGAACAAGCTCACAACATTGTATCATGAAGTTAACAAAGACTGGAACATCATTTAGGCATGTTAATGGCAATGAAAACATATGCTACAGGACATATATGAGGCATCCAAAGGCATATTATGATAGAGCATAACATGGGCATCAAAACATGTCAACTAGGCATTTCTGGATTATGAATAGAATTGATGGTAGCTTCAGGTTAACATAGCAACACAATGTAACAGTTACAGACATAACAAATTACCAAGTCTCAGAAATCAATAACATCAAGTAGCACACTTCACAAGCTTGTGCTAGTCACCAAAAGGCACATAAAAATACATGGATGGCACCACTGCAAATTGAATATGCTCCTGAAACATGTAGACATGATGCTCAAAGGATAAACACATAAAATTCTATGAAAAAGACAAATCAGCAAGGTACAATAGTTTTCAGCAGGTTATATCATTTAGCACTCTTGAATGATGATTAGGGCATTAAGATAACATGGCGTAATGCATCCTAACATGCATGTAAATCACACCAACATGTAGAGCATCCTGAGATGAACATTTTGACATAACATACACGCAAAGCGGAGCAACAAGCATGAAGATATGACATGGCAAAGATGCACACATGATGCTGTCTTTCAGGGACTTAGACAAAATAACCACCTCGCGAAAACTAGACAGAACGGATCAGGATGAGGAGATCCCGGGGACGGGGCGCCGTGTTTGGATGGAGGGAGTGGTGGATCTGAACCACTCCCTCGGATCCGGCGCGGATGAACTCCGGCGAGGCTCCGGCGCAGCAGGGCAGCGCGGCGCGGTGGTGGCGGGGTCGGAGAGAAGGCGAGGCGGCTGTGCGGAGGCGCGGCAGTGCGGCTGCGAGGCGGCGGTGGTGGCGCGGCGCGGGGACGGCGAGCGGCACGGCGGCGGTGAGTGGCGGAGCAGGACGACGCTACGTGGTTGGGTGGAGGCGGCAACACAGATATGTCCGGCGGCAGGATGGGCATGTCCGGCGTGCGGAGGAGGAAGATGCTAGGGTTTCGTCTGAAATTTCGGGGGAAGAGGCATGTTTATAGGTAGAGGGAGTTAGGAGAGTCCAAATGAGGTGCGGTTTTCGCCTGCACGATCATGATCCAACGACGGAGAGCATGGAGGGGGTTTAGATGGGCTAGTGGGCTGTTGTGGAGGGGTGCTGGGTGCAAAAAGAAGGAGGGTTTCGGTTAAGGCAGTTAACCGTTGGGGCATCAAACGACATCCAAATGGAACAGAATTTGACAGACGGTCTACAGGTGATATACCAAGACCACTCGACAAATCTCGGCCCATTCCGAGAACGTTTTTCTGTCGCTCATGAAACAAGATTAGAGAGGTGCGACGGGTGCATGTGGGAGTGTCGGATTCCAAAACGGACAATAGAGAAAGTGACCGGATGCAAGTTTTGAAAACATGCAGATGCAATGCACATGATGACATGGCAAAGTGCAACACTCAAGAAAATGACATGGCAACAACGGTGAATAACTGGAAGACACCTGAAGCATCAGACTCGGGGCGTTACAACTCTCCTCCACTAACAAGAGATCTCGTCCCGAGATCTTAGGAACGAGACGAAAGAGAAAGAGGATAAGGTAAACAAGACCGCAAGAGAGAAGGTGAACAAGACCGAGAGCACTCGGGTAGAAACGAGGAACAACGAATATGACGAGAATCACAAGCTCAAGGAATAAGGTAGACTCTGAAACCACTGTGGTTAGAAGAATATAGAAAAGGAATACGAACGAAAGAATTTAGGCAGCACTCCGGATGAACATGGAAAGAATAGAACATGAACTTCACAAGATGGAACGGTACTTGGCGAGAGGGACAACACAATGCCACCGGAAGAATTGAAAGAGTTGAATGAAAAGAATGAAGATGAAAAATGGGATCTTCTACCACAATTGAGTTTGACAAGCATCCTTGCAAGGAAGGATTGAAGGGAGTTGTTGATAAAATCAACAACAAAAGAATTGATTTGCGTGGGCTTATGTAAACATCTCAAAACTTGAGGTGAATTTCTGCCACCACCAAAAAATTGAATAGCTGAGAAGAATGAAGAAATGCAAAACTCCACTTCAAAAGAATACGGAGAACTAATTGCACCTTGAGACGCAAAAAGAAAAGACACTTGAGCTCCTCCAACAAGAATCTTGATGAATACTTGAAGAATGAATACAATTTTGTTGAACCACCATGAAGAACTCCGGTGACAACAGAATGATGAGATATAATTGAAGGATGAAAAGAATAAGATGACGCCTTGTGATGATTTAGATGGAGCTTCGCAACGAGACAAGCGAGAAAAATTGGAACTCCGGAAAAAGAAAAGATGAACCACTTAGAACCAAGAGATTATTCATCATGAAAAATCTCCGAAGGAAGGAATTAATCAACTTGATGAAATAAGAATAAGAATTATGTTATGCTTATCTTCATCAATTAAATTGATGAGAAGCAATGGGTTGCGTACAACTTATTCACATTGGGAAAGATTAAGGGAAGATATAGCGCAAGATTTGAGAAAGTCTTCATGAACCACCGGTAGGATTGGAAAGAACGAATGAATATATATGATAAGAACGGAAATGAAATTTTCAAACGAACCACCGTGGCAATAAAAACGAACGAAGAGAAGAGAACGAATCACCGGAAAGAATTAGCAAAGTAATGCAGATACTTGAGTGAATTTAGATGCAAAAGAACAAAGAGATCACGAGCTTATTAAAAAAAATTCTTGAACGATGCACCGGTATGAATATGGAGACGAACGAAGTGGCATCAGTTTATAATAATTGAAGAACGAAGCCGAAAACTTGGAACGAAGAAATATTCTGAAATGAAGGTCTGTGGATAATCGAAACAAAATACAATTCCTGAATACTACGGATAGGTAAGAAAAGAATTACTGACGAACGAAATAATTTGAGAGGATAACATGAAGTTAGAACCACAAATCTTCGAGAGAATGGGCAAGATTTAGAGGAAAACTCTTCTTTGGTCTTCAAATGCTGAGAATGACGACGAGAAACATCACCAAAAATAGTTGAGGTACTCCGGGAGAACGAAAAGCGAAGAGGTTGAGCCAACAATGAAAATAATTTGAAATCTATCTTAGAAAAGCATCTGACTGATGAAATTCATTATTACGTCATACTTCGAAAAGAATTTGAGAATAACTCTGGGAAAATTAGAAGAGTCTGGTAAGATCCTGGGAAAAGACCTGTGGGTTATGACCCACTGAAAAGAAACATCGTTGGAAAGGATTGTTGGAAAGAGAGATGATGCACCGGAACAACTGAAAGACTTGAATGAGGTGACAACCTCGAAATAACCGAATGCAAACACGGATGTTCTGAGAAGTCTTCATGACTCCGGAATGATAAACTGGCGAGAGGCGAACGAGCAAGAGGAAGCACTTGAATCAAGGAAAGGGATATGATCAACAGAGAAACATGAATTGAATCCACGGGAAAGGAAAACGAGACAAACAACGATCAACTTAACGAAAATACACCGGTTGAGAAAATTGAGGAAAACCTAAAGAGGCTCCACACGAATGAAATTAATGCCCGAATAGAGGCTCAGACTCCGGGAATAAAAGCTGTGGGAGGGCGGGAAAACAAAGGCAACTTGGAATGGGGAACCGACGAATAACTTGAAGAGAAAAGCACCAGTTGAAATAAGTGAGGAAAGAATGCAAAGGCTTCACACGAGTAGGATGGATACTCGATTACAGACTCCGGCTTCGAGAGGAAAAAGGGGGGGGGGGAGGCGGGTGGAAAAAATAAAGACAACTTCGGACGTGGAAAGAACGTCGTTGAGAAAGAACTGAGGATTGATATCGCCAAAGACAACGAGGTTCGAATGAGTCAAAAGAAGCGCGCCAGATGAAAAGAGCTGCAACACAACAACCGAAAAACTAACTGCGTGATCCTAAAAAAAATTTGAAGGGGAAGAGGAGTATATCGAACCACCTACATCAAGATTTCTTACCAGAGCGACGAAGGGGCTAAGGAGTAAAAAGAATTCCTACTCTCCGATATAACTAGACTCCGAAAAAGTTTTCTTCTAGACTCAACAACGGCCAAACTACACGATCAAACAAGGGGGCTCCTATGGATGGTCGAGGCTCTGATACCAACTTGTAACGCCCAATATGCGACTCTATCCTAAAGGAACTCGAAAGTCCCACCAATGATAGAACCGCATATTGACACGCTTTTGCAAGGTGGATATCATTACATTGTACCATTACATAATAGTTGGGGATACATACAAAACATACAAATGCCGCTAGAAAACATCAACAACATACAATAGAACAACATCCGACTACGGATGAAACACAAACAGAAACTCAAACGAAATCCACCCTGCTATCCCAGGCTGCTGACCAGGAACCTAACTCCAGATCGATGAAGAAGAAGAACTCCAAAACATGTAAACATCGCTCTCACGTCATGACCAACGCATTACGTGTACCTGCAACTATTGGTGTAGTAATCTGTGAGCCACGAGGACTCAACAATCCCATTACCATGGGTATCAAGACTGGCATAGCTTAATGGGTATGGAAAGGATAAGTGGTGAGGTTGTAGAAAGCATTTAAGCAATGTATGGTGGCTAACTTACGAGTACAAGAGTAAGATGAGAAACTACACAAACGGTCGCCAACTAGTAATGATCAAGAAGTGATCCTTCTTGAACTACTTACGGTCAAACATAACCCAACTGTGTTCTCCTCTCGAACTTCCCAGAAAAGAGACCATCACGGTTACGCACGCGGTTGGTGTATTTTAATTGAGTTTACTTCAAGTCCTCTACAACCGGATATTAACAAAATTCCCATCTGCCGTACAACCGCGGGCACGCCTTTCGAAAGTTTAAACCCTGCAGGGGTGTCCCAACTTAGCCCATGACAAGCTCACGATCCGCTGAGACAATCCTCCATCACGGGACCCTCCGATCAGACTCGAGATCCCGGTGCACAAGACATTTCGACAACGGCAATACTAATCTAGCAGACCTCCCGGCGTGCCGACACTCTGACAGTAGCCGCGCGTATATTGTCTCAGGCCACGTCCGGATGGGACATCCTATGAGTAAAACCAGCCCTCGAGTTTCCCCGAGGTGGCCCCGCAGTCTACCCGTTTGGGACCAACACCATCAGCACTGCCCCCCTGCTATGTAGAAAAATCCTCGGGGTCATGATGCCCGATGCCAATTAATTATTAGGTTAAAGTATTATTATGGCAAATGTTAAAACCAATTGGGCCTTGCTGGAAGAATTTTGTTCAAAGCAAACTGTGAAGAGGGCCCCATACCCCTCACCGTGTTAGGGACGCAAAATCAAGGAACATAACACCTTTATAACAGAAACTAGGGCGGCAAGAGTGGAACAAAACACCATGCATAAGGCTGAGCCTTCCACCCCTTACCAAGTATATAGATGCATTAATTAAATAAGAGATATTGTGATATCCCATGATACCCATGTCCCAACATGGAACAACCTGCAACTAGCAACGCTATAAGAGGGGCTGAACAAAGCGGTAACATAAGCCAAACAACGGTTTGCTAGGAAGGGTGAAAAGGTTAGAGGCTATCATGGCAATTTCGGAGGCTTGATAAACAAGTGGTTGGTAGCGCAACATAGCGATAGCATCGAGACAACTAGCATAGCAAATATAGTAGTGAGATCCAAGGTGACTGTCATCTTGCCTGAAATCCCGCTAGGAAGAAGAACGAGTCCATGAAGAAGACGAAGCCAAGTAGTCGAACAAATCCTCACAATCGCAATGAAACAGGAACTATCGAGGAGCACAACCGGAAAGAAGCAAACAACATGCCAAACACACAAACACATAAACATGGCCTGATGCTCATCCAAGTATGATGCTACTCATGGCAAGAGATTATGCATACAAGAACAACACATCAAAGCAAGTTTAAATGAGGCCGTAATCAACATTTAACAATTCCAAAAATTCCCCATATGCAAATTTTGATATTAGTCCAGATCTGAACAAAACATTATTTTAAAGTTGTTAAGCATCAAGTTAAAGTGTACCAAGATGATCTAAACGATTTTCTAGTCAAGTTACATATAAAGTTCGTTTAATTCAGAGCTACGTCGTAGAAGATATGAGCAAAGCAAGTTAATCATGGCATTGATGCAAAAGCAAGCAAAACAACATCAAAACACTGCAAAACAAGGATGCGACAAGGCATGATGAAACTACATGCAAAACCAAGAAAGTTTCATATAGAGCATGCTCAAAACGGAGCAACGGTTCAACACATACACCCAATACAAGTATCACACACAATGTGCCCAAAACAACAACTAAGCACTTTGCAACAAAAAAACATGCTACAGGAAACGTATGGGCATAAGCATTACATGCACTCAAAGTACAAGTTACATGCTTCAAATAACATCAAGGTTAAAGTTCATAGGCATCAGGATTAATCCAACATGAGCATAGCAAAAAGCAACTTAATAACACATATTATGACTTAGTGAAAAACATGGCATATATGTGAGCAGGAATAACATGTTGACATGTTGGAGGCATGAAACAAAGATGATATGGTGCAAGAACATAACAAGAGAGACCATGGCATTAAAGTACAGGTTAAACATGGCAAAACATTATTACTAAGCATCTCCATATAACATCTAGATCAATGGTATTCATCAGGACAAGATTGCAAGTTAAAAACATATTCTCAGACGAAATCTGGGAATGCAAAACAATAACATTATGTTGCTGACTTTGGAGGCACATAAAATCAAGCATAGCCACTTTAATAATCACTAAAAAGAAATGGGCATGTACTAGACATGATATACTTCAACTTAGTGCATGTGCACAAGTTCATAAGATGCAGGGAGTAATTACTATGATGCTTGCAAAAAGGAACATGTTGTTAACAGGTTGACAGATTTAGCATGATGGCAACTTGAGAGCAAGGAAGTGTCAAACTACAGCAAGTAAGAGGACGACCAAGGGCATGGAATCAAATTAAACAAGGAGCAAATAACGTCAAGGCATCAGAAACATATGGCTCATGGACTAGTGGGAACAATCAAGACAAGTTTGAATGTTGTAACAGTTTCAACAAGTGTAAAACATCAACATCAACATAGCATGTTTGCAAGCTTGGAACAGAGGTTATATGCTGTCCAAAATTAACAAACTTTGCATGTGGACAAAGTAATCATAGCATACTTCAAATCATGTAATTGGAGCATCTTCAAAAGAGGCACATATTAACTAATAACAAGCCTACAACATGGCATCATGAAGTTAACAGAAAACTGAAACATCATTTAGGCATGTTCATGACAATGAAAACATATGCTATAGGACATATATGGGGCATCAAAAGTAACTAAATCTTAGAACATAACATGGACATCAAAACATGTCAACTAGGCATCTCTAGATTATGCATGGAATTGATGGTAGCTTCAAGTTAACATAGCAACACAATGTAACAGTTACAGACTTGGCAAAAATCACTAGGTCTCAGAAATCAGGAACATCAAGTAGCACACTTCACATGCTTGTGCTAGTCACCACAAGGCACATGTAAATACATGATGGAACCACTTTAAGATGGCATGTATATTCTCCTAAAACATGTAGACATGATGCTCAAAGGATAAACACACAAATTGCTATGAAAAAGACAAATTAACAAGTTACAACAGTTTTCAGCAGGTTATATCATTTAGAACTCTTGCAACGATGATTAGGTCATCAAGATTGACATGGCATAATGCATCCTAACATGCATGCAAATCACACCAACATGTAGAGCACTCTGAGTTGAACATTTTGACATAACATACACGCAAAACAGAGCAACATGCATGAAGGTATTACATGGCAAAGATGCACACATGATGGTGTCTTTCAGGGACTTAGACAAAATAACCACCTCGTGAAAACTGGACGGGACGGTTCAGGATGAGGAGATCCAGGGACGGGGCGTCGTGTTTGGATGGAGGGAGTGGTGGATCTGATCCACTCCCTCGGATCCTGCGCGGATGAACTCCGGCGAGGCTCCCGCGCAGCAGGGCGGTGCGGCGTGGTGGTCGCGGGGCCGGAGAGGAGGCGAGGCGGCGCGGAGGCGCGGTGGTGCGGCTGGGAGGCGGCGGTGGTGGCGCGGCGCGGGGACGGCGAGCGGCACAACGGCGGCAAGTGGCGGAGCAGGATGGCGCTATGTGGTTGAGGTGAGGTGGCAACACGGACATTTCCGACAGCGGGATGGGCATGTCCGGCGCGCGGAGGAGGAAGATGCTAGGGTTTCGTCTGAAATTTCGTGGGAAGAGGCATATTTATAGGTAGAGGGAGCTAGGAGAGTCCAAATGAGGTGTGGTTTTCGCCCACACGATCATGATCCAACGACAGAAATCATGGAGGGGGTTTAGTTGGGCTAGTTGGCTGTTGTGGAGGGGTGCTGGGTTGCAAAGGGAAGGAGGGTTTCGGTTAATGCGGTTAACCGTTGGGGCATCAAATGACTTCCAAATTGAAAGAAATTTGACAGGTGGTTTGCCGGTGATATACCTAGACCACTCGACAAATCTCGGCCCATTCCGAGAATGTTTTTCTCCCACTCACGAAACTAAATCTGAGAGGTGCAACGGGTGCATGTGAGAGTGTCAGATTCCAAAACGGACAACGGAGAAAGTGAAGGGATGCAAGTTCTGAAAACATGCAGATGCAATGCACATGATGACATGGCAAAGTGCAACATGCAAGCAAATGACATGGAAATAACGGCGAATAACTGCAAGACACCTGGCGCATCAGACTTGGGGCATTACACTTTTCAGGAAGACTGCTGATAGGTGGAACCACCGGGCACGCTGCGATAGAGACACGCCGGAGGCAGCCACCACATCCCAGCGATGGTGGTTTCTCATGTGGAGATATGTTTGTGTTGGCCATTGCCTCTCGGGCATGGAGCTCTCGGGCACCAAGGTCTCCCCTGACTGTGATACGCGGAGCTCTCCTACAATGTTGCTTGTTGCCCTGGATCCGGTCGTTCCTCTGCCAGCACTAGCAGCCCAACATGTGCATCCGTGGTCAACAATATCTGTCCAGCTGCTGCGGTCTCGAAGTCTTCCCCAAGACTTCAGGCAGAGCAGGCCTGGAGGTCCTTCGACTCTGACCCAAGACCAACACATTTCGACAATGGCGCGACCTACACATCCTGAGGTACAATGCATGGATTATTAGATGACCCCTACTGCAACCATGTAGCTTTGTTATTTTTAGATGACCTCCTCTTGCCAATTTCAGTTGGAATTGATCGCTTTGGGTGTGCACCTGGAGCCTCAAAATGGGATTACATAATTTAGAAAGAAGTGAATGCTTGTTGGTGACTACAGATTCTGAACAAAAGTTTAATTTCTTTGGTGAATGCTATTGTTGAGGTTGATTGGGTTTGTAGTCTAAGATGTTCCTTGCGTAATTCAGACCTGCAATTTGGTTTACAAGTCTCATATGCTGCTGGCAAACTTCCACACCTGATATATACATGCTAAAATTGGTGCTAAGCAGCTAGCAGTCCTGATGGTGCTCCTGCTGCTTGGTACACCATTCAACCCCTTCAGGTTGGTATAAATATATGAAAGCATGCTTCAAGTTTATGTGAACATAATGTAACATAGTGCTCCTGCTGCTTGCTTCACTCCATTGAACACACATCAAGTCAGAGAAAATAAGAGGAATATAGTTTGACAAGATAGAAATTTCCATCCATTAGAATAACTCAATACATCGAAGAAATAAACATTAATAACTCACCACTGATATTTAGTTAAGCATCATGCATTAAATGTTATAGAAATATGACTAATAGTTGGGGAATAAACAAAAATTCTTGTCCATTACATTGAATGGAACATTCAGTAAACCAAATAAAATTGTAGTATTACAGGATGCGTGTCTTGCACATTCATGGCTTCTTTTTCCTCAATCTTGTTACTCTATTCTGAGTTGAATCATTCCCTGTTACACATGTAGTATCATTTAGTTCAAACTACCTCCTTTTCTAACTTTTTTTGCTGTCCAGTAACAACTCCAAATCCAGAGTTATGTACATAAGATTTGTAGAACACCTCGACAACATTTAGTCCTTCAAATGTCATCCCTAGTTTATGTTTCAAATTATCTTCATACTTAGGTGTCAGATGTAAAAGACGAATAGTGCAATATAAGGAAATGAATCAATAAGCACGTTAGTGTATAAATAACAAAATTGAATACGGCTATGGCCAGTGAAAGCAATCGACTTACAAGTACAGGAATACTTGCTTTCTTTATGGGTGTGCAGTGTGCAAAGTCCTGCCTCAATCATCTGCATTTGCCAGCTATTTGTAGGTTCCATTGCTGCACAAGCAGGTACATGATAATGCTTTGAAACTTGAAGCACAGATGTGAAATATACACATAGGCAGAGGAGATGGATACTGGGAGTACGTATACGCCTGTCCAGCAACCAGTGCCCTCCAAGATGCCTCTAAGCGTATGTGTCCGGCCGCCAGGGACCTTTCCGCGGGGGTCCTGCCACCGGGACCATGCCGCGTGAATCTAGCCGCCGGGACCCTGGCCTCTAGCCGCCGCAAACCTGGCCGTCCGGCCGCCCTCCAAGCAGCTGAGGTACGCGCGTCTCCGTCCGCCCTTCTTTCATGCACCTGAACTTTATTTGGGGACGTGTCCAAGCAAATAAGAGGGCTAGAGGGCAGGCGCTTTTGTGCAAAATTTTCACCAATAGAGCAGGTGGGCACGATTTAGATCGGACGCTACAGATGCAGGGATGCACGAGGAATGGTGGATTCATAAGATACGACGCCCATCTAGACACTTTTTGGATCATAGATGGGCTTTAGGCCCATATGAAGAGTGATTCCTGGTTAATCTTGAGGCCCATGTAGGTATATGGCAGGTGGTGGAAAATTTAGTATCACCTTGATAGTTAAGGAGAGTTGAGACCCCTTTATAAGGGCTTCTCTACCACTTGCCACTAGGAGCTTGGGAAAAGGAGTGGTACATGTGTGCTTGTCCTCCTCCGCCGCCCGCCTCGCCATGCCTCGTCACGACGCGCTCGCGCAGCGGGTTGTGGGAGGTTTTTGGGGAGCGTCTCAACGCGACTGCTCCCGATCCGTCCCCATCTCCGTCCGCCTATGCTTCCCCTGCACCAACACCATGGTCGATGACGGCGCCACCAAGAAGAAGGCCATGAATGACTTAGAGGCTGCTGCTGCCGCACTGCTAATATTTCCAACAATCCAGAAACCTTATTTTTGGCAGTTTTTGATTCAAGGCATTGCTGCCACACTGAAACCGGAAAAGTTTACGGGGACGCATTTTAAGCATTGGCAGTCAAGGACCATCTTGTGGCTCACAGTGATGTACGTGTTCTAGGTTGGTGGTGTGCCCCCCACAGAAACGATTAGTTGTTCCTAAATAGGAGAAGACGTTTACGGAGGCAACCACAATCTTTTTGGGAGCAGTTCTGAGTATGATTGGAGACAAGTTGGTTGATGCATATATTCATATGCGGGTTGCCAGAAACTTGTGGGATGCGCTTGAAGTTAAATTTGGTGCAACCGATGCTGGGAGCGAACTGCATGCTATGGAGCAGTTCCATGATTACCAGATGGCCGATAACTGTTCTGTATTGGACCATGCTCATGAGATACAATACACCGCTAAGGAGTTGGAGCTCCTGCAATGTGAGTTGCTGGACAAGTTTGTCGTGGGTTGCATTATTGCAAAACTCCCTCCTGGATGGAGGAACTTTGGTACTTCTCTCAAGCACTTGTGACGTGAATTCTCTGTTAAGGATGTCATCGATCATCTCAGTGTTGATCAGAACTCGAGAGCAAATGGTTCACACTTGAAGGGGGGAGAGGGTTCTTCTAGCACCAATGTGGTACAGAAGAACTTCCACAAGTTCAAGGGAAATAAATTTGTCCAGCAGAATACTACCTTCAAGAAGAAGGGTAAGAAGAAAGACAAAAAGAGAGATGGCTACTTTACTTGTGGTTCAAAGGAACATTGGGCAAACAAGTGCCCAAAAAAGTACAAGAAGCCAGGACAGGACTCCAAGTCTATCAATATCACTCTGAGCAACAATGATGGGGCATCTGGGTATGGTAATCTGTTTACCATACTTTCAGTTTGTCAGTCCACCGATTTGTGGGTTGACACTGGGCCAATATTCATGTGTGTGCTCATGTGTCTTTGTTTTCTTCCTACTAGGGCGCACAAGATTGTTTCGTCCTGATGGGGAATGGAACGCATGGTGTTAGCACGGTAGATCTAAAGTTTACTTCAGGAAAGATCGTGCAACTGAAGAACATGCAGCATGTCCTCGCTACCAAGAACAATCTCGTTAGTGGCTCCCTTCTATATAAAGAAGGATTTTAGTTAGTATTTGAGTCTAACAAAGTAGTCGTATGTCGGTATGGACTATTTGTTGTAAAAGCATATGATAGTGGTGGTTTATTCCGCCTTTCCCTGGAGGATTTCTGTAATAAAGTCGTGAAGCTAATTCCATCTAATATGAACGAATGTGAGGTTTGGCATGCACGTCTTTGTCACATTAATTTTGGTTCTTTGACGTGGCTATCTAAGATGGATTTAATCCCGAGTTTCACTTTAGCCAAAGGCTATAAGTGCCATGCATGTGTGCAAGCTAAGCAACCTCGTAAGACTCACAAGCCTGTGAAGGAGAGACACCTGGCACCACTAAAGCTCATACATTCAGATCTCTGCGAGATGAATGGTGTGTTGACTAAAGGTGGAAAGAAATATTTCGTGACTCTGATTGATGATTCCACTAGATCCTGCTATGTGTATTTGTTAAATACTAAGGATGAGGCTCTAAACTACTTTAAAGTCTATAAGGCAGAAGTTGAGAACCAACTTAAGAAGAAAATAAAACGAGTCCGGTCTGATCGTGGTGGTGAGTACTTTTCTAGTGAGTTTAATTTATTCTGTTCGGAACATGGAATTATTCATGAGAGGGCGCCTCCTTTTTCACCCTAGTCAAATGGGGTTGTCGAACGAAAAAAAGTACTCTAACAGATTTGGCTAACGCCATGTTAGATACATCGGGTTTATCCAAGGCATGGTAGGGGATGCTATATTGACATCCAGTCATGTCCTAAATAAAGTTCCCACGAAGGATAATCAGACTACTCCTTATGAGCAATGGGAAAAGAAAATAACTACACTCTCATACTTGCGCACATGGGCTGTTTGGCAAAATTCAACGTGTCGATAACCAAAAAGCGTAAGTTGGGACAGAAGACCGTGTACTGCGTTTTCTTGGCTATGCCAAGCATAGCGTTGGCTATAGATTTCTAGTGGTGAAATGTGATGTACACAATGTGAAGGTCAGTATGATCATGGAGTCTAGGGATGCTACATTTTTTGAGGATATTTTCCCCATTAGAGATATGCAAAGCACCTCTCGAGTGGAATCTGATGAGACTCCTGAACCTACCATTCCGATGGAATATTATGACCAAGGCAAGGACGTATGCGAGTTCCCAAGGAATCCCTAAAGGTTTCCATTCCAGTGCAACAAGACCAAGACCACGAGCTCGGCAGGATGGAGGTTATCACCGAGCCCACCACTGCGTCATGACTAGAAGCTTTGCAGACAAAGACCACCTTCAGTCAGGATAGGGTGTACTCATGTCCCCTTACAAATTGTCCATTGTGGAATCCCTTCCCGCCTAAGATATGAGGGAAGAGGACCAAGGCCACTACAAATAAAGGTTAGACTCCACCGTAGAGGAGGATCGATCCTTCGGCCACTTGAGCTCTCCCGAGGCAGCTCACACTTGCACTAGTTCATACTCACTCTCCTCACGAGGCAATCCACCACAAAGCAGGAGTAGGGTTTCAAACCGCTAGGTGGCCCGAACCTGGGTAAACCACCATGTCTACCCCTTCTTCTCGCTCGCTCGAACCCGACGAGGCCAAGTCATGGGGCAGTGAGCACGGAGCCGTAGCTAGGCTAGATCCTTGACACACGCCCTAGAGTTCAAACCTTGTTTGGGGTCTGTGGAGCCCTGATTCCAACATTTGGCACTCCAGGTAGGGGCATGACGAAGTTCATCCCTCCGCTTCGCTCCATCCAAGCTTCACCGCTCTCATGGCCGACGTCCGTCATGGGAGGAGCTCCGCGAGCGGTTCATCGCCAACTTCCACGGCACCCGTGACCGTGCCCTCACCGTCAGCGACCTGCGGCGCGTGAAGCAAGAGCTGGGCAAGACTCTCTAGAAGTACATTCAACACTTCACCCAGGTCCGCCTCAAGATCTTGATAGCCTTAGACGAAGCCATCATCTCAGCATTCACCGAGGGCGTCACAGACGTCAAGATGAGCGAGTAGCTCGCCATCCATGATGACCTGTGCTCAGCCCTCGAGATGTTCAACTTGGCGGATAGGTGCGCCAAGGCCGAAGAGGGCCACCTCTCCCTCCTCAAGCACCCTTGACATTGACCCTAAAGATAATAAGGCCAAGGCCAAGGCCAAGTAAGTGAAGCGCGAGGGCCCCATCGTGCTGGCAGTAGAGCCCGAGATGAATCGCGACGGCGACCGCCACGAGCCCGCCAACGATAGCCGCCCATTCCACGTCTTCCATAACATCCACACCCACAACACCAACGATTGCTAGGAGCTCAGGGCGCTCCGGGATGAGCGCTTGGGCTGCCGCCCGAGCGTAGTGACCGTGGCTTCGGCCGCGGAGGAGGCCACAACACAGACCACCTAGACAACTGCAACCCTCGTCAGGGCTGGCGTGACCAGCCTCGCAAGGGTGGCTGGCGTGATCATCCTCGTGAAGGCCCTTGGCGCGACCAGCCTCGTGAGGCCCGACCTCAGGGCAACACCGGCCCCCCTCTGCTGCCGCCACAACCAAGAAAGAATGACGACAAACATCCGGACGATGGGGCTGGGGGATTTCAGGAACCTCGCGCGATTGCCCGCATCCTTGGCGGTGCTTAGGCACCCGCCTCAAACTGCATCTTCAAGCAGTTCTCTCGTGAAGTGAATGCGGCCCTCCCGAAGGTTGAGGTCATGCGCCCCCTCAGGTGGTCGCAGTACGCCATCACCTTCGACTCCAAGGATCACCTTAGCTGCCACTACTGGCGCGCTCCCCATGCTTTGCACGGCCACCATCAGCAAAATCTCCGTCACAAAGACTCTCATTGATGGCGGAGCTGGTCTCAATGTGCTCTCCGTCAAGACCTTCGAGAGGCTTCAAGTGCCCTATGATCAGCTCATGCCCACCAGGCCATTCTCCAGGGGTGACGGATGGCACTATCGTCCTCCTAGGGAAAGTGCGCCTCCTTGTCACCTTCGGCAAGCGCGACAACTACCACACCGAGCTCATCGACTTTGACACCGCCCACATCGGCCTCCCGTACAACGCTATCCTTGGGTACCCTGCCCTCGCCAAGCTCATGGCGGTGATCCACCATGGCTACAATGTCCTCAAGATGCCTAGATGTAGCGGCATAATTACGGTTGCCTGTGACGAGAAGGACGCGGTCTGCTCTCTCGAGCATGCCTACCATGCTATGGTGGCCGAGAAATGTGATGACGAAGCTGGCGTTCTGCCTCCCGAGGCCACCCCTGCGAAGAAGCAGCTCCTCCCCAAGAGACGTCCGGAGGCCAAGAAACCCGCAGGCGATGCCTCAAGCTCCGTGCCCGCTGCCGGGGCGCCTCTTCCTCTCGCTTAGGAAGGCGCGCCGGCGTCTCCCTCAGGAATATGATCAATGCAAAAAGCAACTTTATAACACAGATTAGGACTTCGTGAAAAACTGGGCATATACATGAGCAGAGTTAATATGATGGCATGTTCGAGGCATGAAACAATTATGCTACAATGCGTAAACGTGGCATCAAAAGGTATAGCATGCTAGTACATATCATGGATCTCAAATAATGCAACATGGCATATACATAGGAGCAACAAGTTCATGGCATTCATCAAGACTATATGCAAACATGAAATAGCAGATCCTCAGACTTGGTGAAAATCTGGGAATGCAAAACAGTAACATTATGATGCTGACTTTGAAGGCATATAACAGCAAGCATAGAAATTTTATTAATTATTAAAAGGACATGGGAATGTAGTAGACATGACATCTTCCAATTAAACCATTAGCACAATTTATAATATGCATACATTAATTACAATCAGCTCCGCAAAATGGAACATGCTGTTAAAAGACTGGCAGTTATATTTTTAAGCAATTTGAGAGCATGAAAAGAACAAGCTACACTAGGCTATAGTTTCAAACAAGGGAATGGATGGATAGAGCATAACATGGTATTCCAAAAATGATTACTCAACATCTCTAGATTATACATAGATTTGATGGTAGCATCATGTAAACATGGCATCACAATATAACATATTCAGACTTAGCAGAACAGTAACAACAAGTACGCTACTTTGCAAGCTTGTGCTAGTCACCACAGGGCATACCATGAAAAGTGAATTACACCAATGTAAAGATGACATGACTATGCTTCTAAACATGTAGGCATGTTGCTCAAAATATAATCAGACAAAATGATATAGAAAATGACAAAATGACAAGTTTTAATAGTTTTCAGCAGTTTATATCACTTAGCACTTCTGCAACAGATATTAACATGACAAGATGGACTCTAATATGAATGCAACCACCACTATCATGAAGATCACACTGAGTAGATCAAAATGCACATATAACACATCCCAAATGGACAAGCATTCACAAAGTTACATCATGTTTAAAATGCCAATATGATGAGGAAAACTGGGGACTTAGAGAAAGTATACCCCGCAGAAAACTGGACGGGCCGGTACTGGGACGAGCCGGTGCGGTACGGAGCAACGTTTGGATGGATGGTCGAGGACATCCAGGGTCACCGCGGGCATGTGGATGAAGCGGTGCGGGACGACACGGACGTGAGCCGCATTTGGTTGGGTGGTCGCCGCCGTCCAGGGACGAGGGTGGACGGGACCATCCCGGCCGGAGCTTGAAGCCATGGTGGCTCGGGCACGGGATGGTCCGGTGCTGGCGAGGTGAGGATGGGGAGGAGGTGGCGGATCCGTGCCCGGGGTAGGGGTGGAGCGAGGCGGCAGGGCCGATGGCGAGGTGGTGAGGCGGCGGGGTTGACGCTGAGGGGCGGTGTTGAGGCAGCGTGCTCCGGCGAGCAGCATCGGGGATGAGGTCCGGCGGCTCCTCCAACGAGGCGAGGCAGAGGGACGAGCGAGGAGGTGTGGGTGCGACGGGGTGACGGGGTCTGGCGGTGGCTTGGGAGAGGCTGGAGGGGCGGCTCACGGCGGCGCCGGCGAGTGGGGTGGCGCCAAGTGGCGAAGAGGAGGTGGCCGGCACGGATTTCGAGGTGGTGGGCGGCTGAGTGGGAAAGAAGGCTAGGGGCAAGTTTTAGGCCAAAATTGACAGGGAGAGGTGTTTATATAGGGTAGGTGGCTAGGGTTGATGGTTTTGGGGGCTTTCAGACCCCTCCGATCGCGATCCGACAGCTCCGGTCGGAGGGGAGGTGTTAGATGGGCTAGGCAGGCTGATTGTGGCTGTGTAGAAGGCGGTGGGCTATGGGAGAGAAGAGAGAGAGAGAGGCCCGGCGACAGTTTCTGGATACCAAAAACGTCCGACGAATTAACCGACTATACTGCCGATATAGTTATCCGTTGGGGCATCAAATGGACTCTGAATGCGAAAAATTTGGCAGACGGTCTACCGACAACATAATAGAACCGCACGCCATATTTCACCCCATTCTGAGAACATTTTTATCCCAATTATAAAACAATATTTCGGAGGTGCCGCGGGCGCGTGTGAGTGTGGTTGGCTTCAGAATGGACAACAGAGAGAACTGGGAGACCCAGATGGATGCAAGTTTTGGAAAAAATGCAGATGAGATGCACATGATGACATGGCAAAGTGCAACACGCAAGAGAATAAACGGAACAAAACTGGCACATCGGTCTCAGGGCGTTACATCATGTCCCACATTAAAGTGTTGGGGAGCGGGCACCTGAGGTTCCCACTCCTGAGGCTCCTCCTCTGCCGCAGTCAGGTTGTTCCAGTAGGCGACAATGTCCTAAGGCATGATCCTGTATCCGCCCCTGGCAATAGGATAAAACAAAGCAGGAGCAGGCAACGGAATAACATCACGGGTAAGCTCACTAAAGACCAAGTTATAAGGAACATCCATAGTGGTATTCTCGCTATCAATAAAGTGGTGATGTGCCATAGTCTGGTGATCTAGGTAAACCTTGGGCAATGGATAATAATGCTGGCGTATCTGAATGTTAAAGTGACTCGCCAAGCGAGTAGCATAAATACCACCATGTATTTTACCCTTAGATCTGTTAATCTGGAGGCGACGTGCCACAATAGCTCGCGAGCTATAAGTGTTGTCGCCGTAAAGTGCACGACGTAAGATAGAGAAGTCCGAGGCACTGAGTGCACCTACCTTCTCTAGCAAGCAAACACTTCGCAATAAATAGAGCAAAATAATGCACGGCAGGAAAATGTAAGCTTGTGGCGGTGACACCTGACACCCCTCTCTCATCCCGCACTGTTAGAGTGCGGTAAAAACCATCAAACTCTGCAGGCCTAGGCCTACTAAATCCTGATCAGAAGGGATCAATCGTATGTCACAAAATTCATTAAGTGGTATCTGATTGGATTAAACATATAAGTTAAACTACACCTCGGGAGGATTTTTCCTACTCAAGAAATGAAAACTTTTCACAAAGGAATTTGTGAGGAGATGATACTGTTCACATTCAGCTGCGATGAAGTCGGTGAGGCCGGCATTAGCAGCATATTGTGCAAACTCTTGACGGATTCCGGCTCCCTCCATGAATGGGTTATGTGGCCATTCACACGGCCGTACCTCCGCCATTCTCCGAGTGCAGAGATCACTGTTAGATGACTCCGAAATAACTCCCTTGGAGTTCTTCTTGGAAGCAAACTTCCTAAAGATACTCATCTTTTCCTTATGAACAAAATTCTGAAATTTTTAGTCCACAAAATTTTTCTCAACAAAACTTCACAAGATTTCTAGCAACTACTCATAGGGTTGCATACAGGCCATATCAAGCATTAAAATTACTTAGAACTCTAAGAATTCAACACGCAAGCTCTTCTACAGCAGCACCAAGAGGAACTAATTATTCAAAATATAAACCACTAAATCAAAAACTAATTGTACCAAGGGAGAAGTTACATACCAAGCAACAATCCCTCGAAACAGTTTCGGAAGCGGAGCTTCAAGCAAAGAGTTCGAAATCCATGGGTTTGAGAGAAAGAACATGAGAGAGAGAGAGAGAGCAATGGTGATTTTTTCTGGAGGTAGGTGGTGACATAGGATAAAGAGATAAGTGAGAGGGCCCATGTGGGGACCACAACCCACCAGAGTACACAAGGGGGTGCTAGCGCGCCCAGGTGGGTTGTGCCCACCTGGTGCACCCCCCTCTATTGTTATTTGCATAAAAAATTAAGAAGTATTCAGAAAAAATCGTATTAAATTTTCAGAGCATTCTGAGAACTTCTATTTTTGGGTCATTTTTTATTGCACGAGAGATTCAGAAAACAGACAAAACATGAAACTTTATTTAATTTAACTACGAAAAATAGAAAATAAAACGTAGGGACAGAAGGTAGTGCTCACTAAATTCATCAACTTCATACCTCTAAAAAATGATCCATTAATAAGGTTGATCAAGTCTTATTATAAACCACTTTCGATTAGCATAAAACCGAAGAACTTTCGTGAAACACTAAGTTACCTCAACATGGATATGAATGTCCCCAACAATAAGCATTGCATATTTCCTTTTGGCAGTAGGTAGGGGTAGTTCAAAACTTCCAATAGTGATTGTCGGAGATTTTTCAATAACATTAATACCATTCACTTGGAATTGTTTCTTCGGAGAGTGCACCGTATGCTCATTACCATTGATATGAAAAGTGACTTTGCTTCTATTGCAATAAATTGCAACCACTGCAGTATTCAAAAAGGGTCTACCAAGGATAATAAACATGTTGTCGTTCGCGGGCATCTCAAGTATAACAAAGTCAGTTAAGATAGTAACGTTGGCAACAACAATGGGCACATCCTTACAAATACCGATAGGTATGGCAGTTGATTTGTCAACCATTTGCAAAGATATTTCAGTAGGCGTGAGTTTACTCAAATCAAGTCTTTTATATAAATAGAAAGACATAACACTAACACCAGCTCCTAAATCACATAAAGCAGTTTTGACATAATTTCCTTAATTGGAGCAACGTATAGTTGGTATTCCCGGATCTCCAAGTTTTTTAGCTGCACCATCCTTCAAAGAGTAATTAGCAAGCATGGTGGATATTTCAGCTTCTGGTATTTTCCTCTTGTTGGCAGTGATGCTGAGGGAGTCCTAGATTAAGGGGTCCTCGGGCGTCCGACCTGTTGGACAAGGGCCGGACTGATGGGCTATGAAGATACAAGACCAAAGACTCTCTCCCGTGTCCGTATGGGACTCTCCTTGGCGTGGATGGCAAGCTTGGCATTCGGATATGAAGATTCCTTTCTCTGTAACCAACTTGGTACAACCCTAGTCCCCTCTGGTGTCTATATAAACCGGAGGGTCTAGTCCGTAGAGGCAATCATAATCATACATGCTAGACTTCTAGGGTTTTAGCCATTAGGATCTCGTGGTAGATCAACTCTTGTCATACTCATATTCATCAAGATCAATCAAGCAAGAAGTAGGGTATTACCTCCATAGAGAGGGCCCGAATCTGGATAAACATCGTGTCCCCTGTCTCCTATTACCATCAACCTTAGACGCATAGTTCGGGACCCCCTACCCGAGATCCGCCAGTTTTGACACCGACATTGGTGCTTTCATTGAGAGTTCCTCTGTGGTGTCGCTAGAAGGTTCGATGGCTTCACACTACGGGCCAACTCGCTTGGCCATCTAGAGCAGATCGACAGCTACGCCCCAGGTCACCAGATTAGTTTTGGAAATCTAGACTATGTCGCGAATATCCGAGGAGACTTGATCCTCCAAGAATTCGCGACCCCAACTTCCGCTCTGGCCTTAGATCTAGAGCGTATGGCCATGTCCGAAGATGGGCTTCCTGAGCCCGCCGGACTATCTGCGGCCACTAAGCCCATTCCGGGAGAGCCGGAGGAAGTAGTGTTGTTGGCAACCATCATGAAGCCGGGCCCTTCTCCGGACACTGGCTCGAAACCATCGGGGTCAGCATTGTGTGAGCTCGGCCAAGGCGTCTCCCTCTCGCCGTACTCCACGGGCTCTCTTCTCTCGGTCCAAACCTCGCCTTTAAGCGCGGCTCTGGACTTAATGTGATCCCTCGTCATTATAGAGGAGCAACGTACGAACTATGCCCAACCCGAACTAGGGGCTAAGGGCAGGGAATTTTACGTCCCACCCACCACCCACTTTATAGCCACTGTCGAGGACTTAACCGACATGCTCGATTACGACTCCGAAGACATCAATGGTATGGACGACGATGCCGGAGAAGAGCAGGCCCAAAACCCGCCGTTTACCGGACGCTGGATGGCCACCTCTTCGTATGACATGTACATGGTGGATACACCCAAAGAAGCTAACGGCAATGACAAAGAAAACCCAGTCAAGGATAAACCCCCTGAGATACAGCCAAAGCGCCAACGACAGCGGCGCCGCTCTAAGTCACGCTGTGGAAAAGACAGCAATACCGGCACAGGAGAAAACAATACTCTGGACGATGCCGAAGATAATGAAGATCCCGTTGAGCCAACTTCCAAACAGGACGAACGGGAAGATGGATGACTCAGCCATGATGAATAGGTCGTAAACGAAGACTCGGAGGACAGTAATTATCTTCCGCTCTCCGAGAATGAGGTGATCCTCGGCAGCGAGGATTTTATCGTGCCTGAGGAACCTCTCGAGCAGGAGCGCTTTAAGCGCCAGCTAATAGCCACTGCAAGGAGCCTGAAAAAGAAGCAGCAACGGCTTCAAGTTGATCAAGATCTGCTCAACGATAGATGGACTAATGTCCTGGCAGCCGAGGAATACGGCCTCGAGCGCCCAACCAATAGTTATACGAAGCGCAAATTGCTACCTCAATTCGATGACGAGGCGCTGGAGCCCTTACCATCAGCATGTAATGCGGCTGATCGACCACCACGTGGCCGGGACAAAGCGGCAACTCAAGCGGAACACCAGACCGTACTACCTCACCGTAACAGCAGAGATAAAACAGCTCGGGGATATACATACGACCTGCGGCAGGACCTGCACAGTAGAGCAGGATAGACCAGATCGATCTACGTATCGCGGGGGCGTGCCCCGACACGCGATGAAGGCTATTTAGCCGGATGCGACAAGCATAATCACGCCCAGGCCGAAAACCGCAGACGGACTCCATCCGAGCGACGTCGCGACGTGGCCCGATATAGAGGCGACGCACACCCCCTATGCTTCACTGATGAAGTAATGGAGCACGAATTCCCAGAAGGGTTTAAACCAGTGAACATCGAATCATATGATGGGACAATAGACCCTGCGGTATGGATCGAAGATTTTCTTCTCCATATTCATATGGCCCACGGTGATGATCTTCATGCCATCAAATACCTCACGCTAAAACTCAAGGGACCAGCTCGGCATTGGTTGAACAGCTTGCCCGAAAAATCCATTGGCAGCTGGGAGGACTTGGAAGACGCCTTCCGCGATAATTTCCAAGGTACATATGTTCGGCCACCAGACGCCGATGACCTAAGTCACATTATCCAGCAGACCGGAGAGTCAGCTAGGATGTTTTGGACTAGGTTCTTAATTAAAAAGAACCAAATAGTCGATTGTCCGGACGCCGAAGCCCTCGCGGCCTTCAAACATAGCGTCCGGGATGAGTGGCTCGCCCGCCACCTTGTTCAAGAAAAACCAAAATCCATGGAAGCCCTCGCCGCTTTGATAACCCGCTTTTGCGCGGGAGAAGACAATTGGCTCGCTCGTAGAAGCAACAACACAAGTGATCCGGGCACTTCCGAAGTTCGAGACGGCAACAGCAAGCCACAACGCAATAAACACAAGCGTCAAAACAATAATGAAGGAACGCAAGACACGGCGGTGAACGCCGGATTCAGTGGCTCCAAACACGGTCAACGGAAAAAGCCATTCAAGGCAAACAGAGAGAGACCATCCAATTTAGACAAGATACTGGATCGGCCCTGCTAGATTCATGGCACCCCCAATAAACCAGCCAATCATACCAACAGAAGCTGTTGGGTTTTTAAACAATCCGGCAAGCTTAATGTCGAACACAAGGGGAAGGGGCCGCCCAGTGACAACGATGACGAAGAGACTCGCCAACCGAACACCAGGGGTCAGAATCAATTTCCCCCCGAAGTAAAAATAGTAAACATGGCAAATGTGACGCACATCCCTATAGGGAAGCGAAAGCGCTCACTACGGGACGCCTACGCCATAGAGCTGGCCGCCCCAAAATTTAACCAATGGGTGGCCTACCCGGTCACTTTTGATCGCAAGGACCACCCAGCCAGTATCCGGCACGAAGGTTCGGCAGCTCTAGTCCTCGACCCAATTACCGATTGGCTCCATCTCACGAAAGTCCTTATGGATAGCGGCAATAGCCTTAATCTACTCTACCAAGACACTGTCTACAAAATGGGCATTGATCCTTCATGAATCAAGCCCGCCACAACTACCTTCAAGGGAGCAGTACCCGGCGTAGGAGCTCACTGCACGAGCTCAATCACATTGGAAGTCGTTTTCGGCTCGCCGAAAAACTTTCGAAACGAAGGCTTGACCTTCGATATTGTCCCGTTCCGCAGTAGCTACCATGCACTGCTCGGGTGTACCGCTTTTGCTTGTTTAATGTGGTCTCACACTACACCTATGTAAAACTTAAGATGCCCGGTCCACGCGGCATCATCATGATAAACGAAAATATGGAATGCTCCCTCCGCATAGAGGAGCATACTATGGCTACTGTAGCCGAAGTACAAAGCGGCCTCATCAAGCCACGTATCCCATTGGCCATCAAGCCGCCGGTCTCTATTAAACAGGACCGACCAATCTTAGAGCTGGATTAGTAGTTTGGCCTCCGTCGTTCGCCTCATATACCTGCGAAGTTTGTACCGCGCATTCATAATTATGCACTTAAAATACCCTGATCATCAGCGGAGGCACAATACGGATAGGCCTACAATGCGGTTCGCACTACCATAGCCTTTTTCCCTTTTTCTAACTATTTTTTATCTTTTACCACACAGACTCTTTCTGAGTTCGGCTTCGTACAAATAACAAAAGGCTATTCCTTCTAAGGAATCCTTTCACCGAGGCAAAGGCAGCGTAGACGTCCGACAGCAGGTCCAAATGATTTTTTGTAGACCACACTCTTTATTTCAAACCTGTAAAGTGCCTTTTTTCTCAGTCTCCGACCCCGACATGTCAAATAGCCCGGGTAGTGGCATTATAATCTGTAAGATTGTGTTTGACGTATGAATCAGATTCTAGTGAACATAATCCGTATTCAGTATTCGCTTTTTCTAAGAACTGAATTTTGCTTCTTCGGTTGTTTCATGCAGGCACCTCGGCACAAGTTGCCAGGGGCTCGATATGGGAACATATGAGTTGCTGACAAGTCCAAACAGCTTTATAGCACACTTCGGCGTCACAAGTTTGGCCTTATATGCATCAGCTCTGAATCAATGTTTGGTCAATAGTTTGGTTGCGTGACTCATGTGCTTACTACCTTATGTTCTGCCCTATTGGCTAGGGTAGTAAAGGGAGAACTACTGCGATTGTGTTTCCGGTTCATCTGGTCAAGCATCTCAGTAGAGAAAGCTGAAAACTGACTGTCATGATGCGGCGAGAGCTGGTCAACCAATCGATGACTTATCAGAATCTTTTGCGATTCTTTCCGTATTACATGAAGGACCATTCTTCTGGTCACCTATGTAATGCACCATATTCAGATAACCACGTCCACACCAGGGGCTATATCGTAGACCCACCATCAAACTCCTATGGCTAAGTGAAAGTGTTAAAGCCCTATAGTTCGATTTCCTAGTTCGCCGCATTGACACCTCCTTCACGGACCAAGACGTTGGGTCAAGAGTGATCAAGTGCTTTTCCGAACACCCCCATATTATATGCGAGGGGGCCGAAGCCGACGACTGGTAAACTTTCAGATTATACAAAAAACGGCCGCACAGGAAGAACAAAAACTTTCAGGCAAAAGTATAAAAAACATAGCCTTCATATATCATAATATTGTTTTTACAATTTCGGTACATTCACTCGAATATTATATCCTTCGAGCACTGGCCCTCTATCAAGCGGGCGTCCTCTAGGACATCCTCAAAATAATGCTCCGGCGGGTGATGGTCCTTGTCCCTGGGTGGACTCTTTGCTGCAATATCGGTGGCCTTCATCTTCGCCCAGTATGTCTTGACGCGGGCAAAGGCCATCCGTGCACCTTCAATGCACGTTGACCACTTAATGGCGTCGATACGCGACACCGCATCAACAAGTCAGTGCACCAAACCGAAATAACTATTCGGAATTGGCTCAGTCAGCCACAGCCGGACCACGCCATCCTTCATGGCAGATCCGGATATTTTGTGGAGCTCGGCCCACTAGGCCATCTGTTCATTCAGCAACAGCGGACGCTTTGGCGTGCTGAATTGCGACTAGAAAAGCTTCTCTGTTGCATGCCCTTCTTGCGCTTGAAAAACTGCGCCGCATCAGAGACACTCTTCGGCAAGTCCAAGAATGCGTCTGGAGAACTCCACATTTGATTAAGAGGGGCATACTTCAGAACACCGAATTTAGTCTGTAATAGAAAGGGCTTACCAGTCTCTATCTCCCCAGCTTGCCGGATGTCCTCCCAAGCCGCTCTAGACTCGTACTGTGCTTTTCTCACCTCTTGTAAGGCCTTGTCGAGTTCGGTTACTTTGGCCTTGTTCTCCTCCTCGAGTGTTGGCATTTGCCAGTGGAATCCTTTAGCTCTCGCCCTATGGAAGATATTCTATTCTCACACTAGCGCCGAGAAGCTTGTTCGGCCTTTAATGTAGCAGCTGCCTTCTCGGCAACCACGTTACTCATCCTGGCTTGCTCCTTGGACCGGGCAAGCTCAGCCCGAAGGGTCTCAACCGCAGCAGCACTATCTGTAGTTATGCGTATCTCAGTGTATAATTCTAAGCTTTGGGCTCATATTATTATACATGCATATACTGACCGCCCCAAAACATACCTTATGCCTCGTCGAGCTAGCTGTTAATAAGCGTGATGTCGTCATCCGCCACATCAAGTTTATGCTTCAGATCTGCAACTTCTGTAGTTTGGGCTGTCATCATGAATGTAACAGCCCGTGTTGATATTAATCATGTTATTCCCTGGGCATATCTTTTTTGATCCTCTGATCGCGTCCCTTTGGACGCCAACCATAGTCTCAGGGGCTACTATCTATATACAAGCGCATTTTGCATGTAGAGTGCAATTGAAAATATTTCATTGCATACCTTGAAACCTCTTAGCAGGCCCGTGAAGGCTTCATTTAATCCGCTTCTTGCGGACAGAATCCTCTCAACTACCGTACCCATTAAGGTACGATGTTCCTCTGAGACGGATGCATATTGCAACATGTCCATCAATGTATCCGGCGCCTCCGGATTGCTGGAAGCGGCTGCGGGAGTACGGACTTTGTTGTGGAATTGTCACGTCAGATGTCCTAGGGAAAGGACTTAGTCGCGAGGCCAACGAATCTATGTGGTAGCTTGAGAGGGGTTGAGCGGAATTGAGAGACCCAACACGCAAGACATGGATTTAGACAGCTTCGGGCCCCGGGAAACATCATCCGGTAACAATCCTACATGCTGTTTGAGGCTAGGTCTCATTATGATCATCAGGGAGTCGCCGTAAACCGGCTCTCCTAGTTATGTCTTGCCCTAAGGTTGTTTCGTCTTGCTTGTCCCTCTTTGGGGAGCCCTGCCCCTCCTTATATAAGTTGAAGGGGCGGGTTACATGTAGAGTCCATCTCGGACTAAGACTTAAACTATTTTGACTTCCCTTCATGGGCTTCTTAACGTCTGCCAGTTTAACATGGTCTGCCGGTTTAACATGGTCTGCCAGTTTATGATTGACTTAACACCTGACGGGTTATCATCTGACTTAACTCCTGCCGATTTACCACCAGCCGGTTTACCGTCTGTCTTAGCCATCTGTCTTGACTCTCCTGCCTTAATCGTCCGGTTTACCAAGTCCCAAAGTTATGACTCCGGCCGGGTCATACCGCGGGGTATATCCCCGACATTAGCCCCCAGTTTAATTTGGATTTATCCATGTTAAATTGACTGTGATCATCCTTAAGTCCTTGTCACTTCCTTCTTCTAGAAAATCCGGTTTAATAGGCCAGCTTCATAATCACCTTGCTGACATTGGTTTCTCATAGAAAATATATTGTGAAGAATAACTCCTTTGGTTCAGCTCCAAATGCTTAAAAACAATATTGTCCATTGAAATACTCATCTGATCTTCAGCCGGTTTGAAGATGTAGAACTTGCCGGTTTAAGAATATTGATGGCACCGGATCATAACCATTTGTTAACATCAACTTTTGAAAATATACCTCTTATATGCCTATCACTTGTAGCCCTCAAATCTTAAGAAGGTAACGTAGTAACAGCTTAAGATTTGCTTCAATATGAATGCCACAAGCTTGAAGAAATCCAGGTTGTTCATCTCAATCACTAGCCAGAACTGAGTATTCCACGTACGTAGCCCCCAAGTGCCGCGTTGTCATGCTTGCAGCAACCTGGGACTTGTAATTTCCTGATGCTCATAAAAACTTGAATTGTTTGACAGGAGCAACTGGTAGCCCCCAAGGGCCGGCTCATTATAATGTGATGAGTCGGGTCTTCAATAAGGTGAGCAAAAAATGACTTTGCATTAGCCCCCAAGTATCATGGTACATGTTTGCAGCGACATGAGACTTGCATATTTGATGTAATCTCAACTTGAATAATGTAGCCCCCAAGTGCCGGGTCGTAAGCCTGCAGCGACATGAGACTACTTCCTCCATGGTAGAATAAATCATATCCATTGATAAAATAATAACAATTGCGCTAAAAAGCGACTTTGAAAACCTCAATCATAATATTGGTTATTGATAACCATGATAAAAATCCAGCCGTGTTGGCTATTCAAGATAATATAACCTGGTATGAAAACCTTATTCATTCAATATCATAATGAAAATTCAGCCAAGTTTGGCTTTTTGAATAATATAACCCAATGATTTATAAACGCATGATTCCAAAGGCGCAATCCAAATATATACTGGCGACTTATAGTCAAAAGCCAGGCCGGTTTAATAAACACCGGATAATTTACCATCATACTGGCGACTTATAGTCAAAAGCAAGGCCGGGTTAATAAACACCGGTGATTTATAATCATGCTTTATTCAACCTGTTTCTGCATACAACAAGTTTAAAGTGTCCTGGCGGTTTACCGCCGGACGGGTCATAATGCCCAACATATAACCTGGGTTTATAACCAAGGCTGCACTTAAGAATAATCAAATATGAAATATATCATACCTGTGAAATTGAATCACATCATTGGTCTACCAACTTTTTGTAGTAAGGGTGATAACCCAAATCTTGAGTACTGATAACTCCTTCCATAATATGCCGGTTTATGATAAAACGTATCGGGTTGTGATAAACATCGAATTATCCATATATAACACTGGTGACTGATAGTCAAAACCAGACCGGGCTGATAGTCTCCGGATTATAATTTGATCGTGTACTAACAACTTGTAGTTGACAGTCGGACCGGGTTGTTTAACGCCGGTCTAAAAAGCAACAAAAAGTCTTTATCAAAAAAAGAAAACAGAATCCAAACAAAGGCAAATAAAAACCATTGTAGGCGAGGCTTTGATCCGATCAAGAGGCATAACCATGTTTAGGACACGACCAAGCCCCCAAGAAGGCGTAGCTATGGTTCGGGTTTGATCAGGCCCCCAAATGATGCTGTGGCATTACGCCGATCAAGAGGTGTAGCTATGGTTCTGGTTCGACCAAAGCCCCCAAGTGATGCTGTGGCATTGCGCCGATCAAGAGGCGTAGCTATGGTTTGGATACGACCAAGCCCCCAAGTGATGTTGTGGCATTGCGCCGATCAAGAGGCGTAGCTATGGTTCGGATACGACCAAGCCCCGAAATGATGCTATGGCATTACGCCGATCAAGAGGCGTAGCTATAGTTCGGATACGACCAAGCCCCCAAGTGATGTTGTGGCATTGCGCCGATCAAGAGGTGTAGCTATGGTTCGGGTTCGACCAAGCCCCCAAGTGATCAATAATATGATACGCCAATAAGGCAGGATACCCATGTTTGAACCGCGCATCATGGCAGCAGGTCCTCTTCGGCAACCTTTAACTTTTTGCAAGAGATAAATTCTTCCTAAGCCGGGATTTTGAACAGGATATTGAGAGCTTCAAAGCTTTGTAGGAGACATCTTTCCCTTGAACCAGATTTTAAATCGGCATTCTTCATTGTGAACTGGAAATTTTCTGACGGCCCTTAAATTTTCATCCATATGGTAGTAGCCTCCGGGACCGGGCTATCTTTCCCTCCAGTGTCCTGGGGTTCTTGACATATTTCATAAAACGGCAACCTTTGCTAAGTCATATCATTGTAGCCCCCGAGTCTCAAGGTGACTCGAGGAGTTGGCTTGAGATTCTCCGTGTTTGACCATAGCAGAAGGTGTATATCATTGATGTTGATAACGCGATGTGAATCCACAAAAGTTGAGGTGGATAGCACCTGATGTTTGCAGATGGCAAATGGCTTTGGATGATGAATGATCCGTTCACCTAGCGCCATGAATAGTCCGCTATATTTCCAGTGGCTCTTTAATCTCTCTCTCGAGGAGACTTTAAACCGGGGCAACTCTTGTTTTTGACTCTCACGTATACGTTGGTGCTTGTCCCTTCACGTGAGGGTGGCAGGCCTGTAGCTTCAAAAATGTGACAACGATACTGTTGATGGATCAGTCGGATGGACTTAAACGCCTGTGTGCAGAGATGGCTCATGATCCGACAATGATGGCGCAATGAAGCTGGTATCCACCTCGGTGGACTGCTCGCCCAAGAATCAGTCTCCACCTCTGCTTATGATTTGAATCGGCAGCAAAGAACTTGTCTGTCTCGGCGACTTGCGGCGGCACATCCTCACATTCGCCGGGAACAAACTTATGTAGTTCTACTGGGCTAACTATTGTTCTGAAACAAGCAAGGATGATATTCCACTCATGCCGCAAACAGCTCCTACACCAACATTGAGAGCAGCGTTCCAGAATCCAAAAGACACGACGGAACGAACATCAAATGCTGCACTTCTCTGTCATTCGACCAAAATCATATGTGACTGAAGCGTCCCAGATGTCCGTATATCTAGCCAAGCTCTTTCCACTTAGCAGCCCTTTCAAGGCTTGTAGGCGACCGTGGTAGTGGTAGGTCATCGAACCCCAGCAGCCCGATGTTCGGCAAAGGCGGACCGCAGCAGCGATGGGAAGGTGAGAATCGCCAGCTTGGCAGCGGAGGAGGCGGAACCACAGTGAAGGTGAGCCATGGGGGCGGGTCACCGAGGCCGCAGGAGCAGAGGTTTGGCGACTCAATGCGCCTAAGTGGATACGGCAGTGCCGGTTCTGCGGCAGCAATAACTCGGCGCTGGTCTTCAGCAGCAGAGGGGGCCAAGAAAGGCCCGGCGCGTCTGAAGAAGCGGCGAGTTATGGCCAACGGCTCGGAGGAAGCTCCATCCTCTCCCGGTGCTCCATCGTGGAGAAGAAGCCCATCTCCTGCACCTCCATCCTGACGCAAGTTGTACCCCTTCACAGCATGGTTGAAGTAAACCGGACGGCGGTTTGAAGCTGAGCGCGAGGCCGGGAAGCTGAGCACACGCTGGATGTGTGCGGCACCTTGAGGCGACAACAGAAAATAGACCGGCCGGCCGGGCGGAGGCTCGAGGCCGTGGGCGGAGCTCGAGCGCGGGCGACCCGGCTGTGGGCTCGTGGCTGGGCCGGACGGGGAGGCGAAGCCGGCGCGGGGACGGGCCGGCGTGGGGATGGGCCAGAGCGGGACGAGGGTGCAGGCGACCCGGAGCTGGCACGGGGAGGCCGGCGCGGGGGCCAGCTAGCCGGGTTGCAGGAAGCCGGCGCGGGCGGAGCCGGATGGACAGCGCGTCGCACGGTGGAGCGGTGGCCGACGCAGGAGGCCGGTGCAGCGTCGTTGCAGGGCGGACGGTGGAGGCTGCGAGCAAGCAAGAGCCGGCCCGGGGCTGGGCTGGGGGCACGGCAGCCCGAGTTGGAGAGGTGCGGCCGTGGCCGGTTCGGCGCGAGCGCACATAACAGCAGAAGCAAACGACCACAGCTCGGCGGGTCGACCCTGGGCGGTTTGGGCAGCGCCATAACAAAGGCGGGGGCGCGCAGGCGACTCAATAAGGCCAGATGAATCAGCAGATGGCGAGGCGGTGGTTTGATTCTGTCACCACGGTGATTTGGCAAGGCGGATCAACGAGCCGATGGGGGGCTGAGAGGCGCTGCGAGCCGGCGGCGGAGGAAGAGGCAGCGCAGCCAGGGCGGCGACTCACGGCTGATTTGACGAGGCGATGGCAGTTTAGAGCGGGGCGACGGCTGTTCAAGGCGGAGGCGTAGCTCTAAGCAGTAAAGCGGCTTGACCCGACTCAGGGCAGCAACAACTTCCATAGATAGCAGGGATGATGCATCGGAGTCAGCTCGGAGGCAAAAACGAGTCCGGCGGTTTAATCATGTGGTGATGGTAGCAGACCGGTTTTGCGCTATGGTTGTCACAGACGATGGTGTAACGTGGCGCGGCCGTGGTCGTAGTAGTTTGACGCGAGGCTGACTCGGATTCAGCGAGTTACAGCGTTGAAAACCAAATCATCCTCCCTCCAGGCCGTTATATTCTTATACTTCATCCAGTATTACCAAAAAAATAGAGCTCTTATCCTCAATCACCAGCAGCGGCAACCTTAATAGATCTTCAAGGAGACATTCGAGCCTTTGACTTTTCCCCATAACGGTTAATTGGTGAACAAAAACAAACCGGCGACTCACTGATGGAGGCGGTTTGGACTTCTTTTCTTGGTGACTTACGACAGTCATCAGGCTGACTGGATCTGAACCGATGAACTCAAAATTTTGGCAAATCCTTTCCAACTGGCTCTGCTTTATCCAAAATTTGCGAATTTCTCAATCCTTATGAGAGATCCCTCCAAGAACTCAACACCAACCTGCGCTAGCCCCACGGTGGGCACCAACTATCGTGGTTTTGTCACGGCAGATGTCCTTAGTGTCGGGACTTAGTCGCGAGGCCAACGCATCTATGTGGTAGTTTGAGAGGGGTTAAGCGGAATCGAGAGACGCAACACAAGACAAGGGTTTAGACAGCTTCGGGCCCCGGGAAACATCATCCGGTAACAACCCTACATGCTGTTTGAGGCTAGGTCTCATTATCATCACGAGGGAGTCGCCGGTAAACCGGCTCTTTGTGTCTAGCCCTAGAGATTGTTTCTTCTTGCTTGTTCTCTGTCCCCTTTGGGGAGCCCTACCCCTCCTTATATATGTTGAAGGGGCAGGTTACATGTGGAGTCCTATTAGGATTCGGACTAGTCTATCTCTAATACAAACCGGTTACAAGTCCTGGTCTTAATTCCTTGTAAGGTAAATATTCGTCATGCCTTTCCTCTTAAACCGGCCCACCATAGTATGAACCGGCCTTCATGAACCGCCAGTTGGGCCACCGGATCTTGTCGCTCCTCTGACCCGCCTGCCGGATTACCAATGAACCGTAAACCTCCAGGTCCAAATGGGTCGCCAGTGAATCGTCAAGTCTTAGCCGGGTCTCAAGTGAACCGCCAAGTCCGGCCGGGTTATACTTCCGGCCGGTTTACGCCGCGGGGTATATCCCTGACTGAATTGTCGTGTAATTGTCACGTCAGATGTCCTAGGGAAAGGACTTAGTCACGAGGCCAACGCATCTATGTGGTAGCTTGAGAGGGTTGAGTGGAATCGAGAGACACAACACGCAAGACAGGGATTTAGATAGCTTCGGGCCCCCAGAAAACATCATCCAGTAACAACCCTACATGCTGTTTGAGGCTAGGTCTCATTATGATCATCAGGGAGTCATCGTAAATCGGCTCTCCTAGTTATGTCTAGCCCTAAGGTTGTTTCTTCTTGCTTGTTCCTCTTTGGGGAGCCCTGCCCCTCCTTATATAAGTTGAAGGGACGGGTTACATGTAGAGTCCATCTCGGACTAAGAGTTAAACTATTTTGACTTCCCTTCATGGGCTTCTTAACGTCTGCCGGTTTGACATGGTCTGCCGGTTTAACATGGTCTGCCGGTTTATGATTGACTTAACACCTGCTGGGTTATCATCTGACTTAACTCCTGTCGGTTTACGACCATCCGGTTTACCCTCTGTCTTAGCCATCTGTCTTGACTCCCTGTCTTAACTGTCCGCCGGTTTACCATCCGCCGGTTTACCAAGTACCAGCCGGGTTATGACTCCGGCCGGGTCATACCGCGGGGTATATCCCCGACAGAATCCCTTTGAAGGGATATGTTTACTCGACCCTAGAGTCATCTCTGGCTGTAAACCGGATTGTCCGGGGCCTTTATTGTTGGTCCCTGTAGGGGCCGCACACCCCGGATCCTGGGCGACCGGAGTTTCACCTTCAGGCGTTGTCTCCATTGTCTCCCGCACCACTTGTTGATCAGGAGAGATCCTCCAGGACAACACCTTGAAGTCGTCTGCCCTATTGGGTGAGGAGGCCTATGGAGGCGTCTCACTTTCCATCATCAATAGAAGTAGATCCCCTGAGGAGGAGGACTGTTGAGGAAGACTGCGCGCCGGACTACAAATATGTTGAGGAAGGCATCTCGCTTTCCATCATCTCTGGAAGTAGATCCCCCGAGGAGGAGGCCTGTGGTAACTTGAAAGGAATGGGATATGTTTAGGACACCCTTGTTCACTTACGATTCGGCTAAAAGCTTGTCCTTACGGAGGAACTGCGCGACAACGTCGTCTTCCGAACCTGAACCGCCTGAAAGGGACATCTTCCCTCGTTTGGGAGCCTTTACATCCAAATCTTCGGAGGCGCTCCTTTTCTGTCCATGGGGAGAAGGGATGTCGGCTTCTCCTTCTCTTTCGTCTTCAGAAGAGGGGGTTCCAATATCCCCGGACATAGTGTCCGGTGTACCTTTAGAGTGGAGGTCACTTTGGCCTTCTTGCTCTCCTCCTTGACCTCCTTCGCCGGCACTTGATACGGGCCGGAGCTAGCATCCTTGTTAACACAGGATCGGCTGAATCTTCGGGAAGAGGGGCCGAACACCTAATTCGTTCCGCCTTCTTTATCCATCCCTGGTCGAAGATGGTCTTCTCAGTATATTGTTACGGGATATTTAACTAAGTTGTGTTTAGGAGTCGAGTGCTTACCGAGGTATCCGGATGGTTGCAGTCGAGGCCGATGTCCTCGGTGGTATCCAGCCACTGTTTTCATGTCCCAAAGAATAACTTCCACATTCCTCTGTGCGTTGTGCCGAAGAAGTGTTGAAGGGTCCGTGGTCCTTGTGGATTGAACTCCCACATGCGGAGGGGTCGTCGCTGGCACGGCAGGACCCGGCGGACTAGCATTACCTGGGTTATGTTGACAAGGCCGGTGTCCTTTTCAACGATCCCCAATCCAACCCCTTATTAATCCATGATGCAAGCCCTAACGGAGGGCCAGATCGGAACGCAGGTGTAGCTGCCCACTTGGTACCACGGGGTTCAGTGATGTAAAACCACTCCCGGTACCATAAGTTGGAAGTTTGCATGAAAGAACCTTTTGGCCAAAGAGTATTGGTGAGCTTGTTCACCATAGCACCACCACACTCTGCTTGCTACCCCTCGATTACCTTCGGCTTCACATTAAAAGTGTTGAGCCATAAGCCGAAGTGAGGGGGAATGCAGAGAAAGGCCTCGCACATGACAATGAATGCCGAGATGTGAAGAAAGGAGTCCGGAGCTAGATCGTGAAAATCTAGCCCATAATAAAACATGAGTCCGCGAATGAAGGGATGGAGAGCGAACCCTAGCCCCCGGAGGAAGTGGGAGATGAATACGACCCTCTCGCCGGATCTGGGAGTAGGAATAACCTGCCCTTTAGCAGGGAGCCTGTGGAGGATTTCCGCGGTCAGGTATCTTGCCGCCCGGAGCTTCGCGATATCCTCCTCTGTGACAGAGGAGGCCACCCACCGGCCTTGAGGGCTGGGTCCGGACATTACTAGGAAGCTCAATTAAGTTGAAACCTGGGTGTTGGAACTCGAGGTTGGAAAGGTTGAGGAAGAGGTAGGCGTAGGGGAGAAAGATGGGTCTGTGCCCCTTTATAAAGGCGATGAATATCAAATGCCTCCTCATGGGCCTTAAAACATTCCTACTTCCAAGGAATCATGCCAACGGGATGGTTGGGTTACCCACGCCCGTATTGGTGAGAATCCTGCAATAAGGGGACACGATCTCTACTTTGACAAGACGTGCAAATGAAATCGCGTCCCAAAGCATGGAGCGGCAGGCTAAAAATGGTTCGAAATAATGACCGAGTGGTGATGTGGTGTCACGCTACAAAAGTGGTCAGTGGATTGGACTCACGAAATATTATACCCTCTGCGGTTGTGTGTGGAACTTGTTTTATAGAGCCGGACACGTTCTTTGTGCTCGAAGGTTGTTTTGGAGTATTCGTAGAACGAACCCGCCTTGCAATGCCGAAGACAATCTGCGTCGGACACCTTGTCATTGAAGCCTGGTTCAGGGGCTACTGAGGGAGTCCTGGATTAAGGGCTGCTCGGGCGTCCGACCTGTTAGACGTAGGCCGGACTGATGGGCTATGAAGATACAAGACCAAAGACTCTCTCCCGTGTCCGGATGTGATGGCATGGATGGCAAGCTTGGCGTTTGGATATGAAGATTCCTTTCTCTATAACCGACTTTGTACAACCATAGTCCCCTCCGGTGTCTATATAAACCGGAGGATTAAGTCCGTAGAGGCAATCATAATCATACAGGCTAGACTTCTAGGGTTTCAGCCATTACGATCTCGTGGTAGATCAACCCTTGTAATACTCATATTCATCTAGATCAATCAAGCAGGAAGTAGGGTATTACCTCCATAGAGAGGGCCCGAACCTGGGTAAACATCGTGTCCCATGTCTCCTCTTACCGTCGACCTTTGACGCACAGTTCGGGACACCCTACCCGAGATCCGCCGGTTTTGACACCAACAGATGCCTTTCATGTACTTTGCATAAGGGGCCATTTTTAAGATATCAGTCAAGCAGGTACGCAAAAAGACTGGCCTAATCATTTTAGTAAAGCGTTCAAATTCTTCCTCATCCTTCTTCTTAGTTGATTAATTGGAAAGGGCATAGGTTTTTGGACCCACAGTTCTCTTTCCTCACCATGTTTTCTAGCAACGAAGTATCTTTTATCATATATTTTATTCTTTGGTTGTGGGTTATCAAGATCAACTGCTGGTTCTATTTCAACATCATTGTCTAGTTATTTATTATTTGTTTGAGTGTCTTCATGAACCACAACATTATCTTTTTCATTATCAGAAGGTGAGTGTTCATTACCAGATTGAGTTCCAGCATCAGAGATAGAGACTTCATTATCATTATCAGGAGGTTTTTCTACTTCAGGTTCACTAGAGGCATGCAAAGTCCTATCATTTTCTTCTTGTTTTTCTTTTTAGAAGGACTAGGTGCATTAGTGTTAACTCTTTGAGAGTCTTGTTCAATTCTCTTTGGGTGTCCCTCAGGATAAAGTGGTTCCACAACAGTTTCAGTTTCATAACCATGGAAAGGATCAGATTCAACCAAAGTAATTAACTCTGGGTCCACAGAGTATTCATAATCATTATTATCAACAAAGATAGGTGAGGTAGCAAACTTAGGATCACATTTCATTCTAGCATTCAAAGATTTTTCTTTCAGTTTGCATAATAATTTTTAAGATCATGCCTATCATTGCAAGAAGGAAAGTCTCTAGTTGTCTCCTTATCCATAACATAACCTTCTGGTACCTTTGGCAATTCATATCTAGGAGAACTAGGTCTAATAGGTGTTTCATGATTTTCAGTTTCAAGCTCTTCATAAGTTTCAAAAATTTCATCAGTTTCAGCATTCTCAAAATCCTTAGTTCTAGCAAGTTGTTCATCAAGCAAGGTACTAGCATCATAATGAATATCATTCATAGCAGAAGTAGCATCATCCATAACTTGTGACATATCAGGATTAATAGCATCTGGTGGTGTTGCAAGTCTACTTATAACAGAAGGTCAATCAAGTGCGGAGCTACATGGCAGTTCCTTACCTCCCCTCATTTTAGAGGAAAAAATCTTAGTATTAGCATCCTTCAGATTCTTCATAATGATTATTTGATAATAAACCCAAGTGACTCAACAAATATAGCTATGCTCCCCGGCAACGGCCCCAGAAAAAGGTCATGATAGACCACAAATAAAGGGGATCACAATAGTTTTCGCGGTAGAGTATTCAACCCAAATTTATTGATTCGACACAAGGGGAGCCAAAGAATATTTGCAAGTATTAGCAGCTGAGTTGTCAATTCAAGCACGCCTGGAGATTAATTATCTGCAACAAAGTGATCAGTAGCAAAGTCGTATGATAGTTTTGATAGTAGTAGCAACAACAATAGTAATGGTAACAGTGATAGCAATGATTTTGTAGCCAGTGTAATAGTAACAATAGCAGTAGTAACTTAGCAAGAACAATATGAGAGAAGTTCGTAGGCATTGATCGTTGAATTCATTGGATGATATTTATCATATAACAGTCATAACCTAGGGCGATATGGCACTGGCTCTAGTTCATAAATATAATGTAGGCATGTATTCCATAAATAATCATATGTGCTTATGGAAAGAACTTGCATGACATCTTTTGTCCTACCCTCCCGTGGTAGCGGGGTCCTAATGGAAACTAAGGGATATTAAGTCCTCATTTTAATAGAGAACCGGAACAAAGCATTAACACATAGTGAATACATGAACTCCTCAAACTACGGTCATCACCTCGAAGTGTCCCGACTTTTGTCACTCCGGGGTTGCCGGATCATAACACGTAGTAGGTGACTATAACTTGCAAGATCGGATCTAGAACATAGATATAATGGTGATAACACAAACGGTTCAGATCAGAAATCATGGCACCCGGGCCCAAAGTAACAAGCATTAAGCACGACAAAGTCATAACAACATCAATATTAGAACATAATGGATACTAGGGATCAAGCCCTAACAAAACTAACTCGATTACATGATGAATCTCATCCAACTCCTCACCGACCAGCGAGCCAACGAAGGAATTACTCACTCCCAATGGGGAGCATCATGGAATTGGCGATGGAGAAGGGTTGATGATGACGAAGATCAAATACCCCCCCTCTTTGGAGCCCCAAACGGACTACAGATCTTGCCTCCCAATGAAGAACATGAGGTGGCGGTGGCTCCGTCTCGTGAAACGTGATAATTCTTCCTCCCTAATTTTTTTGTCCAAAAATGTGATTTTATAGCATCAGGGTTGAGGTTTGCGGGGCCACCAGGCGGGGACAACCCACCTGGGCATGCCTGGAAGGGGGGGGGTGCCCTGGTGGGTTGTGCTCACCAAGGTGCCCCCCTCCGGTGGTTCTTCGCTCCTGTATTTTTCATATATCATATAAAAATCCTCGCAAAGTTTCATTCCAATCCAAGAACTTTTATTTCTGCACAAAAACAACACCATGGTAATTCTGCTGAAAACAACGTCAGTCTGGGTTAGTTTCATTCAAATCATGCAAATTAGAGTCCAAAACAAGAGGAAAATGTTAGGAACAGTAGATACGACGAAGACATATAAGATGGTCATACAGTTTAGATGACACTCTAGACTCACGAGATTGAAATTAAAATTCTTTAGTAAACGACACTGTGAAGCTGAGATGTTGGTTGCACTTAACTTCAATGTATGGACCGAAGTCGGCATTGTGAACATATTGCTCAAATTCTTCTTTAATACCGGCACGCACCATAAAATCGTTGCATGGCCATAGACATGATTTGGTAGTGGCATCTCGTATGGAATTTTCACTTGGTTCAACATAAGACCGATGAACTAAGCCGCAACTAGAGGATGCCTCTGAGATCCTCCGCCTCGAATAACTCCTTCCAAAGAGGTTCATCATATTTGCGTACAATTTTCTAAAAAAATTGAGTCACAAATTTTTTTCAATGGAACTTCATAAGATCAATAGCAACTACTCATAGTGATGTATAGAGGCCATATCAAGCATTCAAACTACTTAGAACTCTAAGAATTCAAAATGCAAGATCATCTACAGTAGCACCAAGTGTAGCTAATTATTCAAAATGTAAACCACTAAAGAAAAAACTAATTGGACCAATGGAGGACTCACATACCAAGTAGCAATCCCCCAAAACAGTTTCGGAAACGGAGCTTCAAGCAAAGAGATCGAAATCCGCGGGTTTGAGAGAAAGAGCACGAGAGAGAGAGAGAGAGAGCAATGTTGCTTTTTTCTGGAGGTAGGTGGTGACATGGGCTAAAGAGATAACTGAGGAGGCCCACGTGGGGACCACAACCAACCAGGGCGCGCCTGGGGCTGCTAGTGCGCCCAGGTGGGTTGTGCCCACCTGGTGCACCCTCCTCTGGTGTTATTTGCATCAAAAGTTCAGAAATATTCAGAAAAAAATCGTATGAAATTTTTAGGGCGTTCTGAGAACTTTTATTTTTGGGTCATTTTTTATTGCATGGGAAATTCAGAAAACAGATAAAACATGGCAATTTATTTTATTTAACTAAGAACAACAAAAAATAAAAGTAAGACAGAAGGTAGTGCCTCCTAAATTCATCAACTTCATACCTCCCAAAAGTGATCCATTAATAAGGTTGATCATGTCTTATTAACAACCACCTTCGATTAGCATGAAATCGAAGAACTTTCATAAAACATTAAGTTACCTCAACAGGGATATGCATGTCCCCAACAATAAGTATATCATATTTCTTTTTGGTAGTAGGTAGAGGTATTTGAAAACTTCCAATAATGAGTGTCGGAGATTTTTCAATAACAATAATACCATTCACTTGGAATTGTTTCATTGGAAAGTGCACTGTATGCTCATTGCCATTGATATGAAAAGTGTCCTTGCTTTTATTGCAATCAATAACAGCCCCTGCAGTATTCGAAAACGGTGTGACGCCCCCGATTGAATTGTACACTAATCATACACGCAAATGTGTACGATCAAGATCAGGGACTCACGGGAGAATATCACAACACAACTCTAGACACAAATTAAAATAATACAAGCTTTATATTACAAGCCAGGGGCCTCAAGGGCTCGATACACAAGAGTCAGCGGAAGCAACAATATCTGAGTACAGACATAAGTTAAACAAGGATGCCTTAAGTAGGCTAGCACAAAACTAGCAATGATCGAAGAGGCAAGGCCTCCTGCCTGGGACCTCCTAACTACTCTTGGTCATCGGCAGTCTCCACGTAGTATGGGCTCCGCCATGGTAGTAGTAGTCGATGGGGGTGGCATCTGGCTCCTGGGATCCATCATCTGGTTGCAACAACCGAAAGAAGGAATAAGGGGAAAAGGGGTAGCAAAGCAACCATGAGTACTCATCCAAAGTACTTGCAAGTATCAGATCTATACTTAGTATGCATTGGTGTCAAAGGAAGGTATGTGTCTATGGACTGAACTGGAGAATGCCAGAATAGAGGGGCAGGCCTAGCCTATCGATGACTAGCGCCTCCAAGCAGCTCCAAGCATCTTGCAGCATTCAAAAGAGTATAAAATAGCAGTTTATATTTAACAAACATATTGTAGTATTAACGCCCAGAGATCCTTCCTCGACTCCCTGCGAGAAAGCAATCCCAGAGCAAACATATCCATCACATGTCTCAAGTTACCAGTTCTAGTTGTAATAGATCAAGATACATGTCTGAATATCCGTTATCATGGACACGGCTATTCGAATAGGTAATCTTCCCTGCAGAGGTGCACCACATTACCCAACACGCTTGATTACTCTGGTCGGACACACTTTTCTGAGTCAATGTCCGGCCTTAGAAGATCAACACGTCGCAGCCCTACCTAGGCTGAGCAGAGAGGTCCCCGCGGGTCTACATCCTAAGCACTCCGGGGTCTTGGGCACATCACCTGTTGCACTATGGGTTGTTGTCTGCAGGATGAATACCAGCGCCACCCGTGTAGTGGATGGGACGATCCGACCATGCCACAATGCTGAACTGGACGCCTGACAAAGCTTCGGCTGATACTGTGACGCTGGGGCCCATAACTATTCCCACGTGGTGGTTAGTGCCTAAAGGCCAGTGGCCAAATCAAAACAAATACCCATATCTTACATTATTAAGAAGTTGATGTCAGGACCGGATTTTCGGGATATTAAATTCCAGAAAATGGCCCTTGTGCTCACCAGCCCCAGGATTACTGTTAGCTGATGAGGCACCAACTTGATACAGAAATTCCAAGCAAAAAGCAAAACATGTAGTAGAAGACCATTCTGGCCTATGAGTACAACAAATGGTTTCTAGTGGTTGATGGCGGAAGCGGTTTGTGGATCATCGGCGTCTATGGGACTCCATTTTCCACAGGGACAGCTGACCAGGTTAACTCCTATCTTCGCGAGGCTGCTATCATTATGGCTTAGGTTCCGGGGCTGTCTTCGCAACGCTCCTCTCCACGCAAGGGATCTGGCCAAGACAATAGCCAGGGACAAGCCAGTGAGTACTTTGAATGTACTCGCAAGCATTATGAACATGGGTATAATATAACAAATGATAAATACGCTCTGAAATATTCTATGATCACAACGTCAGTCAAAAAAATAAAATCTCTGATGCATGCAAGCATGTTATTTATATACATGAATATGCAATAACAGAGTAGTAATAAAATGCACCGATCGGGTGTCTGAGGCGACGCCTCGAAAGGTTAGCAAATAACGAGCACGCCTCAGTCGGGCGTCTGAGCGACATCACATAAAGGGCTTATAAGGTAAATAAATAACAAGCATGCCACAGTCGGGCGTCTGAGCAACACCACATAAAGGGCTCATAAAGTAAATATATAACAAGCATGCCACAGTCGGGCGTCTGAGCGACACCACATAAAGGGCTTATAAACTAAATATATAACAAGCATACCTCAGTCGGGTGTCTCAGCGACACCACATAAAGGGCTTATAAAGAATCACAGTGAATATCCAGGAGGTAGAACCATCCCAAGGATACTCGATAATTCAAATAATACAACGGGTTAGTCCATGACAAATAATAATCATGATCGCCATGAAGTCACAAGTCACGATCCAAGTTCTGGTTTAACAATTTCTCCTCCAAGACCGACACTAAGACCGACACTTGACCCATCCTGCATCGTAGTCCTTAACCATGGACACGGCTATTCTAATAGATTTAACCTCTGCAGGGGGTGTACTCTTTACCCACGAGTAACGGATTCCTTTAGTCCATCGGGACTAATTCCGTCTACGGCCTTTTAATTGAAAACACACCTATCCGCCCACACCAGCCTAACTTACCGGTGTCTGGAATCACCCACGACACCCGTTAAGCGAAACTCTAAGTGGGGAGGCTACAACCTCGACTTAGCATGGGATCACAAAATTTATACCGCGCGCAAACTAGGGGAGCTACCCCTTCGGCTACAACCGAAAACACCCATGCCCCCGGGCCAGGTGGCATGCCTACCGGATGCCTCCGGTATCTTCCACCATGGCCTCTCTGTACGGTGTGTGCTAGGAAAGGGGTTGACAACTTACTGAACCGTACCCTACCTACGGCAGGGACAAGTGGTAGTATGAAACAAGTATGGGGGTTACCGCAACAAGACTCGATCTATGGTCGACTTAGGAGGCTTAAATATTCCCTGCATGAATTAGCATAACAATATATATCTCAACAGACAGAATCACCACTCGACATACCTCACCATGCCGTACCGGAAACAACCGTCTTGACAGAGGACTAGGGACAAACCCGTGTCTACCCAAGACAGAGGCTTCCCCGGATCCCTTCCGGTATGCATGAAAGGCATTCGATGGTGATTATCATCACAAACATATCTAACTCCAATAGCATGCACTCATCAACATGCACTCATGAGTAGGAACGTTTTATCACATGAAATAACGGATACTCCGTGTCGAGGTGGTGCTGTAACCGTGTAAATAACACACACAATATTATGCCAGGGTTCAGAATGCTTGCCTTCAAGTTGCGGGGAGGCAGGGTGCATTCCAAAACTTTGAAAGTTTTCTTCTCTCTCCGACAATCCTATTTTTGAAAATAGTCAAATTAACACATAGTTTAAAAGTTGTACAAAAAAGTTGTATTTTTTTTAAATAAACCTGAAAATAAACTAGAAAATATTTGAGAGAGGTGGGAAAAAGAATCAACTCATTTGGAGTTATATTTAAAAAGTTAGAGCCAGTCAAAGTTTTGGTCAAATTCTGTTTTTAAATAAAACAGAAAAAGAAAAGAATACGATTCGAATGGATACACGTCGAAGACGTACTCTGGGAATACGCCTCCACTTATGCCTGCGTGGACCGGCGCTGGGTCACTGACAGTGGGCCCGCTTGGCCCACTGGTCAGGTTTGACTAGTCCACCCGCGCGCCATCTCCTCCGACCGAACAGAGGCGGAGCTCCGGCGAGGCTTGCCGGCAAACGGAGGCATCCCTCGGGGATCTGAGCACATGGGTGTGCTCAGGTGGTCGAGGAAAACCCATGGGTACCCGTCATGCTCGCCGACTTGGACGGAATCGCCGGCGACGAGCTCCGGCGGCCGGTGTCTTCCGGAGCGAATGGGGGTCTGGGATATGGTGGCTCCCGGTCGGGGCTGAGGTGATGGGCAGCTCCGCACGGTCATGTGGAGTCAGGTGGTGGCGCTGGATGGACGGGAGGGGCTTCGGTTGCGACGAAACGGACCGGAGTGTGGCGGCGGCCGAACCGGCCGAAGACGGGGGAGACGGCTTCCCGCTGTTGCCTGCTCGTCATGGGGTGCGCTAGAGGGGTGGTACAAGGCTGCTGAGGAGGCTCGAGCGGGGCCTGGGGGTATATATAGCCGGGGAAGGTCGATTCCGCCATCGTTGGGGATAAGATCGCCGGTCGTCCATTTCTGCTGCGGCAGAGCGATGTGGCGATGGCCGGAGCAGGGTCGGCTCTAGCGGACGACTCGGAGATAAGGGCGGCCTGCTCACAAGGCCAGATGGCGAGGAGTTGTGGCTCGGGAGGCGCCGTCCGTGTGGCAGGCGCCTTCTGCAGACGCCGCGCCGCCAAGGGGGCTCTGACGGCGGCGCTGTAGGGCACCAGGGCAGCTTGGCGCGTTCTGGTGAGTGGTCGAGGGCGAGGCACGGCTCTGCAGGCGAGCAAAGGCCAGGGGCATGGGCGAGCGAACGCGGCGGCTCGGTTGTGCGCGTGCGTGCAAAATGTGCGCTCTAGGCGCGCCCAGAGCACGCGCGCGACACATTTGACAGAATGCCAGGGTGATTTAGAGTGCTCGAGTGAGGCTGGTAATTAACAGGACTAGGCTAGGGTTTGCAAGGAAGTTAATGGACAAGGGGGTTAGGCCAGGAGAGCAAGCTTGCAATGCTAACCAAAAACCATGCCAAAACTGGCCATGCACACAAGGTGTTTGACAAAATGATAAGGGCATCTAGGCAACTCTTGGAGGGTCCAAAATCTCCAGATCAGGGTCTCTTTAGATGCAGGTCAGGATGGTAAGGTTAGTTGGCCAAATCTAGGAACATGCTAGTGCAAAACTTTGAGAAAACCAAATCTGGTCAGAAAGAAAAGGATATGGTTTCATGGACTAAAACTACTCCAATGGGTTCGCTCTCTTGGACTTAGGGGTTTTGCAGGATGGACTATAAGCATGAGGAAGAATCATGGGCAACAGAGCAACATAAAATGTGGTTGTTGTATAAATCAACAAGTTGGACCAGAATGGAAATGAGGTTGATTCACTCAAATTTTTCAAAGAACCAAACTGGGTTTTTGCATAAAGTTGAATAATATACTCCTGTTAACATCCCATAATTTTGTTGGGAGTTTTAAGGAAAATTTTAAATAGGTTGTAGTGCAAATTTGCCCACTGGACCAGATTTAAAAATTTGGTGTAGAGCTCAAAATCTCCAATGAACAGAAGATATTTTTGTATAAAAGTGATTTAAAAACATCACATGACATCCCCAAATTTTGGTTGGAATTTTGGATAAATTTATCAAATGGTTGTAGTTCAAAATAGGGCTTCAACTAATAAAAATCACTTCAAGGAATAAAGCTCAGAGAGCAAAAATTTATGCAAATAAATCCACTGATAATAGAGGTGTTTTTCTTGAGAGGGTAAACAAGTCTTATAAAATAATTGGCAAGTTCTCACTTGGGGTAAACACTCCATAAAAATAAAGAACAGAAAGTTTCTGAAATCAAAAGAGAATCCAGGAAATAAAAGTTCAAGTTTCCTGGCAACATTTTAATTAATAAAACAAGGTCAAAAATTTTTGGGTGACACAACACTACCCCCCTTAAGAAAAATCTCGTCCCCGAGATTTGCTAAAAGCTGTTTTGAAAACAAAAACTCTTACCATTTCAAAAATAACCACTTTACTTACGTATTAAAAAAAAGGCTGCAGGGCGAGGGCAATGAGTGGTGTAAAACCACAGTGTGGGACACTAGCACTGCGTGGAAAAATCTACGGTTGGGAGATTTTTACGCTGGTTACCGTAAATTCTAAATTTCTAAAATACGTTGGCCGCACCCGAGAGCACAGTGCTCCCACTGGCTGACAGGTGGACCCGGGGCCCACTGTCAGTCTCTTCTTCTTCCTCTGGCTCTCTCATCTTCCTCTCTCCCACGCGCTTTCCCGCGCTTTCTCCACTGGCGACGTCTAGCGCGTAGGGCATCTAGGCCGTACTGCAGTAGTGCATGGCGTGTTGGCTGCCGGCGCAGCGTGCACTCACCTCGTGGGCCAGTGCGCTGTCGGCACTGCTCGCGGATTCGTCTCCGAACACCGGCGATCGGGCGACGAGCGACGCTGGTGGACTTCGCCCATCGTACACCGATCTCAAGCTATAAAATGGCCGAGGTGCTCCTCTCTTCTCCTTCACACCTGGCCTTTCTTCTCCTTCTCCTTCCTTCTCCTCCATATCTGCTTACAGAAGCTCGAGACGAGGCTCTAATGGCGGAGGTGGTGCCGGACTGGTATGTGATCCTGGTGTGCGGAGGGCTAGCGGCAGTGCTAGGGCTCTCCGTGCTCCTGTGCGCGATGATCCTCAATGATCATCGCGATGCTGCCGCTCGGGTGTTGGCTCTCCGCGGTGGCGGTGATCACAAGGATTAGGTGTGACGCGGGGTGTTAGCTGTTGTTAGTGTGCCGGAGGTAACTTGTACCCGGATGATTATCCACTAATCTCTACTTCGGAGACTGTGGTGCGTTTAGGGAGGTGGTCGGTAAGATGCAACACGGTTACGTGTTTTTTTTCAAGCAGTGTATGTGTTCGAGTGGTTGTCGGTCTGTTGCCATGGTGCTGCGTGAATAAAAATTCTATGTTGAGAGAAGATATTCGATGCAGCAACTCAGGGAAAAGAAATCTCACTCCATGATTTTTCGCGACAGAAAACAGTAAATTTAAGAGTTAAACCGCAACAAAAACTACTCACATTAATAGAAACTAAAATAATTTACTCGCCGCACAAACTTGGGGTACCACGCATTGGTTACATCATATAAATAAATGTTGCAATAATAAACACAGCAGTGACGTCTATAATGCAAACGGTAACTGGACGGGGTCCCGAGGAAACGTCTCTGGTACTGGGACACACTCTTCTTCTATCGGTGGAAGAGGATTGACCAGCCGATGAATGTGTCTCTCTTGGTCGGGCCTTAGTGGTCTGCCGATGGCGATCTGAGGATTTAAATCCGCGAGACTCTGGAGATAACCCATTACTCGTTGGGTCATACGTTCTTGAGCGATGACGTACTGGACTAGGTTGGCCAGTACTGGGTCTCTCTTAATTCGTCCACCGGGTAAAGATGTCACTTCTCCGGGTGCTGCACGGCTCGGAAACGTTCACTGGCATAGGGTACCGCGAATCGAAGGCGGACAAGCGCTTCGTGTGTAGCCGCTTCTATGGCCATTTGTGGAGCTGGCATAGATTTCCCCACGAAGGAAACTTTCGTTGGGTCTTGGTTTGAGTTTACGGGAGGGATGTGTACTACTGCCCAATATTTCGAGGTGGAAGGGGTGATTCTCGATTTGAGCAGCTCAGTCTTTGGGGTGGCTGGGTAGAACCCATGGTACTGCAGGTAAAGTCCCACAATATTTTGACAAAGCTACCCGGGGTTGCATCTGGGGTTCTCAGATAAATACTAGGGCTCGGCATGGCATGGAAGGGTTGTGAGGATGGTGCACAAGGTGAGGGGTGCTTGGCAAGGTCACGAGGTGGCCTTTTTATATAGCATCCGGGCTGGGTTATATACCGCGGTGAGGGGCACTAGTTTGTCGGTTCTGTTCTCATGGGGTTGGGGTCAAAGCCACAGATACACATATCTCACAAAAGCGACGTGTTACTGTAGGTGTCGTCGGGGTTGGTTTTGGTAGCTGTGCCCGGAATAAAAAATATGCAACTGCGTGCTGACATAATTATGCAAGGTTACTATTTAAAACAGAGGCATAACAACAGGCTGCGCTTATTTACAAGGTCGCACGATTATAAGATGTGGATACACTAAGACTCGGCACTACTCGAGTGACTTAGTCTACCTCGTTTATATCCAATCGGGCGTGCCTTGTGGACGTCGAGGCTTCTCCACGGGTTTCACCGTCGGGGTTAGCTGGAGGTGGTTGAGGAACTTTAGGGTCGGGGTAGCGATGATGACCATTTCGGGGATTGTTGGCCACAATCCCGTTGGAGCGTGTTCCCAAAAGGCGACGAAGCACTTCTGGGGTCATCAAAGCACCTTGGTCGATGGCTGGGGCAGACCTCAGGGACTCGATCGGGTGTCCGAATAGCACGACTGGGTTGTCAGCGTCGGGCTTGTCCTCTCCTCTCGCCGGGGCTCGACAAACCAGCTCTCCACGAGCTGCGATCAGATCAATGGTGATTTGATCGAACAGTTCCTCTAGTGCACCTACATAGCGCACTAGGTGCAACAATGCAGGATCCGTCTCATGATCTCCGTTGGCAACTTGGGGTGGTCTACCATACCCTTCACGTGCAGGGTAGTAGTAGAACGAGCGACAGTTAACTCTGGGCGACAAGTGCCGGAGTTGAACTATAGCCTCTCGTGCCGCTAGTTGGACGGCTTGTGGCTCAAAGGAAGTTGTCCTTCCGGTGAACCTGTAGGGGCGTTCTGGCGATAGACCCCTACCGTAGATGTGCACAGTGGCCCAGAATTGACGGCTCTCACCACTCATGGGTCCTTGGTACACAACATATTCTGGGGGCTCTTCTAACGCATAGGCACGACGGGCGAGGTTTGCGAGTATGGTCACAAAACCTCCAAGGTTGGTTGCTGTGGTGTCATTGTGCACGACATGGCCAGGCATTATGGCTTGGTTTGGGGTAGAGGCTGTGCTGTGCTGGGTTGAGGCTAGCGTGCCCTTTTTATAGAAACAAGGGACGAAGTCTTCCTTTGCATGCTTGCGAACGAGACGCTATGGGCGTAGGTCACTGGCGCGTGATCGACAGGCTAGATTGATAGGTTGGGCACCGACTGTCAAAAGGTGTCAGGCTCACTGTGTGGCTATCTTACACGGGAAGCTTGGCCGAGGTTAGGTTATGGTCTGGTGGTTTGGTTAACCTAGGTTTTTCGACCTGGCTAGGATAGGATTAGCCAATGGTTAGCCTGGCTCTGATACCAAGTTTGTCAGGACCGGATTTTCAGGATATTAAATTCCAGAAAATGGCCCTTGTGCTCACCAGCCCCAGGATTACAGTTAGCTGATGAGGCACCAACTTCATACAGAAATTCCAAGCAAAAAGCAAAATATGTAGTACAAGACCATTCTGGCCTATGAGTACAACAAATGGTTTCTAGTGGTTGATGGCGGAAGCGGTTTGTGGATCATCGGCGTCTATGCGACTCCATTTCTCACAGGGACAGCTGACTAGGTTAACTCCTATCTTCGCGAGGCTGCTATCACCATGGCTTAGGTTCCGGGGCTGTCTTCGCAACGCTCCTCTCCACGCAAGGGATCGGGCCAAGACAATAGCCAGGGACAAGCCAGTGAGTACTTTGAATGTACTCGCAAACATTATGAACACGGGTATAATATAACAAATGATAAATACGCTCTGAAATATTCTATGATCACAACGTCAGTCAAAAAAATAAAATCTCTGATGCATGCAAGCAGGTTATTTATATACATGAATATGCAATAACAGAGTAGTAATAAAATGCACCGATCGGGTGTCTGAGGCGACGCCTCGAAAGGTTAGCAAATAACGAGCACGCCTCAGTCGGGCGTCTGAGCGACACCACATAAAGTGCTTATAAGGTAAATAAATAACAAACATGCCACAGTCGGGCGTCTGAGCGACACCACATAAAGGGCTCATAAAGTAAATATATAACAAGCATGCCACAGTCGGGCGTCTGAGCGACACCACATAAAGGGCTTATAAAGAACCACAGTGAATATCCAGGAGGTAGAACCATCCCAAGGATACTCGATAATTCAAATAATACAACGGGTTAGTCCATGACAAATAATAATCATGATCATCACAAGTCACAAGTCACGATCCAAGTTCTGGTTTAACAATTTCTCCTCCGAAGACCGACACTTGACCCATCCTAGACTGTAGTCCTTAACCATATGGACATGGCTATTCGAATAGATTTAACCTCTGCAGGGGGTGTTCACTTTACCCACGAGTAACGGATTCCTTTAGTCCATTGGGACTGATTCCGTCTACGGCCTTTTAATTGAAAACACACCTATCCGCACACAGCAGCCTAACTTACCGGTGCCTGGAATCACCCACGACACCCGTTAAGCGAAACTCTAAGTGGGGAGGCTACAACCTCGACTTAGCATGGGATCACAAAATTTATACCGCGCGCAAACTAGGGGAGCTACCCCTTCGGCTACAACCAAAAACACCCATGCCCCCGGGCTAGGTGGCTTGCCTACCGGATGCCTCCGGTATCTTACACCATGGCATCTCTATACGGTGTGTGCTAGGAAAGGGGTTGACAACTTACTGAACCGTACCCTACCTACAGCAGGGACAAGTGGTAGTACGAAACAAGTATGGGGCTTACCGAAACAAGACTCGATCTATGGTCGACTCAGGAGGCTTAAATATTCCCTGCATGAATTAGCATAACAATATATATCTCAACAGACAGAATCACCACTCGACATACCTCACCATGACATACCGGACACAACCATCTCGACGGAGGACTAGAGACAAACCCGTGTCTACCCAAGACAGAGGCTTCCCCGGATCCCTTCCGGTATGCATGAAAGGCATTCGATGGTGATTATTATCACAAACATATCTAACTCCAATAGCATGCACTCATCAACATGCACTCATGAGTAGGAACTTTTTATCACATGAAATAACGGATGCTCCGTGTCGAGGTGGCGTTGTAACCGTGTAAATAACACACACAATATTATGCCAGGGTTCAGAATGCTTGCCTTCAAGTTGCGGGGAGGCAGGGTGCATTCCAAAACTTTGAAAGTTTTCTTCTCTCTCCGACAATCCTATTTTTGAAAATAGTCAAATTAACACATAGTTTAAAAGTTGTACAAAAAATTGTCTGATTTTTTTTAAATAAACCTGAAAATAAACTAGACAATATTTGAGAGAGGTGGGAAAAAGAATCAACTCATTTGGAGTTATATTTAAAAAGTTAGATTCAGTCAAAGTTTTGGTCAAATTCTGTTTTTAAATAAAACAGAAAAAGAAAAGAAAACGATTCGAATGGATACACGTCGAAGACGTACTCTGGGAATACGCCTCCACTTATGCCTACATGGATTGGCGCTGGGTCACTGACAATGGGCCCGCCTGGCCCACTGGTCAGGTTTGACTAGTCCACGCGCACGCCGTCTCCTCCGACCGAACAGAGGCGGAGCTCCGGTGAGGCTCGCCGGCGAATGGAGGCATCCCTCGGGGATCTGAGCACATGGGTGTGCTCAGGTGGTCGAGGCGAACCCGTGGGTACCCGCCATGGTCGCCGACGTGGACGGAATCGCCGGCGACGAGCTTCGCTGCGACCGATGTCTTCCGGAGCGAATGGGGGTCTGGGATATGGTGGCTCCCGGTCGGGGCTGACGTGATGGGCGGCTCCGCACGGTCACGTGGAGTCGGGTGGTGGTGCTGGATGGACGGGAGGGGCTTCGGTTGCGACGAAACGGACCGGAGCATGGCGGCGGCCGAACTGGCCGGAGACGGGGGAGACGGCTTCCCGCCGTTGCCTGCTGGTCTTGGGGTGCGCTAGAGGGGTGGTACGAGGTTGCTGAGGAGGCTCGAGCGGGGCTTGGGGGTATATATAGCCGGGGAAGGTCGATTCCGCCATCGCCAGGGATAAGATCGCCGGTCGACCGTTTCTGCTACGGCAGAGCGACGTGGCGATGGCCGGAGCAGGGTCGGCGCTAGCGGACGACTCGGAGATAAGGGCGGCCTGCTCACGAGGCCAGATGGCGAGGAGTTGTGGCTCGGGCGGCGCCGTCCGTGGTAGAGGTGCACTGCGGATGCCGGCGTGCCGCCAAGGGGGCTCTGACGGCGGCGCTGTAGGTCACCAGGGCAGCTTGGTGCGTTCTGGCGAGTGGTCGAGGGCGAGGCACGGCTCTGCAGGCGAGCGAACGCGGCTCGGTTGTCTTGTGGCGTGCAAAACAAGCGCCTGGCGCGCCCGAGCATCTGCGCGACATGTTCGACAGAATGATAGGGTGATTTAGAGTGCTCGAGTGAGGCTGGTAATTAACAGGACGAGGCTATGGTTTGCAAGGAAGTTAATGGACAAGGGGGTTAGGCCAGGAGAGCAAGCTTGCAATGCTAACCAAAAACCATGCCAAAACTGGTCATGCACACAAGGTGTTTGACAAAATGATAAGGGCATCTATTAAACTCTTGGAGGGTCCAACATCTCAAGATCAGGGTCTCTTTAGATGCAGGTCAGGATGGTATGGTTAGTTGGCCAAATCTAGGAACTTGCTAGTGCAAAACTTTGAGAAAACCAAATCTGGTCAGAAAGAAAAGGATATGGTTTCATGGACTAAAACTACTCCAAATGGTTCACTCTCTTGGACTTAGGGGTTTTGCAGGATGGACTATAAGCATGAGGAAGAATCTTGGGCAACAGGGCAACATAAAATGTGGTTGCTGTACAAATCAACAAGTTGGACCAGAATGGAAATGCGGTTCATTCACTCAAATTTTTCAAAGAACCAAACTGGGTTTTTTGCATAAAGTTGAATAATATACTCCTGTTAACATCCCATAATTTTGTTGGGAGTTTTAAGGAAATTTTTAAATAGGTTGTAGTGCAAATTTGCCCACTGGACCAGATTTAAAAATTTGGTGTAGAGCTCAAAATCTCCAATGAACAGAAGATATTTTGTATAAAAGTGATTTAAAAACATCACATGACATCCCCAAATTTTGTTGGAATTTTGGATAAATTTATCAAATGGTTGTAGTTCAAAATAGGGCTTCAACTAATAAAAATCACTTTAAGGAATAAAGCTCAGAGAGCAAAAATTTATGCAAATAAATCCACTGATAATAGAGGTGTTTTTCTTGAGAGGGAAAACAAGTCTAATAAAATAATTGGCAGGTTCTCACTTGGGGTAAAAACTCCATAAAAATAAAGAACAGAAAGGTTCTGAAATCAAAAGAGAATCCACGAAATAAAAGTTTAAGTTTCCTGGCAACATTTATTTAATAAAACAAGGTCAAAATTTTTGGGGTGCCACAATTGATCCCCACTACTTGCAATTCTCTCTACATGCTCACTGTCCACGTCAACATGATGCTAGGTCAGCGCTCAACCAATTGTTCTCTCTACAGTGCCCACATGTACAGTTCATCTGTCTCCCAGTTGTAAGTTGTAACACGTCATTGTTTCCCCCCCAGAGAAACAGTTCGTGGTATTGCGTCAGTTCCCCATCATGGATCCTCTTATCTTCTCCCTGCCTTTCTCTCTTCCCCTTCTCCAATTTCCTCAAATCCTACCACTATCTCCTCCCATTTCCTCTGCACGTCTTCCCAGCTTCTCCTACACGCTACTCTAGATCACAATTCTGTAGGTCTGCTGCCCAATCTGCACTCCACTGCAAACACTGGCTAGGCATAGCTTCGTCCCAAGATCTGCGAGATGATGGGGAAAAACATGACATCGATGATTCGAAGAGCCTTAAAAAATGTGGTGCACTACAAGTCTCGAGCAGAGAATCCGCCCATGACACCTCGCCGCTGATTTCGGCCACAAGGAGCTCGCTACAATTGGTGAAATGGGCCATGAAGACCTGTGTTAACATGGACATCTCATACTAAATTCCCAAGAGTAGTGTAGTTTTCCTAATTCTTTGTCATGTGCATGTCAACATAGGTACTAGCGTTAGCTTCTTTTTAGATGCATTCATTTTAACATGTTGGATCACATGAGCAATCCTACTAACACGTTAAAATATTGTATTTTCTAGACTTTATTAGGATATGGAGTTTCTGTATTCTTTGATGCACGGCCATGGTGGGATACAAATGCAGCCCTTGGTCTAACATTCTGCATCGCTGGCTTGCTCTCCTATTGGGTCGGGGATGCTTTGTGTTGTTACGACCTCACTTGAATTTGATGATGCACGAACTGTTGGCAACAACAATTAAGCACCTTCCGGATTATGAATCATTTGCAAACCAGTAAGCTTTTGTGATACAATTTCTTCTTCTTTTCAGGCCTGGTAGAATGGTATTAACATGTATGCATAAATTAATTTTTTATTTTGAAAGAAATTTCAATTGTTTCAGTGATCTAGCTCTTCTACAAAGTGATATTGTGATTGTGTTTGGTCGAATACCTACATAAGTAGTTTGATTCATAGGGAAAGAAACTCTTGCAGTCTTATAAGAGGTCTGTATTTTTCATAGTTTACCAATACCTTTTCCAACCTCACATATCGGTTATATATTTTACTTTTTGGAGGAGGCATGCACTACAAAAAAATACACTTCCGTGATGATACGTGTTACTTACAGTAGGTCATGTTTTCTGTCATGCATGTACATCCATGACGATTTTATGACAGAATCAAGATAGTCATACATGTGCTGTCGTAGAAGTGTTCCATGACATTACCAAAATTACCATCACGGAAGTGTCCACTTCCATGACGATAAATCGCGCGTGAAGAAGTGCTTTCGTCAAGGGTGACCGACACGTGGCAACCACCGTAAAGTATCGCTGTTAAGCTATAGGGTCCGGTTTTGGATCTGATAACCCGTTAGCAGCCCGGACCAATGGGAAATTTCCATGTGTAAAATTCTGATTGGCCGGAGGAAACACGTGTCAGCTCGTCAGTGGGTCAGATAGGCGCTTATGATATGTCGAAACGTGCGATTGCCCACCACTGGCCCATTTAGCTTACAAAGGCCGGCCCGTTTTACTTAGTCAAAAGTTAGCGGGCTGCCCCATGAAAAGCCTGTTAATGGTCTCTTTGCAAATAGCCCATTTTGCGGGCCGGTAACTCGCGACCCGTTAGGGCCTACCCGAAATCGGCCCAACAACATCATGTGGGCCGTCGAATATAACACCTAACACCAGCCCGTTTCACTTTCGGCCCACGTATGGCCCACGACGTCTTTCGGCCCATATGAGACCTTCGTATCTTTAGGCCCTTTAGAGGCCCACGATGATTGTAGCCCATAATGAACAGTAAATTCCTTTGTACCCGTTAACGGCCCATGATTCACATGGGCAGTTTCCAGCCCGTGTTAGCTTTCGGTCTACTGACAGCCCATACGTTCTTGGGCTCCTATCCGGCCCTCGATTACTTCTGGCCCGTTACAGGACAGTTCCCCTAATGGGCCAAATTCGGCCCGTTTCTGGGTTGTTAGCCAGTTGCACTGTTTCCAGCTCGTCCTATATTCATGCATGTGACAGAATTAAGCCTTTGTTCTCCTCCGGCCTGTTAAGGGCCCGTTACCGTGCTGGGTCGATACCAATTACCCCCTTTACGGCCCATGTTGACCCATTTATCCGACGGCCTTAGGCCCACCGATTCTACGGCCCTGTTGGAGGCCCATTTATCAATGACCCGTAGGAGGCCCATGGATCCTACGGCCCGTAGCAGGGTCAAGGTTACCATGGTCCGTATATGGCTCATGGTTGTTGCGGCCACTAGCAAACCAGGGGAAAACAAGACAAGGAAATAAATAAGCCCGAAACTAACGCTAGGCTATTAAGGCGGTTGCACAGAATACATCCACTGGGCATCAAAGATCGCCACCAGTGCAAATATAGGGAACACCCTACACTATACAAAAATGGCTTGCTGTTTTCTTCAGTCGGTGGCTGCACCTTAAGAACAAAATTTGTATCGCAACAAAACAAATTACAACTAGAAAACAAAAGGAAGGTTGGCATAAAAGTTAACAGCCTGGCAAATAAATGCACCACTAGAAGTTCAGACGCTTAGTTCATTTGACCTGACTGTTACGTTTTCATGTTGTATTGTACGATGGAGCACCATAACCTTCGCCTTCATTTCTCCTAGGCTCCTGAACAACATAGCAAATGTCTGATAGTCTGGTTTCAAAACCATGCATATCTCGATGACATCGAACAATGTCTTTCCTTGTTTCACAAAGGGTCTCTGTTAGCGAATGGACTTGTGTCTTGAGCAGATATAACATTGTTTTAAGCTTGCATATCTTGATCATGAGGCATTTTGGACGATATTGACCTAACAAACAACCCAGTATTACGCAGGAACGTGCTTTTGGCATTGTTAGTGGTCAGGTACTGACCCACTGCATGAAGAGCTAACATTGCGGTTATAGTTGGCTCGCCACCTTCAGAAGGTGGCGGTTCCACCATTTTTTCCATAGCTTGCTGAAAAGTTGAGTTTTTACATTAGAAGTACCAGAACTGAAGATATTAAGGAGGCAGCAAAACCAAACAAAATAGCTTTGGTTTATATACAAAACTTATTCTGGTGAACCCATGTAAAATATTAGTTGTATTTTACTGCAAAGTACATAACTAAACTAGGTTCCAAAGATATGACCATGTACCATGGCTAATGTATTTTCTATTTCTTCACATTGTATTGACAGCTAAGGATAAAGAGACAAAGTTTATAATACGGTAAGCATAGTATGACATCATTCATATCACAAAACAACTGAGAATAGACAAACAGGCAATTGTAACATTGTGTGGGCAAGTCAAGCACGGAACTAGATTACAGGTCAAGATCAAAGGAAAATCACTCCTCTCTTTTAAACCGTGTAAGGTGCAATCATACGCTAAGACAATTGTGTATAAAATTGAAAAGAGTAATAGACATTGGCTGCAAACCATGCAGTTCAAGGCACGAGTCAGAGTACGTAGTAGTTAAAAGGCATGAGGATTAAGGACTTACAACAGCGACTTTGACTGGTGTAGTCATGCCCTTCGTCTTGCTGGTGTGATAGTCCTTGAAGATTTCCACATCATTTGGTTCAGGTACTTTTTGGTCCTTGCGGGCTTTCCTCTGCATTTGGAACAAGTCAATATAGATCTGATAATATGGTAGAGAGAAAAGAGTGAAATAGCAGCTAATTACAAGAGCCTCGATGTATGCAATATAGCTACGAGATCCTGTCATCTGTTCCAATTTCACTTTCGTACGGTTGGCCTTGTTCTTTGAACAGTTGACCTGCAAGAAGATAGATTTGTGTGGCACATGCGTAAATAGGACTTCAACATGTGATCTGACATGATACTTTGGATCAGACCAGTGTTTAACGAGGCCTGTCTAGTCTTCATCCGATATATTTTCCGCTGGAGATATTTGGGCAAGTTCACTGTTAGCCTTGCCTTCAAAGTGAGTTTTCCTCAAGTTATATCGATCTTGTCATTTGAGAAGACTTGAAAACATGGGTGCAAGCTTGTCTGGTTGCATCATCTTGGCTATCCAACTTGAACCTCATCTGTTGAAAATTATGGGAGTCTCATTATCGACAACCTAGAAAGTATGGGACAGAGCAAGACGATATTACTAGTTTCCATACATAACCATACTTACAGATAAATGGTCGAGGAAGGTGTTGAACTGTGTTTCATCTTTGTCATTCCTGTACTGAATCCATGTTGGGAGGATACATACATGACACCTAACGGCTACCGCTGCCTCTGATACTAACTTGGCTGACCCTTTAGCATCACGTGGCCTTTTTAAACCTGCCTCAAAATGGATCTCCATTCTTCCTCCTCTAGATTTAGTTAACCTATCGAGCATTATCCCTGATGTTTGTTTCCTCTTGCGCCAAGGTGCTAGTCCTACAACGAACATAGGAAGTGTTAGCGTACATCAAACTGTGAGATTACATATAAAGAAGCATGCAATTGTAACTTGACTCCAGAGACTACCTTCTTCCTGTTGAAGCTCACAAAGTTCATCTGATCTTGCCAACTCATCTTGTGTCAAGAGTGCTTCAGAAGTAGTGTCAGGTGGCAAGGGAGCTTGGGAACGTGCTGCTAGCTGAGTTGACCAACGAGTAAATCATGCAGCTGGTGGTACTGTGGAAGGTGTTGCAACAACTAGGGCTGTCTCTGCTTGTTTGGTGGCAGCTAACTGTTTGGCTAGTTCTGCAGCTCATGTAGCATGGGATGCCCTGTTTGTACAATTTTCCACTGGACTTTGACCTTCTATTGCAACATCAGTACCAGCAGAATCTGCACGATTCTTCCGCTTCCCGTTACCTATCAATCTATGTTGCTTCCTCTTTCTTTGTGCCATGTTAAGTCAAGCCGACAAGAAAAACGAATAACAAGTTATAGGTCTCTCGTCATTAGTGCCATTGCATATTCACAGCATTGCATATTCACAGCTTATGATGTGTAAACTAAGGAGAAGGCATTTCAAAATATTAGAAGCAATGAAAGCTAGACACCATATGAAAGATGCAACGAATATCACTCTACCAAGTTAAAATTGTCTCGTCATAAGTGCCATTTCAACAAATTAGAAGTAGTACAAGCTAGAAAAGAATGCGAGATGTAACCTAACTCCCAAGTCAAATGTGTCTTATGATAAGTGATTGTTGCAGGTTACACAACAGTAGTACTTTGATGTAAGAACATGGTGTGGTAGACAGATATTGTATGTTCTAGAAACAACAGCACGTGTCTTATTCACAAGTATAATGTGTAAAGTAAGCAGATGGAATTCAACAAAATTAGAAGCAATACAAGACAGACATCATACATAAGATGCAACCATATATAACAGTGCGAAGTTAGAGGGAGCACCTGTGATGGTGCACTAGGGGAGACGTGCTCATCATCAAAACAGCTACGTTGAGTGTCTATGCATGTGTTGTCCTGGAAATCATCTTGGGGGATGGAGGAGTAGAATCTGTAGAAGCCATCAGTTTGGAAGAAGCACCTTTATCCGCTGCCTTGCTAACTTCCTTCCGCTTTATTGATTTTGAATTGTCAAGTAAAACCGACAAGAAAAAGAAATAAAATTCACTCTTCAGAACTCATTCATGCATGATAGTGACAATCACTACTTTGATGTAAGACAAAGACATGATACCAGGATGGAATATGTACGAAAAACAGGACGGCATGGCATATTCACAACTGTTTGTGTAAACTAAGCAGAAACCATTTCAACAAAATAGAAGCAATGCAAGCTAGACACCACATGAAAGATGCAACCGATATGACTCTGCCAAGTTAAAAGCGTCCCATCATAAAAGGCATTAGAACAAATTAGAAGCACCGCATGCTATAAATCATATGAAAGATGCAACTAATATCACACTGCATATACTAAAGGTGTCTTGTCATATTGATTGATGTGGGATACAAAAAACAATAGTTTTATGTAAGGACATGCTTAATAGACAGATGTACTATGTACTAAAAACCGGAAGGCATGTCACATTAACAGGTATAATGTATAAACTAAGCAGAATAGCACATGCAATTTAACTAGATTGGAAGAATTACAAGCTAGACGCCATATGCAACATGCAACCACATATAACACTAACAAGTTAGAGCAAGCACATGCGATGCTAGTGTAGGGGAAAGGCGGTGATCAACTACAGAGCTACGTTCATTATATTCATCTAGCCTTGCTATTTCTTGAGAATCATGTCTGGAGGCTGACGCTGCATTCTTTAAATGAGGATCTTTACTCACATCAGTCCATTGGCCTGACTGCCTCATCATAAGTGATTGATGATGGATACACAAGAACATTAGTTTGATGTAAGAACATGGTTAATAGACATATGTACTAGTATGTACCAAAAACAGGAAGGCATGTCATATTCAAAGGTATAATGTGTAAGCTAAGCAGATGCAATTTAACCAAATTGGAAGCAATACAAGCTAGACATCCGGCTAGAGTGGTGAGCATGATCATCTAGGACCTGAGAGGTGGGCTGCTTCGCCACCATCATGACTTTTTAGTTGGCTTCCGGGTAATGCCTATACATGTCTTTGGGCTTGTCCTTTGGCTGGGCGATTTACGACTAGCTATTTGTCTTCTGGTGCTCACGGGATGGTGGTTCATGTAAAAAATATCTTTCCTTATCTTAATAAAGACCGACTTTGGCCTTTTGAATACAAAGTAGACACCATATGCAACATGCAACCACATATGGCACCATGAAGTTAAAGCAAGTTTTACCATCTCCATCTGCTGACACTGCACCTATTATACGGCTGAAATGTGTCTGGCCTATCCGCGTACGACGCTGGAGCGACTTCTCTCTTTTATTTTTTGCTTCTCTCATAGCAGCAGAGTCTGAAATACCCTTGCATAAAAACACAATAGTGAGAGTATGGGTGAAGTGTGTGCAGAACTAGTGCACTATAAAAGTAGCAGATAGCAGGTGGCTGAAAAATAAATGACAGGAGACATATGATAGCTCTACAACATTGCATGGCAAACAAAATTAGATTCTACTCCGTATGATTTTGTTATATATGAGCACAGGAAATGCATGTACTCCTGCAGCACACCACCACATGTGGTTCTATCAAGATAACAGTCGACTGGAAATAAATAGGCCAGTCGATTTTTTATGAACCGTCCGATCTATAAGGAGTGGGCAGATGGCCTTCGTTTACCTCCCGCCAGTCACTGTTGACGATCTTTCTCTAACTGCCAGCGACCACCAGCCCAGACCCCTGCCTCCGCCGCCCGCCCTCCCCTCGACCTCACACCATCGCCGTGCTTGGCAGCGCCCCCAGGCCATCCCTTTAATCCCGGCCGACCTCCAGATCGGGCGCCATCAGCTCTAGGCCCCACACACCCCTAAGATAAACACCGAGGCGCTGCTTGCCCAGCGTAATAGGTGACCAGGAATTGAAATCCAGGGGGGCGATGGACCTCTAGCTAAGGTGAAATAGTATGTGAGGACAAACCTTGTGCATCGCGAGTTACTAGGAACATCTAGTATCAAGAAGAAGCGGTAAACTAGTGTCTTCTGTGGGATGAATACCGTGCAAGCAGACATGTAAGATTTGCACGAATAAGGGAAGAGGAGTACCATTTCAGGTTGCCAGTGTGGTCGCCTCGATATGTCGCGCCGATCTTCTTCTTTTTTCCAAGGAAACCAAAGTTTTGGAGGAGGGTGCAGGCTTGGACGAACCCATGGCAAAATTGTTCACTGTGTTGTCATGGCCGTATGTCGGCGGAGGGGAAGCAGATCCGAGGCGGCAAAGGATGGCGTAGCACGAACCAAGGTTGTCAGAATTGTGATTTTGAATCGGATCGTAGCCCCGATGGTAGGATCATAAATCGTAGAATCTTCACTATAAGGATCGTAGAAACGTAGATTCTATGAATTATAACCTTAGAATCATAGGGGTTAGTTTGGATTGTAAAGTCGCAAAATCATATAACAGAATCGCGATTCTGACAACCTTGGCAGGAACAGCTCCGGTTCAGTAGACGGTGGCGAAGTTGGAGCGATAGCGGTGAGGCACAGGACGACGTGGTTGAACTGGCTCGGGTACGGACGGCTCAGCCTCGGCTTCAAATACTAGCCTTGGAGGGTGTTGCGGTTGAGGTTGCGGTGGACGACGACATCGGGGTATCGGCTATGGCGTGATGGAGGAGGGCGGCGGTTGATGGGTGGGATGGGGTGGCAGATGGAGGACGCCAGGGTTTCACGGCTGGTGGAGATGTAGTTTTGGCACCCACAGAGTACGAATGGGGAATCAGACAGGGGTGGGGGGGAGGAGCTAAGGAGAACCATGTTTTGGTCTCGGACGCGCTTGTTTGAAATTTGGGGAAAGTACAAACTTTTCCCCCCTCTTAATTTTGGACCTACTGCGGGTCGGGGTAGGATGGTAATCCCAGTGTCCCAAATAGTGGGCGGAGGCGATTTGACCACTGCATGTGTGCTTAGGCGGCCATTGTGTATGAATGTTTTTCGGAGGTGGTTGCGTGGCGTCTAGATGAAGCTACAAACCTACCCCAGTTTAGACCTTTGGACGTCGGGCCGGTAGGTTTCACAGATCGGAGTTAGAAAAGTAATTTCCTTCTACTACCAAACATTGGTCTCACGCAGTTTCAGGCGAGTAGAGACTCTTTTGGCGCTTTGTTCGGAATTTTGAAACAGAAACATTCACGTTTAGAGTACTCTTGAACTTTGAGGATTGACATAAATAGACAACGTTAAATTTGACCTTGTATGTTTGAAAACCTCATTAAATTATCCGCTTCTTTTTGAAATTTTGACACTTGAAAATCCTATAACTACGATTATTTTGCAATGGAGGAGCTAAATTTGAATCTATTTTGTTCATGACTATATATGCTATTATGTACAAAATAAGACCAAAGATTGGTGCCCCCATAATTTAATTATGATTAACAAATGCCATGATATCGAATTCAAATAATTGAATGGACTTCATGTTGAATTCGAATTTTTAAAACTACCTTAAGTTGAATTCAAATGTATGCTAGTTCATAGCTAGCTATTTATAATGTTCATTGTGTAACTTTCTTATGTATAATGTGCTTTACACACACAACATGAACTATACTCACGTTTATATTCGATCGCTAAAGTGATGCATTGTCTGGAGTTCAAAATACTAACTATGTGGATCAATTATGTCGAATAATAACATAGACATGCTCAAATTCTATAGAATCCAGATGTATGATGGATCAATGACCGTTCCTTATGCGAATTGCAAATATCAAGATCCCATCCTAATATTTGGATACAATTTATATCTTTAATCAATGTGTACATCAGTCTTTTACGTGTAGTTTCACTCTACATCGGTGGTATCTTACACATGCTCACACACTCTCTCCCGATGTGTCTTTCTCACAGACATGCTCTCGATATAACCCTCCCTACCTATTGAAACCATTTACGACTGTTTTCACTAACCTTTATCATAAGCATTCTTCCTCTCACAAGCATACACATGCACAATCCCCATCGACCCTTTCTATATACATATGCCTACGTGTCTCCTGTATGCACATTATCTTTAGGCATGTCTCTCACGCATTGTCTCACACCTCTCTTCCTAATTGACGAGTATGATTCTAGCAGAGCATTATGTAGGATGCCTCTTAAAGTTAGGTTGGATGAATAGTAATATCAGAGATAAGGGGTTCCCTTAGTCCGAGAACCTAGGGTTACAAATCCTAGCCGGCTTTGTCAGTGGACACAGAGTCCTTCCCAATTCTGCTATCTTTGTCTTGTACGACTAGTCATCCATGGGTCTCCCTAAATGCGTCACGGGCCGACCAATGTGGCGCAGGACGGAACCGAACCAAGGGCCTCACCTCGACCCACCGGACCTCACGCGGTGACATACCCTCTGCCCACAGGTCTCGTTATCTTCGTACACCCACACATACCAACACAGACACCACACAAAAAAAATTCTCCTCGTGCCTCTATCCCCTCCCCCCTTGCATATACACACTCAAGGGAATCTCTTGCCGTGACATCATATTCATCTCTCTCTCTCTCTAGAACTCTCTCATTTCTCGTGCTATCTCTCCCACGCACCCCTCCCCCCACCGGCACCTCTATCCATGCCTCTCTTGAATACGTAATACAGACACATACCTCTCTAGGCCCTGCCAAATACATCAACTACACATTCACACATGTTACATCATGTACCCCATTGATCTAAAAAGCCCTCTCTTCACGTTTATTTTGCATACAACATTCCTTTTGAATAAAGTGTGGAATTTTTTTTAGAATTTCTAAATATATACAACATTGCAAAGTTATATGGAGGAGTATGAACGTTTATTTGCATTGCATGGTGCCCACAATGATATTTATTTCGCACTGTGAATTTTTATATTTTTATACTATATATAAAGTTAGTCATAATAAAGAGAAACGAAGAGCATCTCTCTCTCCATCGCATACACCCCCTCTATGCCCCTTTCATGTACGCACACAAACTATCTCCAGGACATCTAAAAGTAAGCCCCCAGCACATTCATGCAAGTTTCATCTTTCTCTCACCATATATACAGTGACGATCATTGTATTTGAAGCGAAAGCACGATACATACATTGGACTTCATATTCCACTCATTACGGTCACCATTTATGTTTTGTGGTTATTATACAGTCATGGGCTCACAGTACAGCTTTGTATTTGCTCAAGACATGACTAGTTGACCAGTTAAACGCTCCACATGGCACCTCTAGTGTTGCATCACATTATCTCACTACCATTGGGACCACATGTCAGCTTGTATCTACACTACATCTACATCTACACTCTTATAAAAAATAGAGTTGGTGATGACGGTGTGCCTGCCATCCTGCATTATAGGCTGTCTGATTTATATCTGACGGATAGGAACGAAACTATGGCAATTTTGCAAAAAGGTACCCACGCACCTCTCCACATTTGCAAATAAGGCCTTCCCTCGTTCATTCTTTTCTTCACAAGATAAACCAGTCATACAAATGCATCTTGATGTTATGTGTACAGCATACGGGCATCTTGCTAGTAAGAATGAAAACAAACGACAAAAAAATATTGGACGGTGGTTCGAAGTCATGACCGCGGGCACATCGGACAAGGTGGCCTTGTATTGGTATGCTAAGTCGTCTATTTTAACACACAGGAGCTGGTGTGGTGATTATACACACACTCACGCATGCACACGAACTGCATGCACGCACCACTCACACGAACACATGCAGCCACGCACGCACGCAACACTCACACGTACGCATGCCACCACGCACACACGAAACACTCACACACACACACACACACGTGCATGCATGCACACACCACACGACCAACACACACTCTCACGCTCAAGTGCTCAACCTACACGTGCATGCGCACACATCAGGCCCTGACCGACACATACACAACCAGGTGATTCCCGCGCACGGGTTGGAGTCTTGTCGCGCGTGCGTAAATTTTTGTTTATCTGACCTTTTTCCTATGCGAACTGAAAGGTGGGACCCACAAGGAACATGGTCAATTTAACTAGTCAACATGGTGCCACGCACACTATTTGGCCGGTCAACAGAGTGCAAATCTGATGCTGAACAGTGAGCAAGTGACTGTATAATCACCGCAAAAAATATATAGTGACCGTAATGAGCGTATTCTTATGTTCGGTGACTGTATTAAGCTTTCTCTCTATAGTCCCTCCAAAACTACATCTCTACACGTTCACGCATGTTACATCTAACAACTATGCAATACAACACTACTACTACACTCTAACACAATAAATCGTATGTGTTTTTAGTTTTACTAGATATCATATTGTTACTTAATTATTCAGTTTGCATACATTAAAATTGCCTTTGAAATATATGGCCAGTATCATCTACCGCGCAGGAAAAATCACGCCCTTTCCTGTTTAATCGGGTTTGTATCGATGGATCGTGCGAAATAGCAAAACTATAGTACTATATAGTACACGTGACAGTTCGCTGGGCCGTCGTATCGCATACTCCTCCATCGTGAGAGTGGAGCGCTCGCTTTCATAAATTTTCTAGTCCCTTTCGCCGACATGTGGGATATCAAGCTACCGGGTCCACGTGCCATACCGAAATACAGTGCAGAGCAGCAGGGGTGAAGCACCCCAGTCATTGCACCGACGTAGTAACGAGCAATGAGGCATCAAATCACAAAGTTGCACCTTTCTCGCAGTTAAGTTTGAGGGACGAAGTAATAATAATGCTAGTAAAAAAAGAAGTTGGAGGGATGAAGCAACCATCATTTCACTCGTTGTTGAATCCGCTTCCCCCTCATCTTCTTCAAGTTAACCACGTGTTGCTTCTGCCATTGTTTTGCCTCATGTGGGACGCGGATCGGCTTGGTAAAGCACTGACACGTGGGACTGCATGTTAGCAAACCGCCAGGCCAACGACCTCTAAAAATAAGAAACCTCCCCCGCCATCCACGCGTCAAAATCACCTCCTTTTTACTAATCTTGATTCTATAATTTTTTTAGATCAATATAATTGAGATTTATATAGATAGCACACAGGAGCAAAACCAAGTGGTAAGGTTAAGGGCATCCACAATGTGTAGCCAAATGTGAAAATAGATTTTGTCATCGATGGGAACCATTGTGGACGGTGCTGCCAAAGCCAAAAAGATGGAACCGAAGCTCCCTGATTGATTGATTGAAGGAATAGAAAAATGCAACATCTCTCCTCTTTCTCCCGTGCTTGGACGCATGTACATTATGGAGCACAGAGTCTACTCCCCTATCCCTTCTATCACAAACCACAAAGCAGTGAGGCGTCAAATCACAAAGCATGGATGAAGCAACCATCATTTCACTCTTCGCTGACTCCACTTCTCCATCGTCTTCTTCGAGAAACCACCTCACCGCACTAAACTGGACGGACGATGCTATTGTGTACTAGTAGTACTACTAGTACATATACGCGTCCTTTGGTTCAACGGACTTCCTGGATGCAAATAAGGCGGTTGTCTCGCCTTGCAGGCGACACTTGCAAACGACTTACCGTGGTCTCCCTCAATGGTTTTCTCCGTCGAACGCACTTCACCAAACCACAACGTTCGAGATATAGTCGACGTCACCGCAATGGGGAAAGAAGTAAAATAGTTCCTACCTCCATTTTTTGTACACAAGGCCAGTATATCAAATTACAATTTGCAAAAGGCCACTAACACTAATCGAGGCAAAATTGACGGGGTTTGCCTCGTACTAGCAACCAAGGACATTAATATAACCTTGCATGCATGCGAAAGTGAGAAGGTTGGTTTGCATGGCGATGCATTAATCTAGCGATCAGGAGTGAGATGGTTAGCTCTTTGGGTTTTTGGAGAAAAAAATATGCATTAATTGACACGTCAAACGAGGATTTGTATCGATTAATCCCGCGAAGGAAAACCCCGCCTTTCTTTTTTAACACTAGTACTCCTAAATGCGTGCATTACTTATCCGGTTTGGGTCTAGGCCTTGCATTGCCATACTTCGCCACACATTTTTGCCAAGCTTGCCTAAAGTTCTCAAAATGAAAAGGAGGTACATTTCCGCACGGCTGTCGCGGTCGCAAAGCACCCTCACAAAATCACTCATGCACACCGTGGTCGCACTGCACCCTCACATAGTCGCTCCTGCACGCCGCAAACCCAACCAAGGGAGCACACCCTCACTGACACGTGCTACCGCTGACACATAATTTTCGTTCATACATTATGTTTATCCAACCGCATGTTGGGGTGGATCCATACGGCCAGTGCGGTGGTCTGTTGGGGAAGAATAAGAGGTGAGGAAGAAGGGTTAGGAGATGTAGGATATTCATCCAACCACCTGAAATGGTAGACTGACCTAAATGATGAAAATCATGCGACTTGCATAATAATATATGTTTTTACACAACAAAAGATCCCTAAAAACAACAACATAAAGAAAAACTATCACTGCTCGCGGAATGAGACGGCCTCGTCGTCATTGACTGCCGGCGTGAACCAGCCATAGGTGCCGACGTGTGTCTCCGCACCGTGGTTGTCCTCGGCCTCCAGCTACTCGTTCACGCGGAGCGTGCGGGCGCTCTGCACAGACGAGAGCACCGCTTAGTTCAAGTCAAGGACATACGGTTCCGCATGCAGGAGGGCCTCGATGGCAGCGGCATCCGCGCGATCCGTGCCGAGTTGAGCCTCCACCACCCGGTTCAAGTCCAGGACGTCCGATTCTGCTTGCAGGAGGGCCTCAATGGCAGCGGCATCGGCACGCTCCGTGTCGAGTTGAGCCTCCGCCGCCCGGTTCAAGTCCAGGACGTCTGGTTCCGCCTGCAGGATGGCCTCGATGGTAGCGGCATCCGTGCGGTCCGCGTCGAGTTGAGCCTCCGCCGCCTGGTTCACATCCACGACATTCGGTTCCGCCTGCAGGAGAGCCTCGATGGCAGTGACATGCGTGCGCTTTGCGTCGAGTTGAGCCACTGCCTCCCGGTCCTCCTTTAGTATCGCCAGGCTGAACCGCTGATCCACTTGCACCATGGGGGACCCGGACGCCGGCACGAAGTCGACGTCCATCGTCTCATACCCATCGAGGCCTTCTGCGCCACGACCTCTGCCATGAACATTGGATCGGCTTCCTCCTCCTCGTAGCTTGGCTCCAGAGAACTCGGCGATTGGCCCACCACAAAGCAAGCTTGGGAACGGAGGTCTATGGCACTGACCGCCGCTGCGATTTCTGCTCGGCGCTCCGGCGTCAGCATCTTGTAGTACGTGATCTTGTGGTGCACCATGGCTTTCCGGTGAACTAGGGGACGCTTGATGCTGGCTAGGGATTCGAAAGGTGGGGGAATGGGCTGGAGAGGAGGTGTGGTTTTGGGGCAATTGCTGGCGTAGGCCGAGCAGCGAAGGTTCTGGTGTGAATAGTGGGTTTGGACGAGCAGCGAAGGTCAATATGTTTTGACTGTACATTGCTCTTGTCGTGTTCGCGTTGCACCCCGGCACGCTGGACCGTCCATGTCGTTCACCGAATGGAACGCGCTTCGTCTTGCATTTTCGCTCGCTTGTGGGACCGAAGTTGAGAGAAAACCGACATCCCTCCCCATCCCCCGCCTGCGTCATTTATACTACCACTCCCTCCGTTTTATGTGGAGTAAATAAAAAATAGAGGGAGTATACTACGGATGAGGATCCCCTGACGTGGCCAAACCCATTGAGTAACTGACGTGCGGGGCCTAGCAAGCATGGGGTCCGCCAGTAAGTGACCAAAAGTGAGGGTAAGGCGGGGATACCTACGTCATAGGATCCACTTCCACTACTACTCCCTCCTTCCATCTACATGGCCTAATGAATTTTTCGAGGCTGAGTTTGACGAAATGTTAGAGTAATAATATATGACATGCAACTTACACAAAGCATACGGTCAAATTCGTATTTGAAAGGAGCTTCAAGTGATATATTTTCACATTATACATCTCATGTACTATTAATCTTGTCACTAGTCAAAGGCGGTTTTGAACTAGCATGGTTAATAATATAGCCAGCCGATGGCTATAAGGAACTGCCATGTCATCTATAGCCATCATCTATATGCACTCATACAATAGTGTGGGCCATAAGGTTGGCTATTTCCCGCAAAAAAATAATATAAAAGATTGGCTATTGTATTAGTACTTTTTCCCATCTACTCTCTATCTCTTTTTTCATATTTATTGTATTTACCTAGGAATGCATATATAGCTAGGCTCTTGCACGAGAGCTCACTCCCCTTACTTTTTCACATCGCTCTCCTTCACATAGGCAAAAGTGCGATGTAAGTTGGCTCTTAGAATGGCTATTAGGTTGGATCTAAGCATTTAATATTTTTATGAGCAAGGTATATGATTGGAAGAGAGTTGCATGCATAATATTTTTTCTTGATCTATGAGCAAGGTATATGATTGGAAGAGCCCGCTTCACTCTCTCTCCTCTCTTCTCACTCCTCCAAGTAGGATTTTAATGACATGACAAGTCTTATAGCCCTCTTGACTAGGCCTTATTAGACTTGCTCTTAGGCCCTATATAAACGGAAGGAGGGAGTACTATGAGCACTGCATACTCTACTACAGATGTTGTCAGTACTCCACTAGTACTATTGGACAGGGAGCTTAAAAAACTTACTATCGGACAGGCTATACGTGACGAAATCCTAGTAGGAAGAGCATGCGGGAGAACAAGCACATTCACGTGGTTGAAACAAATTGGAAACCATCTACATGCGAATAGAAATCTAGAATGCGTCTGAATATAACAATATTGATTGGGCGTTGTTGAATGTTGATACTTTTTTCTGTAAGTTTGATCAAAGTAGAGATACTTTGACTACACATAAAACTTATATGTAAACTAGAAAGGATTAGAGGGAGCATATTGCATGTTCAAAAGCGAAACGAACATTGAATACCCTTTATATATGATTTGCGGATGCTATGATCACCGATTCAAAATTTTGAATCCGCCTTAGATATCACACATGCACCCACTCGTTTTATCTCGATTTCACCTCGGGGTACGGAGATCGATTGAAAGAGGACTAGGGTGGGTACAATACGTTCGTTTCGCTTATGAACGTACAATATACTCCCCCTGATCCCCACAGATCGCCCCCCCTGTGGGTCATTTCAATCATAGAAACAGACCAAACCTTTATCTCCTTGCACGACACGCAATTGATCTCTGGACATCAATCGATCTCGTCAACATGTGTCGGGGCATGAACCGAATGGGATGTCAAAACTAAGACGGGAAGCGACACGTAGTGGAGGCATAGTGAAACTTTAAACGAACCGTTTGTTTGTATGCATGTTGGACAAATTACAACACTGGAAATACAAGCATGGTCTAGGCCCACATGCGAATGGTACTTGGAGGAATGTTCAAAAGACGCATGCAGGAGGATGGACTCGACCGGAGGGCGGCATGTTGGATGGAGAAGAGGGTTGGAGAGGAATCAGAAATAAGCAACGCCGCATGATTATACTTGAACGGCTCAAATAAACAATAAATTGTCTCGTTTTCCCTTCCGTCTTGTTCACGGATTAAGATACTCCCTCAGTTTTTATTTACTCTGCATATTAGGTTTGACTGAAGTGAAACTTCATAAAATTTGACCAAGTTTATAGAAAACTAGCAAGATGCCCATGCCTTGCATGGAACATCAAGATGTTGTGGGAGAAAAGGATGAACGAGGGAAGGCCTTATCTGCAAATGTGGAGAGGAGTGCGGGTAATTGTCATACTTTCCTTCCTATCCGTTAGATATAGATCGGACGACCTATATTGCAGGATGGTAGGCACACCATCATCACCAACTCTGCTTTTTATGTACACTAGCAAGATGCCCGTGCGTTGCACGGAACATCAAGATGCATTTGTCTGAGTAGTTTATCTTGTGGGAGAAAAGGATGAATGAGGGAAGGCCTTATTTGCAAATGTGGAGAGGGGTGTGAGAATCTTTTTGCAAAATTGCCATAGTTTCCTTCCTATCCGTCAGATATAAATCCGACGGAATTTTATAAAAAACAGAGTTGGTGATGATGGTGTGCCTGCCATCCTACAATATAGGACGTCCGATTTATATCTGACGGATAGGAAGGAAACTATGCCAATTTTGCACCAAGGTACCCACACACCTCTCCACAATTGCAAATAAGGCCTTCCTTCGTTCATCCCTTTCTCTCACAAAATAAAGTAGTCATACAAATTCATCTTGATGTTACGTGCAACGCACGGGCATCTTGCTAGTAAGAGTAGAAATATGAACATTTACAATAGCAAATATATATGATGTAAAAGTATATTCGATAATGAATCTAATGGTGTTGATTTGTTATTGTATATGTTATTATTTCTAACTATGAACTTTGGCAAAGTTTACAAAGTTTGACTTTGAGCAAAGCTAAAATGCGAAGTAAATAAAAATAGAGGGAGTACGGAGGGACTTGTATCGTTACTACTGTCGGAACATGGTAAGTTGGACCCCTAAATGCGGGCACAGACCAGGCACACCTCAATTATTCTTTCAAATAGTAGGACACCTACATTTAGCACACCATCCGGCTACTTAATCAAGGGTTACACTTCACTACTTGAAAAGGAAAAGGGTGGTACCGTACCCAAAACCACCACACTTGGGGCTAGGGTAACAACTTGGTATTGTACCACATTTGAACTAGGGCACAAAAACCACCTGTTCTGTGCCTAATGCGCAACTCGGAGCACTGATGCTCGAATATGGCCGGGTAAACAGGGAAACCGACATGTGGGGCACACCTATCGGGACGATGTGGCGCAGACTAGTCAAATGGAGGAGCTGGCCCATGACCTCCTCGCCACCGGCAACTGTTCACGTGGGTCGTGGGGGCCAGCAATGTGGCGTAGCTCCAGCACCGCCTTTGGATAGGGCGACCACGGTGAGCGACACACTCATCGTCGGTGGACACGGTCAGTTTCAGTGTGCCGAGGGTGGCGTTAGTGCTGTGGCACGACCAGCAGATCAACACCCGACTCGTCGAGGATGCACGGGGCGCCGAAGTGCACGCGTGCCGCGATGCGTCTGCTGAGTGGTGTAGCGCGACCAACTGCATCCCCACGACCTAAGACCATGCCGGGTCGTATTGCTTTTTCAATGACATGTGGGGTCACATGTGAGCAAAGGGCATCTCCAACGTTGCCACGACCACAGCTGACTACCCTGGCACACAAAAAACCCTCGTCCCTCGCGCCGTCGTGCGGTGCGTTCCCAGCCGGCGACAGCTGCCCGCATTCATGCCATCCGTCCGTATGCCGTCGTTAAGAGGCTCGGTGCCCGAGGAACAAACTCCGGCGACTTAATGACGCACCCGGACGCTTTGGCCTCACCGGAATGTGCTACTTAAAGCGGCAATGCCCAGCTAACCTCCACACCATAGTGCATCGTCCTGCTACCTGGCACCACATCCGCCATGACCGCGAGCGCGAATGCTCTGCGGGAGAGCTTTGTCTTCGGGGATGAAGCTCGAGGTCGCCGCCCTCGCTCAAGTCGCCGGTCGCGACGCAATAGCGGCGTAGCCGGACACGGACGCAACCGCACAAGCGGTGGCCATGATGGCGGCCGACGACGGGAGCACCGTCATCCATGCGTCCTACTTGCCGTCGTCCAATGTCCGCCACTGCCGATGTCGAGGACTCCTCCGAGGATGAGTAGGGAATGGGAGGCGGCAGGGCATGGTGTGCCAACTGGCCGGTCCGTCTCCGGTGTTCTACTCTTCCTCGCCGGAGACTGCACCTTCGTCTTGAACCCCGCCCCCGTACATGGAGATCGCAGGTGGAGGACGTCGGTCGCCGCCGTAGAATAGGTTTAGGGTCGTGTTTCTTTTATTTTTCTGTCCTAGAAAAGTTCAAAATGTAATGAAAATCTGCCGTGTTTGCATTAATCTCGGCCGGTGTATATGAACTTTCACAATAATATAGTATATTGTAGGAGTACTAGCAAGATGCCCGTGCGTTGCACGGAACATCAAGATCTTGTGGGAGAAAAGGATGAATGAGGGAATGCCTTATCTTCAAATGTGGGGAGGGGTGGGGGTAAATTGTCATAGTTTCCTTCCGATCCGTTAGATATAGATCGGACGACCTATATTGCAGGATGGCAGGCACACCATCATAACCAACTCTGCTCTTTATTGAACTGAGACAAAGCTAACATGCGAAGTAAATAAACACATAGAGTCTACATACACAATTTATCTTAGGCACTCCAATAGTATGTCCACTACACATTCACGCATTTCACATCTTTCTACATCTACGGGAACCTACGAAAGGGTTAACGTGAATTGCCTCTCTCTCTCCTCCCTTTGTCCTTAGCATCTTGAAGGAGTTCCCACATCCTTTAGTCCATGCCACTCCATTGTTGAACTTATCTGAAACATACTAGATAAAAGTGTTAGTCCAACAAGAGATATGTTGACATTAATTACCAAAACCACCTAGGGAGCACTTGTGCTTTCAATGTCCCCCTTTTTGGTAATTGATGGCAACATACATCAAAGCTTTAGGTAAAGATATAAAGAATAGCAAGTAAAGCTTCAGAAAGACATGTAACAAGCATAGGCTCCCCCTATATGTATGCAATCATGTGAATATGGAATGTAGAAGCATGTGAGAGCATAACCATGATAGAGTAGGAAATGTGTTACATGTATCTTGGCCATATGCATCGGAGCAAAGAATATTAAAGAAAATACCTTCATGCTCATGAGTCCTTCTTGCAAACAGTATGTACATCAGCAAGAATTCCTCATACACATGAGTGTGATGCATATACTTACCTTGTAGTCTTGAGTTGGCTTAGGGTGAAATGAACCTGCACAAACAGGGTTAGATAACATAGGTACATCTACTAACCAGAGCAAACAGAAGAAACCACAAGAATACCAAGACTGGGATGACATGTAGAGAGTGAGTACTAAGTACCACATTGGATTAGGCATGTCCCCAAGAGTAAAGGTATGCAATGAATTTAAATGATTCCTTTCCCTTAGATGTCTTGCTCCCCCTGAATCTAGCATGGGATACTGGGAGAAGATAGGGAACAGAAAAACAGAGCTGAAAAATAGAGCCGAAAGATATAAATGAACAGAGCTTAATGCAAATAAGCACACATGAACATGTCTTTCCCCCAAAAAGACATGTGGCATCTCTCCTCTTGAACACCAAGCATCTGTGATCCTTGAGAAATACTTTCTACTTGAGTATTCTCTCCCCCTGGAGATCTCTTTCTCCCGCTTAATACTCTCTCTCATGTGATCTCTCTAAGTGATAAGCTTTGATGTGATCTCTCTCTCCCCCTTTGACATCAATTTCCAAGAAGGGTCTTCTGGAATTTGTTGTGAATGGGTTTGGTCCTTGAGTCACAAAACAAAGCACTGGATAAAATTGCGATGCTTGTAGAGGACAAGATTCATTGAGTGGAGTTGGATCAGAAGAAACACAGAATAAGTGGCAAACTGTTTTTCCTGTTGTAAAATCGGTGGCACCGAGTGGTATGCTTCGGTTGTACCGAAAGGTTTCGGTTGGACCGAAAACAACAAATCGGTGAAACCGAGTTCATCACAGAGAAAACACTTGTCACCTTAGCTCACTAGTCTAGAAAGATCTCACAAAGATTTGCAAGAAATTAACTGAATGATGTGCAATGAATTGGATGCCGAAAATGCAGAGCAAACAGAAAGAAAAGAAAGAAATCTAGATGAAGTTTTTTTGAAAGGGGAAACAAATATGCATGAGACAAATGCAAAAACAAAGAAAAGGACACGCGAAAACTTCATCTAGAGATGGTCGGTGACAAAGTCACTTATGTTAGAGTATATTGACTTAGGAGTCAAGTGAGATCACTTGATCATAGGTCATACTCATCGTTTAAGCTCAAAATGGGGTTACCATTTTTCGTTTAAGCATCTTGATGTATTCACATCTTGTCGAGTTGCTTTAGCTCATGACTCGGAGTAAAGCTTCTCTAAGATGGAATAACATACCTTGGTTGGTGGTGTTGTCCATGTAGTTGAACTTGTGTGGGTTGCTCAAGGTTGATGTAGCTTATCAAGAGTTGGGAGCACCACTAGAAATTTGATTCCATTTACCTACATGGGTTAGTTCTTGCAAGGAAGAGCACTTGTGTATCCAAAATGACAATCATGAAGCTCAATCATAGAGTTTGTCAAAAGGATATGTTAGAATGATTCTGTGCTTCCTTGTATTCAACCACCATAGTGTAGAGACTTGGTGATGTAGAGATTGCTCAAGATGTGAGTAGGTTACAATCTCATGGAATTTGATTCAGCCAAGTACCTACATGGGTTAGATAACATGCAAGATGCAAATATATCCAAGATATAATATTTTGATCATAAGAGAGATATCATGGTTAGTCATAAGCTCATGTCTTGCATGTATCCAATGGAGTATCTACTCCAAGTTTGAAGTATCTATGATGTTCAATTCTCCTCTCAACCTGCAAAACACACTCTCATCAAGAGGTTTAGTAAATATATCCGCTAATTGCTTTTCGGTGCGAACATGCTTAAGATTAATGTCACCCTTAGCAACATGATCTCGAATGAAGTGATGACGAACTTCAATATGCTTAGTTCGAGAATGTTGTACGGGATTATGACCAATTTTGATAGCACTTTTATTGTCACAAAGAAATGGAACATGTTTCACATATATCCCATAATCTTTAAGAGTTTGGGTCATCCAAAGTAATTGAGCACAACATGAACCAGCGGCAATGTACTCCGCTTCGGCTGTAGATAAGGATACCGAGTTTTGTTTCTTGGAGGACCAAGACACAAGAGATCTACCAAGAAATTGACAAGTACCCGAAGTGGACTTTCTATCAACCTTGTCTCCGGTATAGTCCGAGTCCGAATAGCCAACAAGATTGAAAGAGGCCCTTTTAGGATACCAAATGCCAAAATTTGGTGTATGAATTAAGTATCTCACTATCCTTTTCACGGCCTTAAGATGACATTCTTTAGGAGCAGCTTGATATCTTGCACACATGCACACACTTAGCATAATATCGGGACGTGAAGCACATAGTTATAACAATGATCCAATCATAGAGCGATAAACCTTTTGATCAACCGGTTTACCATCTTTGGTCAAATCAAGATGTCCACTAGTAGGCATGGGTGTAGACATACCTTTGCACTCTTGCATATTGAACTTCTTGAATAAGTCCTTAGTGTACTTCGTTTGAGAGATAAAAGTACCTTCCTTAGTTTGCTTGATTTGCAACCCAAGAAAGAATTTGAGTTCACTCATCATTGACATCTCAAACTTCTCCGACATTAGCTTCCCAAACTTTTCACTAAAATGAGGGTTGGTCGATCCAAATATAATATCATCAACATAGATTTGGCACACAAATAGTTCTCCATTAACCCTTTTAGTAAAAAGTGTGGAATCAATTTTCCCAATTTCAAAGCCTTTTTCAGCAAGAAACTTGGTCAAGCATTTATACCATGCTCTAGGAGCTTGTTTAAGACCATAAAGGGCTTTGTGAAGTTTGTAAACATGATTTGGTTTCTTAGGATTGACAAAGCCGAGAGGTTGTTTAACATAAACTTCCTCCTCTATTTCACCATTTAGAAAAGCACTTTTGATGTCCATTTGGTACAAGGTGATATTATGGCGATTAGCATAGGCAAGTAAGATGCAAATGGACTCAAGTCTAGCAACGGGAGCATAAGTCTCACCATAGTCCATACCTTCGACTTGTGTGTATCCTTGGGCGACGAGACGTGCTTTGTTGCGAACTACTTGTCCATCTTCATCTTGATTTTTGCGAAACACCCATTTGGTACCGATGATGTTGTGGTTGTTGTCGGGCTTCTCAACCAATGTCCAAACTTGGTTTCTCTCAAAGTTGTGTAGCTCTTCATGCATAGCATTTCTCCAATCCGGATCTTCCAATGCTTCTTCGACCTTCATAGGTTCAATGCTAGAGATGAAAGAATAGTTTTCACAAAAGTTAGCTAAACGAGTTTTAGAGCAAGTGATTCTCCCGGTTTGAATATCATTGTAGATTTGCTCGACGGGATGGTCTTTAGCAATTCTTGCTCGAAATCGTGAAAGCTTTTTCTTGGGTCTCGGTTGAACATCTTCTTCATCTTGTTCTTCTTCTTCTTGATCTTCTTCATTGTTGGCGTTGTCGTTTTCTTGTCGTGGTGGAGAAGGAGGTTGTTGACGTTCGTGATGTTCTTCCTCATTTTCTTCATCTTGGTGTGTTCCACTTGTGGATGCTTCCGTATCAACTCTTGGTTCACCTTGTCGTGAAGTAGAAGCTTCCACCGAGCATTTGAGGTACTCTCCTTCACCTCCGTTGGACAGACCTTGCCAATAGACAAGTCTTGGATTGCTTCCGAAGGGTCTTTGTCTCCTACATCAATTGGCAATTGATGTACTTGCGAGCCGTTAGATTCATCAAACTTCACATCTACCGTCTCTTCAACCTTTCGGGTGAAATTGTTGTAGACACGTTAAGTGTGAGAGTTTGAGCCATAACCTAGTAGGAAACCTTCATGAGACTTAGGAGAAAATTTTGAGCAGCGATGCTTATCAAGAATGTAGCACTTTGAGCCGAATACTCGAAAGTATCCAACTTGGGGTTTGTTACCGGTGAGGAGCTCGTATGCCGTCTTGCCGAGTAGCTTGTGAAGATATAAGCGATTTGTTGCATGACAAGTTGTCTCAACCGCTTCTGCCCAAAAGTACTTCGGCGTCTTGTACTCATCAAGCATCATTCTCGCCATTTCGACGAGTGTCCGGTTCTTTCTCTCAACAACTCCATTTTGTCGAGGTGTGTACGTAGCCGAGAACTCGTGTGAAATCCCTTCTTCGTCAAGAAAGGTGTCCACATTTGCGTTCTTGAACTCTGTTCCGCTGTCGCTGCGAACCTTCTTGATCTTCACTTCAAACTGATTTTGGGCCTTCCTAGCGAAGTTTTTGAAGATCTTTTGGACCTACGATTTATCATCGAGAAAGAACACCCACGTAAATCTTGAAAATCATCAACTATAACTAGACCAAAAGTATTTCCAACGAGGCTGTTGTAGGCGTTGGGACCAAAGAGATCCATCTGAAGTAGCTCGAGTGGGCTCCTTGTGGGCAGGACGTTGGTGACGGGATGCCTTCCTGCAACCTGTTTACACCTTGACAAGCACCGCATCTATCCTTATCAAATATGACATCGTTAACTCCAAGGATATGATTTCCTTTAATAAGCTTGTCAAGATTTCTCATGCCAACGTGACCTAGTCGTCTATGCCATAACCAGCCTTTTGAGGATTTAGCAATTAAGCAAGTTTTAGGTTGTGCCTTTTTAGAGAAATCAACAATGTAAAGATCACCTCTACGTATACCGGTAAAGACCATTTTATGATTGTCTCGACGAAACACTTGACAATCTACTTCAGTGAATAGGACATTGAAACCGAAATCAGCAAGTCCAGAGCATCGATGAGGGTTGTAGCCAAGAGATTCAACGAGCATGACATTTTGAATGGAGCTATCATGTGAGATGGCCACCTTACCAAGGCCAACCACCTTACCCTTTGAGTTGTCCCAGAAGTGAGATACTTTCGAGGACTATCATTTTCAGCAAGCTCACGAAACATGTCTTTATCTCCGGTCATGTGATCGGTACATCCACTGTCAAGAACCCATTCCTTTCCTCCTGACACATATCCCCGAAGATTTGCCATAAGACCAAAATATCTCATTGCATCATCAAGATCAAAATCACTATCATCATCCTCATAATAGTATCCATGTTCAACATCGTCATGCGGTGGATCAAGTCCTAGAGAGGGTAATTCATTAGAGTGAGTTTGACAATGATCTTGCTTATGAATTCTTATAGCTTTGGAAATAATATCACCAATAATTCCAACATCTCCTTTGGCACGCATAAGGTTGGTAAGTTCAAATAGACGATCAACAAACATAGGATCACTAGTATTCATCTTACTCAAGGCAATAGACTTATAGAGAATTTCATCTAGATTTTTCAAGGAATATTTTGGAAAGCATTCCTCAAGAAATTTCCATATAGTGTAGGCACACTCAAAAGTAGGAAAGATTCTAATTAAGTTTCTAGGCAAGCCTCTGGTGATAAGATTAACAGTTCTAAGATTCCTAATCATGTCAATAGATTCATCAAGGGTAGTATGCATAGGATCAACATGAGGTGCACAAGGGCTAGCAATGTACTTGTTCAAATGATATTGATTGAAAATTACAAGCATCTCATTTTTCCACTCATGAAAATACTCTCCATCAAGAATAGACACTCTATGTCTAAGACTCCCCAAAGTAGACTCATCCATTTTCCTCCAATGGTGATAAAATCAAGGCAATGGAGACCAATGCTCTGATACCACTTGTAGGATCTTGAGAAGAGGTGTCTAGAGGGGGGGTGATTAGACACTAAGTACCAAAGTTGCAGTTTTTAACTTCCTTTAGGTTTAAGTGGAGTTTAGGCACAAGTTTAACTTTCTCAATACATAACAAGAAAGCAAGCATGCAAAGAGTATGTGAGCAGCGGAAAGTAAAGCATGCAACTTGCAAAAAAGTAAAGGGAAGGGTTTGGAGAATTCAAACGTAATTGGAGACACGGATGTTTTTGTCGTGGTTCTGATAGGTGGTGCTATCGTAGATCCACGTTGATGGAGACTTCAACCCACGAAGGCTAACGGTTGCGCGAGTCCACGGAGGGCTCCACCCACGAAGGGTCCACGAAGAAGCAACCTTGTCTATCCCACCATGGCCGTCGCCCACGAAGGACTTGCCTCACTAGCGGTAGATCTTCACGAAGTAGGCGATCTCCTTGCCCTTACAAACTCCTTGGTTCAACTCCACAATCTTGTCGGAGGCTCCCAAGTGACACCTAGCCAATCTAGGAGACACCACTCTCCAAGAAGTAACAAATGGTGTGTTGATGATGAACTCCTTGCTCTTTTGCTTCAAATGATAGTCTCCCCAACACTCAACTCTCTCTCATAGGATTTGGATCTGGTGGAAAGAAGATTTGAGTGGAAAGCAACTTGGGGAAGGCTAGAGATCAAGATTCATATGGTAGGAATGGAATATCTTGGCCTCAACACATGAGTAGGTAGTTCTCTCTCAGAAATGGGATTCTGGAAGTGTAGGCTTGTTCTGATGGCTCTCTCAACGAATGAAGAGGAGGTGGAGGGGTATATATAGCCTCCACACAAAATCTAACCATTACACACAATTTACCAAACTCGGTGGGACCGAATCAACAAACTCGGTCAGACCGATTTAGTAAACCTAGTGACCGTTAGGGTTTTCGGTGGGATTGATATGCAACTCGGTAGGACTGATATGGTTAGGGTTAGGGCATAACGTAATCTCGGTGAGACCGATTACACAAACTCGGTGAGACCGATTTTGGTAATTAGCTAACCAGAGAGTTGGACAGGCAAACTCGGTGAGACCGATTACACAAACTCGGTGAGACCGATTTTGGTAATTAGCTAACCAGAGAGTTTGTATTGTAATCTCGGTAGTACCGATTACACAAACTCGGTGAGACCGAATCTGGTGATGGACATGCATAGAGAGATTACAATCCCATCTCGGTGAGACCGAGATCCCTATCGGTGAAACCGATTTGCCTAGGGTTTGTGGCAGTGGCTATGACATTTGAACTCGGTGGCGCCGGATAGAAAGAATCGGTAGGGCCGAGTTTGACTTTAGGTTTAGGTCATATGTGTGGAAGTGGGAAAGTAGTTGAGGGTTTTGGAGCATTTCACTAAGCACATGAAGCAAGAGACTCATTAAGCAACACCTCATCCCTCCTTGATAGTATTGGCTTTTCCTATAGACTCAATGTGATATTGGATCACTAAAATGTAAAATGAAGAGTCTTGAGCTTGAAGCTTGAGCCAATCCTTTGTCCTTAGCATAATGAAGGAGTTCCCACACCCTTTAGTCCATGCCACTCCATTGTTTAACTTATCTGAAACATACTAGATAAAAGTGTTAGTCCAACAAGAGATATGTTGACATTAATTACCAAAACCATCTAGGGAGCACTTGTGCTTTCATGGGCACATCATTTCTAGTTGTGGTGGGTCAACATGAAGACTCATGGGTCGGTTCCATCCTGCGCCACATATAGGTTGGACCGAGACGTGTTATACGAAGACCCATGTGGAGGACTTGGCGTACAACACGAAGCTACCAGAGTCGCGGAGGACTCTATCCGCTCTGGTGATAAGCCGACTATATATGATTTGTAACCCTAGGCCCTTAGTATGTTATACAAGCTTGGAGGCTAGTTCGTCGATAGTATACACACACGCACAATGCCTGGTATTTGCATGTACTTTGTACACACCCCTATCACTAATATACAGTACCAGGAGTAGGCTCTTTCTTCAACTGCAATTGAATTCTAGCATGTGCATGTGTTTATTTCATATTATCGATCCATAGAGTGAGAGCGGTTTGAAATACAGGCAATGGATGCTTTTGCAATTCATATATAAACATTAATTAGTGCACTCAATGTTCTAAGTGTGAAGCACTTTATACATTTGTCACTTGCATGGATACATTCCAAATTGCTAGCTATGAAATAGAATACATGTCGAATTCATCATAAAGGGAGTATCGAAGATTCGAATTCATAGGAAGTGCATTCATCTATTTGAACCCGAGATAATGGCATTTGTAAATCAGATGTAAAAGGGGGCATCAATCTTTGTTGTGAGTTTGAACATGCTATACATATTCATACACATATCTAACTTTTTTTTGCAACCAAGGAGATTATATCTGGAACCATGCATGAACTGAGGTAAGTTGCATATTTTTTATTATATACTCATGTACAATGTATATTCAAATGTACCCCCTCCATTCCAAAATAATTGTAGCTTTAGGATTTTCAAGAGTAAAGATTTGTGAAGTTTGACAAATCCTGAAAGTTCAATTCAAGAGAACCGAAAACGTTAATGCTTCTGCTCCCAAATATTGAACGAAGCGCCAAATAGGCCTCTGGTCACCCGAAACCGCGCGAGACTAATATTTTGGTGGTAGGAAATTACTGTCCTGACTCTGGTCCGTGTAGCCTATCGGCCCGATGTCCAAAGGTCTAAACCGGGGTAGGTTTGTAACTTCACCAAGACGCCAGATAAGCATTCATACGCCGTGGGCGCCTACCCATGCGCTTTGCCGAAATCTATCCCGCCCACATTTGGGACACCTGACATGACTGTCCTACCCCCAACCCGCAATATGTCCGAAATTTTAGATGGGGGCAAAGTTTGTAACTTTCCCCAAATTTCAAACAAGCGCGTCTCAAACCAAAACATTGTTCCCCCTTAGTTCCCCGCCTCCCTCCGTTTCCCCATTCATACTCCATGGGCGCGAAAACGCCCTCTCCACCAGCCGCGAAACCCCAGCCTCCTCTGTCCTCCACCCCATGGCGGCCAATCCACCGCCGCCCTCATCCATCACGCCGGAGCCGGTACCCTGACGTCATCGTCCAACGCAACCGCAACCGTAACGCCCTCAAGGACTTAGCAGCTGAAGCCGAGGCAGAGCTGCCTCCACGACACCGACGCCGATGTGCGCCGTACCAGAACCACTCCGACCACGCCGTCACGCACCTCACTGCTGCGGCTCCACTGTCATAACCGTCCACCGCACGGAGCTGTTCCCTTCTGTTGTCGTTCACCGCCTCGGATCTGCCTCCCCGCCGCCGACATACGGCCACCGCACCACACTCAACAACTTGGCCATGGGTTCGTCCAAGGCTGCACCGTCCTCCACAACTTCTGGTTTCCGGCGAACAACAAGAAGATCATCGGAAAAACAGAAGGAGACACGGCACTGCCAGCAAAAAGAGGTACTCCTCTTCCCTTTTTCGTGCAAATCTTACGTCTCCGCTCACACCGTATTCATCCCACGAAAGAAACTAGTTGAGCGCTTCTTACTGCATCTTCTTCGTGATACTAAGTGCACAAGGTTTCCTCCCTTTTACTATTTCACCTTTGCTAGAGGTCAATTGAGTCTAGCCCTTTGAATTTCAATTCGTGTCAGTCGAACCGCAATTAAAAGAAGCAGCACCCGCTTAGGCGCGCGGAGCACCTAGTCTGCCTGTTCCCCGGGGAAGCGGCGCATCGGTGTCTATAATAGGGGTGTGGGGCACAGGAGCTGCTTGCGCCCGATCTGGAGGACGGCGAGGCTTGAATGGATGGCCGGGGGGGTGCGGTGAGGTCGAGGGGAGGGCGTAGGCAGGGGAGGAATACTGGGCCGGTGGTCGCTGGCGTTTCGAGGAAGATCGTCAACACTTACTGGCTGGAGGTAGATGAAGGCGATCTGCCCGTTCTTTGTACATCAGACGGTGCAGAAAAAATGAACTGACCTATTTTCTTTCAGTCGACTGTTATTTTTATAGATTCCTGTAGTAATTTAGTGTGCCATGCATGTTGTAGAGCTATCATATGTCTCCCGTCATTAATTTCTCACCGACCTGCTATCTGCTACCTTTACACTGTACTAATTGTGCACACACTTCACCCATACTCACACTATTGTTTTTTTATGCATGGGTATTTTAGACTCTATCGCAGTGTTGATGGATGCAGAAAATAAAAGACAGAAGTCGCTCCAGTGTAATTCGAATATAAGCACTAAGCGTTCCAGCACTCTAACGGGTGAAGTGTTAGTAGTTGGAGACAGTAAACGTAGCGCTGCAGTTGATGCTCTCAATTGCCACACACAACCATCCCAGGTGCTTGCTTTAACTTCGCGCTGTCAAATGTGGTTGCATGTTGCATATGGTGTCTAGCTTGTATTACTTCCAATTTGGTTAAATTGCATCTGCTTACTTTACACATTATACCTTTGATAATGACATGCCTTCCTGTTTTTGATACATACTACATATGTCTATTAACCATGTTCGTACATCAAACTAATGCTCTTTTGTATCCCTCGTCAATCACTTATGATGAGACAGTCACCCGGGTGGGTTACTGTGAGACGCCATACTCGTTTAAAGAGTGTAGTGTCATCCTCCCCACATGATTCTCAAGAAACAGCAAGGCTAAATGAAGATAGTCAACATAGCTCTCTAGTTGATCACATAATTCCCCACACCACCATCGCAGGTGCTTGCTCTTACTTGGCGATTGTGATATGTGGTTGCATGTTGCATATGGTGTCTACCTTGTAATGCTTCTAATTAGGGTAAATTGCATCTGCTTAGTTAACACATTATACCTGTGAATATGACATGCCTTCCTGTTTTTGGTACATACTACGTATTTCTATTAACCATGTTCTTACATCAAACGACTTTTCTTGTGTATCCCTCATCAATGCTCCTAATTTGTTAAATTTCATCTCCTTAGCTTACTCATTATACAAGTGAATATGACAAGCCTTCCTGTTTTTGGTACATACTACATCTGCCTATCACACCATGTTCTTACATCAAACTACTGTTCTTGTGTATCATGCGTCTATCGCTTATGATGAGATAGTCACGCGCGTTGGTTAATATGAGACGCAATACTCTTATAAAGAATGCAATTTCATCCTCTCCACATGATTCTCAAGAAACAGCAAGCCTAAATGAAGATATTGAACGTAGCTCTGTACCTGAAGACTACACTTCCCCTACACCACCATCACAGGTGCTTGCTCTAACTTCATAGTGTGATATGTGGTTGCATGTTGCATCTGATTGTCTAGCTTGTAATGCTTCTAAATAGGGTAAATTGCATCTGCTTAGTTTACACACTATACTGTGAATATGACATGCCTTCCTATTTTTGGGACACACAACATCTATGTGTCAACCTTGTTCTTACATGAACCTACCTCGCGTCAGTATCCTGCATCAATCACTTACGATGAGTCACCTTTATTCGTTGCATATTGCATATTATTTCTAGCCTGTTGCCATGTATTGCTTCTAATTTGGTCAAATACATTTGTTAGGGCACCCTTTTAATTTGGCAGAGTGATATTGGTTTCATCTTTCATATGGTTTCTAGCTTGCATTGATTCTAACAAGTTCAAGCACCTTGTGCTTAGTTTACACTTTATACATCATACATGTCAATATGTCACGCCGTCCTGTTTTTCATACATTCCATCCTCCTATCATGTGGCTGCCCTACATGAAAGTAGTGTTCGTCAGTATCATGCATCATGAGTTCTGAAGAGCAAATTTTATTCCTTTTTCTTGTGGGTTTGACTTGACAAGGCAAAATCAAAAAAGAGGAAGGAAAAGAGTAAGGAAGGCGATGATGGTGGTCCTCTGTAGCAACGTAAACGGAGCATCTCTACCGATTCTCCTTGTACTGATAGTGCATTACAAGTGTTGGGGAACGTTGCAGAAAATTAAAAAATTTCCTACGGTTTCACCAAGATCCATCTATGAGTTCATCTAAGCAACGAGTCATGGGAGAGAGATTCTATCTACATACCACTTGTAGATCGCATGCGGAAGCGTTCAAGGGAACGGTGATGATGGAGTCGTACTCGCCGTGATTCAAATCACCGATGACCAAGTGCCAAACGGACAGCACCTCCGCGTTCAACACACGTATGGAACGGACGACGTCTCCTCCTTCTTGATCCAGCAAGGGGAAGGAGAGGTTGAGGAAGAAGGCTCCAGCGGCCACGACGGCGTGATGAGGGTGGAGAGGCGCATACTCGGCAGGCTTCGCCAAGCACTCAGCGGAGGAGGAGAGGTGTTGGGAGGGAGGGGCTGCGCCTTGGATGTGTGTTGCAGCCCTCCCTCACCCCTCTATTTATAGGGGAAGGGCAGGGCGGCCCCTCTAGATGAGATCTAGAGGGGCGGGCGGCTGCCGAGGAGGGGCTTGCCCCCAAGCAAAGGCGCCCCCACTAGGGTCCGCCCCAACCCTAAGGCGTGGGCCCAAGGCGCCCAGCCCTCCAGGGGCTGGTTCCCTGCCCCTTGCGGCCCATGAGGCCCTCCGAGAGGGGTGGCCCCTCCCGGTGGACCCCCGGAACCTCTCCGGTGGCCCCGGTACAATACCGATATGCCCCCGAAACTTTCCGGTGTCCGTATGACAACTTCCCATATATAAATCTTCACCTCCGGACCATTCCGAAACTCCTAGTGACGTCCGGGATCTCATCCGGGACTCCGAACAACATTCGGTAATCACATACAAGTCTTCCTAATAACCCTAGCGTCACCGAACCTTAAGTGTGTAGACCCTACGGGTTCGGAGACATCTGAACATGACCGAGGCGACTCTCGGTCAATAACCAATAAGCGGGATCTGGATACCCATGTTGGCTCCCACATACTCCTCGATGATCTCATCGGATGAACCACGATGTCGAGGATTCAAGCAACCCGTATACTATTCCCTTTGTCAGACGGTATGTTACTTGCCCGAGATTCGATCGTCGGTATCCCAATACCTCGTTAAATCTCGTTACCGGCAAGTCACTTTACTCGTACCGTAATGCATGATCCCGTGACCAGACACTTGGTCACTTTGAGCTCATTATGATGATGCACTACCGAGTGGGCCCAGTGATACCTCTCCGTAACACGGAGTGACAAGTCCCAGTCTCGATCCGTGTCAACCCAACAGACTTTTTCGGAGATACCTGTAGTGCCCCTTTATAGTCACCTTGTTATGTTGTGACATTTGGTACACCCAAAGCACTCCTACGGTATCCGGGAGTTACACGATCTCATGGTCTAAGGAAAAGATACTTGACATTGGAAAAGCTCTAGCAAAACGAACTACACGATCTTGTGCTATGCTTAGGATTGGGTCTTGTCCATCACATCATTCTCCTAATGATGTGATCCCTTATCAACGACATCCAATGTCCATAGTCAGGAAACCATGACTATCTGTTGATCAACGAGCTAGTCAACTAGAGGCTCACTAGGGACATGTTGTGGTCTAAGTATTCACACGTGTATTACGATTTCCGGATAATACAATTATAGCATGAATAAAAGACAATTATCACGAACAAGGAAATATAATAATAATCCTTTTATTATTGCCTCTAGGGCATATTTCAAACAGTCTCCCACTTGCACTAGAGTCAATAATCTAGTTACATTGTGATGAATCGAACACCCATAGAGTTCTGGTGTTGATCATGTTTTGCTCGCGGAAGAGGTTTAGTCAACGGATCTGCCACATTCAGATCCGTATGTACTTTGCAAATTTCGATGTCTCCATCTTGAACATTTTCACGAATGGAGTTGAAACGACGCTTGATGTGCCTGGTCTTCTTGTGAAACCTAGGCTCCTTGGCAAGGGCAATAGCTCTAGTGTTGTCACAGAAGAGTTTGATCGGCCCCGACGCATTGGGTATGACTCCTAGGTCGATGATGAACTCCTTCACCCAAATTGCTTCATGCGCTGCCTCCGAGGCTGCCATGTACTCCGCTTCACATGTAGATCCCGCCACAACGCTCTGCTTGGAGCTGCACCAGCTTACTTCTCCACCATTCAACATATACACGTATCCGGTTTGTGACTTAGAGTCATCCAGATCTGTGTCGAAGCTAGCGTCGACGTAACCCTTCTGACGAGCTCTTCGTCACCTCCATAAACGAGAAACATGTCCTTCGTCCTTTTCAGGTACTTCGGGATATTCTTGACCGCTGTCCAGTGTTCCTTGCCGGGATTACTTTGGTACCTTCCTACCAAACTTATGGCAAGGTTTACATCAGATCTGGTACATAGCATGGCATACATAATAGATCAGATGGCTGAGGCAGAGGGGATGACACTCATCTCTTCTTTATCTCTTGCCGTGGTTGGGCATTGAGCCGAGCTCAATCTCACACCATGCAGTACAGGCAAGAACCCTTTCTTGGACTGATCCATTTTGAACTTCTTCAAAATCTTATCAAGGTATGTGCTTTGTGAAAGACCTATGAGGCGTCTCGATCTATCCCTATAGATCTTGATGCCTAATATGTAAGCAGCTTCTCCAAGGTCCTTCATTGAAAAACTTTTATTCAAGTAGGCCTTAATGTTGTCCAAGAGTTCTATATCATTTCCCATCAAAAGTATGTCATCTACATATAATATGAGAAATGCTACGGAGCTCCCACTCACTTTCTTGTAAACGCAGGCTTCTCCATAAGTCTGCATAAACCCAAACACTTTGATCATCTCATCAAAGCGAATGTTCCAACTCCGAGATGCTTGCACCAGCCCATAAATGGATCGCTGGAGCTTGCATACTTTGTTAGCATTCTTAGGATCGACAAAACCTTCCGGCTGCATCATATACACTCTTCCTTAAGATAAGCTGTTAAGGAATGCCGCTTTTGGCGTCCATCTCGCCATATCTCATAATCATAGTATGCGGCAATTGCTAACATGATTCGGACGAACTTAAGCTTCGCTATGGGAGAAAGTCTCATCGTAGTCAATCCCTTGAACTTGCCGATAACCCTTAGCGACAAGTCGAGCTTTATAGATGGTGACATTACCATCCGCGTTCGTCTTCTTCTTAAAGATCCATTTGTTTTCTATCGCTCGCCGATCATCGGGCAAGTCCGTCAAAGTCCATACTTTGTTTTCATACATGGATCCTATCTCGGATTGCATGGCTTCAAGCCATTTGTTGGAATCTGGGCCCGCCATCGCTTCTTCATAGTTCAAGGTTCACCGTTGTCTAACAACATGATTTCCGGGACAGGGTTGCCATACCACTGTGTGGAACGTGTCCTTGTGGACCTCTGAGTTCGGTAGCAACTTGATCCAAGTACCTTGATCATCATCATTTATTTCCTCTCCGGTAGGTGTAGGCACCACAGGAACATTTTCCTGAGCTGCACTACTTTCCGGTTCAAGAGGTAGTACTTCATCGAGTTCTACTTTCCTCCCACTTACTCCTTTCGAGAGAAACTCTTTTTCCAGAAAGGATCCGTTCTTGGCAACAAAGATCTTGCCTTCGGATCTAAGGTAGAAGGTGTACCCAATGGTTTCCTTAGGGTATCCTATGAAGACGCATTTTTCCGACTTGGGTTCGAGCTTTTCAGGTTGTAGCTTCTTGACATAAGCATCGCATCCCCAAACTTTTAGAAACGACAGCTTAGGTTTCTTCCCAAACCATAATTCATACGGTGTTGTTTCAACGGATTTAGACGGTGCCCTGTTTAAAGTGAATGTAGCTTTCTCTAGAGCGTATCCCCAAAATGATAGCGGTAAATCGGTAAGAGACATCATAGATCGCACCATATCCAATAGAGTGTGATTACGACGTTCGGACACACCGTTACGCTGAGGTGTTCCAGGCGGTGTGAGTTGTGAAACGATTCCACATTTTCTTAAGTGTGTACCAAATTCGTGACTTAAATATTCTCCTCCACGATCCGATCGTAAGAATTTTATCTTTCGGTCAAGTTGATTCTGTACCTCATTCCGAAATTCCTTGAACTTTTCAAAGGTCTCAGACTTGTGTTTCATCAAGTAGACATACCCATATCTACTCAAGTCATCAGTGAGAGTGAGAACATAACGATATCCTCCGCGAGCCTCAACGCTCATTGGACCACACACATCAGTATGTATGATTTCCAATAAGTTGGTTGCTCGCTCCATTGTTCGAGAGGCGAAGTCTTGGTCATTTTGCCCATGAGGCATGGTTTCATGTGTCAAATGATTCATAATCGAGAGACTCTAAAAGTCCATCAGAATGGAGCTTCTTCATGCGCTTGACACCAATGTGACCAAAGGCGGCGATTGCCACAAGTATGTGGGACTATCGTTATCAACTTTACATCTTTTGGTATTCACACTATGAATATGTGTAATATTACGTTCGAGATTCATTAAGAATAAACCATTGACCATCGGAGCATGACCATAAAACATATCTCTCATATAAATAGAACAACCATTATTCTCGGATTTAAATGAGTAGCCATCTCGTATTAAACGAGATCATGATACAATGTTCATGCTCAAACTTGGCACTAAATAACAATTATTGAGGTTTAAAACTAATCCCGTAGGTAAATGTAGAGGTAGCATGCCGTGGCGATCACATCGACTTTGGAACCATTCCCGACGCCAAGATCGTCACCTCGTCCTTCGCCAGCCTCCGTTTATTCCGCAGCTCTGGTGAGTTACAAATATGAGCAACGGCACGGTATCAAATACCCGGGGAGTTACTACGAGTCTTGGTAAGGTACACATCAATTACATGTATATCAAATATACCTTTAGTGTTGTCGGCCTTCTTGTCCGCTAAGTATTTGGGGCAGTTCCGCTTCCGGTGGCCCTTCCTTTGCAATAAAAGCACTCTGTCTCGTGCTTGGGTCCATTCTTTGACTTCTTCCGGGCAACTTGCTTGCGGTGCGGCAACATCCTTGCCGTCCTTCTTGAAGTTCTTCTTACCCTTGCCCTTTTTGAACTTAGTGGTTTTATTGACCATCAACACTTGATGTTCTTTCTTGATTTCAACCTCTGCGACTTGAGCATTGAGAATACTTCAGAATTGTCTTCACCATACCCTGCATATTGTAGTTCATCACAAAGCTCTTGTAGCTTGGTGGGGCGATCAAGGATTCTGTCAATGACCGCCTTGTCCGGGAGGTTGATCTCCAGTAGGGACAGCGGTTGTGCAACCCGGACATTTTGAGTATGTGCTCGATGTGAGAACTGTTTTCCTCCATCTTACAACTATAGAACTTGTCGGAGACTTCATATCTCTCGACCGGGCATGAGCTTGGAAAACCATTTTCAGCTCCTCGAACATCTCATATGCTCCGTGTTGCTCAAAAGCGCTTTTGGAGCCCGGTTCTAAGCTATAAAGCATGCCGCACCGAGCGAGGGAGTAATCATCGGCCTGAGACTGCCAAGCATTCATAATGTCTTGGTTCTGCAGGATGGGTGCCTCACCTAAGCGGTGCTTCTAGGACATATTGTTTCTTGGCTGCTATGAGGATGATCCTCGTGTTAGGACCCAGTCCGAATAGTTGCTGCCATCATCTTTCAGCTTGGTTTCTCTAGGAGCAGCGTTGAAGTTCATGTTGACATGAGCGTTGGCCATTTGATCTACAAGACATATTTTTGCAAAGACTTTAGACTAAGTTCATGATAATTAAGTTCATCTAATCAAATATTTAATGAACTCCCACTCAGATTGACATCCCTCTAGTCATCTAAGTGTTACACGATCCGAGTCGACTAGGCCGTGTCCGATCATCACGTGAGACGGACTAGTCATCATCGGTGAACATCTCCATGTTGATCCTATCTTCCATACGACTCATGTTCGACCTTTCGGTCTCTTGTGTCCCGAGGCCATGTCTGTACATGCTAGGCTCGTCAAGTTAACCCTAAGTGTTTATGCATGTGTAAAACTGTCTTACACCCGTTGTATGTGAGCGTAAGGATCTATCGCACCCGATCATCACGTGGTGCTTCGAAATGACGAACTTTAGCAGCGATTGCACAGTTAGGGGAACACTTTCTTGAAATTATTCTAAGGGATCATCTTATTTAATACCGTCGTTCTAAGTAAACAAGATGCATAAACATAATAAACATCACATGCAATTATATAAAGTAGTGACATGATATGGCCAATATCATATATCTCCTTCGATCTCCATCTTGAGGGCTCCATGATCATCTTCGTCACCGGCATGACACCATGATCTCCATCATCATGATCTCCATCATCGTGTCTTCATGAAGTTGTCACGCCAACGACTACTTCTACTTCTATGGCTAACGATTTAGCAATAAAGTAAAGTAATTTACATGGCGTTCTTCAATGACACGCAGGTCATACAAAAATAAAGACAACTCCTATGGCTCCTGCCGGTTGTCACACTCATCGACATGCAAGTCGTGATTCCTATTACAAGAACATGATCTCATACATCAAAATATATCATTCATCATTCATCACAACTTCTGGCCATATCACATCACATGACAATTGCTGCAAAAACAAGTTAGACGTCCTCTAATTGTTGTTGCATCTTTTACGTGGTTGCAATTGGGTTCTAGCAAGAACATTTTCTTACCTACGAATAACCACAAGTGATTTTGTCAACTTCTATTTACCCTTCATAAGGACGCTTTTCATCTAATCCGCTCCAACTAAAGTAGGAGAGACAGACACCCGCTAGCCACCTTATGCAACTAGTGCATGTCAGTCGGTGGAACCTGTCTCACGTAAGCGTACGTGTAAGGTCGGTCCGGGCCGCTTCATCCGACAATACCGCTGAAGCAAGAAAAGACTAGTAGCGGCAAGCAAGTTGACAAGATCTACGCCCACAACAAAATTGTGTTCTACTCGTGCAATAGAGAACTACGCATAGACCTAGCTCATGATGCCACTGTTGTGGAACGTTGCAGAAAATTAAAAATTTTCCTACGGTTTCACCAAGATCCATCTATGAGTTCATCTAAGCAACGAGTCATGGGAGAGAGATTGCATCTACATACCACTTGTAGATCGCGTGCGGAAGTGTTCAAGGGAACGGTGACGACGGAGTCGTACTCGCCGTGATTCAAATCACCGATGACCAAGTGCCGAACGGACAGCACCTCCGTGTTCAACACACGTACGGAATGGACGACGTCTCCTCCTTCTTGATCCAGCAAGGGGGAAGGAGAGGTTGAGGAAGAAGGCTCCAGCAGCAGCACGACAGCGTGATGACGGTGGAGAGGCAAGATACTCGGCGTGGCTTCGCCAAGCACTCAGCGGAGGAGGAGAGGTGTTGGGGAGGGAGGGCTGCGCCTTGGATGTGTGTTGCAGCCTCCCTCACCCCTCTATTTATAGGGGAAGGGCAGGGCGGCCCCTCTAGATGAGATCTAGAGGGGGGTGGCTGCTGACAGGAGGGGCTTGCCCCCAAGCATAGGCGCCCCACTGGGGTCCCCCCAACCCTAGGCGCATGGGCCCAAGGGGCGCCCAGCCCTCCAGGGCTGGTTCCCTACCCCTTGCGGCCCATGAGGCCCTCCGAGAGGTGGCCTCCCGGTGGACCCCGGAACCTCTCCGGTGGCCCCAGACAATCTTGATATGCCCCGAAACTTTCCGGTGTCCGTATGACAACTTCCCATATATAAATCTTCACCTCCGGACCATTCCGGAACTCCTAGTGACGTCTGAGATGTCATCCGGGACTCCGAACAACATTCGGTAATCACATACAAGTCTTCCTAATAACCCTAATGTCACCGAACCTTAAGTGTGTAGACCCTACGGGTTCGGGAGACATGCAGACATGACCGAGATGACTCTCCGGTCAATAACCAACAGCGGGATCTGGATACCCATGTTGGCTCCCACATACTCCTTGATGATCTCATCGGATGAACCACGATGTCGAGGATTCAAGCAACCCCATATACTATTCCCTTTGTCAGACGGTATGTTACTTGCCTGAGATTCGATCGTCGGTATCCCAATACCTCGTTCAATCTCGTTACCGGCAAGTCACTTTACTCGTACCGTAATGCATGATCCCGTGACCAGACACTTGGTCACTTTGAGCTCATTATGATGATGCACTACCAAGTGGGCCCAATGATACCTCTCCGTAACACGGAGTGACAAATCCCAGTCTCGATCCATGTCAACCCAACAGACACTTTCGGAGATACTTGTAGTGCCCCTTTATAGTCACCTAGTTATGTTGTGATATTTGGTACACCCAAAGCACTCCTACGGTATCCGGGGGTTACACGATCTCATGGTCTAAGGAAAAGATACTTGACATTGGAAAAGCTCTAGCAAAACGAACTACACGATCTTGTGCTATGCTTAGGATTGGGTCTTGTCCATCACATCATTCTCCTAGTGATGTGATCCCGTTATCAACGACATCCAATGTCCATAGTTAGGAAACCATGACTATATGTTGATCAACGAGCTAGTCAACTAGAGGCTCACTAGGGACATGTTGTGGTCTAAGTATTCACACGTGTATTATGATTTCCAGATAATACAATTATAGCATGAATAAAAGACAATTATCACGAACAAGGAAATATAATAATAGTCCTTTTATTATTGCCTCTAGGGCATATTTCCAACAACAAGGTCCAGGTCTCCGCTCCCCTACTCCACCATCCAAGGTGCTTGCTCTAACTTGGCAGTGTGATCTCTGGTTGAGAGAAGTGCATATTTCAACCCCCAACTCTTGCCCTAGTCTAATATACACCCCTCAACTTCAAAACCGTCTAATCTACAACCCCCAACTCTCAAAATCGTCTAAGATTCAACCCTGAGAGCGGTTTTGACCCTGTTGACCGGTTTTGAACCCGTTGACCGCCCAGTCAGCATGCCATGTCAGCGACACTGTTCATAAATTCATTTTCTGAAACTTTTTTCCCAAAAAACTAAGAAATTCAATTTCTAGGGAAAAAATCCTGCGTGAACAGTAAATTCAAAAAAAATATAAGTACCATTTTTCGAAAAAACAAATCATTTTGCGCCTTGTGAACAGTACTCGGAAAAAAGTTCAAAAAAAATATAAAAAATATCAGCACAAATTTTCGAAAATTCCCAGTTTTCACCCTAGTGAACAGTACATGTGAAATGAAAATTTTCGCCTGTACTATTCGCTCGGCGAAAAAGGAAATCCCGAAATTACTGTTCGCATGGCGAAAACGAAAATTTTCAAACTTTTTCAAAATGATTTTTTTTCACCGCGTATGCAGTGAATTTGGGAACATTTCGTTTTTTCGCCACGTGAATAGTACTGTTCGCGTGAGAATTTTCCAGAAAATGAAATTTTCTGTTTTTTTGGCAGAAAATGAATTTATGAACAGTGTCGCTGATGTGGCACGCTGACTGGGTGGTCAATGGGTTCAAAACCGGTTTCAGGGTTGAATCTTAGACGGTTTTGAGAGTTGGGGGTTGTAGATTAGACGGTTTTGAAGTTAACGGGTGTATATTAGACAAGGGCAAGAGTTGAGGGTTGAAATATGCACTTCTCTCTATCTGGGTGCATGTTGCATATGGTGTCTAGCTCGTATTGCTCCTAATTAGTGTAAACTGCATCCGCTTAGCTTACACAGGATACATGTGAATATGACACGCTTTCATGTTTTTGGTACATACTATATCTTATGATAAGGCACCTTTAAGTCGCCACTGTGATATTGGTTGTGTCTTGCATATGATTTCTAGCATGTACTGCTTCTAATTTGTTGAAACGCCATACAGTTTGAACTTGGCAGAGTGATATTGGTTGCATCTTTCATATGTTGTCTAGCTTGCAGTGCTTCTAATTTGTTGAAATGTCTTCTGCTTAGTTACCACATCATAGGTGTGAATATGTCACACCATCTTGTTTTTCATACATATTCCATCCTCGCATCATGTGTTTGCCTTTCATCCGAGTAGTGTTCACAAGATCATGCATGAATGAGTTCTGAAGAGCGAATTTTATTCCTTTTTCTTATCGGTTTGACTTCACAATGCAAAATCATTACAACTGAAGGAAATTAGTCTGGCAGTGGATGATGGTGGTCCTTTGGAGCAAATCAAATAGGGGGTCTCTATAGATTCTACTCTGCCATCCTCCCAACAAGATTCGCAGGACAACACAATGCTGGGCAGTCAATGTAGCTGTGTAGATGATGAGCACATCTCCCCTACTCCACCATCACAGGTGATTGCTCTAACTTGACACTATTATATGTGGTTGCATGTTGCTTATGATGTCTAGCTTGTATTGCTTCTAACTTGAATTGCATCTGCCTACTTTACACATAATGCCTGTGAATATGACACGTGTTCCTGTTTCTAGAACATACGTGTACATGATGAGCACATCTCCCCTACTCCACCATCACAGTGCTTGCTCTTACTTGGGCCATTATACGTGGTTGCGTTTTCTGTATGATGTCTCGTTTGTATTGCTTCTGATTATGTTGAATTGCATCTGCGTAGCTTAAAACTTATACCTGCAATGATCACTTACCCATAAGAGACATTTAACTTGGGACTGTGATGTAGGTTGCATCTTGCATTGTCTTCTAGCTTGTACTGCTTCTAATTTCTTGAAATGGCACTTATGGCGAGACACTTTTTACCTGATAGAGTGATAATGGTTGCATGCTCATATGGTGCCTAGCTTTCATTTCTTCTAATTTTGTTGAAATGCCTTCCGCTTACTGTTTTTTCATACATATTCCTTCCTCCTATCTTACGTGTGAATATGAAACACTGTCTTTTTTTGTACATATTCCATCCTCCTATCCTGCGCTTGCCTTACATCAAAGTAGTGTTAAATACGTATCATGCATCAACCAGTTATGCGAGCTAATTTTATTCATCTTCTTGTGGTTTTGACTTCATAAGGCAATATCGAGGAAAATAGGAAGGAAAAGAGTAAGTTAGGGGATGTTGGTGGTCCTCCGCACCGACGCAAACAGAGACTCTCTAGATTTGCCACTTATACTGCTAATGAAGTTGAAGTCCCAAGTCTACATGATGAGTTCGTCTCCCGTACTTCACCATCGCAGGTGCTTGCTCTAAGTTGACAATGTGATAATTGGTTTCATGTTGCATATGTTGTCTAGCCTGTATTTCTTCTATTTTGATTAAATTGCACCTGCTGAGTTTATATGTTATACATGTGCATATGACATGGATTTCTGTGTCTAGAATACAGTGCATCTGTCTATCATACCATGTTCTTACATCAAAGTGCTGCTGTTGTGTATCCCGCATCAGTCACTCATGATTGGACGCTTTTAACATGGCAGTTTGATAGTGGTTGCATCTTGTTGATTTCTATGTTGTACCGCTTCTAATTTTTTGAATTGCCACTTATGACAAGACACGTTTAACTTGGCAGAGTAATATTGGTTGCATCTTTCATATCGTGTCTAGCTTGCATTACTTATATTTTCTTGATCCTTCTTCTTAGTTTGCACATCGTAGCTGTGAATATGTCATGTCGTCCTGTTTTTCTTACATATTCCATTCTCATACGGTTGTCTTACATCAAAGTATTGCTTGTCTGTATCATGCATCAATGAGTTCTGAAGAGTGATTTTATTCTTTTGTGTTGTGGGTACAACTTGACATGGCAAAGTCAAAAAAGAGCAAGGAAAATAATATAGTACGGAGTGCTGTTACTCATCGGGTGAAACGAAAAAGGTTCTGTCGTCGAGATTCTGCTGGTACTTATAGTGCAGTAGAAGGACCAAGTCCACCGGCTAAATCTACAAACACAGTATCACCTGCTCCACCAGCTGCAGCATCCGCTTCAACTGTACCAGCATCTCAACCAGTTACTCGTTCGTTTGCTCCCGAACTGGCCAGTTCCCAAGCTGCCTTCACACCTAACACTACTTCCGAAGCACTCCTGACACAACAGGACTTGGCAAGATCAGATGAACCTCATGAGCATCAACACCAAGACGGTACCTGACCGAGTCAAGTTGCAGTTTCATGCTCCTTTATATGTACTCTCACAGTTTGATGTACACTAACACTTTCCATATTTGTTGTTGAACTAGCACCACGGCATGGCGAAATGCAGACATCAGGGATAATGCTTGATAGATTAACAAAATCTAAAGGAGTAAGAATGGAGATCCATTTTGAGGCAGGTTTAAAAAGGCCACGTGATGCTACAGAGTCAGCCAAGTTAGTATCAGAGGAAGCCGTTGCCGTTAGGTGTCATGCACGCATCCTCCCAACGTGGATCCAGTACAGGAATGAGAAAGACAATACCCAGTTTAACACCTTCCTTGACCATTTATCCGTAAGTAATGTTATTCATCGCAATTAGTAACATTGTCTTGCTCTGTCCCATACTTTCTAGCTTCCTCCTAATAAGACTCACATTCTTTTTTCAACAGATGAGGTTCAAGTTGGATCCGAAAGATGATGCAACTAAACAAGCATGCACTCATGTTTTTTAGTCTGCTCTGTGACGATGTCGGTACCACCTTTAGAAAATCTCACTTTGAAGGCAAGGCTAACAATGAAATCGACCAAACATCTCCAGTGGAATATATTACAGATGAAGACTGGACAGCCCTCGTTAAACACTGGACTGATCCAAATTATCAGGTAGGCTATATGCATTTGATCAGACCACATATTGAACTTGTATTTATGTATGTGCCTTACAAGTGTATCTTCTTCTAGGCTAACTGTTTGAAGAACAAAACCAACTGTTCTAAAGTGAAATTCCAACAGACAATAGGATCTCGTAGCTATTTTGCACACTGCGAGGCTCTTGTAAATAGCTGCTACTTCCTTCTTTTTTGTGCCATATAAATAGCTGCGAGACAATAGGAAATCCCGTGCAGACCGAAAAGAACCTGAACCGAATGCAGTGCAAACCTTCAAGGATTGCCACACCAGCAAGATGAAGGGCATGAGCACACCAGTTCAAGCCGCTGTTGTAAGTCCTTACTCCTCCTGCCTTGAACTGATTGGTACTGTGATGTGTTCATTTAACTACTTGGTTTGCAGCCAATGTCGATTACTCTATTCACTTTTATTCACAGTTGTCTTAATGTATCATTTCACCTTACATGGTTTAAAAGAGATGAAGGATATTCTTTTGGTCTTGATCTGTAATCTAGTTGTTATGTTCACGTGCACACACAATGATAAGATAGCCTGTTTGTTCTATATCTGTTTGTCCATGATATGAATGATGTCATACTATGTTCATCCTACTTTAAACCATGTCTCTTTATCCTTAGATGTCAACGAATGTGAGGAAATAGACAATACAGTAGGCATGCTACATGGACATATGTTCAAAGTGATTTTATTATGTAGTTGGCACTAAAATACATGCTAATGTATTACAAGTAGTTCACCAAAATAAGTTATGTATAAAGCGCTTAACCTACTTTGTTTGTTTTTGTCTCATTAGTAACTTATATGGTACACTAATCTACAAGTTCAAACTTTCGTGAAGCTATGGAACAAATGATTGAACAGCCACAACCACACGAAGGTGATGAGGCTACTACAGGCACAATGTCACCTCTTGCTGCAGTGCATCAGTATCTCTCCACTAACAGTGCAAAAAGCACCTTCCTGCGTAATTCTGGGTTGGTTGTCAAGGTAACCTCGTCCAAATCGCCTACTGAACAAAATCTTCCTACTAGAAAGAGTGATATATCTGTGCTCCAGACACAAGTCCAATCCCTAATGGACGTTGTTTCGGAAACAAGAATAGTGGTTGAGAAATGTCGTCAAGATATGAATGATTTTGAAACCAGACTATCAGACATTTGCTTCGTTGTTCAAGAGCAATGGCGGAAAAAGGTGGAGATCGTGCTGCTCCATCAGATTCTATAGCCTGAAACATTAGTACTCAGGTCAAATGATATGTGCTTCTATACATCTGATGGTGCTTTTATCTAGAAGGATTGTAAACTTTATGCCAACAGGCCTTTTGTTGTATGGTTGGAATTTATTTTGTTGTGATACAACATTTATGATGCTGCCTCAGACTGCAGTAATTACGATGCTATTTTTGTATAGTGTAGGTTTATCTTTGTAATGTATTCGGCCGAAAGCTTCATAGGAACCCAACATGCCAACATTCGTCGGGCCCATTCCAATTGGGCTAAAAACGATTACGGGCCGAAATTGGCATGTAGCCCACTAAAAATATTTGGGCCTAAATCAGCATAAGTTTTCGGGTAGGCCTGTGCCCATAGTGGGCCTTTAACAGGCCTAAACATAATTTGGGCCCTTAGTAAAAATAGGCCGTTTAGAGGTGCAAATATCTCGAGCCCATAAAAAACATGGGCCTTTAATAGACCGAAAGTGAGATTGGGCCCTGATTGTGCCAAATAACCCACTGGACTTAGCAGGCCGAAATGGTGGCCCATTTACGATGCGGATCTTTGACGGGCCGTAAATGCGCCGACCTAATACTCGTGCCTTTAACAGGCCGGAACTTCGGGCGGCTAGATTATCGTCATTTTATATGGGCCGTTAATGGGCCCGATATGACGTTAGGCCACATATGGCCCATGGTTTACGTCCGGCGTTAACGGGCGAAAATGACAACAGCTGAAAGTGGCCCAAAGCTATAGTGGGCCTCTAACGGGCGAAGGTCGACATGGCGAATATGACCCAAATCCTTCATGGTGGTTTATGGGCGAAAGTTTTGATGGCACGTAAATGGGCCTAAATGAAGCCGGACCTTTAACGGTAGGAAATACACCGGGCCGTAATTCGGCCCAATTACTTAGCGGACTGTTAACGGGCCAGAAGTGACCATGGGCCGCGTTGATGACAAGTTTAGGACAGGCCATTGACGGGCTGATTTGACGTAGAATGTTGGGCCTTTAGCTGGGCCGGCCCATTATGGTCTGCAGAATCTTGTGGGCCTTTAGCTGGGCCGGCCCATTGTGGTCCGCATAATTTTGTGGGCCTTTAGCTGGGCCGGCCCATTATGGTCTGCAAAATCGTGTGGGCCTTTAGCTGGGCCGACCCATTATGGTCTACTAAATTTTGTGGGCCTTTAGCTGGGCCGGCCCATTATGGTCCGCTAAATCTTATGGGCCTTCGGTTGGGCGGCCCGTTTAAACTTTGTGGGCCACTTTTGGGCCGGTCCACGTGTCAACATATCATAGGCCCATCTCGACCATTGGATGAGTGACACCTGTGCCAGCAGCGGGTCGACGCGTGGATCCGTCGACCAATGAGAATTTTACACGTGGAAAATCGGCATTGGTGCGTGGTACATTAACGGGTTATCGGATCCAAAATCCGACTGATAGCTTAACAGCGTTACGGTGCAGTGGATGCCACGTTGGGTCACCCTTGACGAAAGCACTTACGTGGCGCGATTTATCATCATGGAAGTGGACACTTCCGTGATGATAATTTTGGCAATGTCATGGAACACTTCTACGACAGCACATGTATGACTATCTTGATTCTGTCATAAATTTGTCATGGATGTACATGCATGACAGAAAAGGCGACCTACTGTGACAAACACGTATCATCACGGAAGTGTATTGTTTTTGTAGTGTCGGCTCGGCTCTGGTCCGGTTCGTCGACATATCCGACGGAGACGACGTAGACGCTCGTGCTGGACTTCTCCGGCCTGCTTCGGTGCTCGACGGCGTGGAGACGGAGAAGCGTCAGGGTGGGGTCGGGGGCGGAAGGGTGAGGAAGGGGAGGATGGGGAGAGGGAGGCAGCGGGGGCGGCGGCGCACGTAGGGGCGGCGGCGCAGTGGGTCGGGGCAGCGGCGCCCAGTGGGGGGCTGAGTGAGATGCAAGATTGGGGATCTGTGATTGGGGATTTTAGTGGGGGAGGGATAGCAATGGCGCACCACCTAGCGGTCCGCCGTTAGTAACTTTTTTTGGGATAGCAATGGCGCACCACCTAGCGGTGCGCCATTCGTAATTTTTAGTTGCATCTAATAATTATTTAGAAAATGATGATCAAATTTGAAAACATTTATGAATGTGGAAAAATATCATCAGATTTCAGAACATTTATGAAAAATATGAATATGAAAACATTTAGGAATATGAAAAAATATCATCAAATTTGTTATTTGAATTTTTTTTTGGATTTTTAGTTGCATCTATTTATTTTGGTATATCATCACTGTACCCTGGTGCGCCATTACTAGTTTAGGAAAAATAAAAAAAATTGCTAGTAATGGCGCACCATGTGTGTGGTGCGCCATTACTAGTTAAAACTATTAATGGCGCCTTTGCTAATCTTGCCATTAATAGTTTTGGAAAATAAAAATAAAATTTGCTAGTAATGGCGCACCGTGTGTCTGGTGCACATTAGTAATGAGGACACTAATGGTGCACCTGTATGTGGTGCGCCACTGCTATATAGCAGTGGCGCACCACATACATGGTGCGCCATTAATGTCCATATCAGCTATATCCCTTTTCCTAGTAGTGGGGCCTCCTTTTATAGAAAAAGGGGCTACCGCAGTGGCACACAGGAGGTGGAAAGCTATAAAGTGGCCGAGTCTATCCTTTGGCACCGTATGACAAACACATTTAATGCGTTGTCGACGTGCCCTTCTTGCTTTATCGGGGACGGCAAGGAAGCTCGCCCCAGCTGTCGCCGCCTCGCCTGGCTTCGACGCACGTCCGAACTGACGAGGCGGGTAGTGCCACGCTGGCTGGCTGGCTGCTGAGTTGGTGCGGTGGCAGAGCCTTCACGAAGATCTGCATGCCACCACGCAGGTGCTTGCTGAGTTGGCCTAGAGGCCGCACATCGCCACGCAGGTGTTCGCCTAGTTGGGGGGGGGGGGCTGGTAGCTGCATGGGAACGACGGTGGAGCTTTGGCAGATGTGGGCCTGGATGCGCCCCCGCGGATGTCTTCGGCAAGAGTCTTTCCAGGGCCCGGCAATGGTGTTGTCGTGGCATCATGGTCGTCGTCGGCAAGGGGCTTGCCGAGGGTCTCGTGGGTATCCTTGGCAAGGATCTTGCCGAGGATCTTCGTCTTCTGGTTATTTATTAGTCTTGTATGCTCTTGGTCTTCACAAAGATCTGCTTGCCACCACGGAGGCGCCTCCTGAGCTTTGGTTCCAGTGTGGTTGAAGGCGTCGAAATTTTAAGGCTCAAGGGTGGCAGCCCTGCTGGCGTTGGGCAAGTTGCCCCGGCGAGGGTCTTGCCGGGGTTGTGGAGGCCGCCCCGACAAGGGCCTTGCTGGGGGAGTCCATCTCGTCCTTCTGCTCTTTGTGTTTCCGGCTTGGCATTGGTCTGGTCGTCTTGTGCCTTTGCTTCCACTTCCCCACCAAGCGTGGCTAGGGGCGTGGGGCTGCGACTGCCCACGCACAAGTAAAGGGGTGCAAAAAGGGACCCCTACTTTTGTACACCGATAGGAGCCCCCGGTCTTGGGACACATATAAGCGCGGGGCGTTATTGGGCCAGGCCCAGAATGGTGCGCAGGCGTGCGTGTGGCGGAGTTTTTACCGCATTAACTCCCTCGCTCATTGTGCTTCCCCATGACCCGTGTTGAATGCGCGACGTGGGGGTCGTGCATGACGTGGGGGTCATGCGTGGGGCAGTTGCGCGCTGCCCTCATGCGTTACATCGTAGTAAAGAGGCGGATCACGCCTTCCCCATAAAAAAGAGGAAAACGCAGGGGCGCGGCACATTTACTAAGTGGACTCGAGTCGTGGCCTTCAAGGCGCCCGTGCCCCACGTTCACGGGGTGGAAAACGGTGACCTCACTCGTCTCCTCGATTTCGGCTTGCTCGCCACGTGTCCCCCATGCCTCGAAGATGGTAGGCGGTGGACGCGGGGGGCACGGGCCTTAAATGATGAGGCGGGGAACCGGGTTGTCGCTGGTTGGAGCAGTGGATCGGTCTCGATTCCCTGTGCCCCTGGTGGCTGGATTGGTTAAGTGAGGCGGCCGAGCCCCGGCCCCGCCCCTTTATAAGAAGGGGAGGGGGATGGCACCCCCCAATCTTTCATCATTCATCTCCTTCTACCTTGGCTCCTTCCTTCCTTCTGCTATGCCGAGAGGGCGCGCCAGCACTCCAATGGCGGCGATGAGGGTCTCTGCTCGACAGCGCGCCCCTCCTTCCCAAGAGCTCGTGGCAGCGGAGCCGACTGTGAGAGGAAGGGGAGGGGCTAGGCCGAGGTCGCTGTGGCGCTCGGGGAAGAGGAGGACGAGGCGGCGCACCGGCCTTGCCTCCACCAACGGCCCCTCCCCCAATGGAGGGCCATGTTGGAGACCAGCCCCGCGAGTTCGTCATCGGGCTGCACCGGCCAGTGCGCCGCCGTCTTCGTCTCCCTACCCCGTTCGCTCGGGAGATGGAGCTCGACCCGCCACAGGCTCTGAGGTTGCATATGAGGTTCTGCGGGAATGGCAGCATGCGGGTCGATGCAGACTTCCCCACCCCTCACGTCATGTATCTTCGTCGTGGATAGAAGACCTTCGCTCGTGCCCACTGAGGGGGTCCTGGACTAAGGGGTCCTCGGGCGTCCGGCCTGTTAGCCATCGGCCGGACTGATGGGCTATGAAGATACGAAGACCGAAGACTCTATCAGTGTCCGGATGGGACTCTCCTTGGCGTGGATGGCAAGCTTGGCGATCAAATATGAAGATTACTTTCTCTGTAACCGACCTTATGTAACCCTAGATCCCTCTGGTGTCTATATAAACTGGGGGGCTAGGTCCGTAGAGGCCAATACTCATAGCCATAGTCATACAGGCTAGACTTCTAGGGTTTTAGCCATTACGATCTCGTGGTAGATCAACTCTTGTAATACTCATATTCATCAAGATCAATCAAGCATGAAGTACGGTATTATCTCCATAGAGAGGGCCCAAACCTGGTTAAACATTGTTTCCCCCTTCTCCTGTTACCATCGACCTTAGACGTACAGTTCGGGACCCCCTACCCGAGATCCGCCGGTTTTGACACCGACATTGGTGCTTTCATTGAGAGTTCCGCTGTGACGTCGAAGATAGGATCGATGGCTCGCCTTGTTCTCAAGGACAGCATCACCTCTAGAGGAGCACTGGCCCCTGGCCAAACCCTCTGGCTGGGCGGCTTTACCATGACCGCCTGTTCGGCCGTTAAGCCGATGATGACCTCTCGATCATTGAAAATTCCCTTTGTATTAACTCCGAACACTCCAAGCAGATGGATCCGGCAGAGCTTTCGTCTTTAAACGAGCTCCTAGATCGCATCGCCTCCCTGGGGGTCGCTACAGACTACGATCGAATTGGGCTTAAACCTGATCAGAGAGAAATCAAATCTCCACCGATCACCCACCAGATAGCAGTAGTCGAAGAGCGAGATGACAACACTTCCTCTATATTGAGGACTGACTCTGTCCGGATCTCCGACCTCGAAGAGCCGGACATCCACTTGCGAAGAGATGCATCCTGCCCTCCGAACATAGAATCGGACGACGGACCGAAGAAATCAGTTGATATCTCGGAGCCCGAACTGCTAAGTTCGGAAGATCTCCAGACTCCGGATCTGAAATTGGGTCATGGTTTGGATTTAAATCCACGCACCCACCCACATATAAGCACTCTCATGAGCATACAACAACAGTCTCAGGAAACAGTCCACCACTTTTGGGCCAGATTCCTCCTTGTCAAAGACAAGATTAAAGATTGCCACGACGTAGACGCGATCTCAGCATTCCGCAACAATTGCATGGACGAAGGAATCCTCAACGCCATCAACCGCCTTCGCATATTACACTTCGCTGACTTGGCCACTATCGTACATAAATACAATGCAATGGAAAGCGCCCGGAAAACTCAGGCAGCCCGTTGGGAGCTGAGGGAGTCCTGGATTAGGGGGTGTCCAGATAGCCGGACTATGACCTTTGGCCGGACTCCTGGACTATGAAGATACAAGATTGAAGACTTCGTCCCGTGTCCAGATGGGACTTTCCTTGGCATGGAAGGCAAGCTTGGCAATACGGATATGTAGATCTCCTACCATTGTAACCGACTCTATGTAACCCTAACCCTATTCGGTGTCTATATAAACCGGGGGGTTTTAGTCCGTAGGACGAACAACAATCATACCATAGGCTAGCTTCTAGGGTTTAGCCTCTCTGATCTCGTGGTAGATCTACTCCCGTACTACCCATATCATCAATATTAATCAAGCAGGAGTAGGGTTTTACCTCCATCGAGAGGGCCCGAACCTGGGTAAAAACATCGTGTCCCTTGTCTCCTGTTACCATCCGGCTAGACGCACAGTTCGGGACCCCCTACCCGAGATCCGCCGGTTTTGACACCGTCAGGAGCCATCGGTCCCCACTCAACCCCTCGTTCAGGCAAAAAGGGCGCACCCTCGTGGCACGCCCGGTCCAATAGTAAAGAAATATAAGCCCATTTCGGGGTGCGGAACCGTTCTGGAAGGATGGCTCGCTGGGCCATGCAAAATACACACAACACCGGATAATATACCAACCCACAGCCTTAGAGCATGTTGGATACTCCGGCAAGTGGACAAGAGCGGCGAGGATATCCTCACCTAGAATACCCCAGAACAACACCCCCAGAAGACGACGACCTCAAAGTATTGACGGTCTTTGAGACATTCGCTTCCAACAACAGGCACAAAAGGGCACTCTGCAAACTCGTCGAAGTCTGCCAAATCGCAGCAATAAACCCTTGGAATGACAAGGCTATAAATTTTAGTGCCGGTGACGAACCCAAATACAGGACAGTCCGAGTACCAGCCGCCTTGGTCCTCAGTCTAATTGTGGACGGCTTTCGGCTCACCAAGGTTCTCATGGACAGCGGCAGCGGACTAAACCTCATCTATGAGGATACACTCCACAAAATGGAAATAGATAGGAGCCACATCAAGCAAAGCAACACAACCTTCCAAGGAATCATTCCCAGTCAGGAAGTGCGGTGTGCGGGAAAAATAACACTTGACATGGTATTCGGCACGCCGGAGAATTATCGGTCCGAAGAGATAACCTTCCAAGTGGCCCCTTTCATCTTGGGGCGAGAGGCATTTACACGCTTCCAAGCTATACCTCATTACGGGTACATGAAGCTTAAGATGCCCGGGCCCAACGGCATAATCACTCTCGCCAGTGATCCCGACATAGCACTCCGCGCCAAAAATAAAACCGCATCCTTGGACATTGAGGCATTATCTGAAGCCCTCGCGACCGAAGAATTAACCGCACTGCGCTCCACGGTGGACAGGGACGATGTGATCCTAGACAAACGACCCAAATCCACCTCCTTCCAACCGGCAGAAGAAATAGTCAAATTCCGAGTCCATCCAACGGACCCCAAGAAGACAGCATCTATTGGAGCACAACTAGACCCAACGGTTGACACCGCGCTACGAGAGTTCCTGCGGGAGAACTGGGACATAGTCGCCTGGCACCCTTCTGATATGCCAGGAATCCCATGCAAGGTGGCTGAACACAACCTCAATATATTGAAGGGATATAAACTGGTCAAACAAACATTGCGGCGTTTTTCCGAACCCAAACATCAAGCTATGGGGGAGGAACTAGCCAAGCTAATTGAGGCCGGATTCATTAGAGAAATTAAACACCCGGACTGGCTGGCAAACCTGGTCATGGTGCCAAAGAAGGAAAAATCCTGGCGCCTGTCCGTCAGATGCACAGGACCTTGTCCAATGTTGCGTCGGATGCCAACTCTTTGCCAACCAAAGCCATATGCCCTCCACTGCCCTACAAACAATCCCCATTACTTGGCCTTTCGCTATCTAGGGTGCTCGATATGGTCGGGGCCCTTAAAGGAGGAAGCCATAAGCAAAAATATCTGCTGGTCATGGTGGAAAAATTCACTAAGTGGATAGAGGCCAAACCAGTTAAAATGACCGAGTCCGGGCCGGTTATAGAATTCATATCCGGTGTTGTACACCGTTATAGTGTTCCACATAGCATCATCACTGAGAAGGGCTCCAATTTCACAACCGATGAAGTGAAAACCTGGCGCGCTAATTTGGGCATCAAGCATGATTACACCTCTGTCTATCACCCGCAAACAAACGGCCAAGTCGAACGAGCGAATGGTCTTATTATGAGCGGCATCAAGCCTAGACTAGTGTGGTCTTTGAAAGAATCAGATAAACACTGGGTGGAGGAGCTCGACTCCGTACTCTGGGGGGCTGCAGACCACGCCCAATCGCACTACCGGATACACACCTTTCTTCATGGTGTACGGCGCAGGGGCAGTGTTACCCTGCGACATTATTCATGACTCACCTCGAGTGCGCATGTACGAAGAGAGAGAGGCCGAGCTTGATCAGCAGGACAACTTAGATGCCCTGGTGGAAGAGCGCGACATCGCAAAAGCCCGTTCCACAATTTATCAACAGCAGGCTCACGAGTATCAAAGAAGAGAGTTGCGGGCTAAGACTTACAATGTTGGCGAAGTCATTCTACGCCTGCCAAAGAATAAAAAGGACAAACTCAAGAACAAGTGGGAGGGTCCCTTAATCATTGACGAAGTTCTCACCGGAAGAGCATACCGCCTACGTGATGCGTCAAACAATCGCCTAGAGCCGAATCCCTGGAACGCGGCCAGACTCCGAAGATTCTATGCCTAGCGCCGACCTCTTTGTTTGTCTCCTTCCCCCTGTTGTTTCCATCATTTTTTGTCTCTTTTTGTTTTTTATCTTTAGCCTTAAAGCTTCCGCGCGGCTAGACGATGCACCCCTGATGCATACATCTTCAACTATGTACGTCCATTATACCTGGGGGCTTCTTGGACAGAAGCTTGCTATTATTATTTCCTGAGCATCAAGCTCATCACATATGCGTTTTTCCCATATGTACCTTTTCTTCGCCATTATATGCATCGATATGACTTCAGTTTTGGCCAAGCTGGGTTGCCTGGCTCGTGTGCTCATGCCCTACGTTCCTTTAGTTCGGCTAGGGCATAAAGGGAGCACCTCTGCGATTGTTACTGCCGGGTCATCTGGATGTGTACCTCAGACTGGGTGAAGCTGAAAGCTAGCATTCTTAAGCGAATATTTAGTCGGTGAACTAAAGATGTTTTTTTTGCATTTACTCCATTGTGAACCCCAGAAGTTACACACACTGCGATTTCTCAATCACAGTTCGGACATGCACATTAATGCATGCAAACCTAGGGAAAGGAACCCTTAACAGAACTATTCTCTGTGGAAGATGTTTCTTATAATCTTAATGTAATATAACATAACTAGCCGAATACAACTTGTCTGTTCAAGCAACTATGACCCATACGCCTGGTTTCCACGCATACCCCGGTCTATTTGGTCGTTCTAGTATTCGGAAACAATCCGCACCTTCGGGTCCAGAGGTTGAAGTGAAAAGGTCTGCCATGACAATTGTTTTACAATTCTGCTAGAGTTACATATGCCAAGGAAAGTTCATAGTCACTTAGGACTCAAAAACTTCCTATTCTATACCGTCTAGTAGGCTGTCTAATTTACAATCGTGTTGGGAGTACTTGGCGGCTACTTCTACTTGGTCATATACCAAACTAACGGGAACTTCCTTCCCATATGACCCTAGAGGTCCGACCCGGGCCATGCGATTCGGATCAATCTTGGTATACCGTGTTTTCACCATGGCCCAGGCCTCTTGTGCACCTTCCCGGTAGGCCGATATTTTCCATAATCGGAAACGCCGTCATGCTCCCTTGAATAGCTCTACAAGCTCCTCCATTCTTCCTGGAGGGGAGGCGGAGGGCCACAAGGCCTTGGCAATACTCCGCATTGCTTGCAGAGCTTGCTCGTGCATTTGAGATAGCCCTTGCAGTAGATCGCCCGACGATTCGGACGTCTCCCCTTCAGGACGGCCCATCAGCATACCTACAAACATAACTCTATCATTTCCTTGCATCCCCGAACAATTATAAGGTAAGTTCGGCCACATACTGAATATGTCGCCTCGCAGCCTTTTATTCTCCTTCACGGAGTCGGCCAGTTGGGCCCGCACATCCTTCAGTTCTTCGCCCAGTTGGGTGTTTGAATCTTGTAGTTTCTTTTTCTCTTCTCTGACTCGGGTCAGAACACGCTCGCATGCGGCGTGTAATCTTTTCGCCTCTTTCTCGCACGCTTGAGCGGTTTTCAGTTTCTCCTAAAGTTGATCTAACGATCCTGTTATGAGATGCGCAACAGTGTTAAGCACAGCTGGTATATAATTATTGTTTCTCGCTGGACGGAAATATTACCAGACGACGCCTTCTTGGACTTTTCCAGTTCGGCGGTAACAGTAGTAGTCCGAGTAGTACTACTACTAGAACCACATGGTGGAGTGTCTGTACTCCTATTTTATTTTAATCTCTGATAAAGTACACATTTATTCAAGAGAAGTGCGGAAAACGGCAGCCAAGTAGTAGTATTAAAAAACATCGAATATATCTTGGCCTCCGTGCGAGCCCGTCTATGTGTTCTCGCTCCTCGTCCCTCTCAAGGAACAACGGGTTGGCCATTTTGCCATCAATTGAGATCAGTTTGCTCACACTCCGGTCCCGCATGTCAATGATAGGCCAAGAGGAAGTGCGTTGACCAACTGGCTATACGCATACTTGGTTTTGCACCTTCATACTACTCCTCCCTCCATCACAGTTTACAGGGCGTGCTTCATTCTCATGCATTTCTCTCCATGCATTTCCACCACCAGAGAGACTTCAGACGTGTTTGGTTTAATGCTCAATTAATTAAGGCGTGGTAACCGCAATCAAGTCCACAATTTACTCTCGATGTACTAGGTGTGTACGCGGAGTGGAGTAAGTGCATGCATGTGTGTACCCGGGGTGGAAGCACTGCATGCATGCGTGTACACATTATTTCCTCTAGTAATAGACGCCGTGCCATAACTACCAATGCTATTTTTCAGGCTTATCGCTAGTCGCCTTGGTCCCAGAGATTGTTGAAGCGCGCTCTATAAACAGTGACAGAGAGAGTAGTATGAGCAGATTAAAAGTGGGGGTGGGGCTTATGATTTGACTGCTCATTACTCACTATTAGTGCGGCGCAACGACCGGGCTGAGCCTCCCATGCGGTTGTGCACTACTCCCTCTGTTCATAAATTCTATGGAGTATTTGTCTTTCTAGAATTTTTTTGGGGAAAGTCTTTCTAGAAATTTCCTAAAATATGAAGCAAAATGAGTGAATCTACACTATAAAATATGTCCATTTGAAATTTCCTAAAAGACAAATATTTAGGAACGGAGCGAATATAATTTTGTGCATGTGAATCTACACTCTAAATATGTCCGTTTGAAATTTCCTAAAAGACAAATATTTAGGAACGGAGCGAATATAATTTTGTGCATGGCACATGGACCCGGATGCTCAAGAGGCTTCTGGCAATGCTATCAAGCTTCCATCATTTGTTTACATAATTGACGTACTATACAAATAATTTTCTAGTGACATGAAATTGTACAATCCTTTGAGCTTCAAGCTTTTGTTTCGTGTGTCTTGCCATCCATGCTCTTTCGGAAAAAATAAAAAACTAACTTCCTCGCTAATGCATCTCAATGATTAGCACATCAGAGCTAATATTTACATGACAACTGAAGAAAAAGTTGTGAGAAGGTGTTAAATTAAAATTGATCCCTGCTTTCATTGGTAGCAACTTCCCCCCAGCTCGATCTAAATCAACAAGGCATGTTGGAAAAAATAGTAGCTATCTAGAGCATGCAACATTCTGATCATTTTGTGCAGTTCCACTAAAATAGAGTTGAGCGTCCTTGTTCCAAAGATATTGAGTGTGATTACAATAATAGAGGACTGTTAATGAAACAATAAATACACAAATAGAAGCCGGTCACCTTTGCAGTCTCTCTTAAGACTAACTAGTTGGAGAAGATTAAGCAAATAGTTGGAGAAGATTAGGCTTGGAGTTGGATGAGGAGGCTAGAGCAGAACCAATCTCCCTTTGTGTAGTCGCACTGAAATTTAGAGACGTTGCCCGTGTGACATTTTAGTACAACTACACAACACACTCTTAAGAAAAAAATGATTTGTGTCGTTCACCAAAAGGTCGCCATAGCAACGAGGTGAAATGGATAGCCATGTTTGCAAAAAAAGAGGTAGAAAGGAAACAATTACTGGTCAATAACTATTGATGACACATACGACGACAAAAAAGAACCATATTCCTTGTCCTAAGGGAAGATAACAACATGGTTGTGTTTGTCTAAAACAGTCTGAGGACGAGATTGCAATATGGAAAGTACGCCGGACCAGCTACGTTTTGGGCAAAGAACTATGGAAGATCCACATGCATCGACGTGGGAAGACGGGCAGTGGAGCAAGGCTGGAGGGGATACCTGGGGGTCGTCAAGATGTAACTAGGAGACCGGCGGCAAGCGGGACCTGCCCATACTGCGACAGCGAGCAAGTGGCGTAGGCCCTACCGCGCCGGAGCTTGGTCAGAGAGAACGGCGGGTACCGCAGATCGGGATGTACTGCCTCGGCACCATCAAAGGAGATATGATGCACATCCTCCCTTTCCGCCGGCGGACAAGATGCGGCCGGATCAGTGGCCAACGGTGAGAGAGAGAGGCCACCGCCGCCTTGTGTGAGATACTCTGAAGAGAGACAAACCCCGGCAGGCCGGCTCCATTGTATATAGTGGAGGGAACTACCTTTTTGTCCATAAAAATCGTTTTATAATCTGTGTACGTGCCAGTGAGAGATATAACTTTATTTAAAAATAACACACCAACGCATCAAGTCGATCTTTGTTTCATGCACGCGTGGTACACGACCTCCGTAGGTAAGCAACCGCTACACGTGCTCAAATTCGCATGTGGGCTGCCATTTCGTACAGAAATGAGCTCCACCGTGTACCCGCGCAGGTGTGGCTGGGCATGAAGCGTGAGTACGTGCACCTATTTTCTTCGTGTACGTACACCACCTACGTGGGGTTGTGTGAGAGAGATACAAACGTAGACAGATATAGTGCGTGGGTTCGTGAGTGTGGTTTGGGGGGGGGGGGGGTGAGAGATATACAGGAAATATGTGTCGATGATATTTCAATCAAAAAATGGAACATATGCAATGCGTGTGAAGTAGAGACCTGGATATGTCATATATATAGAGGGGGCGATTCACAAGAAGAGAGTGGAGGTATCATCAGCGTGAGGTATCAATAAACTCGAAGAGAGGGATGATGTGTGTGTGTCTGTGTGCACGATAAATAAAGAGTGCCATCGAATTTGTGTGTGCCCACGCCAAAGATATAGGGTGTCTTGTCTACTGGAACGTGAGAGGGGCAGGTCTGTGCATGTGCGTGTGAGAGACGGGTCAGGAGGCATGCATGAATGATGTGAGGGGACGATATGGCTATGGTAAGCAGACATAACTTCATAGGAAGATCAATCGTCCTTTGTCGGAGAAAGGAGAGACATAACTTGTGAGCTACGTCGATCGATGGGTGGGGAAAATAGTTAAAGTCGACCTAGGTATATGTAGGGAGATCGATCGGTATACATGCATGCATGTGTTAGAAGCAAATAATGCCCGAAGAGAAGGATAGAGAGAAAGAGGGATGCAGCTAGGAGGTGGTGCGAGAGGCATACTATATCTAGGGGGAAGGAGTGTGCGAGTATGAGATCGATGAAAATAGGGTCGGGAGTGAGGCATGGACGGTGAGAAGAGAAGAGGGAAAGATTGTGTTTCTGGTAGGCACACCTGGCTAGAGAGGCATATCGATCGATGTGTGCCGTAAACAAGGAGCTTGGGGGCCTACACACACCATGGGTGAGCGACCTAAAGTGAAAAGACGAATTTGCATGATGGAGCTAGAGAATGCCGAGGAAGGGTGACAGGGATGAGGGCGTGTGCATGCACGAGAGAAAGTTAGCGCTAGCTACAAAGATCAGAGGATTGTGTTGGTGTAAAAGACGAATAGATATCATAATTTATTATAAAAAGTGAATTCACATATTTGAAGAATTTATCATAGTGTTTTAAACCGACACATGTGTGAATATATATAACGGTGATACACATGGTGTGGTTATGAACATGTTATACTACATATAATATATTTTTAATATAAAAAACAGAGTTGCTGATGATGGTGTGCCTGCCATCCTGCAATATAGGCCGTCCGATTTATATCTGACGGATAGGAAGGAAACTATGGCAATTTGGAAAAAAATATACCCACATCCCTCTCCACATTTGCCTCAATCATGTTGATGTTATGTGCAATGCACGGGCATCTTGCTAGTACTACTTATAATATATAGAACACTGATTATAATTTGGGACAATGTGTGGCTTTTGCAACTCAGGGCTAAATACTTGTCATAATGTAGGGGCGGGGCACTATACTTTGTGTGATAAAGACGGTGTATGTATGGAACATGGTTTAGATTATGAACATCTAGTTAGTACATCAAATGTACTATTATTTGGAACCAACATCAAGTGTATTCAAAAAATTGAATTCGAGTTCATATATTACACATAGTTCATATCTATCTCTATAGTAATCATGTGGTGTGTTGTCAAGGTAATACACGAATGATGGTTGAAGTTGGCAACAATCATGATTGTAGATTCTTATTCAAATAGAGAAACGAATTCAAATTGAGTTCGAATTGCAGCGGTTGTATAAACATTTGGAATGCACTAAAATGTTGGTGTCAGTAGGTTACATGCATTATACAGCCAACAAAAGAATTTAATTAGACATAACATGGAGTTATAGCTTTGAATAGCTTTTGTATAGTAAATTGGGACAAGACTCTCTCTTTGCGTGGTGTGAATTGTTTTATTTTTTTCATTTTTTTTGTTGAGGGAAGTGCGAATTGATTTGGTACATACAAGTACAATATTACACGTTAGGCTAGTCTCTAAAATTCAGCCCGCGCCTTGTTATATCCCGAAAATTCATACATCGTGCTCCCAAAACTCGTGCCTTCACAACCCGCGCCTTGCTATGCCAAAATTACAACGTGCGCGAAAACTCCCTCCAGCTGCCAAATCCCGGCACGTGAAATCCCCCCTCTAACCCTGAGCCAAAAGGGCTGCTAGTTAAATCGATGGGGGTACTTTTATAACACACCCTACATTTTTGACAAGCACGTCCATAAGTCATGGTTCCCCTTCCCATCGCCCCCTTTTCGCCATTCGAAATCCCAGGCCGCCATAACCTCTCTGCTCCAGCCGCGAAACCCCACCTTCCTTCGTCCGCCAGCTCACCGCTGCCCAGCCATAGCCTCTTCCCCAACGATGTCGTCCACCACAACAGATTGACGTTCCTCATCCACCTCCCCGGACGAGGATCCGTCGTCCATCTCGTTGTCCCGCCGGTTGAGACTTCCAAGGAATGCTCCAATGATCATCTCGTCTATCGTGGCTGCTCCATCCCCACAGCGCCGCATTAACCAGCTCCATCGGAACCGCAACATCCTCATCGACTCCTCGGACGAAGCCGAGGCCTACTCGGCGCCACCAAAGTGATTGTACACTCATCGCATCGCACCTTCTCCTTAACTCAACCTCCCGGAGCCGACGGTGCCCCATCCCGCACCCCCATAGCGCGGCTACCTGGAAGCCGATGCCGCGGGTGACATCTCCACGGCGGCTCACCCCCAGTGCGAGGCCCCGTTGGAGGCGGCATCCATACCAGCTGGATCTGCTGCTGCTGCTCCCCCCTCGCTCGTGCTGCTGCTCTGCTCCGATTTATCTACACTTCAGTTGACTGAATCGACTTTTGGGTTAGTCAATTTTCAATTGGTGGGTGGGGGGGGGGGACTCGTCGGAGTTAAGGAAGAACCAGCCGCAGCGGGGAGGGGGGCTCACGGGAGATGTACCCCACTATCTATCTTAGGGTTCAGGGTGGGGGCGGTGGTCGTCGGCAATGGAGGGGCGGTGGCATGGGGTTCGCCGGAGAAAAAGCTTGGCGCCAGGGGGCTAGAGGGCTGGCGGGGTGGTGATGGACCAGCGGTGGTTAGTGGTTTCAGGGCAGCGAGGCGACACGGGAGAGCCGTCGGCAGCAGGCAGCGGGGGCCAGTGATTCGACCGGTGGTGGCTGGCAGCTCAGGGGTGCAGGTTGAAGATGAACTGCAGGCCTTCCCTACACTACAAGTGAAGTACCTCTCTGCTACCATTTCGTTCAGTTTCGACAGTAACATTCAGATTCCACAGCAAATTTCAGTTTCGATAGTTAAGTTTAGAGTCAACAGTTTGTACCTCATCTGTTGTAGTCAGGTGGTTTTTGGTGATGTAAATTTTACATCTATCACTTTTTGGTAATGTATTTTACATCATCTATTGGAGATGCTATTAGAATCCCACTTGATATTAACGATGTCTATCTTGTACTGCTTCAGCCTCAACGTCTTATAGCTCACTGGAGCTGCTCCAACGACGGAACCATCCATTACAACAGAGCAGTGCCCTAGACGTCGTCTACAGATTCCTCAGATCTTCCTCCACACCTCTGACAGCCACCTCTACCTCAACTTCTTTAGCGACCAACCCAATGATGCTGAGTTAGACACGGCTACGACAAAGAGGTTGTACACTTGTCGCATCACATATTACTCTACATTCATGTCGATCCATTAGGGCTACTTTGGTTCAAAGGAAAAACATAGCAATAGGAAATTTTCCTATGGCACTCTACTATTAATTTATTCATGCATTTTGTTCAAAGGATTGGAGCAAAACATCCACCTGGACCTACTTTTCAAAACCCCATGCATGAAAACAAGACTAAGTGCATTAGTGGCAGAATAACATTCTAAATGTACACGCTTTCATATGGTTTCACTTTAATTTGGCCAAGTTTCCATGCATTCCTCTGCTCTTCCAATTCCTGTGAACCAAACACGCAAGTTGATAGAAATCATTTGTTTACAAATGCTCTGTTTCCCATGTGCATTCCTATCCTATTCTCGTGTTTTTCCTTCAGTTACTTCAGTTACAGGTAGGTGTGAAAGGAAACTTTGTGTGGTTTGTCCTAAGCCTGCCGTGATGTTGTCCACCTCGCCAAGGTGCTCCATTGACAGAAGAATCCACCAAACTAGACATCACGACTCCTGACATTTTTCGCCGCCTCAGATCTCCTTCCCTGCCGCCAGCACCCACAGCAACGACATCTCCATTATCAACTCAGTAGATGAACCTGAGGAGTACACGGGTCCACAAGAGAGGTCGAATCTTTTGTTTCTGCTTATGTTATGCATTGCTTAATATTACCTACTACTTTATCGTCCTGTTCACCTCTTAGACTCCAAGTTAGGTCCAAATTGAAGTTCAAACTTGAGTTCTAAATTAGTTGTGGGGCACATATTGAGGCAACAATGAATAGTACCTCTGTCTAATATCTGGTTCACCTAGGGTATGCCTATGTTGTTCATCTTGGGTGGGAAACAAATAGTAAAGCAATCATCATCTGTCTTTTTATTAAATTAAAGCAATCATTATTTCTGGATCCATCCACTGGTTGTTACCATCACTCTAGATTTCTGCACGCTCTCCTTACATAATCTCACTATATTTTTTTCATATGCATGTCAGATATTGTACATAGTCATGCTGAACATGCAGAGAAAAAGAGAGGAGTTTTGCGTGGCAATAAAATGTCATGCAGACATCGCTCCATGGTGGGTTCAATGGCAAACCCTCCCCCCTCTCCAGATTGTAACCCAGAGGAAGATATCTGTTCTGAGGCGGATTCAGACCCACCTGACCACTCCTATTTACCCCCAAGGTGTTTGCTCCAACTTGGCATGATGATGTTAGTCATATCATGCATATGTTGCCTTGCAGTGCCTACTTCCGACATCATATATGTCATCTTCTTAGTTTAGACATGTTCTGTAATGCCACCTGTTTAGTTTCTATATCAAATATGGGAATTATGCAGTCTTGTGTCTTTTAGCTAGCCATAATATATGTGAAATGTGCAATGCCATCCTGTTTAACCAGGCATCATATATTTGAATGATATCTTGCCCATCCTTTTCTTCATTACATTTCCATTTGTCGACAATGTTTGTACATTAAACTACTCTTCCTGTGGATCAGCCATTTGAGTGGGTGATGGAAAAATCTGGAGTGAAAACAAGGCCTTTAGAGCAGAGTGTGCTACCTGTCGAAGCAGATCTCTTGCTAGGTCCCGATAGCTCCTCAGAGATGGATTCAGAGACAGATGACCAGTCCTATTCCCCCACCGAGGTGTATGCTCTAACTTGGCATGGTTATACTACTCAAATCATGCATATGGTGTCTTGCATTGCATAGTTTAGACATCATATACACAATATTCAACACCATGTTCTTAGTTCAGATATCATATATGTGAATGTCGTCTTCTTAACATATAAATCACATATATGAATTAAATCATCTGATCCTAATTACTTAGATAACATGTTTGTGAATTATGTCATGCGATCATGTTTAGTTAGTCATCATATCTTTGAATTATGTTATGCTTTGCTATCCAATTTAGATAGACATCGCATATGTGAAATTATGTGATGCTACCCGTTTTAGTTAAACAATATACATGTCAACTATTTCATGCCCTCTTTTTTCCACACTATCTATTGCATCTAACTCTCATACAATATATGTACATTCAACCATGTTTCCTGTTTATCAGCCTTTAGAATTGGAGCAGGTGATGGTAGTATCTAGCGGTGTAAAAACACGGTCTTCAATTAAAACACTGCTACCTCATGGTGGAGATAGCACCCCGGTTGTTCATGCACGAGAACCAGCCCTACCACATATAAACCAGACTCTCGCAGATTGTACCCCTACTGCGATGGACAAAGAACCAGCTTCACCCAATCTAACCCCAACCCCAGTAGATAGTAACCCAGTTCCTGTTGACATAACACCATCTCCACCACAGAGCTCCCAAACATGAGAAGTTAGTAAGGTAGCTCCAGTTCCCAAAGCGCCAGTACTACCACAGCGAACCCCAACACCACCAGTTAGTACACCTATTCCTATGGAGGAAGCACAACCAGCCAGTCGTAGTTTAGCATCTATCGCATTTGATGTTGTTAAATCCTATGTGCGTATCTTCCCATCATGGAAATATTATAGTGAAGATTAAGGAAAATGCCAGTTGCAGGTGCTTGTCCAGGAGTTATGTGTAAGTAATGTTATTCATGGCAATTACTTTGCTTTGTGCCATACATTCTACCTCCATGATGGTTATAATATAGCCAATTTTCCCATTTTCTCTATAGAGAAGGTCCGATTTGGATACTCGGGATGAGGTAACCTGTGCTAATACCTCAGCTATCTTCAAGAATACTTGGTGTCAGTATCGGAATTACCTGAAGAAAACGTACTTCACTGGCAAAGAAACTCATTAAATTCCCTTACGTTATCCTGAGACACATTTACTGGACGATGATTGGGAACCCCTTGGTCTGTACTGGTCCCGAACCAAGAATGTGGTAAGGTCTATGAGCTCATTTTTTTCAGTACTATATGCCTGCGTCTTATTGTACTCTGTTCATGTAGAACAAGTACTTAAACCTAAAGAACAACTGTTTTCATTTAAGATTCCATTGCTATCGTGCATATTGCTTTGCTCTTGTATCACTGTATTTACTCATACAAACTTCTTTTTAAATTGAAGGATCCAACCGAAACTCCAATGGCACAACAGGTATGTTTACGCATGTTTCTTTAACAGGTTTTCTCTTATAAATAGCTCTGTTGATTTCAATTTCAATACAGTTGACTTCTCATATCATGCACATTACTAGCATCACAATAGAGCCAATAGTGTTGTTGTACATGTAGACCCGCGGTACCCATCTGAAATCTTGTTGTGCCGTGTAGTTTCCAACACTTTGTATTCTTTCAGTGCTGCTTTCTCTTGAATTGATATGATTTCAATGTGTCTCTATTTTGATTTGACAAGACAATGCAGTGACCATAGGACATAGATATATGTTTGTTTGATGCTTTTATAATGTACTACTTGGCAATAGAAGACTTGGTAGTTTAATCTTGTCCACCTTACTAATGAATTGGTTCACTGAAATGAGTTTCATATACTGGTACATGGTGAACCTGTTATGTGTCTGCTTGTTTCTTCTTTTAGAATGCTGACAGAATATTGGGGAAGAGTGCCTTATTAAGCAATGGTAAAGGAAGTAATGCAGATAAGGTTCAGGATAGTGAGACCTCCTTGTTGGTCTCCAACAAAGCTGATAAAATAGGTAAGGAAAACTATCTTGAAGACATTGAGACAACCCCAAAGTCATGTCTTGGTTTAGTGTTCGAGTTACTAACAACTACTGCTGGCACAAGATATTCAAACTAACTGTCTGAATCAGTTCGGTTTCTTGAGTCTCAACTACAAGCTGAAAGACACCGATCGACTGTGCTGTGACAAGAAGCGGAAGGACTGGGAAGTCCCTGGAGCATTCAGATGCATTCTTTCTGGTGCAACAGCAAGCGTTGGAGGATTTTAGCGCCAAACAGGAAAAAGCTAATAAGCTTGCTAAGCTTATTGCCAGCATGGTGGATACCCAGGATAACGTTTATTGAGCTCTTCTGAAGTTGTTTCAGTTATAGACTTGTATTGCTGCCGTGTTTATTTGCACTGGTGGCCAATTTAGACGGCCAGTGTATGTAATATGCTCCTTTGTTCCCTATATTTGCAATGGTGGCGAACTTTGATGCCCAGTGGATCTGACATGTGTAACAGCCGTAATAGGCTAGCTTTAGTTGCTTGCTTATTTATTTCCTTATTGTCTTGTTTAGTTGTTTGCTTGTAGTCACTGCAGTTCTTTTTCCGCGTTTTTCTAGTGGCCACATTAACCTATTTTTGGTAACTAGGCCACAATAACCATGGCAACACACAGACTGTTGTAACCATGGGCCTTTCATGGGCCTTCTATGGGCCGTATGATCCATGGGCCTTCTATGGGCCGTAGGATCCATTGGCCTTCTACAGGCCGTAGGATCCATGGGCCTTCTACGTGTCATATAATCATTTCGCCAAACATGGGCCATACTATTCATGGACCATAACAGGCCGTTAATAAGCCATATTTGATAATGCTGTGAAAAGAGCCCAACGGGCGAACGGGCCAGAAACGGACCTAATATAACCACGGGCTGAATTTAGCCCACAAACAGAACAGGCCAGTAACGGACCGTAACTTACCGAATTCTAGAAATGAGCCCAAGAATAAATGGCCCCTTAGAAGGCTGAAAGTAAACACGGGCTAGAAACGGCCGGCAAGATAATGGGCCATTAATGGGTATAAAGCGATACAGTGTTCATTATGGGCCAGTTTCATCTTGGGCCGTTAATGGGCCTAGAGTTACAAAGGGCCTCCTATGGGCTGAAAGACGTCATGCGCCATACATGGGCGGAAGTTACAACGGGCTGCTATCATATTGGAAGGCCTAGATGACGCTACTAGGCCAAATTCCGGTAGGCCGTGAGTTAGCAGGCTGTAAATGGGCTATATGCGAATAGGCCGTTAAGAGGCTTTTCGTGGGCCGGCCCGCTACCTTTTGACCAAGTAAAACGGGCCGGCCTTTTAACTACAATGGGCCTCTGTTGGGCCGTGCCACGTGTCGATGAATCATAGGCGCCTTCGGTCCAATGAGAGGATGTCATCTCTCACAAAGGTGAGCCGACACGTGTTTCTTCTAGCCAATGATGATTTTACACGTGGAAAATCCCCATTGGTCTGGGCTGTTAACGGGTTATCGGATCCAAACCGGAACCTGATAGCTTAACGGCGACCCGTTACGGTTAGTGCCACGTGTCGGTCACCCTTGACGAAAGCACTTGTGTGACGCATGATTTATCATCATGGAAGTGGACACTTTCATGATGATAATTTTGTTAATGTCATGGAACACTTCTACGACAGCACAGGTATGACTATCTTGATTCTGTCACAAAATTGTCATGGATGTACATGCATGACAAAAAACGTGACCTACTGTGACAAACACGTATCATCACGGAAGTGTATTTTTTATAGTGATCCACTGTCCATTATCCACTCAGTAGCTTTCGGAGTCGTACCCTATAGTGCAGTTAGCGGGATAGGATTCACCAAGAGTATTGTGAAGCACAAACATATAGCAACAAGCATGCTATCAAAGTTAAGATTCTTGTTTGGTAAGATAGGATGCTCATCAAGAAACCCTGGGACAAAAATAAATGGTAAGACAATTCTGGCATTTTATCTTGCATCCCACAAGATGTTCTAGATCCCCAGCATTGGCGTCAGAAGTCTTTGATTTCCGGCTGGAGACCTTTCCCTGCAAGAAAAGTTAATTCTTCTTAACCACCCATATCTTCAAGGGTGGCTTAGAAGCAATAAATTTAAGTGCAGCATCTAAGAACTTTGGCTTTGGAGCCCTAGCAAATAGTTTTGCACAAGGTGAATAATACTCATAAGAATATGCAGAAAATTTCTTTGATTTGTGAACATAGCGGTTTGAAGAAACACATTCATATTCATGAGTCTGATGATAGTTTCCCTACAAAACATTAGCGTTAGGGTGACCTTGTGAGGTCCTTTGTCTGTATGAAGCCTTTGGGCCACGTGAAGCCTTTGGTCTGGTGTTTGTCTTCTTCCCAGGTGGTGTCATGATGGTATTCACGGGAGGCTTCTCAAGACAACTTCTGTACACCCTAATCTTCTTCAAAGGTGGCCCATTCCTGCAGTTAGTAACAATAAACCTGGCAAACACTTCACCATTATGATTCTTAAATAGCTTATAATTGGCGTCAAAGGATTCATCAGTGATAATGGGGTTAGCACAAGTGAAGCCAGATAATGTGGACGGGTCCACTAAAGGTCCCTTTGCAGCAACCCATGTGGTTTCGGGGTACTGCTCAGGCTTCCAGTAAGAACCATCAACATTCATTTTCCTCTCGAACCCAACACCCTCTTTCCTAGGGTCTCGGTTCAGATTCTGTTTCTTGAGGACATCACATAGTTTTTGATGCCCTTTGAGGATTTTGTACATTCCTGTTTCAAGCAATGTCTTCAACCTAGCATTCTCATCGGCAATTGTAGTGGTACCCTCAGTGGAGGTGTTAGTTACGACATCAACAGTTGAAGATATTGCAATATCAGAGGCAGTAGAACATTCAGCAATAGAGACAACATTATCTCGCTCAAGACATTTTAAACATGGTCTATTCAGCGAGTAGTGAATCCTTCTCCTTTTGAAGATCTTCAAGAGATGCTCTCAGTTTCTCTAGATCTTGCTTCCTTTCAAGATAATCATACGAAAGCTTCTCATGACTAGCTGAGAGGGGTTCATGACGACTTTCAAGTTCCTCATACTTAACACGAAGATTTTTAATGTCTTCGATTAAGGACTGAGTTCGATTCATTTCCTCGTCCAACAGGTCATCTCTTTTGTCAAGCAACACTTGAATATGTTCCATACACTACTGCAGGATGCTGCTAACGCGACACTACGATCAGAGACCCTTCGAGGAAACTGTGTGCGATGCAATAATCGTAAACGTTGGTGTAAAAAACCGTCAAAAAGGTGCAAAATGTTTGCGATCACGGATGCATCAAACACGGTTCTGATTTAAGTTGCATGTGTGATGCAGTATCTTCTTGGTTTCTTTGGCTGGCTGGAAGGAGCCCTGGGCCTCCGACTCCTTGGGGTCAGGCGACATGTCCGGCTGCTTGCTGGCCATGGCCACAACCCGGTCAAGGAGTCCCTTCTCGGCCGCAATGACGAGGGACTCGGCCAGCCAGCTGCTAGCGGCAGCACATGCAGCCGACTTCTGGTAGTCGTCAGCTATGGTGATGATGCCCTTTGTGCCCGACATCTTCATATTGAGGTAGGCGTAGTGCGGCACCGCCATGAACTTGGTTAGCGCGTGGTAGGGGTTTGTCCAGGTCAACCACCTTAAACCAGATGGGTTCACGGCGAAAGTGATCCTTGTCGCCGAACAGGACATCTATCTTGATCTTGCCGATTGGAGAGCAGGAAAGGATGGGTACAATGCCATGGAAGACGGTCCAACTGGGCAGGAGTTGCTTCTCCTTGATGCACAGCTTCTCCACCGTGTTGTGGCAGAGGATGTTGATGCTACTACTGCCGTCTATCGGGACTCGGGAGATGTGGAAAGCTCGCCTCTCCGTTGAGAAGGTGGAATCGAACACCAAGGCATAGGAACCCGGCGAAGGCATTACTGCTGGGTGGTCGGCACGGCTCCAGCTGATGGGCCTCTCAGAATAGTGCATGAATTCTGGGACCTCTGAGGCGACGGTGTTCACCTGCCGGTGCTGCTGACGCCAGCTGTGCTTGTCGTCGAATTCATTGGTGAAGACGACGGAGGTGGCTTTGGCTTCGGGGAACTCGTCTAGGACCATGCCGACTGCTCGAGTCACCGGCTTCGGAGGAGGCGGAGCCAGGGTGCCAGCAGGCAGGGGAGGCAGGCCCTCGCCCTTGGCGATTCGGGTGAGGCAGTGGCACTTCTGGGTGGTGTGGTTGGACGGCTTCGCGTCGATGTGGAACTTGCAGGGAGCATCAAGGGTTTGCTCGAAGGAGAAGGCGGGCCGCCAAGCCGGCTTGCTGCCCTTCTGACGCTTGGGGCCAGGCTGCCCCTCCGGCTGCTAGTCTTCAACTGTTGCCACTTGCCGGCTGGTGGAAACCGGCCGCGGGGCCTTGCGCTTGTTGTCGTTCGGCTGCTGTCGCCGGCTGGAGTCACACGCCGGTGTCCGAGGAGCCGGAGGGGTCACCTTCCCGGACGCGTCTACTTGCAGTTCCGTCTTCATGGAGGAGTCGGCCGTGGCGTACTTGTCTGCTATGATTAGCAGCTCGTCTAGCGTGGTCTGCTCGTCGCAGAGGAGCTGGTGCTTGAGGAGGGTGCCTTCTCTGCACCCGGCGGTGAAGTACTCTATGGCTTGCACTTCGTGCACCCCTTCGCAGGAGTTACGCAGCTCGGCCCAGCATGTCAGGTAGTCGCGGGTGGACTCAGTCGGGCCTTGGACGCACATGGAGAGTTGGCAGGGCTTGGGCGGACGCTTGTAGGTGCTGGTGAAGTTGCGGATGAAGACATCAGCGATGTCCAGCCAGTTTGACGCTGTAGGGCTTGAGGCTGTTCAGCCATGTCCGGGCCATGCCCTGGAGCATGAGTGGAACGTACTTCACCGCAACACGCTAGTTGCCGTTTGCTATGTTCACGGCTGTGGAGTACTCGACCAGCCAATCTTACGGCTTCACGGAGCCGTTGTACTTGGGAGTGTCTCGAGGGAGCGAGAACCCTTTGGGGAAGGGCTCGTCGTGAATGCGGGGGTCGAAACAAGGCGGGCCGATCGCATCTTCTTCTTCTACAGCACCGAGCGAGCCAGTCGATCCGATGGCGGGTATCGTTGTCTTCGACTCATTCACAGGGGCCTAGCGGGCCTCCGAGAGTCACATGCTCAACAGGCGGCGAGGAAGCGCACCTCTCCCTGCGAGGAGGAGGCAGGCGATCGTCCCGCCATTCCACTGCTCTTGGGCGGCCATTTTGGTCGCGCTCGATCGTGATACGTGTGCGGCTGCGGCTAGTAGCCGGCTCTTGGTATCGTCGATCGAGGGTGCCGCCTGTCGGCGACCAGGATGTCGCCCCATGCTCATGGCGGGGAGGGAGGTTTTCGGCTCACAAACCGGGGTCCACCACACGGTGGCCGGCTTCTTGCTGTGCGGTTGTTGCGTCGAGGAGCTGCTGGAGGCGCGCCATCATGCAGAGATGCTTGTTGCCATACAGGTAGGCCAGCTCCTTTGCCGCCGCCTGGGCGGTGCGCAGGTTCTCCATCGGTGTGGCGTAGATCGGGCGGTCGGCTCCCAGCATGCTGGCATTGGCCGCACCGTGCTGCCAGACCGTGCCCACTCGGCTGGGTTCGCCAGCAGCCGGCGTGCCCCAAACGGCGCGGTTGATCTCGCGCCTGTAGGCTTCGGTGAGGCGCCTCATGGCCGCCAGTTTGTTTGCACTGTCGAGGAGCGAGATGCGGAACATTTCCAGCGTCGCGCCATCAGTGCTCGCCGCCACGGGAGCGGACAGGCCCTGTATTGCTGCCTGCAGCGGGTCCATGCAGGCCCAATTAGAGGCTCTGTCGTGGCTTGTGACCAGAACTTCCGTGACAGTGCTGGCGCTGGCGTCGCTAGCCGCAGGAGGGAGCAGGTCGTCGATGATCACCACGTTGCTGTGGAAGGCATCGATAGACGCCACGTCAAAGTCGATGAGCATCTCGACGGGCAGTTCGGTGGATCCGACGGACTCCTGGTCGAAGGCAGGCTTGTTGGCGATGTGGAGCTACCCGAGGAGATCGACGAGGCAGCTCTCGGAGCTGGCTGCTCCCGCGTCGGGTGCGGGCTCGTCGGTGAGGCGGATCCCGCCGGTGAGATCAATGAGGCACCTTGCGGCGCAAGCGGCTTCCGCATCGTGCAGGGCTGGCTGCGCTCGCCAGGAAGGAAGAGGGTTCCCGTCCAGAACGTGTTTTCGGACGACGGTGCACCTTGCCCCATGGTGGGCGCCAAATGTCGGGGATATCTAGCGACATATGCCAGGGGGTGGCTTATCATGGATGGGGACAAGTGTACATCGCCGGGCTCTAGAAGCGGGAGGGAATCTGACCTCGAACACCTATGAGGTTTACCCATGGAGATAACACCCCTAGTCCTGCTCTGTGGGGTCTCCGCATGATGACTATCATCAATACAGTAGCTACAAGATTGCTCCTTGAGTTGTTTCAGCTATAGGAGGAAGAAGGGCAAGGCTAGCTCTATCTTCACCTTCTATGGATGTGTGTATGGTAGCAAGGGTCATGAACCCTTTGCAAGGGTGAGCTGGGGTGTTTATATAGGCCTAGCCCCAGGGGTACAATGGTAACCCGGCCAGGTGTAGGGCCCGGCCATCAGTGTCTTTGGGCGCCGGCTGCTGGGGCCTGTTGCTTGGTGGGTCCCGCCGACTTCCGTGGTCTCGGCGAACAAGTAGGGCCCGCCGCTTGCGGGCCATGTTGACTGCTTTATACTGTAGCCTCGCCCCTAATGACGGAGGCTTTGTCGGGCGGCACATGGCTACAGTCCCACTGCTTGGTGGGTGTAACATCCCAAATTTCCTATTTGGAATGTTTTACAATTATAGCTAAGCATCTATGCATTCTGTTTGAATTTGAGTGGCATTTGAAGTTTCAGAGGTTTTGGAGTTGTTGGAATTTGAATTCAAATTTTGGCAGTAGAAAATTTTCAAAACTATGCCTGACAATACTTGAGACAAATTATGAGAGGAGTAAACATGACACTCCAAAAATGTCAGAAGAAAGCATTGCCAAAAAGTTTGAATTCAAATTTGAGTTTTATTTGGAATTTTAGAAAAATGATTTTTTATAAAGTTTGGATTTTGCCCCTGGAAAAATGTTCAAATTGTAGGGAATATTCCCCTAATAATTTTGGTATATATATGTCCTATATAAAATATATATATTTTATTCTCTCTCTCTCTTTAATTCAAAAAAAAGGGGAAAAGAAAACCCAGGCGCCAGCCAGGCCAACCGGCCCAGCCAGCACCTAGGCGGCCCACCCGCGGGCCAAGCCAACCGGCCCAGCCACCAGGCGCAGCCCACCCGAGCCGAACCCCTTCCTATTCGGTCGCCCTACCGAATCCCTCTCTCTCTCTCTCCTGCCGACACCCCGGCCCCACCCCGTCGTCTTCCCTTGCCCAAGTCAACTCCACGCCGCCTGCCGGAATCCGGGGATCCCGGATCGCCTCCCGATTCGCCCCTCCTCCAAGCCGGTTCCCCCCTATAAACCCCCCTCGCCCGTTCCGCCCCTCGCCCTCGCCTAACCCTCCCTCTACTTGCGATCGCTCGCCGGAACCCCAACGCCCGCCATTGCCACCGCCCTGCCATCCCGACCCTCTCGAGCTCCCCCGACTCCACCGTCGACTCCCCCTCGCTCCGCCGCACCCGCCGGAGGTCTCCGCCGTCGTCCCCGACCACCGGAGCCACCGCACCGTCGCCGCCGTCGCCGTCGACCACCGCGGTAAGTCGCCGGAGATGCCCCACCGTCCGATCTAAACGTAGGGTCCAGATTAGAACCCCGAAGGGGTACGGTTTAATTTAAATAGGCCCGGTTAGTTTCGGTTTATTCGGTTAGTTAGGTTTTTTATTAAACCGGCCGACTCGGTTTAACCACTAGGGTCGATTTAGTTATATTACTCCCAGGGCGCTAGATAGGCCCATTAGCCCGTTTTTCTTTATTTTTCGTTTTCTGTTTTAACAGAATAGTTTGAGATTTGAAAAATTCATATCTTTTAATCTACTTAATATTTTTAAGTGACCTTTTTTTGTTGGTTTGCAAATGCCTTATAGTTTCTGCAGAAAATATAATTAGTCATGTTAAAATTATTTAAAATTGCTTTATTTTAGATTTTGACAGAATAGTAAATCTGCTATAAAAGGAGTTAGGAATATTATTTTTTAATGATTTTTTTTACACAACTTTGTTTTGACATTGCTTAACCATAGGAATTTATTTGGGCATTTTAGATTTAATAAAAAAAATAGTTTAGTCAGAATCATGATATTCCTATTTATTTAACTAGCTACTGTTTACCTATTGTTTTACTTAGCAAATAAATTTATTTTTCAGGAGAGATAGTTTATTCTAGGTTAGTTTCTGTAACTTTAGAGCATGAACTTTTATTTGCAACAAATAAAACTTTTATTTTATTTTTTCTTGCTAGGATTGTTTTAGGCCTAATAGGAGTTTTATAATAGCTTTTAAGGTGATTCTTTTTGCTCCTAGTTTCTTGATGATTTCTTTTCAGTTAGGTAGCATAAACCCATGCTTAGGTTCTGTTAAGAAATTTTTTGTAGTGCAAAACTATTTTAATTGTTGCTTGATGTAGGAAAACTTTGAGTTGGATTTCTTCGAGTTTTCTTTTGGGTTTGGATTCGATTGTTTTGTGTGTTTCATATTAGCAAGCTATTATGTAAGTGATCATATGCTATATGCTTATTATGATTGTTGTTTGCCTCGGTAGAATTTCCGGAGTGCGAAGCTTGCTACCACGAGTCCCTAGCTTACGAAGATCGTCAGCCAGGCAAGTCATTTGATCATGATTTCTATTACAATACCTATGATTTTATTGCACTAGAATTATACCCCCCCTCCCCCCCCACTATGCATGCAGTAGGAGAATTTTTAAGTTATGTTCTTGAGTAGTATCATGAGGTAGGATGAAACCAATTCCCCTTGTTACCATGGCCCGGGACGAAGTAGTTTAATTTGGCTATGCTCGTGAGACGGGTTGGTTGAGTGATTCATAAGGGAGATGTGAGAGTCAAGATGATGACAACCCCATGACTTCAAGCTCAAGATGGACTTCAAAAATTCACTACTTTGGGTGGAGGACGATTGACGGGCACCTGGAGAATCCAAGGTTGGCCAGATGCATGGAGAAGTGCCATGACATCTTGCGGAAAGCTTCACCCAGCCACGAAGAGACGGATGGATAGCCCATTTACCGGAAGCTTACATGCAGCCGGAAGCCATTATGGGCTCTCGGCTTGGTCGACCCTAGGTGTGACTCGGCGGACGGTGCTACGAGATGTAGAAGAACGGTAGGATTGGATGGGCACCGGCAAAGGGCCCAGAGGAACTCTTCGGAAGACCCTGTGTCGTTCGTCCCGTCTTCAAACACCATGAAGTGCGAAGACTTAAAAGGAGGGAACGATTCTTGTGGGTAAAGTGCGCAAACCTCTGCAGAGTGAAGATCTAATCAGTTAGCCGTGTCCCCGGTTACGGACAATTTGAGCCTCTGGAACTTGGAAGTATTTCGGATATCTCAACACCGAACTTAATAAATTAATTGAGGGGTTTATTTAATAATTGGGAATTAGACATTGGTTGGCGGAACCATCTCAACAACTACCAACATTTTGTAGTAATTGCAAACAAGTCCTTGTTATAGGGAAAAACTGGTTTTTCGCAAAACCATGAAACTTAGAGCCCCACAGCCAAATTGCATATAGTGTTAGTAATTTTTATTGTTGTTCTCTCTTTGACTTGCCGGCATATTCAAAATGCTGACCTACACGGCTGCAACGTCTTATGTTGCAGAGGATTATTCCGATCAGGAGTGAGGCTACGATCCACGCTTGGCGATTGCCCTATGGAGTCGGACGGACTCGCTATTCTTCTACGCTTCCGCAGCTTTACTTAGTTTATTTCTCATGAGTTGGCCTTCGGCCGAATTTATTCCATTGTAATAAAGACTCGATATGAGAACCGTGTAATAAATTCAGGTGTGATTGAACTTTGATTATTTCATCAATGTACTGTGAGTGCCAAAGATGATCTTGGGATGGTATGCAGACGAGAGACTTGACCGATTTTGGGTCAGTCGCCATGAGAGATGGTATCGAGCACACGCCGACCGTAGGGCGTAACTCCCTAGGATCGGAAAGCCATAGGAAGAGACTATTTATTTTATGTCCTTATCATTCCGTAATTCTCCCCTGCTCATTTCGACTTCTCTCCGATTTTCAACATTTTAGATGGCCGCTGAGTTCACCCCGCTTACGCTACGGAGTTTTGCCACCAGATGAGACAATGCCTCTCGGCAAGAAGATGGTTCAGATCGTGAAGAAGCTGAAGATTGCTCTGCCCTCAATCACCGGAAGCCTACCAATGCACTCCCGACGGATACCCGCTACAGGATTAAGGTGCACATTCCAGGGAGGACCTTCGGAGGACATTCAGAGCCCATTGACTTTGAGTTCACCGATTTCAGTTGGATTCTCGGAAGAGACATGGAGATATATCGTGCACTTGGACATCTCCGAGAAGAGTACAGGCCGAGCTCGACCCATCGCACCTCGCCATGATTTCTCGCAGAGCTAGGAATGGAGATATCATCCGTCTTTGTAGAAGACGACTCCATTCTCTCATATGTCCAAGACTTGGAGAGTCTCCTCGTGAAACGGAAATCCAGACTTCGCCAGAACGCGAAGGTACACAGGAGGCTGTTGTTCCGTGAACTGGAACTGGAGGAGAAGGCACACGCGGACTTCCTTGACCATGAAGAAGAAATCAAGGATTTCATGGAGAGAGTCGACAAGCTGAAGATGGATGTTGCCGCATTAGAGGAGAAGATGGACCTGGGAGAAGATCTTTTTCCGAGTGGAGATGACGGACCCCTCGTAAGCAATGACCAGGATTATGAAGGGAGCTCCACCGAAGAAAGCTGCAAGAGGAGGCGCCAGATCGTGAGGACGCCCACCGGAGGAGGCCGCACTGCAGGACGCAGGGATTATTGATGAAGACATTTAGTCGACCGCCATGTTATTTTATTTTTCCGTCGATCGCTTAGGCCGTTATTTTCGATTAGTCGTGAGAATTTTGTAATCCGAGATTGAACCATGTTTGAGATGATTGAATAAATGATTGGTGTGATTATGATTGTGCATTCATATGGGTAGTGATATTTTCTCATTAGACCCTTATTCTATTCTAATTTTCTCATCCACTCCAAAACACCAGATGCCTCCGAGACGTGACCCCGGTCTCAACTTCCCACCGGAGCTCACCCAGCTGATTCAGCAGCAGAATGCCCTCATGCAGATGCTCATCCGTAACTGAACAACAACAACAACAATCCACCGCCACCACCCCTCGTTGACAACTTGACTCGGTTCCTAAGGCCTAATCCGCCAGTTGTTCTCTAGCAAAGACCGAGCCGATTGTGGCGATGATTGGCTCGCAAGGTCGGAAAGGAGTTAGTCATCGTATCCGTGCCATCCTGGATCAAGTATCTTTGCACACACAGACATCAATGTATATATCAAAGTGCAATCACATGTATAAATAACGTAAAACTGATATATACCTCATAATACTCAGCGGAAACAATCAAACAGGTGTGGAGTCCCCTCAACGCCATCGGCAGGTTGAGTGTAGACCGTAACCCTGTATCGTAACTCTTACTCGTCGAGGAAATATCTGCAACATGATATGTTGCGGCCATGTAGGTCAGTACATTGAATGTACCAGCAAGATCACAATAAGAGAAAACAGATGATAAACTATACTATATGCGATGGCTTTGTGGCTCGTGGTTCTGAGTTTTGTTTATGTAAAAGCGGATTTATTTTCCCTACATCAAAGGAATAAATGAAGTCTGTACTATGGAGTTTTCTACCATGACATGGTTCCGCCAACCGATGTCTCATAGCCCAAAATCATCATAAGTTGCCCACAATTAAGTTATCAATCCGTGTTGAGATTTCGAGATAGATCCAAGTCCAGAGGCTCAAATTGTCCGTGAATCGGGGACACGGCTAATCGATTAGGTTTAAACCCTCTGCGCAGAGGTTTGTACACTTTACCCACAAGATTTGATCCCTCTTTTACGTTCTCGCACTTTAGGGTGTTTGAGAACAAGATGACCGAAACATGGTCTCCAAGAGTTCCCCGACCACCGTCCCCGTGCTCATCCAATCCTACCGTAGTTCTACATCTGCTAGCACCGTCCCAGCCAGAGTCACCACTAAGGTCAACCAAGCCAGAGCCCATATTGACTTGCGGTTGCAGGTAAGCTTCCGGCATGAAGTATTCTTCCGTCTCTTTGAGTCTGGGTGAAGCTTTCCGCAAGATGTCATGGCGCTTCTCCATGCATCCCGGCCAACCACCGGATTCTCCGGGGTTCCGCCAACCATCCTTCACCCAAAGAGTGTGTATTGAATTCTTGTCTCGAGTCTTGAAGTCTTGAGGCCTTGAAGATGCATTCCTTGCAGATTCCATCATGGAGTTGTCGCCATTGACGTAGATCCTCCATTCTCACACCACTCCCGAGCACTCATACCAACCCCGTCTACTATAGCGTAGCATTAAAATAAATAACGCCCCGGCTTGGTAATAGGGTGATGGGTTCCTACCTCATGCATACTACTCAACTACAAGGATTCAATGTCACTACTGGAGGGATTGTTGCGAAGATGACACTAGATGCAATAAACATAGGTATGAAAGCATGGTCAAAGTGAACTTGCCTGGTAAGTTGATGAAGATAACAACACTCTCGAATAATGACTTGGTGGAACTATTCGTCACTCCGTTGAAAATCTATATAGTCATAGCATTCATATAAGCAAACATCCTAGCAAACAATTCTAACACTCATAATAAAACCAACAATTAAAAATGCAAATCAAGGGACACCAAATAAAAACAAAGGAAAACTACACAACAAAACTACCAAAGAAAACTCGGAGAAAACAAATCAAGGTTTTCACCACATCAAGTATCAACTAAGAGATAGTTTTACACAACTAAAACTTTTCTTAACAGAACCTAAGCACGGGTTTATGCTACCTAACTGAAAAGAAATCATCAAGCAACTAGTAGCAAAAAGAATCACCTTAAAAGCTATTATAAAACTCCTATTAGGCCTAAAGCAATTCTAGCAAGAAAAAATAAAATAAAAGTTTTATTTATTATAAATAAAAGTTCATGTTTTAAAGTTACAGAAACTAACCTAGAATAAACTATCACATAGGAAAAATAAAATTATTTGCTAATTAAAACAATAGGAAAACAGTAGCTAGTTAAATAAATAGGAATAACATGATTCTGATTAAAACTATTTTTTATTAATTCTAAAATGCCCAAATAAATACCTACGGTTAGGTAAGGTCAAAACAAAGTTGTGACAAAAGAATCACTAAAAATAATATTCCTAACTCATTTTATAGCAGAATTACTATTCTGTCTAAATCTAAAATAAAGCAATTTTAAATAATTTTAACATGATTAATTATATTTTCTACAAAAACTACAATAAATTTGCAAACCAACAAAAAAAATCACTTAAAAATATTAAGTAGATTAAAAGATATGAATTTTACAAAACTGAAACTATTCTGTTAAAACAGAAAACTAAAAATAAAACTAAAACGAAAACTGGGCTAATGGGCCTATATAACGCTTCGGCGTAATATAACTAAACTACGCACGCGGAATAAAAATGAGTCGGCCCGGTTTAATCTAACCTAAATAAAACCAAACTAAACCGGAATAAAAACCGGTTCACTAAAAAGTAACCTAATAAAACCATACCCCTTCGGGGGATCTAATCCTAACCCTAGAAAACAGATCGGACGGCGGGGAGGTGCTCCGGTGACTTACCGGACGGCGACGGCGACGGCGGCTCGGGCGGCGAGTGCTCCGGCGACTCCGTGGTGGGGCGACGGCGGAGGTCGCCGGCGGTTGCGGATGGGGGAGGGGGTTAGTTTGGTGGGGTCGATGGTGCTGGGGGGTGGCCGGGGCGTCGGCGACGGATTTAATGGCGGTGGCGGCGCTGGTGCTCCGAAAGGCCAAGTAGAGGGAGAGGTCGAGGGGCGAGGGGGGAACGGGTCGGGTGGGGTATTTATAGGCGGGCGGACGACTTGGACGAGGGGCGAACACGGCGAGGAGATCGCGGAGGATCCCGGATCTCGGGATTCCGTGAAGCGGCGGCGTGGCGTGGGGAGGAAGAAGGTGGGGTGGGGCCGGGTGTCAGCGAGAGGAGAGAGAGAGGAGTCGGGCGGGCGACTGCATGGCGGTTTTCGGCGAGGCGCTGGGCTGTTCGGTCTCAGCTGGCCGGGCCGGGCTGTTCGCCCACTGGCTGGGCCGCTTGGCCATGGCTGGTCAGTGGACTGGCCGGGCGCCTCGGGTCCCTTTTTCCTTTTTTTGAATTTAGAGAGAGAGAGAAAATATATGTAAATATAAATATTTTATATAGGACATATATATATCAAAATGATCAGAAAAAGATTTCCTACAACATGAACTATTTTTCAAGTACAAATAAAATACACAAAAATTCAAATAAAACAAAGAGTGTTTCTGCTCTAATAAAATCCAATAAAAATCATTTTAAAAATACCAAAATGACTTCAAATTTATTTTCTCCTAATTTTCCATTGAAGGGAATCATTTTACCCATATTTCCATTTATTTATTTTTAGGAGAAAATAATTTTGAATAAAATCCAAATAATTCCAAATTTGAAGGGAGTTTCAAAATACCTACAAATGACTTTCAATTTGATTCTTTTTAACTTCCAACTCATATTTCATATAATTGAAGAAGTCATTTTATCTTCCTCATGAAAATCATTGAGTTGCATAAAGCTTTGAATTTGAAATATTCTCAAATGAAATTCAAATCTTTTCAAAACCCTTTTCATTTCAAATGGAAGAAGTCATTTCATCTTCACTCTAGGGTTTTGGTGTTGGAATGGAATTGAATTCATTGAGATCCAAAAAGGGCAAAAGGGGATAGTTTTGGGAAAGTCATTTTTATTCCCTCTCATCCAACTTTCAAAAGTTTCAAATTCCACTCAATTTAACTCAATCAATCAAACAAACAATCGACAACAAGCATAGTTATTTATCTAATATAACATTCCAAAATTTAGAATTTTGGGATGTTACAAACCTACCACACTTAAAATGAATCTCGCCCTCGAGATTCAAGAGGCTAGCAAGAAAGGTTTAGGGGTTGGGGTCTGCTAGCAAATGTTTGGTCGGAAGGTCGTGGGTGCTACCACACTTAAAACAAGGTTACGGTTCCGATAAACTCAGATACTTCCTCCGGAGTCTTGACAATGTATGTCTCTTCACATATCTTACAATAGTTCCTTCATTAACGCTCTTCTTTCAGAAGCATACAGTATTACTCCAAATCTTGGTTCTGTTCGACAAAGTTGAAGTCCGTCCAAGACTGTATCGACTTATCAGATAGGTCTGTGTCCATTCTAGACAACTATCGAAATACTCATGGTGGTCTACCATTAATGGTTTCTCCTGCAGAAAACGGGTCTGGGTTGAACCTCACCGTATGATCTACGATTGGCAACGGTTGCCTGTAAAGGGGTTCCATCGTCCTACCATTCTATGGTTTTATGGCTTATCGCGTCGACACTCTTCTAAGGTTTTCGAGGCTCTCTGATTTTCCATCAACATATGATAGTTCATGATAGAAGTCTCCGGTATGGGGGCTAATCCATCCCGCATTTGAATCATTACCACATACGTAAATATCGAATCACGTATTCTAACACTTGGGCATACTCACAAGCATTGCAGAATTTCTCTTGTTCTCGAACTGGGTTCGAGTAAATCCTTTGGTTCAGCAAGCCAAACAAAACATCTATCGTTACTTCACCACTCTCTAGTTTTTGCGTAACCTCCCACGAAACATATGCCGATTGAATCACCGATTCTTCCAAATTTCTTCCTTCATCAAGGTTACACCTGTTCCTTTTCAAAATCTTGGGCCTGTGGGTTATGGCCCACTTCAATTCTTGTACAAGTTTAATTCATCCTTCCTAGGATTATCATTCCATATTCCAACATTACATCTCCTGTAAATCCAATAGTACTTCTTCCTTCATACCCTTGTGGTGACGATCATACAAAACTCAAACTTATTTTGTCCAGCCTCCTTCTATGGACCGTCATGAATAACACATTTCTTTCTTCATTGATCTTGTGGCTTTACGGAGTACTACCACACTTAAAATGAAATGCACTAGTTTATCCATAAATCATATTATTTTCATATCGATCTTTTATTACATCCTTAACCATTTTTTCGTGAATCCAAATTCCAAAAGTTTATTACAAATGCTGCCACCCACATGGTTCGGTATGGTCAGACATTGCTTCCAACTTTATTTATTTATCCTCCTCGAGGATTCTTTAGTCCCGCTGGAATTGTGCGACATGCTCCTTGAAGTCTTCAATCTTCCGTTTCATCGTGGTGGCCTTGAGCTTTACCTCCACCATTTCTGCATGCACTTCTCTTAGGTATTCCTGAGTATAACGGAGTCTTGCTTCAAGTATTTCTCCGATCTGGCGTATGGATTCCATGGCTGCTTCACGAACAGCATCGAAGAAAGTTACTTGTGGCACACGTGAGATGAAAAAGTACTGCCCCATCATCTTTGGGCAAACTCCTTTCGAACGGTGGAGGTGTACCTCCACATACCAAAGTTCCACTCCCTTTGCATGAAGGGTAGCCTTTGTAGACCGCATCTCCTTCAAGGTGAATATGCTTCATCATGTCCTTCAGATCTTCGGAAATCATGATCACTCGTCGTGGTCATGATTGTTTCCGGACCTTTAAGGAAGGACTCATAAAGGGTTGTCATCTGCATGTGTAGGATAAGAGGGGTGCTCGTAACAAGGAATGTATCTCCATGGGGAAATTGCAATTGTCTCCAGAAAAGTTTGGTGTTCAGTTGTCCATGGGTTCAAGATTTCGGGGTCTAGTTGAGATAGAAAGAGAAAGCAAATACCCACCCATCAACAAAAGAATCCTAGCTCAAAAGTACCGTTTGTAATGGGCCGTTCTACTATGGTTTCGTTTCTAGGTCCTCATTTCTTCAGGTCTTCAATGCTCGGGAGTTTCCAATTCCTGATGCTTTTCCCATATGAAGGCCTTCTACCATTCTTCCGTAACTTACGCCTCTCATGGTTGAAATAAATACAAGCCTCACGAATATCGCATCTATCCAACCATTCAATAAACACAAAAAAATAATAGCAACCAAGCATTCATTTATTCAATCAATTCTACAAGATCGCCACCCACATAAATTGGTATGGTCGATACTTAAATCGAGAAGGCGTTCATCTTTATTTCTCTCATGGTGGGATACTACTAAGCTAATTTATTAGGAACTTGATCATTGTCCCCACTAGGGCTTCTTCTGTGTGGACTTGATCTCCTCCAGTTTTTCTGCTAGATTTTCCCTGTCGACGCGGAGTTTCTTGTGACGACCCTGTATGTCCTGAACTTGTTCCTTGAGCTTCTGGATTTTAACGTCCTTGGCATGAGACATGGTCCTGCTGCTTTTCAGTTCCTGACGCATTCTCGAGATCTCGAGGTTCTCCTCCTCCAGCTTGTTTACCTTCAGCCTCTGAGTCTTGACCTCTTCTCGTAGTGCTTCATTGTCAAACAGGGCTTCCAGGAGGTCCATCCAAGATTCTTGACGTATTGTTCTAGATCCCGATTGTACACTAAAAGTGGGGAGAACTTCATCTTTTGCGCTTCCGTCAAGGCAATAGTTGCTCCATCAAACTTCTGCCATCCAATCCTTCCAAAGAAGTGTGGGTTTAGTGCAAGACGATGACGATAGCATAAACGCAGTAATAGCATCATGGATGACAGTGTTGATGCCCATATCACGATCACCATTTATAGTTCCAAGCTGATGTCCGCCGTCTTGGGGTCTTCTTTACGACCAAAAACTTGGGTCTTGACTCCCCACGATCTAGATGTCCTCTTAGTTGCCTTGATCTCGTGTATCGGTAACTTCAAAGCAAATGACTAGCTCCACAAGGAAGGGGCCTCCAAGAACCTTCTCGTAGTGTTCTCTTTTGTTCGAATGTAGCTCTCCATCTATAGTTTGAAATAAGGAAGGTTCAGTAAAAGAAATCAGGTGTTACGAGAGTAGTACAAAACAAAGGTCATTCCTATTGGGGTCTTCATATTACTAAGTCATTTTCTAGGGTCACGTCCTACAGCCAACATGTGCTCTGATACCATTTCTGTAGCGACCCGGCCTCAGAGGGTCAAGCCTCTGTGTATCCGTGCCATCCTCGGATCAAGATATCTTTGGCACACACAAGACATCATTGTATATATCAAAGTGCAATCACATGTATAAATAACGTAAAACTGATATATACCTCATAATACTCAATGAAACAATCAAACGGGTGTGGAGTCCCATCAACGCCATCGGCAAGTTGAGTGTAGACCGTAACCTGTATCGTAACTCTTACTCGTCGAGGAAATATCTGCAACATGATACGCTGTGCAGTGTAGGTCAAGACATTGAATGTACCGGCAAGATCACAATAAGAGAAAACAGATGATAAACTATACTATATGCAGTATGGCTTTGTGGCTCGTGGTCTGAGTTTTGTTTATGTAAAAGCGGATTTATTTTCCCTACATCAAAGGAATAAATGAAGTCTGTACTATGGAGTTTTCTACCATGACATGGTTCCGCCAACCGATGTCTCATAGCCCAAAATCATCATAAGTTGCCCACAATTAAGTTATCAATCCGATGTTGAGAGTTCCAGATAGATCCAAGTCCAGAGGCTCAAATTGTCCGTAATCGGGACACGGCTAATCGATTAGGTTTAAACCCTCTGCAGAGGTTTGTACACTTTACCCGCAAGATTCGATCCCTCTTTTTACGTTCTCGCACTTCAGGGTGTTTGAGAACAAGATGACCGAAACATGGTCTTTCGAAGAGTTCCCCTGACCACTGTCCGGTGCTCATCCAATCCTACCGTAGTTCTACATCTGCTAGCACCGTCCCAGCCAGAGTCACCACTAAGGTCAACCAAGCCAGAGCCCATATTGACTTGCGGTTGCACAGGTAAGCTTCCGGGCATGAAGTATTCTTCCGTCTCTTTGAGTCTGGGTGAAGCTTTCCGCAAGATGTCATGGCGCTTCTCCATGCATCCCGCCAACCACCGGATTCTCCAGGTGCCCGCCAACCATCCTTCACCCAAGAGTGTGTATTGAATTCTTGTCTCGAGTCTTGAAGTCTTGAGGCCTTGAAGATGCAGTCCTTGCAGATTCCATCATGGAGTTGTCGCCATTGGCGTAGATCCTCCATTCTCACACCACTCGAGCACTCATACCAACCCCGTCTACTATAGCGTAGCATTAAAATAAATAACGTCCCGGGCTTGGTAACAGGGTGATGGGTTCCTACCTCATGCATACTACTCAACTACAAGGATTCAATGTCACTACTGGAGGGATTGTTGCGAAGATGACACTAGATGCAATAAACATAGGTATGAAAGCATGGTCAAAGTGAACTTGCCTGGTAAGTTGATGAAGATAACAACACTCTCGAATAATGACTTGGTGGAACTATTCGTCACTCCGTTGAAAATCTATATAGTCATAGCATTCATATAAGCAAACATCCTAGCAAACAATTCTAACACTCATAATAAAACCAACAATTAAAAATGCAAATCAAGGGACACCAAATAAAAACAAAGGAAAACTACACAACAAAACTACCAAAGAAAACTCGGAGAAAACAAATCAAGGTTTTCACCACATCAAGTATCAACTAAGAGATAGTTTTACACAACTAAAACTTTTCTTAACAGAACCTAAGCATGGGTTTATGCTACCTAACTGAAAAGAAATCATCAAGCAACTAGTAGCAAAAAGAATCACCTTAAAAGCTATTATAAAACTCCTATTAGGCCTAAAGCAATTCTAGCAAGAAAAAATAAAATAAAAGTTTTATTTATTATAAATAAAAGTTCATGTTCTAAAGTTACAGAAACTAACCTAGAATAAACTATCACATAGGAAAAATAAAATTATTTGCTAATTAAAACAATAGGAAAACAGTAGCTAGTTAAATAAATAGGAATAACATGATTCTGATTAAAACTATTTTTTTATTAATTCTAAAATGCCCAAATAAATACATACGGTTAGGTAAGGTCAAAACAAAGTTGTGACAAAAAGAATCACTAAAAAATAATATTCCTAACTCATTTTATAGCAGAATTACTATTCTGTCTAAATCTAAAATAAAGCAATTTTAAATAATTTTAACATGACTAATTATATTTTCTACAGAAACTACAATAAATTTTCAAACCAACAAAAAAGAATCACTTAAAAATATTAAGTAGATTAAAAGATATGAATTTTACAAAACTGAAACTATTCTGTTAAAACAGAAAACTAAAAATAAAACTAAAACGAAAACTGGGCTAATGGGCCTATATAACGCTTCGGCGTAATATAACTAAACTACGCACGCGGAATAAAAATGAGTCGGCCCGGTCTAATCTAACCTAACTAAAACCAAACTAAACCGGAATAAAAACCGGTTCACTAAAAACTAACCTAATAAAACCATATTCTTCGGGGATCTAATCCTAACCCTAGAAAACAGATCGGACGGCGGGAGGTGCTCCGTGACTTACCGGACGGCGACGGCGACGGGCTCAAGGGCGAGTGCTCCGGCGACTCCGGTGGTCGGGGCGACGGCGGAGGTCTCCCAGTTGCGGACGGGCGAGGGTTGGTTTGGTGGGGTCGATGGAGCTCGAGGTGGCTGGGCGTCGGCGACGGAGTTAATGGCGGCGGCGGCGCTGGTGCTCCAGAAAGGCCAAGCGAGAGGGAGAGGTCGGGCGAGGGGGCGAGGTGGGGAACGGGGTCGGGTGGGGTATTTATAGGCGGGCGGGACGACTTGGACGAGGGGGCGAACGCGGCGAGGAGATCGCGGAGGATCCCAGATCTCGCGGGATTCCGGCGAGCGGCGGCACGGGGCGTGGCATGGGGAGGAAGAAGGTGGGCTGGGGCCGGGTGTCAGCGAGAGGGAGAGAGAGAGGAGTCGGGCGGGCGACCGGGGCGAAGGGTTTTCGGGCGAGGGGGCGATGGGCTGTTCGGTCTGGCAAGGCTGGGCTGTTCGCCCGCCATTGGCCGGGCTTTAGCGCTGGCCGGGCCAGTGGTTCTGGCCGGGCGCTGGGTCCTTTTTCCCTCTTTTTTGAATTTAGAGAGAGAGAAAAATATATGTAAATATAAATATTTTATATAGGACATATATATATATATCAAAATGATCAGAAAAATATTTCCTACAACATGAACTATTTTTCAAGTTCAAATAAAATACACAAAAATTCAAATAAAACAAAGAGTGTTTCGCTCTAATAAAATCCAATAAAAATCATTTTAAAAATACCAAAATGACTTCAAATTTATTTTCTCCTAATTTTCCATTGAAGGGAATCATTTTACCCATATTTCCATTTATTTATTTTAGGAGAAAAATAATTTTGAATAAAATCCAAATAATTCCAAATTTGAAGGGGAGTTTCAAAATACCTTCAAATGACTTTCAATTTGATTCTTTTTAACTTCCAACTCATATTTCATATAATTGAAGAAGTCATTTTATCTTCCCTCATGAAAATCATTGAGTTGCATAAAGCTTTGAATTTGAAATATTCTCAAATGAAATTCAAATCTTTTCAAAACCCTTTTCATTTCAAATGGAAGAAGTCATTTCATCTTCACTCTAGGGTTTTGGTGTTGGAATGGAATTGAATTCATTGAGATCCAAAAAGGGCAAAAGGGGATAGTTTTGGGAAAGTCATTTTTATTCCCTCTCATCCAACTTTCAAAAGTTTCAAATTCCACTCAATTTCACTCAATCAATCAAACAAACAATCAGACAACAAGCATAGTTATTTATCTAATATAACATTCCAAAATTTAGAATTTTGGGATGTTACCGCACCGCTCATGTTTCAGCTGGAGCCATAAGTCTGAAGAAGCGTGAGTTCCGCAACGTACGCCAGGGGAACCGTACTGTGGGGCAGTACGTGGATGAGTTCAGCAAGTTAGCCCGCTATGCCCCGGATGATGTGGCCACAGATGCCGCAAAGCAGGAAAAGTTTCTCGAGGGACTCAATGACGAGCTGGGTATGCAGCTAATGGAAACGGCAATGGAAGCTCAGCGAAGAAGCCCAACCCTTTCCCTCGTGCACAGGTGAACCACATTGACGTGGAGGACGTCTATGATCAGCCAGACACTGTGGTTGGTAAGTTTTTATTGAATTCACGTTCAGTATTGGTACTCTTTGATTCTGGTGCAACGCATTCATTCATATCAAGGGTAGTTGTGGAAAAGTACGGGTTGCCCACTAAAACCCTTAGAAGCCCCCTTCGCGTCGGGCCTGCAGAGGAGAAATGATGGCAGGCTTAGGCTGTCATGCAACCCTCAACATCGGAAACCATAAATTTCCGCAGACCTCATAGTATTGGAAACCCAGACCTTGGATGTAATCCTAGGCATGGATTGGTTGACGAAGTTTGAAGGAAACATAGACTGTGCCCAAGAAGTCAATTCTGCTCACCGCCCGGAGCGTAAGAGGATCAAGTATGTATCCGCACGTAGCGGATGAAGAATCAGTGAGTTCCCTCACGGGAATTGTTCAGAGGAAGTGCCAGAGTGCAAGATTTTCCCGATGTGTTTCGGAGGAATTACCAGAATGCCACCGGACAGAGACATTGAATTTCTGATTGAGTTATTGCCAGGCACAGCCCTAATATCCAAGAGACCCTATCGGATGCCCCCGAACGATTTGAAAGAGATCAAGAATCAAATTAATGAGTTATTGGGGAAAGGATATATTCGGCCAAGCTCATCACCTTGGGGAGCCCCAGTTCTTTTGGTAGAGAAGAAGGATGGAACCTTGAGAATGGTTGTGGATTATCGCTCGTTGAACGACGTGACCATCAAGAACAAGTACCCTCTGCCGATGATTAATGATCTATTTGATCAGCTAGTTGGAGCCAAGGTATTCTCCAAGATCGATCTTGATCGTGGTATCATCGATTGAAGATCCGTGAAAAGGATATACCCAAAACAGCATTCACCACCAGGTATGGTTTATATGAGTATACCGTCATGTCGTTCGGATTGACTAATGCCCATGCATACTTCATGAATTTGATGAACAAGGTATTTATGGAATATCTGGACAAGTTTGTCGTGGTGTTCATTGATGATATACTGATTTTCTCCAAGAGCGAGGAAGAGCATAAGGAACATTTGCGTCTAGTTCGGAGAAACTCCAAGAACATCGATTGTATGCCAAGTTCAGCAAATGTGAATTTTGGCTGAAGCAAGTCGGATTCCTCGGACATGTTATTTCAGGAGAAGGAATAGCAGTTGACCCCACCAAGGTTGTATCAGTCACCGATTGGCAATCACCCACCTCAGTCAAGGAGATTCGCGATTTCTCGGACTCGCAGGATATTATCGGAGGTTCATTGAGAACTTCTCGAAGATTGCCAAGCCCATGACCTGAGCTGTTGAAGAAGGACGCCAAGTACATTTGGACCGAGGAATGTGAAGCCGCTTCCGTGAATTGAAGAAACGCTTGGTTACAGCCCCATCTTGATTTTGCTGCACATACACAAGGATTACCAGGTATATTGTGACGCTTCTCGCCAGGGACTCGGAGGAGTACTCATGCAGGAAGGAAAAGTTGTAGCTTATACCTCCAGATAGCTACGACCTCACGAGATGAATTACGCCACACATGATTTGGAGTTAGCAGCCGTAGTGCATGCACTCAAGACCTGGAGACATTTCCTTATCGGAAATAGTTGTGATGTTTACACAGATCATAAGAGCTTGAAGTACATTTTCACGCAGAAAGAGTTGAACCTCGTGCGGAGGAGATGGCTAGAGTTAATCAAGGACTATGACATGAGATTGCATTACCACCCGTGAAAGGCTAATGTTGTAGCAGATGCTTTGAGCCGTAAGAGTTATGTGAATACTCTTATAGCGGAGGATTACCTCAGGAGTTAGTCGATGGCCTCGAGATCTCCGATCGAGATAGTTCCGAGAGGATATGTTGCAGCTCTGGAAGTTCAGCCCACTTTGACCGAAAGAATTCGTGAAGCCCAGAAGTCGGACAAGGAAATTGATGAGATAAAGAAACGGATGAATGAAGGAAAAGCTAAAGGGTTTTGTAAGGATGAATACGGAGCTATATGGTACGAGGATCGTATTTATGTGCCCAATGATCCCGAACTCAGGAAGCTAATTCTTCAGGAGGCTCATGATTCACCGTACTCGATTCACCCCGGTAAAACCAAGATGTATCTGGATTTGAAGGAAAGTTTCGGTGGATGTGTATGAAGAAAGATATTGCCGAGTACGTAGCGATGCGATGTTTGTCAACGAGTAAAGGCGTAACATCGTAAGCCGGCAGGTTACTTCAACCTTTGCCGATTCCCGATTGGAAATGGGAAAAACTTGGAATGGACTTTATCACAGGATTACCCAGGACCCGTTCAGGCTATGATTCCATCTGGGTAGTGGTTGATGATTTGACCAAGGTAGCCCATTTCATTCCCGTGAAGACTACCTATACCAGCGCTAAGTTAGCCAAGATATACATGACCAGGATCATATGTCTGCATGGAGTTCCGAGGAGTATCGTGTCAGATAGAGGAACACAATTTACCTCAAAGTTTTGGAATCAGTTGCATGAAACTTTGGAGTACGAGGCTAGAGTTCAAGATGCCTTTTCATCCACAGACGGATGGATGCACCGAGAGAGTCAACCAGATTCTCGAGGACATGTTGAGAGCTTGTGTGCTAGACTATGGGTCTAGCTGGGATGATAATTTGCCGTCTGACGGAGTTCTCGTACAATAATGATTATCGCACCGAGTCAAGATGGCCCTTTCAAGCTCTATACTGAAGGAGATGCAGAACACCATTGCTGTGGGATGGTGTTGGAGATCGAAACTTTTCGGTCCCGATCTTATCGTAGATTCCAAGAGAAAGTCAAGCTGATTCGAGATAGGCTCAAGGTGGCTCAATCGAGGCGTAAGAGTTATGCCGACAAGAACGCAAGGAAGTAACATACGAAGCGGGAGACCGGGCATATCTTCGTGTGTCCCCACTTTGTGGAATCAAGAGGTTCGGTGTTAAAGGAAAGTTAGCACCCCGGTTCATTGGCTCCTACAAAATCCTCGAACGTCATGGAGAAGTTGCTTACACGTTGGAATTGCCGGAAGGATTGTCCGAGTTCATGATGTCTTCCATGTTTCTCACCAAGAAGTGTCATGCCGACATGGCCGATATTCCGTTGAGAGACACAGTGCCCCTAGAGGCCATACAGCTCGGCAGTGATCTCGACTTATAAGGAGAAACCCGTCCGAATTCTCGAGACTCATGAACAGAGTCACCCGCAAAGAAGATCATCAAGTTTTGCAAGGTCTTTGTGGAGTCATCACCCGAGGAGGAAGCCACCTGGGAGCGAGAAGAAGACCTCCTTCGAGACCACCCGCACCTATTTGTTAGCCAACCCGAATCTCGAGGGCGAGATTCATCTTAAGGTGGGTAGGTTTGTAACATCCCAAATTTCCTATTTGGAATGTTTTACAATTATAGCTAAGCATCTATGCATTCTGTTTGAATTTGAGTGGCATTTGAAGTTTCAGAAGTTTTGGAGTTGTTGGAATTTGAATTCAAATTTTGGCAGTAGAAATTATTTCAAAACTATGCCTGACAATACTTGAGACAAAGTATGAGAGGAGTAAACATGACACTCCAAAAATGTCAGAAGAAAGCATTGCCAAAAAGTTTGAATTCAAATTTGAGTTTTATTTGGAATTTTAGAAAAATGATTTTTTATAAAGTTTGGATTTTGCCCCTGAAAAAATGTTCAAATTGTAGGGAATATTCCCCTGATAATTTTGGTATATATATGTCCTATATAAAAAATATATTTTTTATTCTCTCTCTCTCTTTAATTCAAAAAAAAAGGGGAAAAGAAAACCCAGCGCCACCAGCCAACTGCCCAGCCAGCACCTAGGCGGCCCACCCGCGGGCCAAGCCAACCGGCCCAGCCACCAGGAGCAGCCCACCCGAGCCGCCGCGCCGAACCCCTTCCCATTCGGTCGCCCGACCGAATCCCTCTCTCTCTCGCCGACACCCCCGCCCCACCCCGTCGTCTTCCCTTGCCCAATTCAACTCACACGGAATCCGGGGATCCTGGATCGCCTCCCGATTCGCCCCTCCTCCAAGCCGGTTCCCCCCTATAAACCCCCTCGCCTGCTCGCCCCTCGCCTAACCCTCCTCTAGCATGATCGCTCGGAGCCCCGAAGCCGCCGCCGCGCCATTGCCACCGCCCCGGCCATCCCCCACCCCCGCGAGCTCCCCCCACACCCCCGTCGACACCCCCACGCACCGCCGCACCCGCCCGAGGTCTCCGCCCTCGTCCCCCACCACCGGAGCCACCGCACTGTCATGCTGTCAGCCGACCACCGCGGTAAGTCGCCGGAGATGCCCCACCGTCCGATCTAAACGTAGGGTCCAGATTAGAACCCCGAAGGGGTACGGTTTAATTTAAATAGGCCCGGTTAGTTTCGGTTTATTTGGTTAGTTAGGTTTTTTATTAAACCGGCCGACTCGGTTTAACCACTAGGGCCGATTTAGTTATATTACGCCCAGGGCGCTAGATAGGCCCATAGCCCGTTTTTCTTTATTTTTCGTTTTCTGTTTTAACAAAATAGTTTCAGATTTGAAAAATTCATATCTTTTAATATACTTAATATTTTTAAGTGATTCTTTTTTTGTTGGTTTGAAAATTTCTTATAGTTTCTGTAGAAAATATAATTAGTCATGTTAAAATTATTTAAAATTGCTTTATTTTAGATTTTGACAGAATAGTAAATCTGCTATAAAAGGAGTTAGGAATATTATTTTTTAATGATTCTTTTTGTCACAACTTTGTTTTGACATTGCTTAACCGTAGGAATTTATTTGGGCATTTTAGATTTAATAAAAAAATAGTTTTAGTCAGAATCATGATATTCCTATTTATTTAACTAGCTACTGTTTTCCTATTGTTTTACTTAGCAAATAAATTTATTTTTCAGGAGAGATAGTTTATTCTAGGTTAGTTTCTGTAACTTTAGAGCATGAACTTTTATTTGCAACAAATAAAACTTTTATTTTATTTTTTCTTGCTAGGATTGTTTTAGGCCTAATAGGAGTTTTATAATAGCTTTTAAGGTGATTCTTTTTGCTCCTAGTTGCTTGATGATTTCTTTTCAGTTAGGTAGCATATACCCATGCTTAGGTTCTGTTAAGAAAATTTTTGTAGTGCAAAACTATTTTTTAATTGTTGCTTGATGTAGGAAAACTTTGAGTTGGATTTCTTCGAGTTTTCTTTTGGGTTTTGATTCGATTGTTTTGTGTGTTTCATATTAGCAAGCTGTTATGTAAGTGATCATATGCTATATGCTTATTATGATTGTTGTTTGTCTCAGTAGAACTTCCGGAGTGCGAAGCTTGCTACCACGAGTCCCTAGCTTACGAAGATCGTCAGCAAGGCAAGTCATTTGATCATGATTTCTATTACAATACCTATGATTTTATTGCATTAGAATTATACCCCCCCCCCCCACTATGCATGCAGTAGGAGAATTTTTAAGTTATGTTCTTGAGTAGTATCATGAGGTAGGATGAAACCAATTCCCCTTGTTACCATGGCCCGGGACGAAGTAGTTTAATTTTGCTATGCTCGGCGACGGGGTTGGTTGTGTGAGTCATAAGGGAGATGTGGGAGTCAAGACGATGACAACCGCATGACTTCAAGCTCAAGATGGACTTCAAAATTCACTACGGGGTGGAGGATTTGTTGACGGGCACCCCGGAGAATCCAAAGGTTGGTCGGATGCATGGAGAAGTGCCATGACATCTTGCGGAAAGCTTCACCCAGCCACGAAGAGACGGATGGATACCCCATTGATCGAAGCTTACTGCAGCCGCAAGCCATTATGGGCTCACTTGGTCGACCCTAGGTGTGACTGGCCGACGGTGCTACGAGATGTAGAAGAACGGTAGGATTGGATGGGCACCGGCAAGTGGCCTGTAGGAACTCTTCTAAGACCCTGTTGCTCGTCCCGCCTTCAAACACCATGAAGTGCTAAGACTTAAAAGGAGGGAACGATTCTTGCGGGTAAAGTGCAAACCTCTCGCAGAGTGAAGATCTAATCGGTTAGCCGTGTCCCCGGTTACGGACAATTTGAGCCTCTGGAACTTGGAAGTATTTCGGATATCTCAACACCGAACTTAATAAATTAATTGAGGGCTTTATTTAATAATTGGGAATGAGACATTGGTTGGCGGAACCATCTCAACAACTACCAACATTTTGTAGTAATTGCAAACAAGTCCTTGTTATAGGGAAAAACTGGTTTTTCGCAAAACCATGAAACTTAGAGCCCCACAGCCAAATTGCATATAGTGTTAGTAATTTTTATTGTTGTTCTCTCTTTGACTTGCCGGCATATTCAAAATGCTGACCTACACGGCTGCAACGTCTTATGTTGCAGAGGATTATTCCGATCAGGAGTGAGGCTACGATCCACGCTTGCGATTGCCCTATGGAGTCGGATGGACTCGCTATTCTTCTACGCTTCCGCAGCTTTACTTAGTTTATTTCTCATGAGTTGGCCTTCGGCCGAATTTATTCCATTGTAATAAAGACTCGATATGAGAATCTTGTAATAAATTCAGGTGTGATTGAACTTTGATTATTTCATCAATGTACTGTGAGCGCCAGCATGATCTTGGGATGGTACAGACACAGAGACTTGACCGATTTTGGGTCAGGTCGCTACAGCGGGCGCTCACTGTAGTCACACCCCGTATCATCAGATTCATGGTGTGCAGACTCCGAGGAGAAGGAAGGTCGCCTGCTAGGAGTCGGTCTACCCTCGACGCCGCCTGCTTGGGATTCCCTGCCATCTGATGGCTCGCGGACAGGTAGGGCCCGCCGCCTGCGGGCCGTACCAACCGCCCATTGTGGGACCATGGCTCCCTCTGACGTAGATGATGTCATAGGTGGCATGGCTACAGTGCCACGTTGGGCGAGGGGTGTCCGCTTGGTACACCCGCACTGTGGCCACGTTCTGCCCTGGATTTGGGGGTGGCAGGTTGCACTGTAGCCTTGCCCCGTCTCGTCGTGGTTAATTGGGTGCAAACTTTGAGGGGACAAGGGTCCGCTTGCGAGGAGTCGGCCCCTTGTGGCCGCCATCTGAGAGCCCACCACCTTCTGGCAGTCGGCCTGTCGGACCAGGCGGCCTAAAGGGTCGGCCTTTCGTCCGGGAGATGTGAGGGGAGCCCCGATATCTTGAAATGCCGTGGGGTGCTGATGAGGCTACACGTGGTCAATTACTCCGACAATGCTTAACATGGCCAAATGTCTTTTTGGTGTGCCTGTGGGCAAGTTTTGGGTTTTATGGTCTCTCAGAGAGGTATTGACGCTAACTAGGAGAAAATCAAGGCTATCACTTCATTGGCTAAGCCGGTGTGCATTAATGACGTCCAGTGTTTGGCGGGTCGTATTGCGGCATTAAGCCGGTTTATATACTGCCTAGGAGAGAAGGCTATTCCTCTGTACCAGATGATGAAGAAAACATACCACTTTGTGTGGAGTGATGTTGCTAGTGAGGCATTTGAGGTGCTTACGAAACAGTTGGTTGAGCTTCCGGTTCTTGCAGCTCCTATTGAGAAGGAGGCCTTGCTCTTATATGTGGCTGCTAACAGCAGAGCCGTCAGCATAGCGGTTGTAGTGGAAAGGAAGGAAACAAGCAAGGAATATCCAGTTCAAAGGCCGGCTTATTATGTCAGTCAGGTGTTAATCGAGTCTAAACAGAGGTACCCACACTGGCAGAAGTTAGTCTATGGGGTGTGCATGGACAGTCACAAGTTGAAGCATTATTTCCTTGGTCATCCCATTACTGTGGTCAGTTCAGCTCCCTTGGGAGATATTATTCAAAACCGAAAAGCCACAAGTCGAGTGGCCAAGTGGGCCATTGAGCTTGGACCTCGCGGTTTGATGTATATGCCTAGGACGACCATCAAGTCTCTGGCTCTTGTGGATATCATCAATGACTGGACAGAGTTGCAGATGTCTGAAGATAAGCCTGGTAACACACATTGGACTATTCATTTTGATGGGTCCAGGCAGTTGGAAGGCTCGGGTGGTGGCGTTATTTTGACTTCCCCACGAGGTGACAAATTTTGGTATTTCTTAAGGCTGATGTTTCCTTGTACTAATAATGTAGCCGAGTATGAGGCCCTGCTCCATGGTCTTTGGATGGCTAAAGAGATGAATTTAAGCTGGGTGAGATGCTTCAGCAACTCAGATTTGGTGACCCACAAGTCTCAGGAACTTGGGACTCTAAGGACCCGCTCATGGCGGCTTATCGCCGGGCGGTTGACAGTATTGCTGGCCAATCAACGGTTATAAAGTGAAACATGTTGATCGCAGAAAGAATGAGACGGTTGATGCTTTAAGCCGGCTAGGGTCTCAGCGTAAGCCGGTGCCACCCAATGTTTTTCTTGACATATTGCATAACCCTTCGGTTAAGCTACCAACAGAAGAGGATCTTGCAACCCCTGACCCGGAGGCACAGTTGGTGGCAGCTCTTCATGCTATTCCTGATTGGACGGTTCCTTATCTGGCTTATATGACCCGGGGAGAGTTGCCTGAGGATGAAACTTTGGCCAGGCAAATAACCCGGAGGTCTAAGTCGATGACTATTGGAAGAAGGCCGTGGGATTCAAAGAGAGATTCATGAATGAGATTGTGGCCATCACACCTGCTCTAAGTCTCTCGTGGCTAAGGCTTTTCTTCATGGGTTTTATTGGCTGACGGCTCATGCTAATGCAGAAGATCTGGTTAGCAAGTGCGACGGCAGTCAGAAATTTTTCAGACGAGCTCATGTGCCGGCTCAAGAATGGAGGAAGATTCCAGTTACTTGGCCGTTTGTAGTCTGGGGCTAGATATGGTTGGACCTTTCAAGAGATACTAGGACAAAAAGACCCACCTTTTGGTGGCGGTTGATAAGATTACAAAGTGGGTTGAGGCAGAGCCGGTCAGCAAATGTGATGCGACAACAGTGGTTCAATTCATTAAGAAAGTCATCTTCTGCTTTGGTTAGCCGCATAGTATCATAACTAATAATGGCACTAATCTGTCTAAAGGTGATATGAAAGAATTATGTCAATGAGAGCATATTCGTCCTGATGTTTCGTCAGTGGTTCACCCCCAGTCCAGTGGTCAAGCTGAAAGGGCCAATCAAGAAATCTTGAGAGGCATAAAACCCCGACTTATGGTCCCTTTGCAGAGGATGCCGGGTTGTTGGGTTGAGGAATTACCCTCAGTACCTTGGAGTATAAATACCAACCCAATAGATCAACAGGTTACACTCCTTTCTTCATGGTTTACAGGGCAGAGGTGGTTCTTCCAAGTGATATCTGTCGACTCGCCCCAGGTGGCGGCTTATGTTGAGGCTGACAATGAAACGGCGTGTCAGGATGCTCTTGATGTGTTGGATGAGGAGCGTGACCTTGCGGCGGCTCGTTCAGCGATTACCAACAAGATCTGCTTCATTATCATAGCCACCGGGTTAAAACCCAGACCATTCAACAAGGCGACTTGGTGCTCCGGCTCATTCAGGACCAAACAGATATGCACAAGTTATCCCCGCCTTTGGAAGGACCTTTTGTGGTTAGCAACAAGCTGAACAACGGGTCATACTACCTCGTTGATATTCGGGATCACAAAGACTCACGTACATTAGAGGAAGAGACTCGCCGGCCTTGGAACATTGCTCATCTTAGGCCCTATTAGACTTGAGCCACCGGCTCCTGTGCTTTACATACCTTCATCAATGTACATATTATGAACAATAAATAAAGTTGGCATACCTGATAATTCGGGGCCTCTGCATTTCATTTCAAAGTATATGAGTCTTTATTGTGCATTCATAAGGTCACTTGGGGGCTTCCTTCTCAAAGTGAAAAAAAATTTGCCCTAGAGGCAATAATAAAGTTGTTATTTATATTTCTTTATATCATGATAAATGTTTATTATTCATGTTAGAATTGTATTAACCGGAAACTTAGTACATGTGTAAATACATAGACAAACAGAGTGTCCCTAGTATGTCTGTACTAGACTAGATCGTTAATCAAACATGGTTTAGTTTCCTAACCATATACATGTGTTGTCATTTGATGAACGAGATCACATCCTTCGAGAATGATGTGATTGATGTCGCTTGAAGCTACGTCGGTATTTTCCCAAAGAGGAAGGGATGATGCAGCACAGTGGCGGTAGGTATTTCCCTCATAAATGAAACCAAGGTTATCGAACCAGTAGGAGAAACAAGCAACACAACGAAAACAGCCCCTGCACACAAATAACAACACCTCACAACCCGACATGTTAAAGGGGTTGTCAATCTGTTTCAGGGTACGGCGCCAGAAATTGCTTGTTGACGGGAGAAAGTTGTAATAGATTGAATAAATAGATTGCAAATAAAATAAAGTGCAGAAAAGTATTTTTGGTTTAATAGATCTGAATAAAAATGCAAAGGAAAAGTAGATCGTAATCAAATATATGAGAAATAAGACCCGGGGGCCGTAGGTTTCACTAGTGGCTTCTCTCGAGAAAAATAGCAAACAGTGGGTAAACAAATTACTGTTGGGCAATTGATAGAACTTCAAATAATTATGACGATATCCAGGCAATTATCATTACATAGGCATCACGTCCAAGATTAGTACACCGACTCCTGCCTGCATCTACTATATTACTCCACACATCGACCGCATCCAGCATGCATCTAGTGTATTAAGTTCATGGAAAAATGGAGTAATTCAATAGGAAAGATGACATGATGTAGACAAGATCCGTTTATATATATGGTGGTAGATATAGATCTCATCTTTTTATCCTTAGTAGCAATGATACATATGTGTCGGTTCCCTTTCTATCACTGGGATCGAGCACCGTAAGATCGAACCCACTACCGGGCACCTCTTCCCATTGCAAGATAAATAGATCAAGTTGGCTGCTACCTCTTGAGCATGCGTTGGTTTTCCCTTGAAGAGGAAAGGGTGATGCAGCAAAGTAGCGTAAGTATTTCCCTCAGTTTTTGAGAACCAAGGTATCAATCCAGTAGGAGGTTACACACAAATCGCCTCGCACTCTACACAAACAAATAAGAACCTTGCAACCAACGCGATAAAGGGGTTGTCAATCCCTTCACGGTCACTTGCAAAAGTGAGATCTGATAGAGATAGTAAGATAAATATTTTTGCTATTTTTATGATATAGATTGGAAAGTAAAGATTGCAAAATAAAAGAAGGAAGGAATAGTAAATTGATAGGAAAATAATATGATGGAAGATAGACCCGGGGGCCATAGGTTTCACTAGTGGCTTCTCTCAAGATAGCATAATTTACGGTGGGTGAACGAATTACTGTCGAGCAATTGATAGCAAAGCACATAGTTATGAGAATATCTAGGCATGATCATGTATATAGGCATCACGTCCTCGACAAGTAGACCGAAACGATTCTGCATCTACTACTTTTACTCCACACATCGACCGCTATCCAGCATGCATCTAGAGTATTAAGTTCATAAGAACAGAGTAACGCATTAGGCAAGATGACATGATGTAGAGGGATAAACTCAAGCAATATGATATAAACCCCATCTTTTTTCCTCGCTGGCAACAATATGATATAAACCCTCTTCCTTCCTGGCGAACACAGCCAGCCCGACATGACTATAAAATGATTATAAAACATCCAACATTGATAATAAAACAGTGTGGAACAATAAAAAATTATAGATATGTTGGAGACATATGAGCATCCCCAAGCTTAAATCCTACTCGTCCTCGAGTAGGTAAGTGATAAAAACAGAATTTTTTATGTCGAGTGTTGTTCATCATGTCATATCATATTCTTTTCTTTATAGCATGGACATTTGGATTTTTTATTTGATTCAAAGCAATAGTCTAGTTTTGACATAATAATTCAGATACTCAAGCATATCAACAAGCAACCAGGTCTTTCAAAATAGCAACGCTAAAATAAGTTATCCCTAGCCCATCATGCTCAAACATTGATCCATTCATGAAATACACTCAAATATTAAATACACCCAATACTTAAGCACGATCATATTGCCTCCTAGTTGGTGCTTTTTATGAGAGAGTATGGAGACTCAAATTTCAAAATAAAAAATGCATAAAGTACAAGAAAGGCGCTTCACAGAGGGAAGTAGGGATTTGTAGAGGTGCCATAGCTCAAAGCGAAAAGATTAGAGATAAAAATATTGTGGGAGGTGTATCCATCCCACCAACAAAAATGACTTAGAGTTCCCAATACTTTCCATACTAGATATGCCAGAGCCGGTTCCCAAACAGAAAATAAAGTTTATTCCTTTTCCACCATTCTTTCACTTTCCATGGCTAACCATATCCACGGGTGCCCTCCATACCAACACTTTCCAAGGAATCTATTATTTGACAATGTAAAGTAAATTCATTTTTTTGCATTACAGGACTGGGCATCCCTAAGACCTTTGCCTTACTCTCGTGCAATGACAAGTGAATAAACACTCATCTTGAGAATAACACATCCAGCATGGAAAATATTAGCCACCCGTCACCATTCCGCAAGCGAAACAAACACACAAAAGAGAAGTTTATTTTGAAAGTTAGAGATGGCACATGAAAATTTTCTTAGAACGACAAAAGAATACTGCATATAGGTAGATATAGTGGACTCATGTGGCAAAACTAGTTTAAAGGATTTTGGATGCACAAGTAGAGATCATACTTAGTGAAAAATGAAGGCTAGCAAAAGATTGAGAAGCGACCAACCAAGAAATGAATAATCTCATAAGCAAGCATTGAGCATAATTAAAACAGAATAATGCACCACAAGTAGGATATAATTTTCATTGCATGATTATTGGCTTTCGTGCATGCATTTGGAATCACAAACCTTAACACCAAATGTTCTTACTAGAGCACAGTTACTCATCAACATAACTCACATATCACATCATCATATCTCAAAACTATTACTAAGAATCAAGTTTATTGTGTCCAATGATCTTCATGAAATTTTCTTTTTCTTTATCCTTCTTGGATATCTATCACTTTGGGACTAATTTTCATGTGCTGCTTTCCACAATCTCAAACAAATATAAGTGAAGATCATGAACGTAACAAATTTTATTTCCCTCAAAATAATTTAAGTGAAGCAAGAGAGAATTTCTTCAAAATTTTACTAACTCTCAAATAAATCTAAGTGAATCAAGAGAGCATTTCTTCAAAAATAACAAAGCACATTGTGCTCAAAAAGATATAAGTGAAGCACTAGAGCAAGTCCTAGCTCATAAAAGATTTAAGTGAAGCATAGAGCGCAATTCTAACAAGTCATGATATAATTTTGGCTCTCTCAAATAGGTGTGTCTAGCAAGGATTGATGACTTAAAATACAAAATAAAACAAGCAAAGACTCCTATCATACAAGACGCTCCAAGCAAAACACATACATGTGACGAATAAAAATATAGTTTCAAGTAAAATACCGATAGTTGTTGGAAGGAAGCGGGGATGCCACTCGGGGGCATCACCAAGCTTAGTTGGTTGCTCATTCTTGGATAAAAGCTTGGGATGCCGGGGCATCCCCAAGATTAGGCTCTTACATTAACCCAAAACTTAAAATTTTCAATCACAAAAAACTCAACAAAACCTTCATGAGATCCGTTAATGTAAGAAAAATAAACCTCTACTATAAGTGCTATATCAAACCAATTTTTATTTTGTTTTTGTAATTTATCTACTGTATTCCAACTTTTCTATGACAAAAACTCATCAAAGAAAATCATAGAGCCATCAAAATAAGCACACAACACAAAGAAAACAAAATCTGTCAAAACAGAACAGTCTTTAGCAATCTGATTTGTTCAAATACTTATGGAACTCCAAAAATTCTGAAAAACTAGTTCAACCTAGATAATTTGTATATTGATCTTTTGCAAAAAGAATTAGCATTTTATCAAGTTCTGGTGAATTTTGACAATTAGTTTCGTGAGAACAAAGTTTCTGTCTTTTTCAGCAAGATCAAACAACTATCGCCCAAGAAGATCCTATTGGTTCTACTTGGCACAAACACTAATAAAACCCAAAAAACACAATCATAACAGTAGCATAATTGTGTTAACACTCAAGAACAGAAAGCAAAAAGCAAAAAATAAATTTTATTCGTTTGTCTGCCTCCCAAAAAGCGCTATAGTTTTACGCCCTTAGCTAGGCATAAAGCAAGGATCTAAGTTTTGTCATCTTTGGTTCGAGATCCATAATATGCCCGCATGATTGATTCATAAGGTGGCTTAATTTTAGTTCTAGGAAAGTGTTCCATATGTTTCCTCAAATGAAATTGGAACTTAATATTGCCTTCTTTCATATCAATCATGGCACCGATAGTGCGTAAAAACGGTCTACCAAGAACAATTGGACAAGACGGATTGCAATCAATATCAAGAACAATAAAATCTATGGGCACATAATTCCTATTTGCAAGAATAAGAACATCATTAATTCTTCCCACAGGCTTTTTAATAGTAGAATCCGCCAAGTGCAAATTCAAGGAACATTCTTCAAGATTGTTAACACCAAGCACATCACATAAAGATTTCAGAATCGTAGAAACACTAGCACCGAAGTCACACAAAACAAAACACTCATAATTATTAATCTTGACTTTGATAGTAGGTTCCCATTCAACATGCAATTTTCTAGGAATTGAAACTTCCAATTGCAATTTTTCTTTAAGAGCTTTCATCATAGCATCAACAATATGTTTAGTAAAAGCTTTGTTTTATCATAAGCATGGGGTGAATTTATCATAGATTGCAACAAATAAATACAATCAATCAAAGAGAAACTATCATAATTAAAGTCTTTGTAATCCAAAAGAGTGGGCACATCACTAGTTAAAGTTTTGACCTCTCCAAACCCACTTTTATCAATTTTCTCAACAAGATTTTCACCAGTCCCTCTTGAAATATTGGGATGCTTTCTACCTAAAGTTGACTCTTCTCCAGTCCCTTTTTCATCATTCTTAACTTTACTAAACAAGGAATCAATAGAAGAAACCCTAATCATTTTAAGATCTTCATCACTTTTATCTTCCAATGAGATTGGTTTAGCAGCCATTTGATTTACCAAGGTAGCTTGTGCATCCGATATTTTTCCCAACAAACTTTCAGCAAAGGCATACTTAGATTGAAGATTGCAAACTTATCTACTAATATCATCAAGTTGTCTTGTAATAGCATCTAGCACAATGAAGTGTTCCTTAAGTTCTTCTGTAAAATACTTATGATGCTCAAATTGTGTTGTCATATATTCCTTAGTACTTTTGTCAATTTCAAGCAAAATATTTGGGTAAGGAACATCATAATATTTCCTTGGAGGCATCATGACTACGCAAACAAGACGGCACACAAAAACTGATTCAGCAAGGAGACGGCGAACGGAAAAAGAGAGGCGAATAAAATGACAAAATTTTGTGAAGTGGGGGAGAGGAAAACGAGAGGCAAATGGCGAATAATGTAAATTGCAAGGAGATGAGATTTGTGATTAGGAACCTCGTTATGTTGAAGATCCTCCCCGGCAATGGTGCCAGAAATTCCTTTTGATGTCACTTGAAGCTACGTCGGTATTTCCCCAAAGAGGAAGGGATGATGCAGCACAGTGGTGGTAGGTACTTCCCTCAGAAGTGAAACCAAGGTTATGGAACTAGTAGGAGAACCAAGCAACACAACGTAAACAGCCCCTGCACACAAATAACAACACCTCGCAACCCGACATGTTAAAGGGGTTGTCAATCTATTTCAGGGTACGGCGCCAGAAATTGCTTGTTGACGGGAGAAAGTTGTAATAGATTGAATAAATAGATCGCAAATAAAATAAAGTGTAGCAAAGTATTTTTGGATTTTTGGTTTAATAGATCTGAATAAAAATGCAAAGGAAAAGTAGATCGCAAGAAAATATATGAGAAATAAGACCCGGGGCCGTAGGTTTCACTAGTGGCTTCTCTCGAGAAAAATTGCAAACGGTGGGTAAACAAATTACTGTTGGGCAATTGATAGAACTTCAAATAATTATGACGATATCCAGGCAATGATCATTACATAGGCATCACGTCCAAGATTAGTAGACCGACTCCTGCCTGCATCTACTACTATTACTCCACACATCGACCGCTATCAAGCATGTATCTAGTGTATTAAGTTCATGGAAAAACGGAGTAATGCAATAAGAACGATGACCTGATGTAGACAAGATCTGTTGATCCATATGGCGGTAGATATAGATCTCGTCTTTCTATCCTTAGTAGCAATGATACATACGTGTCGGTTCCCTTTCTGTCACTGGGATCGAGCACCGTAATATCGAACCCACTATCGGGCACCTCTTCCTATTGCAAGATAAATAGATCAAGTTTGCCAAAAAAAACCAAATATCGAAGAAGAGATACGAGGCTATAAGAGATCATGCATATAAGAGATCAAAGAAACTCAAATAACTCTCATGAATATAAAAAGATATGACTGATCATAAACTCGAAGTTCATCAGATCCCAACAAACACACCGCAAAAGGAGTTACATCATATGGATCTCCAAGAGACCATTGTATTGAGAATTCAGCGGGAGAGAGAAAGCCATCTAGCTACTAACTACGGATCCGAAGGTCTACAAGGAACTACTCACGCATCATCGGAGAGGCACCAATGGAAGTGGTGAACCCCATCCGAGATGAAGTCTAGATTGGATCTCGTGGTTCTGGACTCTGCGGCGGCTGGATGAATATTCCGCCGACTGCCCTAGGATTCTGGTATTTTTGGGGTATTTATAGAGCAAAGAGGCGGTCCGGGGGGCAACCTAGGTGGGCCCAACCCACCAGGGTGCACCTGGGCCTCCTGGCGCGCCCTAGTGGGTTGTGCCCCCCTCGGGGCACCCCCAGGTGCAACCAGGGCCCATTGCCTTCCTTCTGGCCCATAAAAAATCATTGTGGAGTTTCATGGCATTTGGACTTCATCTGATATTGATTTCCTGCAATGTAAAAAATAGCAACTGGCACTTGGCACTATGTCAATAGGTTAGTACCAAAAAAGTGATATAAAATGACTATGAAATGATTATAAAACATCCTAGATTGATAAAAAAACAACATGGAACAATCAAAAATTATAGATACATTGGAGACGTATTAGTGATGGACAAGACCCATCCGTTAGCTTAGCACTATGATCGTTTAGTTTATTGCTATTGTTTTCTTCATGACTTATACATGTTCCTATGACTATGAAATAATGCAACTCCCGAATACTGGAGGAACACTTTGTGTGCTATCAAACGTCACAACGTAACTGGGTTGAGTTGGCATAGATCGAGATTAGGATTTGTCACTCCAATTGTCGGAGAGGTATCTCTGGGCCCTCTCCGTAATGCACATCACTATAATCCTTGCAAGCAACGTGACTAATGAGTTAGTTGCGGGATGATGCATTACGGAACGAGCAAAGAGACTTGCGGGTAACGAGATTGAACTAGGTATGATGATACCAATGATCGAATCTCGGGCAAGTAACATACCGATGACAAAGGGAACAACGTATGTTATTGTGCGGTTTGACCGATAAAGATCTTCGTAGGATATTTAGGAGCCAATATGAGCATCCATGTTCCGCTATTGGTTATTGACCGGAGATGTGTCTCGGTCATGTCTACATAGTTCTCGAACCCGTAGGGTCCGCACGCTTAACATTCGATGACGATTCGTATTATGAGTTTGTCTGATTTGATGACCGAAGCTTGCTCGAAGTCCCAAATGAGATCACGGACGTGAAGAGGAGTCTCGAAATGGTTGAGACATAAAGATTCATATATTGGAAGGTTACATTCGGACACCGGAATGGTTCGGGTCGTTTCGGATAAGTTTCGGAGTACCTTGGATTACCGAAACCCCCCATCCCCCCCCCCCCCCCCCGGGAAGTTATTGGGCCTCATGGGCATAGTGGTGGAAGAGAGGAGGCAGGCCAAGGAGTGGCGCGCGCCGCCCCTAGCCCAAACCGAATTTTACTAGGGCTAGGGGGGCCGGCCACCCTTTCCTTCTCTTCTCCTCCTCCTCGTTCGCCCCTTCTCCTTGTGGGAGTAGGAAAGGGGGGGGGGGCGAATCCTACTTGGAGTAGGACTCCCCCCTTTGGCGCGCCACCCCTGGCCGACCTCCTCCTCCCTCCCTCCTTTATATATGTGGGGAGGGGGGCACCCTAGAACACACAAGTTGATCCTTTAGCCGTGTGCGGTGCCCCCCTCCATAGTTACACACCTCAGTCATATCGTCATAGTGCTTAGGCGAAGCCCTGCGCCGGTGAACTTCATCATCACCGTCACCACGCCGTCGTGCTGACGAAACTCTTCCTTGGCCTCAACTGGATCAAGAGTTCGAGGTATGCCATCGAGCTGAACATGCGCTGATCGCGAGGTGCCGTGCGTTCGGTACTTGGATCGGTTGGATCGTGAAGACGGTCGACTACATCAACCGCGACTAAACGCTTCCGCTTTCAGTCTACGAGGGTACGTGGACGCACTCTCCCCGCTCGTTGCTATGCTTGTCCTAGATAGATCTTGTGTGATCGTACATTTTTTTTGAAATACTACGTTCCCCAACAGTGGCATCCAATCCAGGTCTATGCGTAGATGTTATATGCACGAGTACAACACAAAGAGTTGCGGGCGATAGTAGTCATACTGCTTACCAGCATGTCATACTTTGATTTGGCGGTATTGTTCGATGAAGTGGCCCAGACTGACATTACATGACCGCGTTCATGAGACTAGTTCTACCGCCGTGCTTCACACACATGTGGCTAGTGGGTGTCTATTTCTCCAGCTTTAGTTGAATCGAGTTTGACTATGCCCGGTCCTAGTTGAACGTTAAAACAACACTTGACGAAAAATTGTTGTGGTGTTGATGCGTAGGTAAGAACGGTTCTTGCTAGAAACCCGTAGCAGCCACGTAAAACTTGAAACAACAAAGTAGAGGACGTCTAACTTGTTTTTGCAGGGCTTGCTGTGATGTGATATGGTCAAGACATGATGATATATAAATTGTTGTATGAGATGATCATGTTTTGTAATAGTTATCGGCAACTGGTAGGAGCCATATATGGTTGTCACTTTATTGTATGAAATGCAATCGCCATGTAATTGCTTTACTTTATCACTAAGCGGTAGCGATAGTCGTAGAAGCAATAGTTGGCGAGACGGCAACGATGCTTCGATGGAGATCAAGGTGTCAAGCCAGGGACAATGGTGATCATGACGGTGCTTTGGAGATGGAGATCAAAGGCACAAGATGATGATGGCCATATCATATCACTTATTTGATTGCATGTGATGTTTATCCTTTTATGCATCTTATTTTGCTTAGTACGGCGGTAGCATTATAAGATGATCTCTCACTAAATTTCAAGGTACAAGTGTTCTCCCTGAGTATGCACCGTTGCTACAGTTCGTCGTGCAAAGATACCACGTGATGATCGAGTGTGATAAGCTCTACGTTCACATACAACGGGTGCAAGGCAGCTTTGCACACGCAGAATACTCGAGTTAAACTTGATGAGCCTATCATATGCAGATATGGCCTCGGAACACTGAGACCGAAAGGTCGAGCGTGAATCATATAGTAGATATGATCAACAAAGTGATGTTCACCATTGAAAACTACTCCATCTCACGTGATGATTGGACATGGTTTAGTTGATATGGATCACGTGATCACTTAGATGATTAGAGGGATGTCTATCTAAGTGGGAGTTCTTAAGTAATATGATTAATTGAAATTTAATTTATCATGAACTTAGTACCTGATAGTATTTTGCATCACTGGTGCGTGTCGGTCCTAAACAAACGGTTTTTAACCCCTTTTCGCGATGACATATGGAACCGTCTCCAAGTGAGTGTGGGCGATAGGGGGTTCCTTCCCACACGACCCAGAAACCGTCGCGGATAGGGAGCCTTGATGCATACAGTTGTTCCTGTATAACCATTTCCGATATCTTGAATATCCCAAACGCTTCATCCTTGCTACTCATTTGTGCTTGCATTGCCATCGCAGTCGGATTTTTGTGGTTCTGCCTAAAACCAGGCAGATTCTAGGCATGGGAGTTTTCTAGGCAGCTTCTAGGCACGGGAGTTTTACGATGCCTGGCACATCACAAACAATTCATGATTATAAACCGTGTATGATAGGTAGCCAATCACACACATTTAGTTTTCCCACACCGTATGTGATAGTGTCTGACATCACACACGCTTTGCAAACGGCAACTGTGTGCATGCTTGCACACGTTTCCTCTTTGTGAACCATCTCGGATTATGGTGTTGTGGGGACCCCGACTCATAAGTCGAGATCACCGAATGCACGTGTACAGTGATCCCAGAGACCAATGCTCACTGAACACACAGAAGCTGAATAACAAGAGTCTTACATCCATACATACCGTTTTACACAAGTAGGACCATTATGGTCAAGTCTTGACTGTATCATCGCAGCGGAAATCTTTAATAACAACTTGGACCCATGCCATCTGCCTTAACCCGACAGGCATTCTGACTGGGAAGTGTCCTATCTCGCATGTACGTCACCGAAGTATTCTTCTTCATATCATGTTCTTTCATGCCTGGCCAATAAAATAACCAGTGGCAAGCCAATGAGTACTTTTAATGTACTCGCAAGCAACCAAGGGTGATAACAGAATAATTATGCAAGGCACTACCGCTAATTTGGCATTTTTATGAAAGCTAGTTTTTCTCATGCAATTATGATCAACATTTATCAAGGATATGAATGCGCCTCGCAACAAGTATTAGGAGGTTACGTACATCAACATCGAGAGAGAGTTATGAACAACTCATGCTCAAGCTCATCGTGACTTCCTCACGAATCACGCCAATAGATTTACCAAACCGTGTTGTTTTTCGTAAACATATGGACGTAGTCTAAGCAGCACCACCCAACTGTCCTCGACCGTGGACACGGCTTTCGAATAGTTTTACACTGCAGAGGTTGCACACTTTACCCACAAGATCCGGGAACTTTCGTGTCATCCACGACCATGCGGTACCTCAAGTACCCGGGGTAAGCACCCGATCACTATCTTTCCCTAGATGATACTAACATAGAGTCCACTCGATTGGTAGTAACCCCCGTGCCCAACATTTCACAACTTAAAATTGTGGAGCCTCGCTCCCATATTCATCACATACCACTTGCACAGGGTACAAACGGTGTGTCCGGTGCCCCATAAAATGTTCTTGGTCACCTACCTGGCACGACTGGCCCCGAGAGAGAGCACCAACTCTCCCCCTTCACTAGTAATGCGGGATCCAAGCTAGTATCGGCCTAGGTAATCAATAATGTCATTTCCCATACAAGGTAGAGTGGTTGTGCATGTAAGGTTGGGACAGTCGACAAATCTTAAATCTAATCCGTCTCTGTAAACAACACTTTTATCGAGCCTCGGTACACAACCTCTCCACCAAGTAGTGACCTAGTTCATCATCATCTCCTGTGGGCATTAGTGTCACCCATCGATTTTTGCAAGTATGTCAAACCACACTTGTTTCTTTCCATGCATAACCCTGACCCACTTTAAGGCCGCCATTTACTATAGCATATTTCTACAACCCACCAACACAACTCTAAGCAAGGGTAGAGTCATGAACAATGCAAGTATCAATGGAGTATGCAACAGAGGCAAGCCTAGCAAGGTTTCCATTAAAGGTATATCATGCACTCAGTGAAGCAATGAAAATGCCATCATGATGTAAAATGGTTCATCATGGTCAAAGCGCTGCTTTCCTGTTTTAACAAAGTCTTCGAGGTCTTCAAATATCTCTGGTCCAACTCCAAGCATTTCGTCTACTTCCTAAACTATCGTTGAAAGCAACCATAATAAGAAACACAACAAGGCAGGAAATAGAAGTGCTCTAAAAATATTAATTTGACTTTTCTAGGATACCTCTGGTCATGAGGAATGACCAAAGTGATTTCAATAGAATTGGATAAGTGGATACATTGGAACATTTAAATATGAAGTATATAATGGATTTAATGGATCTGCAAATTGTCTACAGAACGCCTTTTTATAAAAATGAGTAAAGTTACCCATTAAACAATGCATAATTTTAGAAACATTTAGAAATTGGTTTCACTGGATTTGGAGTTGAAATGGATTTTTGAAGTGGACTTATGTGGCTAAATGAAGTTTTTATAAATCCAGGGGAAACTCGGCAGGCTAAAAATGTTCACTATGTCTAATTAAATAGAACTTGATTTATTGAGTCATCAGAAATTTGAATCATCAAATTTGGACTTAGGATGATTTATCTATGGATTTCACAATGTTTCCAGAAAAGAAAAAGAGAAGAGGTTTACCTAAACGGGCCGGTTTTGGGGGTGGCAGCAGTGCGCCGGGCGTGAGTAAGTGGCAGGGCTCTACTAGGACGGCCCAGAGACTCGGCCGCACGCGTGCTGAAGGGCCACGCTGAAGGCGTATTGCCCGTAGGCGCTTTCGCTGCAGAGAGGCGAAGAACCGGTGGGGGCGTCTCCACTTAATGATGTGGCTGCTGACGGGTCGCTGACCAAGGGCCCCAGCAGGGTCGTCTCCTCTCAAGGCCGGGACAGAGGGGATCGAGTCTGACAAAGACGGTGGCTTGCTTGCCCCCGGCGGCACAAGCCACACCCGGCAAAGCCCCGGCCACCAGAGGGGTCGCCGGGAAGCGGCGCACCAGGGGGCGCCCTCGGGGACGGCAGGGAGATGGCCGAGCCGTGCCCGGCACCGGCAAAGGCGGGCGGAAGCCCGGGCGATGATGTGCAGGGAGCGCAGCGCCCCGGAAGCCTAGGAGATAGGGGGAGAAGGATCGTCAGACCTTGGCGGCTCTTCTGATGTGGAGAGGAGGAGGGTAGAAGTCCGCCCTTGCTCGAACCAGAGTGGAGGCTGGCGGCGGTACCCCGGCCATGGAGGTGGGGAGAGGGCACGAGGAGGATATTGGGCATGTCCTAGAGCTTGTTGGGAGAGAGGGAGAGCGAGCAGAGACCAGAGAGAGTTCGGGGGTGGCCTTTTATGGCGGGGTTATGGCGCACCATGGACGGGGCGCACGGGCGGCCGCGGCGATGGCTCTGGTGGCCAAGGAAGCGAGCGAGGAGGGCTCTGCGGCGCTCGTGGGGATGGAGCATGGTGTTGGGGAGGTAGAGGACGAGCGGAGCAGCTCGGGGGCGGGACCCGTGCTTGAGCAGAGAGTGGCGGAGCTGGGCAGCGCTCTGTCCACGCATGGGACGGGCAGGGGAGAGAGAGGAAGGAGGGGGGCGGCAGCTTGCCGTGTTGCGGACGCCGAGGTGGTCCTTCTGGCGCGTGTGGGAGAGCCGAGGTCATCGGAGGCGTTGGGCAGAGAGCGGCTATAGTGCCTGGCCGCATCAGAAGCAGCCTGAACGTGCATTTGGCATGCCATGGCATATTATATGCCTTGTGGGCGCGGCCACTAATGTCTGGCAGCTCTAGGGGAGAGTAAAGAATGGGGAGGGGGCCATGGATGGCCACTGAAGTGATGAGGGAGGTGGGAAAGGAGAAGAATGCTGCTGTCGAGAAGGGTAAATGGTGATGTTTCACCCCTCAATCATTGAGCTATGGGCTGGAAAGTCTTGATAGAGGTAGAAGGTAACTAGGAGTAGTTGTGGTAAAAAGTTGAGGCCATGGAGATTAGTGGAAGTGGTCAAGAATGGAATTTTGGTAAAGTGGCAGAAGGTGTTTGATGCTTTTTTGGGTAAGAAAATGAACTTCATTTGGCATGAGACTCCACACGGTGAAATGGCACATAAACTTAGGTCCTTCCACCTATTTTGAGATCATTTGGGCAAAGTTTCCAAGGCAACTTTTGTAAACCCTAGAAATCAACAGAAATGGGTTCTTCAAGATTTAGTCATCCTAAAATATTCTCCTTGATGCACCACTTGGTGTAGTGTCATAATTTGAGGATTTGAACATGTACACAAAAATTCAGATCAAAAGTACACACTTGGCAATGTAGAGTTGTTCAAATTTGGTTCTGGACAAAATGGGTTTTGGGTTACTTTGATCAAGATAACATTCTCTCCAACTTGTGCCATTTGGTCTAGATGTATTATTACACCATTTGAGCATGTGCACCAAGTTTGACAGCATTTGGACATGTTTGACAGTGCAAAAATGTTCAAACTTGAAAAAGGACAGAAGTGGTTTTGAGAGGGTTTCATGGGGTTATACTATTCTCCATGACATGGTACTTGGCAAGATCATCAAAAATGTCATATGTGACACGTTAGAATTTTCCTGGATTTATTTGAAAATATTTCTTATAGAAATATTTCAAATATTTGAAATGAGCTGAAATGGTTCTGGAGGGTTTTGTCCAATATTTTGATCATGACCATATGTTGAAACTCATATATATGGAACATATATGTCCATTGAGTCTCCCTAATTTTTCTCAAATATTTTTAAAGCTTTAAAATAATTTTAACCTATTAAATACGATTTCTGGCCTTAAGAAAAAGCCTTTAAATAAAATAGGAAAATAACTTTTAAAATTATATTTTTGTGGTTTCTTGGTATCCTATATCTAATAGGAGTCGAAAATATTTTTGGAAAGATTTTTACTTCCCTTAATTAAGTTCTTGCAGTGCAAACCTCAATTCAGGGGTTTTTGGCAAACTAATTTTTGAAAATACTATTTGGCCAAATTATTTTTGTAAGAAATTATTTTTATGTCCTATACACATGGAATGATCATTGATTCAAGAGTTTGGAGCAAGGAGATGAAGTATAGGAGTTGGAGGATTTATTTTATTTTTAGAGCACTTGCAAACAACACACAAAATCCAATCAAGGTAAGGTCCAAAACACTCAAAAGTTTTTGTCAAACCACATTTTATCATGATTTATTAGCTTAAGTGTTGTGGCATGAAATTAGGGTGTGACAGACCTACCCCCCCCCCTCCCTTACAAGAATCTCGTCCCCGAGATTCCCAGACTAAGCGTGGAAAGGAATACGGAAACTTGGATTTGGGGAAGTCTTCACGTCCTCATATTGCTTCTGCTTCCGTGTGGTACTCCACTTAACCTTGAGGTACTTGACGGTGTGGCTTCGTGTATAACGTTCCACTTGATCCAGGTTGCAATTGGGGTCTCTCGCGTAGGTCATAATGGGCTGGAGGTCGATGGCTCGTGGTCGATGTCCTTGTAGAGATCTGGCTAGTTAGGAAGTTGGAAATACTTCCTGAGTTGTGTCGTGTGGAGAAACTTGTGCACAGTGGGTAACTCCGGTGGTAGCTCCATCTGGTAACTGTCTTCTCTTCGTCTTGTGGCGATCTCGGAGGGTTGTTAAATCTTGGAGTGATCTCAAGAGGGCCGATAAATCTTGGTGCTGGTTTCCTTGTCATGGAAATGCTTGGTTCCTTAGGGAGAAGTGGCTTGCAGATACACCTGATCTTCGACACGGAGGTTTACTTCTTGACGACGGTGGTTGGTATAGTTCTTCCTCCTTGACATGGCGGTCTTCAGATGTTCCCTAACCAGCTGAACGGTTCTTCTTCCGTCTTCGGGTAGGCAAGTATGTCATCAAGGAAAGATGGCAACTAACCTGTCCGAGTACTCCGTGAAGACTTGCCCACGGGGTACATAGGGTATAGGTTGGGGTATCGGTGGTGGTCATGGTTGGGTATTGGGCAAGTTTTCCTTGTCCTAGAGCCAAAGCCCATGGTTGTGATTCCGACCATATCGTGGCTTGGTGGCGCTTAAGGGTTTCAAGGATTCTAGTGTGCGAGCGAACGTTTGTCACCTTATCCTTAAGCACGGTTCCTGAGATGCCAATTGTTCTATCTAGTCCTTTAAACAAATAACCTTATATCACTGAAAGCATCAACTCTTGTAGGTCAGCTCCAATCATTACTCATGCTATTCATATCCTCATGACTCCCAAGAGGAGGTCTAACAAAATCATATATGTCTACGATCCCCAAACTCATATGTGTGGCTACCCCTAAAAATCCATAGGTAGAGCATACAAGCTTCCAAGCTGGAATAAAACAGGACAATCCAAGTGCTCATCCTATTCTTCCAAGGTCTAAGATAAAGCACCTCTTATCCTAAGGAAACACGTCGTAAGCCACTCCAAGATCTTGTTTCCTTCCTATGAATCAACTCCATAAGCCCATTAATTACATAATTCATTAATTCTACAAATCCAATGTCTATGGTGTTCCACATGATCTCCTAAAGTCCCTCCCCAAATACTTAAAAGGGCTACCTTCAGAGTCACCCAAAGCAATTTCCATTATCATGGTCAAGTAAAATCCAAGGTCAAGCTTATATAGATCCCTAAATCAACTCCGACAATTAATCCAATCTCTTAGTTTATCGTTCACTGAGAAACATGGTATCATGATCAAGATTATCAGTCTAAATCCAATTTACTCCGAACCATGTAGAATTACTCTGCATCCATACTCCACTAGGATAATGTATTGAATACAAATCTCATGTCCAACGAGAATTCCTATCTATTCCCCCAAGTCATTTTCGTAATGTCAACTATCTTCTATCATATCCCCTGGCTCAGTCAAATCCTTATACTTCCAAGAATTTCATCTTGCGATTATAATGTCCCACAAAATCCAACTTACTCCAGGGGCAATGAAAGCTATGCTAATTGATACTCATGATCCCACCAAGTTCATCTACCAACATCAAAGCCTCATAATCCACCAAATAGTCTCATATAATTCCTCAAGTCATTGATATAAACTCATCAAGTCATTTGTCCTCTGTTCCTATATCCTCAAACTGGTCTTCCCTATGGCATCGTCAGTTCTGGTGCTATATTAGGATGATAATGTGCTCGTTCACTATGTCCACTAGTTCCATAATGAACCCAGTGATATGCAAGGTTACGGAGGCTTAACATGTTCTCTTGCAATTCTCTGGGTTAAGCACATGGTTAAGGATTCGAGCTGGGGTATCTTATGAAGTCTCGAAGTGTCTAGGAATGGGTTTCTAGTCTGGAGGGTTAAATATAACTCTACGGGGTTGCACTTGGTCGTAGAGATTGTAGCAGAAGTCTTCATTTCTAGTTGGTTGCTGAAGCAGAATCCTTGCTGTTGCCGGTCTTCAGTTGAGGAGAGAGATGAGAGGGAATGGTAGCATAGAGGAGGTGAATGCCTAAAGGGGGTTCTATAGTGCAGGTGCAAACAAACGGGCGCCAAAAAGAGCCAAACAAAGGAAAACAAGGAAGGTGATATAGTCGCGTACTTGTTGCCTAGGGCAAAAGTGCGACTTCTATCGAAACACAAACAAATAAAAACAAGCAACACACAGTCATGGTTCTATTCGAACCATCATACGGACTCGACTGCGCATAGGGGGGTACACGACTCATCCTACCCTAGGGGTTCTCGGACTCAGTAATCGTGCCTTGAGCCTCGTGCAGTCTTCTGAGTTTTCCTCAGGTGTTGCTACATCTCTTGTAGTTGTTCGATGAAACGATCCAGGTTGAGCCTGAAGATTCTTCAACAACTTCTTGCATGTTGAAGTGATTGGGTGAAGGTGGCTCCTCGTAGCTGGCATTGACTCGGTCTTCTGTTGTCTTCTTAATCATGACGACCCCGTTTTGTCTTCTAAGGCGTCGATGGTACCAGGTAGGTAATCCTTTATGCAATGACATTAACAAGGCATAGTAGAGGTCCAACATGTTGGTTACGTTGATGACAACATCGACACCAAGAGCGGGGGATGAAGAGAACCATTTTCCTGCTCACTATAGTGAGGCGGACCAAATGGTGAGGTTCTCATCCACTGGTGGTTGCCGATACAACAACAGTAGTGACAGGGTTACTCTATTAGCGATGTATATCATGATCTTGCATATCCTATGCCATGATCATCATAGGCTAAGGTCACATCATCTTGGAGCAATGTCAAGGGTGTCACCATCTTCTGGGCCTTCATGTCCTCATTCCTCGAGGATGTATCTTCTGTTGGTATCGTCTTGTTGTGGTGTCGCCAATCTTGTGTTCAGAAGAGGTGGGTGAGTATTTGGCAAGGTGTACTCCTTCAAGGATTACAAGGAATCCCGTGGTCAGGGGCTTGAGGGTGCTAGCGACCGTTTGCAATAGTTTTGAAGGGAAGAGATCGATGGGGAAAGTATACCTTAGATTTTGAAAAAACTGAGAAGGGAAGAGAAGTATAGATAGTTTTGAAAACTTGTAATAGTTTCGGAAATAGTTTTACCCTAACTAACGACCATGCTAACTAAGGCTTCCTACAGTCAGGATGGCTCGATACCAGCCTGTGGGGACCCCGACTCATAAGTCGACATCACCGAATGCACGTGTATAGTGATCCCGTAGATCAATGCTCACCGAACACACGTAAGCTGAATAACAAGAGTCTTACATCCATACATACCGTTTTACACAAGTAGGACCATTATGGCAAGTCTTGAGTGTATCATCCCAGCGGAAATCTTCATAACAACTTGGACCCATGCCATCTGCCTTAACCCTACAGGCATTCCGACTGGGAAGCGTCCTAGCTCGCATGTTCACAATCAAGTATTCTTCTTCATATCATGTTCTTTCATGCCTGGCCAATAAAATAACCAGTGGCAAGCCAATGAGTACTTTTAATGTACTCGCAAGCAACCAAGGGTGATAACAGAATAATTATGCAAGGCACTACTGCTAATTTGGCATTTTTATGAAAGCTAGTTTTTCTCATGCAAGTATGATCAACATTTATCAAGGATATGAATGCGCCTACAACAAGTATTAGGAGGTTACGTACATCAACTTCGAGAGAGAGTTATGAACAACTCATGCTCAAGCTCATCGTGACTTCCTCACGAATCACGCTAATAGATTTACCAAACCGTGTTGTTTGTCGTAAACATATGGACGTAGTCTAAGCAGCACCACCCAACTGTCCTTGACCGTGGACACGGCTATTCAATAGTTTTACACTGCAGAGGTTGCACACTTTACCCACAAGATCCGGGAACTTCCGTGTCATCCACGAATTCGTGGTACCTCAAGTACCCGGGTAAGCACCCGATCACTATCTTTCCCTAGACTATACTAACATAGAGTCCACTCGATTGGTAGTAACCCCCGTGCCCAACATTTCACAACTTAAAATTGTGGAGCCTCGCTCCCATATTCATCACATACCACTGGCACAGGGTACAAACGGTGTGTCCGGTGCCCCAGAAAAATGTTCTTGGCCGCCCTACCAGCACGACCCGTCCCGAGAGAGAGCACCAACTCTCCCCGTCACTAGTAATGCAGGCTCCAAGCTAGTATCGCCTAGGTAATCAATAATGCCCTTTCCCATACAAGGGTAGAGTGGTTGTGCATGTAAGGTTGGGACAATGACAAATCTTAAATCTAATCCGTCTCAAGAAACAACACTTTTATCGAGCCTCGGTACACTACCTCTCCACCAAGTAGTGACCTAGTTCATCATCATCTCCCAGGGGCATTAGTGGCACCCACTGGGCTTTTTGCAAGTATGTCAAACCACACTTGTTTCTTTCCATGCATAACCCTGACCCACTTTGCGTAGCCATTTACTATAGCATATTTCTACAACCCACCAACACAACTCTAAGCAAGGGTAGAGTCATGAACAATGCAAGTATCAATGGAGTATGCAACGGGGCAAGCCCAGCAAGGTTGCCATTCAAAGTATATCATGCACTCATTGAAGCAACGAAAATGCCATCATGATGTAAAATGGTTCATCATGGTCAAAGGGCTGCTTGCCTGTTTTAACAAAGTCTTCGAGGTCTTCAAATATCTCTGGTCCAACTCCAAGCATTTCGTCTACTTCCTCAACTATCGTTGAAAGCAACCATAATAAGCAACACAACAAGGCAGGAAATAGAAGTGCTCTAAAAATATTAATTTGACTTTTCTAGGATACCTCTGGTCATATGAGGAATGACCAAAGTGATATCAATAGAATTGGATAAGTGGATACATTAGAACATTTCAATATGAAGTATATAATGGATTTAATGGATCTGCAAATTGTCTAAAGAATGCCTTTTTATAAAAAATGAGTAAAGTTACCCATTAAACAAGGCATGATTTTAGAAACATTTAGAAATTGGTTTCACTGGATTTGGAGTTGAAATGGATTTTTGAAGTGGACTTATGTGGCTAAATGACCTTTTTATAAATCCAGGGGAAACTTGGCAGGCTAAAAATGTTCACTATGTCTAATTAAATAGAACTTTATTTATTGAGTCATCAGAAATTTGAATCATCAAATTTGGACTTAGGATGATTTATCTATGGATTTTACAATGTTTCCAGAAAAGAAAAAGAGAAGAGGTTTACCTAAACGGGCCGGTTTTGGGGGTGGTAGCAGCGCGCCGGGCGTGAGTTAGTGGCAGGCGCTACTAGGCCGGCCCAGAGACTCGGCCGCACGCGTGCTGAAGGGCCACGCCGAAGGCGTGTTTCCCGTAGGCGCTTTCGCTGCAGAGAGGCGAAGAACCGGTGGGGGCGTCTCCACTTAATGATGTGGCTGCCCGACGGGTCGGCCGACCAAGGGCCCCAGCAGGTCGTCTCCTCCTCGCCGCTTCGGGACAGAGGGGATCGAGCCCGACAAAGACGGTGGCGGTGCTTGCCCCCGGGCACAGGCCATACCCGGCAAAGCCCCGGCCACCAGAGGGGTCGCCGGGAAGCGGCGCACCAGGGGCCGCCCTCAGGGACGGCAGGGAGATGGCCGAGCCGTGCCCGGCACCGGCAGAGGCGGGCGGAAGCCCGGGCGATGATGTGCAGGGAGCGCAGCGCCCCGGAAGCCTGGGAGATAGGGGGAGAAGGATCGCCGGACCTTGGCGGCTCTTCTGATGTGGAGAGGAGGAGGGTATAAGCCCGCCCTTGCGAGAACCAGAGTGGAGGCCTGCGGCGGTACCCCGGCCATGGAGGTGGGGAGAGGGCACGAGGAGGATATTGGGCATGTCCTAGAGCTTGCTGGGAGAGAGGGAGAGCGAGCAGAGACCAGAGAGAGTTCGGGGGTGGCCTTTTATGGCGGGGTGATGGCGCACCATGGACGGGGCGCACGGGCGGCCGCGGCGATGGCTCTGGTGGCCAAGGAAGCGAGCGAGGAGGGCTCTGCAGCGCTTGTGGGGATGGTGCACGGTGTTGGGGAGGTAGAGGAGGAGTGGAGCAGCTCGGGGGCGGGACTCGTGCTTGAGCAGAGAGTGGCGGAGCTGGGCGGCGCTCTGTCCACGCGTGGGACGGGCAGGGGAGAGAGAGGAAGGAGGGGGCCTGCAGCTTGCCATGTTGCGGACACCGAGGTGGTCCTTCTGGCGCGTGTGGGAGAGCCGAGGTCGTCGGAGGCGTTGGGCAGAGAGCGGCTATAGTGCCTGGCCGCACTTAGCGCGCTCTGGAGCGTGCATTTGGCATGCCATGGCATATTATATGCCTTGTGGGCGCGGCCACTAATTTCTGGCAGCTCTAGGGGAGAGTAAAGAATGGGGAGGGGGCCTTGGATGCCATGGATGGCCACTGAAGTGATGAGGGAGGTGGGAAAGGAGAAGAATGCTGCTGTCCATAAGGGTAAATGCTGATGTTTCACCCCTCAATCATTGAGCTATGGGCTGGAAAGTCTTGATAGAGGTAGAAGGTAACTAGGAGTAGCTGTGGTAAAAAGTTGAGGCCATGGAGATTAGTGGAAGTGGTCAAGAATGGAATTTTGGTAAAGTGGCAGAAGGTGTTTGATGCTTGTTTGGGTAAGAAAATGAACTTCATTTGGAATGAGACTCCACAGGGTGAAATGGCACATAAACTTAGGTCCTTCCACCCATTTTTAGATCATTTGGGCAAAGTTTCCAATGCAACTTTTGTAAACCCTAGAAATCAACAGAAATGGGTTCTTCAAGATTTAGTCATCCAAAAATATTCTCCTTGATGCACCACTTGGTGTAGTGTCATAATTTGAGGATTTGAACATGTCCACAAATATTCAGATCAAAAGTAGACACTTTGGCATGTAGAGTTGTTCAAATTTGGTTCTGGACAGAAAGGGTTTATGGGTACTTTGATCAAGATAACATTCTCTCCAACTTGTGCCATTTGGTCTAGATGTATTATTACACCATTTGAGCATGTGCACCAAGTTTGACAGCATTTGGACATGTTTGACAGTGCAAAAATGTTCAAACTTGAAAAAGGACAGAAGTGGTTTTGAGAGGGTTTCATGGGGTTATACTATTCTCCATGACATGGTACTTGGCAAGATCATCAAAAATGTCATATGTGACATGTTAGAATTTTCCTGGATTTATTTGAAAATATTTCTTATAGAAATATTTCGAATATTTGAAATGCGCTGAAATGGTTCTGGAGGGTTTTGTCCAATATTTTGATCATGACCATATGTTGAAACTCATATATATGGAACATATATGTCCATTGAGTCTCCCTAATTTTTCTCAAATATTTTTAAACCTTTAAAATAATTTTAACCTATTAAATACCATTTCTGGCCTTAAGAAAAAGCCTTTAAATAAAATAGGAAAATAATTTTAAAATTATATTTTTGTGGTTTCTGGGTATCCTATATCTAATAGGACTCAAAAATATTTTTGGAAAGATTTTTACTTCCCTTAATTAAGTACTTGCAATGCAAACCTCAATTCAGGGGTTTTTTGAAAACTAATTTTTGAAAATACTATTTGGCCAAATTATTTTTGTAAGAAATTATTGTTATGTCCTATACAGATGGCATGATCATTGGTTCAAGAGTTTGGAGCAAGGAGATGAAGTATAGGAGTTGGAGGATTTATTTGATTTTTAGAGCACTTGCAGACAAATGCATAAAATCCAATCAAGGTAAGGTCCAAAACACTCAAAAGTTTTTGTCAAACCACATTTTATCATGATTTATTAGCTTAAGTGTTGTGGCATGAAAATTAGGGTGTGACAGGTGTATATCGCAAACGTTTATATTTCACCAACCATGTGTGCCGTAATGACCTGCACAACGTAATTTCGCTCCAATTTAATTGCTGCTATTTGAAATTTTACCTAATTTAAACTTGAAAGTAGGCTATAGATTTATTCATATCGATCAGGTTCAAACAACCAATGCATTATTTGATTCACAGGTACATATGTTTAAGAATTACAGAAGCACCAAATAAAGAATGATGTACCAGGGTTCTATACTTGTACTACTACAGATGGTAAAGAAAGAGGTGAAAGACATTCTAGTTGCTGAACAAGGTGAAGATGAATGGCCCTATTGTGCTCTCCTGGATGCATAAGGCATGCAGGACTCTAGCTCAACCCCTTGTGATGGTCGGCCGCCAATCATGTAGATTGAGAGGTAATCTTGAGTAAACTGCTTCAGGATCCACTTCAAAAGAAAAAAGATTCAGGTATTGTCATCTAACACAACTCATTACGGGCAGTAAAAAGAAGGATACCGGGTTCTTACTTACCATCCTGCAGTTCACTGTTGTCTTGCATAAAGTGTAAACAAATAGTCCGATTGACATCTTTTAACCCACTTTACTAACAATCTTTATTAGTTTCCTCACTTGATACTGGTTCATGAATATCTCATTGCCCCATACGCAGAAAGGGTCGAAGTGTGGATCTTTGGCAATGATATATGTACCTAAAAGCACCAAGTTAATATTAGAAGCTAAACAACAATTAAAAAATGATTTAGTACAACACTCCATCCATCCCATTATATAAGATTTTATTACATGTATATCTAGACATCATCAGAACATTAAGGTAACACTCTTCCTTGTTGCTATGTAGCCTGGGATTGCATATTTAGTCATTCAGTACAATGCATGTTGCTAAACAACAATTGAAAAACGAAAAGGCATGTTAACTGCAATTTCCTTAACAGTAACCAAATATCGTAATTCATAGTGGTATTGTTGAAACTGTTATTGATGAAATTGAACTGCACGGCAAATAGTTGCACATATAGAGCATCACATTGTGAAGAACTGAAATAAACAAGTCATAAGGACATCTCTAGGTGATCCTTAAAGAGTTGAAGGACTAAAAGCATTAGTGGATATATATATACTCGAGCAATTTTTGGCCTTTTCTAGTCAATCCCCTAAACTTAAGGTTGTAAACTTAAATTTGATCAAGTTCAAAGCAGGTTCAACCGAAAGTAGCATGCATTCGAACATAAACACAGATAGCTTTGCATAACCAAACATAAAACATAAATTTAAACTAGGCTAAACTACTTTCGGTCAAAGTAGAGGTTGAGCCAATCCTTCCTCGTCATGTACGATGTGTCGCGAGCCGGGTCCGGGCCAGTACCGTCATCGGGGTCGTTGGGGAAGGCACTCCTCCACTCGTCAACGTTGATCTCCTTGTCCTCGGGGCCCCCCTCGACGCCCTTCGTGCCACCGTTGCCACTGCCTTCGACCTCGTCATCAGAGGAGAGCGCGATAACCTCACCGCCCTCCGCGCCGCCATCCTCGCCGCCTTCGACCTCGTCATCAGAGGAGAGCGCGATCACCTCGCCGCCTCCGCGCCGGCAAAGATCGCCCGCTCCGCCTCCACGAGCTCCGGGTGCTGCCGGTGGAGCTCTTGCATGTAGGCCTCGTCGGCGGCCTCGGCCTCGAGACGCTACCACGCCTCGCGGTCCTCCTATGGCATAGCCGAGCTCACCACCCCTGGCTCCGGCGGAACGAAGTGGACCAGACGTGTGCCGAAGGGGAAATTGAGCCTGGCCGCCGCGCAGCGGGAGCGGACCTGCCAGCGGTCGTACTCCATGGTCGCGAGCTCGGTCATGTGGAAGCTACCAAGCCACCAGCAGGTGTGGGTCTCTCGATCTGTAATCTCGGCGACCCACGTCCCCCACCGCCGCTGCCGGACCCCGAGGTAGGACTTCATCCGCTGTCGGGTCCAAGGGAGGATGGGGAAGTCCTCGAACCGGCATAGGGCCGTGGTGCCGGGCAGATCGGGGCACCAGCGACGGCGGATCGGGCCCGGGAGGACGACAGGGACACCTCGGCGGCCACCTCGGCGGTGTCGAGTGAAAAGACCGCGATAAACCTCTTTTTGGCCATTGGCTACTCGAGCTCCCCGGCACACAGGCAGTGGTTGAGGATGGAGGCGCCGGAGATGGTGGCAACCTACCAATGGTTTCGAGGGTTGTGTGTGTCTGTGTGAGCGGAGATTGTGTTTGAGGAAATACTGCGGCAACTAAAAAATTTACTAGGTAGGAGTAACAAGGCGGGGCTACTGAAAATTTGGATCAAGGGCGAGCAGATATTTTTGAGATTGCGAGGGATGCAGAGGCGGGAGTAAAATGCCGGGTCTACTAAAAATTTGAATCAAGGGACTGAAGTAGAGCGGGAGTAATAGACATCACACACGGTCTGCACATACTAATCGTGTGCTATCAAACATGGTAGATATTTTCGAGATTGCGAGGGATGCAGAGGCGGCAGTTTTGGGGGAGTGAGCTAGTGTGCTTGACACGCCGGCTCTGGACTATTGCCGACACACCTTCTCGCATAAGCCATAGGCATACTATACACCGACGATGCTCCAAGATATTTTGTACTACATCTCACACGGTAGGTGAGAATAAACTGCGTGGGATCTACTTGATTTGAATTACAAAATGGGATCACAACGACAATGGCCGGTGTTTGAATTGCTAGACCTTTCATTTGCAGTGAACATGAAACTGTATGTGTGTCGTAAAAGAATTAGAATTATCCAGGGTTCGTTTGGACATTTCATACATTAAACTGGTTTTCTAGCCATTTCAGGTGCACAATTCAAAATTAAACTACATGCACATGCTCGGGTGCATACAAATTGGTTGAAAAATCAAATCTGTGTCCTTCAGTGCACGCTTAGGTCCCATGGAAGAAATGGGAATGAATTTTTTGGGGTTTGTTTGGCCTTTTTTATACATTAACTGGGTTTTCTAGGCATTTTATGTGCACAATTCAAATTTGAACTACAAGCACATGCTCCAATGCACCAAAGTTGCTTGAAAAATCACATATATGTCCTTGTGTGAATTTCGAGGTCCCATGCAAGAGATGGGAATGAAATTCAAACACCATGGCACTATTGATTGCTGGCAAAATGTTGAGATGACTGGTTTTTAAATTCTAGTAAATCCAAAACTCGTCTGAAATTCAGGAAACTTGGCATGCTATCATGGAGCGGCATCAACATGCCGTGGTGAAAATTTTGTCCCATTTGGGGCAGGTTCAGGTATAAGCTTCTCACAAACCAAAGCTTCTCACAACAAGCATGATGGTTTTGATAGGGAACGTACCACCTTTGGTGACGGGACAATATTCGTTGTCTCTTATTGCTTTCAAAAGTTTTCTAGTGTCAACATAGAACAACAAAAGTGTTGTGTTCAATGTTGGGATTTTTCGGGGTCGTTTAGCCTTTTTTATACAATAACTGGGTTTTCTAGGCTTTTTATGTGCATAATTCAAATTTAAACTACAAACACATGCTCCAATGCACTAAAGTTGGTTGAAAAATCACATGTGTGTCCTTGGGTGAATTTGTAGGTCCCATGCAAGAGATGGGAATGAAATTCAAACACCAGGGCATTGTTGATTGCCGGCAAAATGTTGATATGCCTGGTTTTTAAATTCTAGTAAATCCAAAACTCGTATGAAATTCATGAAACTTGGCATGCTATCATGGAGGGGCATCAACATGCCGTGGTAAAAAATTTCTCCCATTTGGGGCAGGTTTGGGTATAAGCTTCTGACAAACCAGAGCTTCTCACAACAAGTATGATGGTTTCGATAGGGAACGTCCCAACTTTTGGGGACGAAATTATATCCATTACCTCTTATTGCTTTCAAAAAATTTCTAGTGTCAACATAGAACAACAGGAGTGTTGTGTCAATTTTTGTGATTTTTCAGGGTTCGTTAGGACATTTTTATGCATTAACTGGGTTTTCTAGGCATTTTATGTGCATAATTAAAATTTGAACTACAAGCACATGCTCCAATGCACTAAGGTTGGTTGAAAAATTCAATTTGTGTCCTAGGGTGAATTTCTAGGTCCCATGCAAGAGATGGGAATGAAATTCAAACACCAGGGCACTGTTGATTGCCGGCAAAATGTTGAGATGCCTGGTTTTTAAATTCTAGTAAATCCAAAACTCCTCTGAAATTCATGAAACTTGGCATGCTATCATGGAGCGGCATCAACATGCCGTGGTAAAAAATTTGTCCCATTTGGGGAGGTTTGGGTATATACTTCTCACAAACCAGAGCTTCTCACAACAAGCATGATGGTTTCGTTAGGGAACATCCCACCTTTGAGGACGAAACAATATCCATTGCCTCTTACTGCTTTCAAAAAAATTCTCGTGTCAACATAGAACAACAGGAGTGTTGTGTCAATTTTTGGGATTTTTCAGGGTTCGTTTGGACATTTTTATGCATTAACTGAGTTTTTAAATTCATTTATGTGTATAATTCAAATTTAAACTACATGCACATGCTCTAGTGCATATAAATTGGTTGAAAAATCAAATCTGTGTCCTTGGGTGCATGCTTAGGTCCCATGCAAGAAATGGGAATGAATTCAAACACCAGCGGACCGTTGATTGCCGGCAAAACATTGAGATGCCTCGTTTTTAAATTCTAGTAAATCCCAAACTCGTTTGAAATTCATGAAACTAGGCATGCTTTCATGGAGCGGCATCAACATGCAGTGGTAAAATATTTGTCCCGTTTGGGGCAGGTTTGGGTATATACTTCTCACAAACCAGAGCTTCTCACAACAAGCATCATGGTTTCGGTAGGGAATGTGCCACCTTTGGGGACGAAATGATATCCACTACCTCTTATTGCTTCCAAAAATTTTCTCGTGTCAACATAACAACAGGAGTGTTGTGTCAATTTTTGTGATTTTTCGGGGTTCTTTAGGACATTTTTATGCATTAACTGAGTTTTCAATGCATTTATGTGCATAATTCAAATTTGAACAACATGCACATGCTCCAGTGCATATAAATTGGTTGAAAAATCAAATCTGTGTCCTTGGGTGCATGAAAGCAGTCCCATGCAAGAAATGGGAATGAATTTCAAACACCAGGGCACCGCTGATTGCCGACAAAACATTGAGATGCTTGATTTCTAAATTATACTAAATCCAAAACTCGTCTGAAATTCATGAAATTTGGCATGCTTTCATGGAATGGCACCCGACATGATGTGGTATTTTTCGTGTCCATTTTGAGAGAAGGCGCACTCGAATAATGACAGCCAACAAAGGCATTTTGAAAAAATAGATGCCACTTTAATATCTCAAACGTTTATATAATTCAAACCGTGTGCGTTCTGTTAACCATTCACGTGAGGCCACTTGTCTTGGTTTTAATGGCTGTAGGAGGTGTCGTGCGGACAGCTGCTTGACCTTGACTTAACGAGAGGCGTGCGAGCGCAGTCCGGTGCGCAGGCTGACCGAGAGGCATGCATGTTGTCCTGCAATGCGCAGGCTTACCGGGAAGCATGCGAGTAGTACGCTGCGCAGGCTCACTCGGAAGCGAGCCCTTTGACTTCCATGGCCGCCCGCCTTCCTCTCCATTAATGGCTCCCGAGCTGCTGTTTAAGACGGGCGGCCTTACTGTTCGCCTCCCATCCCCACCCCCCCACCGCGCGCAGACCTCCACCACCGTGGCGCAGAATGATCATCTGCCACTAGTCTTCTAGTTTGGTGAAGTTGAATCCGAGGATGGAGGAGATAGAAAATCAGGAGGAATGGAGCCTCATGGACATGGCCCAGAACGAGCTGGCCGCGGCGGTTGCTGCCCCCGCTCCCGCACTAGCTCCCATCCCCGCTCGCGCCAGCGACCATTCCCGTAGCATTGACGGGCTGGTCGCCGAGCACTATCACAGAGCTGGAAGCCGCGGGCGTCAGCGAGGTCTCCGCGGACCCACGCGAGCTCGTGTACATGCCAGCTTCAGCGCCCATGCCCGTGCCCGTGCGCGCCCCTCCACCCACCGTGGCACCGGCCCCCGTGTGTTTGGCTACACCCGCGCACCTGTGCGCGCCCCTCCACCCACCACAGCGCCAGTCCCTGTGCGTTTGGCTGCACCCGCCGCACCCGTGCCCGTGCCCGTAACCCCCCCTCAGTGGCATGGGACGCTGCCGTCGACCGCTACCTCTCAGCGGTGCCAGTTGTCGTCATCCCGCGCCCCGCCCGTCGATCGCGCGACGACATGATGTTTGATTTACAAGTGAAGAACATTTTGTGCTGCCTTGAAGACTTCAACAACGGCGTCCCGGAGGACGACAACGACAACGACAATGGCGACGCGCCGCTTCGACGACGCCGCCGTAAATAGTTTTTTTGGGGTTTAATACTGTATCTCGAGTTCTCGATCATATGAATATAAATTCGTAGTGTGACTGAATGAAAGATATGGTTTGAACGAACTTGCATTTTTCTCTCTTAATGTACAGACTTATCAATGATTTTCTTTTGAAAAATACGTCAATGGTTTTTAAATATAAAACACTCATCGCAAACGTTATAGTTAGAACACCCATATGCGAACCGACAGCTTCCCCAGGAAGCCAAGGGAAAATGTGTCGAACATGATTTCTTCATCCCTTCAACGCAAACGGTTGTTTTGCACGACCCGTGTGCAACCATCTACAAACAATTGGGTAAGATTTGCATATCTGTCATTTTGGGTATGTTGCCATTAATCAAACAGGAAAGATTGACATTTGTTTATCTAGTAACATTGCCATTTGTCAACCTTGTAACACTGTGATTTGTCAAAATATGCAGCTACAAATCACTAGCACTATCTAATTTTTGCAACTAAAATCACTAGCACTATTCATATGGACACCACTAGCAGGCGTGAGTTCATGGATGCATATGCAGATGTACCATTGATTACATACAACAAGTCATCAACCCACAACGACAATGAGGATACACGTTGGGTTATAGATCATTTCCAACAAAACATTCTAGTAAAGTTTTCTCACACAACAAATAACAAAGCGATGAAATGAACTTCAGCTCAACCACTGGTCAGCGTTGCAAACGCTTGCTTTGAACCAGAAGTGATTCTTTGGGAAGGGCCAGCTACTGTCATTCTCGAGACCAACGCAGGACTGATCATAGAGGCTGAAGCGGCCTATGTCAGGACTGATACGTCTCCAACGTATCTATAATTTTTTATTGCTCCATGCTATTATATATTCTGTTTTGGATGTTTAATGGGCTTTATTATACACTTTTATATAATTTTTGGGACTAACCTATTAACCCAAGGCCCAAAGGTAAATTGCTATTTTTTGCCTATTTCAAAGAGTTCACGAAAGGGAATATCAAACGGAGTCCAAACGGAATGAAACCTTCGGGAGCATGATTTTTGGAACGAACGTGATCCAGAGGACTTGGAGTGGACGTCAAGCAATCAACGAGGAGGACACGAGGCAGGGGCGCGCATACCCCCCTGGGCGCGCCCTCCACCCTCGTGGGCCCCTCGTAGCTCCACCGACCTACTACTTCCTCCTATATATACCTACGTACCTCGAAACCATCGAGGCGCACCACGAGAACCTAATTCCACCACCGCAACCTTTCTGTACCCGTGAGATCCCATCTTGGGGCCTTTTCCGGCGCTTCGCCGGAGGGGGCATCGATCACGGAGGGCTTCTACATCAACACCATAGCCTCTCCGATGATGTGTGAGTAGTTTACCTCAGACCTTCGGGTCCATAGTTATTAGCTAGATGGCTTCTTCTCTCTTTTTGGATCTCAATACAAAGTTCTCCTCGATCTTCTTAGAGATCTATTCGATGTAACTCTTTTTGCGGTGTGTTTGTCGAGATCCGATGAATTGTGGGTTTATGATCAAGATTATCTATGAACAATATTTGAATCTCCTCTAAATTCTTTTATGTATGATTGGTTATCTTTGCAAGTCTCTTCGAATTATCAGTTTGGTTTGGCCTACTAGATTGATCTTTCTTGCAATGGGAGAAGTGCTTAGCTTTGGGTTCAATCATGCGTTGCTCGATCCCAGTGACAGAAGGGGAAACGACACGTATTGTATTGTTGCCATCGAGGATAAAAAGATGGGGTTTATATCATATTGCTTGAGTTTATCCCTCTACATCATGTCATCTTACCTAATGTTTTACTCTGTTCTTATGAACTTAATACTCTAGATGCATGCTAGATAGCGGTCGATGTGTGGAGTAATAGTAGTAGATGCAGGCAGGAGTCGGTCTACTTGTTGCGGACATGATGCCTATATACATGATCATGCCTAGATATTCTCATAACTATGCTCAATTCTATCAATTCCTCGACAGTAATTTGTTCACCCACCGTAATACTTACGCTATCTTGAGAGAAGCCACTAGTACAACCTATGGCCCCCGGGTCTATCTTCCATCATATAAGTTTCCAATCTATTTTACTTTGCAATCTTTACTTTTTAATCTTAATCACAAAATACCAAAAATATTATCATATCGTCTCTATCAGATCTCACTTTTGCAAGTGGTCGTGAAGGGATTGACAACCCCTTTATCGTGTTCGTTGCAAGGTTCTTATTTGTTTGTGTAGGTACGAGGGACTTGCGTGTGGCCTCCTACTGGATTGATACCTTGGTTCTCAAAAACTGAGGGAAATACTTACGCTACTTTGCTGCATCACCCTTTCCTCTTCAAGGGAAAACCAGCGCATGCTCAAGAGGTAGCAAGAAGGATTTCTGGCGCCGTTGCCGGGGAGTCTACGCACAAGTCAAGACATGCCAAGTACCCATCACAAACTCTTATCCCTCGCATTACATTATTTGCCTTTTGCCTCTCGTTTTCCTCTGCCCCACTTCACCCTTGCCGTTTTATTCGACCTCTTCCGTTCGTCCTTCTGTTTGCTCATGTTACCATGCGCCTTCTATTTGCTTGCATCTTCGCTTGCTAAAAATCTATTGATATGGATCCACTTAAAGTGTTCTACTTGGATCATCTTCGATCCTTATGCGCTCGTGCTGAAACCCCAACTAGCCTAGTCGATGGGAAATCTTTAGATGAGCATGCTCATTTTGTGCATCACCATTTGTCTGAAAAAGGGAGACTCTAATGGGATCAAATAAACAGATTGTTGTGTTATGCTTGGAATCTTTGTGAAATTTATGATTTTACTTGTTGCTCTAAGAACTCTAAAAACAACTCCCCTACCTATGTGAGTTTTTACTGATAATGAAATTTTATCTTCTTATGCAAAGGGTGTTTATAGTTATTACGATATCGAACAAATTGAAGAATTTGTTGCTTTTAAGGGTGATTGAAATGTATGATACTACTCTCTACGAATCTGAAAATTTTGACATACTTAAATATTGCTATGAAAACTATGCTCATAATGTCTATGTCAAAGAATTTATTAAGAGAATGACCGTTGCTTCGGAATAAAATAATGATATGCATGAATCTATAGATAATGATGATTCTGATGATTTGATTGAAATATCCCTTGATGAACATGATGGTTGCTATTCTTGTGGCCATGATGCCAATATTTATGAAGATGAATTTGCTATAGTTCCTTATGTTAAACATGAGATAGTTGCTATTGCACCCATACTTCGATGAAAAGAATGATTGCAATGATGTTACTATAAATTATCTTGATGTCAATTGTGCTAATAATATGCAAAACCCTAAGCTTGGGGATGCTAGTTTTGCTATGTCTACTATTCGTTGCAATGATCATGATTGGGGTGATTCTTTTTATGATCTTAAAAATTTATTTAAGCCCCATGATGAATATGAGATTGATAATAGTGCTTGCAATATTATTGAAAGTGGGTTTGGGAGAGTGTCAACTTTAGATCCCACATATTTGGACAATGTTCAATCTTATGAAATTTCTGATAAAAGTGGTTTTGGAGTGGTCATGACTTTAGTTAATGTTAATCCCACTATTTTGGAAGAGAGTCAACTTTGCATGCATGTGGATCGTGTTGAAAATATTTTATGTGATAGCTATTTTGTTGAATTTGCTTATGATCCCACATGTAATTATTATGAGAGAGGAAAATACGATTGTAGAAATTTTCATGTTACTAAATTACCTCTCGTTATGTTGAGATTGTTAGTGTTTCTCACTTCTTTCTTGCATATGCTAGTTTTTGCTTGTCTTGATAATTTATTTGCCTATAAGATGCCTATGCATAGGAAGTATGTTAGACTTAGCTAGATGTGTTTTTCATATGCTATATGATGCTCCCTTTGTGCTTCAATTCTTGTCTTTCATGTGAGCATCATCGAAATCACAATGCCTAGCTAGGGGTGTTAAACGATAGTGTTTATTTGGAGGCAACCCAATTTTAGTTTTGTTTCTTGCTTTTTGGTTCTGTTTAGTAATAAATCTTTGATCTAGCCTCTAGTTATATGGGGTTTTATGTTTTAATTAGTGTTTGTGCCAAGTAAAACCTATAGGATCTTCTTGGATGATAGTTATTTGATCTTGCTGAAAATTCCAGAAACTTTCTGCTCACGAAAACAATTGTTAAAAATCACCAGAACATGATAAAATACTGATTCAAATTGCAGTAGATCAATAAACAAATTATATAGGCCTTCCTATTTTGGTAGATTTTTCTGAGTTCTAGAAGTTTGCGTTTGATACAAATTACTCCAGACTGTTCTGTTTTTGAAAGATTCTGTTTTTGTGTGTTGTTTGCTTATTTTGATGAATCTATGGCTAGTAAAGGAGTTTATGAACCATAGAGAAGTTGGAATACATTAGGTTTAACACCAATACAAATAAAGAATGAGTTCATTACAGTACCTTGAAGTGGTGTTTTGTTTTCTTTCGCTAACGGACCTCATGAGATTTTTTGTTGAGTTTTGCGTTGTGAAGTTTTCAAGTTTTGGGTAAAGATTTGAAGGATTATGGAACAAGGAGTGGCAAGATCCTAAGCTTGGGGATGCCCAATGTGACAGCCTGCTTTTTGCCCTCCTTTACTTGCCTGATTTTCATTTGGATTGGTTTTGAAATTTGGAGTTTTTGAATCTTTTCATATGGACTTAAACACTTGGGCACCCTTGGCTTTCACCCAAGTGCCTCATTTCCCTCCCTAACTATCATTCCCTCTATGGTTCACCTCAAAATAATATTTGGAATATTTTTCTTAAAGGAAAAATATCCATTTCCCTCTCCAAAACCCTAACTAGCTCAATGTGCTCCAAAGCAACCCCAATTTTTCTTGCCCACAAAAATCTGAAAAAATTCAAAAATATTCTTTGAACCCTAGGGCACCTTCTTGAGCAAAAATATTGCACCACTTTTCGGAATATTTTTGCTACAGAAAATATTTTCTGTTCTGGACAGAAATGGTGGTTTCAACAGCAACTACCATTTTACTTGCTCCAATGTGGCTGGTTTTTCTTGTGCATCATCACCTTAGTAGATGATTGCTAGCCTCCAAAGCCCAGCTCCCAACTCCCTGCCGTTTGACCTTAGTAACCTCTCAAAGTTACTGATCAAAAACTTACTTGGCTTGTGAAATTTTTTCTACTGCGTATGGATCCAAACCAAAGCGTGGTAATCTTCAAAACTACCACGAACAACAAGCCAGACATGAACTTTGGGCGTGGAAATTACGGCACAGGGGCAAAGTTCACGCGGTGACCACGCGTGTACATGATGCCAGCCTGCGTGTCGACGCGCTCTGAGTGCCGCCGAGCGCTCTGTTCCGCGCGTGCTCGCTTCCCGACTGCCAAAGCGCGCCAAACCTCGCCACCATCTTCGTCTAGACCACCTTAACTCTCCCCTGGCAATCACAGACGGCGGAGGTCGCTGCAGCGAGCATGAGCGCGGTCCAGCCAACGCCACAGTGCGCTCTGCACTGTGCTCGTCGCCTTCCTCTTGATCCCGTGCTCGTCCCCGTTCGCCCACAGTCCCCGCATGAGTTGCGTCGCCTTCTCCCTCTCTCACTGACACCACTCGTCGTTGGGCGCCGTGTCCATGTCACACCCTGCATTTTGTAACATTTCATTTGCATCAATAAAGCATGAAAAATTTTGGTCCAACAAAAACTTTTGCATTATTTGGCTTTTATTTGGAGTTGGTTTTTCTCTTTGTGTTTTCAAGTGCTCTTCAAAGCAACACAACTCCACCCTATATACTTCATCTCCTTGCCCTAAACTTCTGCCCAATGATCATGCCATGTGTATAGAGCAATATAGTATTTTCTTAGAAAAATAATTTGGCCAAATAGTATTTTCAAAAATTAATTTTCCAAAAACCCCTGAATTGAGGTTTGCACTACAAGTACTTGATTTGGGGTATGAAAAATATTTCAAAGAGTATATTTGAAACCTAATAGATATAGGACTTCCATAAATCACAAAAATATAATTTTAAAAGTTATTTTCCTATTTTATTTAAAAGCTTTTTCTTAAGGCCAGAAATGGTCTTTAATAGGGAAAAATTGTTTTATTGTTTTAAAAATATTTAACAAAAATCAGGGAAACTCAGTGGGCATATATTTACCATATATAAGAGTTTCAACACATGGTCATGTTCAGAATATTGGTCAAATCCCTCAAAAACCCTTTCTGTATATTTCAAGCTTTTGAAATATTTACAAAGGATATATCCTCCAAAAATTCTAAGAAAATTCTAGCATGTCACATATGACATGTTTTGATGATCTTGGCAAGTGTCATGTCATGGAGAATAATATAACCCAATGAAATTCCCCCAAAACCCCCTCTGGCCAGAATCAAATTTGAACTACTTTGTACTACCAACTTTCTCTCCTTGATCCCAACTTTTGTGAGCATGATCACATGACCAAATGAGGCCACTACACAAAGTGGTGCATCAAGGAGAAGTGATTTACTCAACTAGATCTGCACAAGTCCATTCCTGCCAGTTTCTAGGGTTTACAAAAGTTGCATTGGCAACTTTGCCCAAATAAGTTCCAAATTGGTGGAAGGCCCTAATTATATGTGACATTTAACCCTGTGGAGTCTCATGACAAGTGGAAGTCATCTACTTGCCCAAATCATCATCAAACACCTTCTGGCAGAATTTTAAAATGCAAATTCCAGCCTCTTCCACTAATCTCCTTGAGCCCTGCTTTTTACCACAACCCCTCCTAGTTCCCCTCTATCACCCAGACGCTTCCCTGCCCGTGGAAGCAATGATGAAGGGAGGGGGAACCCCATTTTTCTTCTCTGGACAGCAGTTTTCCCTCTCTCTCTCTCAGCCTCCTTCTCTCCCCTCAGCTTTCCAGAGCATCCAAGGCTCTCCCCAGCTTTTGCCCACACCCCCTGCAGCCTCCAGACACTAGTGGACGCGCGCGGACGCGGGAAAACCGCGGATGCCGGCCAAAGTCGCGCTCTGGAGCGCCTGGCAGGGCACCCGACCGTTGACGCCGCGTCTCCCGGCCACCTCGATCCTCCCCAAGGCCGATGCCCTCGACGTCCGCTTCCACGCCAAGAGCCGCCCACTTGCTCCCGCGCCTCCACCTTTCCTGCGGCTCGCGCCCAGCACCGCCCCGCTCGGCCAATGGCTTTGCCGCTCCTGTGGCCGCCCGCAGCTCGCCCCGCTCCTCCTCTCTCTCCCTGGCACCCTACACCACTCCCACGAACACCCCCGAGCCCTCCATTTCCTCTCTAACGGCCACCCGAGCCGATCCCGCGGGAACCCGTAGGCCGCGCCCACGGTGGACCTCGGCCAGCCTATAAAAGGCGACCCCGAGCCTCTCTCTCACCTCCGCCGCTCCCCACGCTCCTAATCCACCTCCCGCACCACCCAGTTGCCTCCAGAGTCACCGAGCTCGAGATCAAGCTCGAGCTCCGCCGCCTCGGGTCATCGACGTCCATGCGGTACAAGCCTCCTCCGCCCTTGTTCTCTCTCGATCTGGAACCGCAAGGCGTCACTGACCCTTTCCCCTCTCTTTACCACTCTTTTTGCAGCCGGGAACGGCCGGAACCATCGACGCCCGAAGCACCTCCACCGCGTGACCTCGTCTTCGGCAAACCAGGCTGCTCCGGCGACCATCTCCACCAACACCCGAACGACGACATCCTCCCGAGTCCAAAGGTACCACCCATGCACCCTCCCGTGCCCTGTATCGCCGCCGGCGAGTTCGCCGTTGCCTCTGGACCGAGGTAGACGACGACGGCCGTGGGCCCTGCCCGTCAGCCTCACGCCCTGACGAGTGGGATCCACCCGTCAGGTTTAAACGCACGCCTGCCAGCGCCGGTTCGCCTGTCGGCTCAAGGCGTACTCCGCCTTTACGCCTTGACGTGGCGGCCTCATGAGCCGATTTCTCCTGGGCCTGCTGCCCGTGGCCTCTTCGCCCAAAGGGCACAGGCCACTTTTCTTTTCTTTTTCTCATCACCCTTCCAAAAATCCCACAGGATAAAATATTTATCCAAATGAAATAATTCCAGTTCCTAAATTCTTGTAAAAATCCCACCTATTTAATGGAGAAACTTTCATTCAAATCCAACAACCTTTTCTTCAGTGTGAATATTTAAATGTGATTTTAAGCATTTAAATATACCTTTGTAAATCCATTTCTCCTATTCTGCTACTCCAAATCCAAAACTAGAAATTTCCCCCTTCTTAGTTTTCACCCTAGTATTTAACAAAAATGAGTTGAAATTTTTCTGAGCACTTTGGTTTTTCTGTCTTATTATTGCCTTATTTTTCTCGTTATTATTTTGCGGCGATAGATTGCGTGGGTCGACGAAGGAGTTGGACCAGAAGACCTTGAAGACCCAGAAGACTTTGTTGAGCCAGGCAAGCAGCCCTTTGACCATGTCTATGAAACCTTTTTATGCATGTCATATAGCACCATGTTGTTGTTGCAACGGAATCGTGATGAGGTAGTAACCACTTTGATGGTTTCCACCATACTTCCTCGTTGATACTTGCATGGTGCATGACCCTACCTTCTTATGAGGGTTATGCCGGTGGGAGTAGATAGGATGCTAATGTAGTGCTACGCAAAAGGGACGGGTATATGCATGGTGAAGGAGATAAGGTATTTTCAAAGGACTTTTTGAAAACCCCGTCGGGTGCCACTTATGCCCGAGGGAGATAATGAGATGGGTAACCGCTTGATGACGAAGTGGTGTACCAAGGCAAGTGTGTGTGTTACTTTCAAAAACGGATTGGTTTAAGTTGCGACCGTTATTCCAACCTTACATGCGCAACCACTCTACCCTTATATGTGAATTAGCATTTTTGATTACCTAGGCCGATACTAGCTTGGAGCCCGCATTACTAGTGACGGGGGAGAGTTGGTGCTCTCTCTTGGGACGGGGTCGTGCCAGGTAGGGCGGCCATGACTGTTTTCACAGGGCACCGGATACACCGTTGTGTCCCCTCTCGGGTGTTATGATCTCGAGTGAGTCTCGTATGATGTACATCGTGAGGATACGGAACAACGAGTGGACTCCTTGTTAGTGTCGCCTAGGGAAAGATAGTGATCGGGTGCTTACCCCGGGTACTTGAGGTACCGCGGGTCGTGGATGACACGGAAGTTCCCCGGATCTTGTGGGTAAAGTGTGCAACCTCTGCAGAGTGTAAAACTATTCGAATAGCCGTGTCCACGGTCAAGGACAGTTGGGTAACCTCTCTTGGGCTACTTCCACATGTTTACAAACCAGTGTGTGTGTTTGGATAACTACTTGGGTTAAGTCAGGGGACTTGACATGATTGAGTTGGGTTGGTGCCCACTCTATTTATGTTGATATATGTAACATGTCCTCATGGTTACTTGAATTCTCCTGAAGCATGTCTTGCAAGTTGTTGAACATGTCATTGCTCTCAAAACTAGCTTTCTGCAAAAATTTACCTATATCATGCATTGTTGTATCTGGAACCAAAACATGGGTTGCTTGCGAGTACATTCAAAGTACTCATTGGCTTGCCACTGGTTATTTAATTGGCCAGGCATGGAAGAACCGGAGTTCGAAGAAGAGTTCTTTGGAGACGAACATGCGAACTAGGAAGTTTCCCAGTCCGAATGCCTGTAGGGTTAAGGCAGATGGCATGGGTTCTACTTATCGACGAAGATTTCCGCTGCTTGTGTTTTATTTGATGTTCAACCCTTAAGGCTTTATCAATGTAAGACTTGACCATAATGGTCATAATTTGTGTAAGACGGTATGTATGGATGTAAGACTCTTGTTATTCAGTTTCTGTGTGTTCTGTGAGCATTGATCTCTGGGATCACTGTACACGTGCATTGGTGATCACGACTTATGAGTCGGGGTCCCCACAGAGCTGGTATCAGAGCCATCCTGACTGTAGGAAGCCTTAGTTAGCATGGATGTTAGTTAGAGTGAGACTATCTACAAAAATTACCTATATACCTACGTTTTCTAGAAATATCCTAAACATAGGTCACATTTCCTCTATTGACCCTTTCCCTTCCACTTTTGTAGATGGCCGTTGTACCCGAGGACCTCCTGACCACCGGGTTTCCCGTACTTCTCGAGGACAGCCTCAAGAAGTGTCAGTTTACTCGAGCCCCCACCTTCTCCTACCACGAGCACTGGATCAACAGTACTAAGAAGGAGTATCACGTGGATGTAGTCGTGAGGGCGAACGACGCCCCGACGAGCTGGTTCTTTGAGGGACCCCAGATGGCGACCCTGCTTCTCGCCGTTGAGACTGCTGCCCTCAAGGCGCTGACCCGCCTTCGGGATCTTCTGCCCGAGATGGCAAGTGAGCCAGCCACTCGTTACCTTCCTTATTGTAAGGAAGGAGATGACGAGAGCAGCGCGCCAGCCCCACCCATGGACGAAGGACTTTCTCTCCGCTTCCAGACCTACTTCAGCCTGTGTGCCGACAGCCTGGCACAACACCTGGCCTCGGAGTCGATGGAGCTTCGGAAGGAACTCCACGAGACCAAGGAACTCCTCCGCCTAGCTCAGACAAAGGCGGACATGATCAAGAAGGATGGTGCACCCCCTGGACAGCCCGTTGTAGCCTATCGAGGCGGGCGACCCCCACAGGACACGCATGCCAAGGGATCACCTCAGCCGCGCCGTATGACGGCGAAGGAGTATCGCAACCTCTTCACGGCGCCACCGGCGAAGCAGCACCGTGTTCAGCTCCTCCACTCCCCCACTCCCTCAAGTGACGAAGATACTGAGACAGATGAAGGTGAGGAGGAAGACCTAGTGGAGCCGGAATACGCGACCGAGCATTCCACCACTTAGACACCCTTTAGGACTAGGGTAGGCCGGTCTGTAACCCTTAAGGTAGGATAGGTCGTGTACCCCTTATGCGAAGTCGAGTCCGTGTAATGGTTCAAATGAAACCATGTTGTGTTGTGCTTGCTTTCAACTTGCTTTGATGAAGTCGTACTTTCCCTTCGGGAACTTGTAAACGACTATGTCGGTGTACTAGAGTAGGGGTACCCTAGTATCCCGAACTTGTGCACGGGCAGTTGCAGCCCTCCGCGGCAAGGCTTACCGGGTGACCGCCAAGGTCCTCCGTGGTTCCTGTGGAGCCATTCAAGAACAAAGTATTCAAGCCAAGGAAACAAGGCCCCGGCAAGAGGAGTTTGCCTGGAAGGCCACCCAAGGCACATAGGAGACAAGGCCCCGGCAAGAGGAGCTTGCCGGGAAGGCCCAATGAGCGACAAGCTTCCGGGCGCGACAAGACAACAACATGACAGGCGCTTGCATGGAAGACCACCTCTCAGTACCTACGCTCCAGCACATCCACTAACGTGTCGCCACAGGACCTTTCCAGCGCGCGTGGCGAGAGGTCTGTGCAGCCGGTGATGCGAGGTGGCAAGCTGACAAGATTGCCATCGTGGCAAGCGGTGGCGCCCTGACGGTCCCTGTTTGCACTTTGTTAGAGGCGGCGAGACGGGCATTTAATGCCTTTGTCCCCTGCCGTCGGGGTTAGGTATGGTACACTTAATCGTACAAGTAGGTGTACCAACCACTACTTTTCCATTTGTACCCTTGTCTACGTTGCCACCTGTCGGAGACCCTTCAAAGATATAAAAGGAGGCCCATGCGCAACGTAGAAAGGGTCGATCGGTTCCCCCACGCCGGTCTCGTTAGCAGCTCGTGTGTACTATAGCACTCAGCGCTCCGAGCAAGAACGCAATACATCCAGACATGCGAAGAGGAGTGTTATCTCTCCGGAGAGCTCCGAAGCAGGGTAAAACCTCTCGCGTGCTTCGCCTCGATCTGCTCTTCGTGCGACCTCCGCTCCCTGCCGAACCGAAAGGGGCTCGGTCCGCCGGTCCCATAGGTGATCGTGGGCCAGATCAGCTTGCCCCGACATCTTTGGCGCGTCCTGTCGGTGTACTAGAGTAGGGGTACCCTAGTATCCCGAACTTGTGCACGGGCAGTTGCAGCCCTCCGCGGCAAGGCTTACCGGGTGACCGCCAAGGTCCTCCGTGGTTCCTGTGGAGCCATTCAAGAACAAAGTATTCAAGCCAAGGAAACAAGGCCCCGACAAGAGGAGCTTGCCGGGAAGGCCACCCAAGGCACATAGGAGACAAGGCCCCGGCAAGAGGAGCTTGCCGGGAAGGCCCAATGAGCGACAAGCTTCCGGGCGCGACAAGACAACAACCACGGCAAGGCGCTTGCCGCAGCAGACCACCTCTGCATTCTACGCTCCGGACATCCACTAATGTGTCGCCTACAGGACCTTTCGGTAGCGTGGCGAGAGGCTGTGCAGCCAGCGGTGCAAGGTGGCAAGCGGCGCTGACAAGATTGCCATCGTGGCAAGCGGTGGCGCCCCTGACGGTCCCTGTTTGCACTGTTAGGGCGACGTAGACGGGCATTTAATGCCTTTGTCCCCTACCGTCAGGGTTAGGTATGGTACACTGTACACTGTACAAGTAGGTGTACCAACCACTACTTTTCCATTTGTACCCTTGTCTACGTTGCCACCTGTCGGAGACCCCTTGAGCATATAAAAGGAGGCCCATGCGCAACGTAGAAAGGGTCGGTCGGTTCCCCCCACGCTCAGTCTCGTTAGCAGCTCGTGTGTACTGTAGCACTCAGCGCTCCTGAGCAAGAACGCAATACATTCAGACATGCAGCAGTAGGAGTGTTATCTCTCCGGAGAGCTCCGAAGCAGGGTAAAACCTCTCGCGTGCTTCGCCTCGATCTGCTCTTCGTGCGACCTCCGCTCCCTGCCGAACCGAAAGGTGCTCGGTCTGCCGGTCCCATAGGTGTTCGTGGGCTAGATCAGCCTGCCCCGACAGACTACGTCCCCCATTTGGTTTTAATGCATGAGTTTGGCCCTTCTGGCCCTTGTTTAACTTAAAATTGTGCACGCCCACCCCCTTACTAGGCACCCCATCTATATTGCTTTCCCTCAGGAGCCATTGACCGCTCCAACAGGATGCCTGTTGTAACACGTACTGGTACCTCTACCCAGGAGCAAGAAGCCGGAGCAGGAGCCACTCAGGACCAAGCCCAAGGACAAGCTCCACCACCGCCACCACCTCCAAACATGGACATGGCTCAGCTCCTCCAAGCCTTTTGAGAGGAAAGTCAAGTCAACACAGCAGCCCTCCAGATGATTGCTCAGGCTGTCAGCCGCCAACCGGCGGGGAACGGCAATGGACGTTCCACATTGGCAGAGTTCAAGAAGCATGCACCACCCACCTTCATCGAGACTGCTGAACCCCTGGATGCAGATGACTGGGTCCGCACCATTGAGGACCTGTTGGAACTAGTCGGCTACACTGAAGACTGTGAGAGGGTAGCATATGTTGCCCACTGTCTCGGGGGTACCGCCAGAGCTTGCTGGGATGGATTCAAGGTCATGCACGCTGGGGAAGACATCACTTGGAATGACTTCAAGGCAGAATTCCGCAAGACCAACATTCCTTCCGGAATCATGGCCATCAAGAAGCATGAATTCCGAGCCCTGAAGCAAGGAGGCAGCACTGTCAAGGAGTACATGCAGAAGTTCAGTGTTCTGTCGAGGTATGCTCCTGAGGATGTCAGCACTGATGCTGCCAAAAGGGAGCGCTTCATGGAAGGCCTCAACCAGACTCTACAGTACTCGCTTATTGTGTGTGACTGCCCAACCTTTCCCGATCTGGTGAACAAGGCACTCATGCTTGAAGACAAGCGACGTGCTTTAGATGATACCCGTAAGTGCAAGATGATCAGCAAGGGTAGCTCCAGCAACCAGAAGCCTCGCCAATGGCAGCCAGCCCCGATCAAGCCACCCTATCAGCAGCCAAGAGCTCCTACACCCCGCACCAACTATCCACCTCAGCAGTATGCCAACCCCAGGCCAGCTTACAACTACCTCAATAACAATGCCGGCAAGAGCATCAACCCCAACCAAGTCACTTGCTTTGGATGTGGTCAGTCAGGACATTACTCCAAGAATTGCCCCAACAAGAAGCCCGACGCCCCGTGCCCCAATGCGCAGAACCCAGGAAAAGGCCGTGGAATGCCACCGAGGAACCAAGCTCCCCGCAACCCGCCCAACAACGGCAAGGGTCGTGTGAACCATGTCACTGCAGAAGAAGCCCAGGAAGACCCGGACGTCGTTAGGTACGTTCCTTGTCAACTCAGCACCCGCAACTGTTTTGTTTGATTCTGGAGCCACGCATTCATTTGTCACCCAAAAGTTTGCATTAAAAAGTGGCATGACCCCTACACCCTTGAATAACCCTATGGTGGTAATAACCCCCAGAGCAGAGATGAGAGCGAAGATAGGATGTAAAGGAGTCGGGATTGTCATTAATGGGGTAGACTTCCTAGCAGACCTTATCATCTTAAGACCGCAAGGCTTGGATGTGATCTTAGGAATGGATTGGCTCATCAAGCACCAAGGCTTGTTAGATTGTGCCAACCAGGCTGTCACTATGACCAATGACCAAGGAGTCGAAGTTAAATTTTCCTCCAACTCCTCCTCTGCTCAAGCCAACCAAGTCAACTGTCTGACTGAAGTTGGATTGGAGCAAGTGCCGATAGTATGCGAATACCCCGACGTTTTCCCTGGCGAGCTACCGGGAATGCCTCCTGACCAAGACATTGAGTTTATCATCGATCTCATGCCGGGAGCAGGACCCATCTATAAGAAGCCATATAGAATGGGATCGGAAGAGTTAGCAGAATTGAAGAAGCAACTGGAAGAGCAGTTGAGGAAGGGATTTATCCGCCCTAGTGCCTCCCCTTGGGGATCTCCTGTTCTGTTTGTGGCAAAGAAGGATGGTACCATCCGCTTGTGCATTGACTATCGCTCCCTCAATGAAGTCACAATCAAGAATAAGTATCCACTTCCCAAGATTGAAGATCTGTTTGATCAACTCAATGGGGCCAAGGTGTTCTCGACGATCGACCTCAGGTCTGGGTACTACCAGCGAAAAATAAGACCCCAAGATATTCTGAAGACGACATTTGTAACCAGATATGGCCTGTATGAGTGCACGGTCATGTCCTTTGGATTGACCAATGCCCCAGCTTACTTCATGTATCTCATGGATAAGGTCTTCATGGAATATTTGGACAAGTTTGTCGTTGTCTTCATTGATGACATTCTTGTCTTCTCGAAGACGGAAGAAGAACACGAGCAACACTTGAGGATGGTCCTAGACAAGCTTCGAGAGCACCAACTGTATGCCAAGTTCAGCAAGTGCGAGTTTTGGCTGCCTGAAGTTGGATTCTTGGGTCATGTATTGAATGCCGAAGGGTTGTTAGTGGACCCCACCAAGATTCAAGCTGTGACTGAATGGCAAACTCCGAGCAATGTGAAAGAAGTCGAAGCTTCCTCGGACTCGCTGGATATTACCGCAAGTTCGCTGAAGGATTCTCAAGCATTGCCCGACCTATGACCCAGCTCTTGAAGAAGGACAAGAAGTTTGAATGGACGCCAAGTGCGAAGAAAGCTCTGTGAGCTGAAGAAGAGATCGACCATCGCCCAGCTTCGCCACACCGGATATACACAAGGAATTTGTGATATATTGTGATGCGTAGAGAACCGGACTGGGAGGTGTTCTGATGCAAGAAGGCAGAGTCGTAGCATATCTATCCAGACAGCTACGTCCTCATGAAGAGAACTATGCTACTCATGATCTTGAGTTCGCAGCTGTAGTTCACGCCTTAAAGACCTGGCGACATTACCTTATAGGGAAGCGGTGTGAGATATACACGGATCACAAAAGTCTGAAGTATATTTTCACTCAGAAGGAATTGAACATGAGGCAGAGAAGGTGGCTAGAGTTGATCAAGGATTATGACCTCGATGTCCGATACCACCCTGGAAAGGCTAATGTGGTAGCAGATGCCTTAAGCAGAAAGGCTTGTTCCTTGAATGCTATGCTTAAGGGAAGGCTACCCGCCTTGTATGCAGAACTTGAAAGCTTCGGGTTGGAACTGGTTGCACAAGGATTCTTAGCCAACCTTGAAGTCAAGCCTACCCTGATGGATGATGTTAAGGAAGCCCAGAAGGGACTCAAAAGTATTGAAGGCATCAAGAGGAAGATCAAGGCAGGCAAAGCCCCAGGATTCTTAGAGGATGAGAAAGGAATTGTGTGGTTTGGGAATCGCATTTGCGTACCCAACAAGATTGAGCTCAAGAATTTAATCTTGCAAGAAGCTCATGACACCCCGTATTCCATCCACCCCGGTGGAACCAAGATGTATCAAGACCTAAAGGAAAGATTCTGGTGGCATGGCATGAAGAGAGAGATAGCCACTTTCGTCGCTAAGTGTGACACATGCCAAAGGGTCAAAGCTGAACATCAGCGACCCGCTGGATTGTTACAGCCTCTCAAGGTGCCTGAATGGAAATGGGATAAAGTCGGAATGGACTTCATCACTGGATTACCCAGGTCAAATAAGGGACATGACTCCATCTGGGTCATAGTCGACCATTTGACCAAAGTAGCCCATTTCATTCCTGTCAAAACGACTTACAAGGGAAACCAGCTAGCCAGCCTCTACATCAGCAGAATCGTAAGCCTTCATGGTGTTCCCAAGGAGACCGTGTCAGACCGAGGAACCCAGTTTACCTCATGGTTCTGTGTCGGTGTACTAGAGTAGGGGTACCCTAGTATCCCGAACTTGTGCACGGGCAGTTGCAGCCCTCCGCGGCAAGGCTTACCGGGTGACCGCCAAGGTCCTCCGTGGTTCCTTTGGAGCCATTCAAGAACAAAGTATTCAAGACAGGGAGACAAGGCCCAGGCAAGAGGAGCTTGCCGGGAAGGCCACCTAAGGCACATAGGAGACAAGGCCCCGACAAGAGGAGCTTGCCGGGAAGGCCACTCCGGGCACTTACAAGACAAGGCCCCGGCAAGAGGAGCTTGCCGGGAAGGCCCGGTGAGCGACAAGCTTCCGGGCGCGACAAGACAACAACCGCGGCAAGGCGCTTGCCGCGGCGGACCACCTCTCTGTACCTACGCTCCGGCACATTCACTAACGTGTCGCCCTGGGACCTTTCCAGGCGCACGTGGCGAGATGCTGTGCAGCTAGCGGTGCGAGGTGGCAAGCAGCGCTGACAAGTTTGCCATCGTGGCAAGCGGTGGCGCCCCTGACGGTCCCTGTTTGCACTGTTAGGGCGACTAGATGGGCATTTAATGCCTTTGTCCCCTGCCGCCGTGGTTAGGTATAACACTGCTTGTACACCTGTACAAGTAGGTGTACCAACCACTATTTTTCCATTTGTACCCCCGTCTACGTTGCCACCTGTCGGAGCCCCTTGAGCATATAAAAGGAGGCCCATGCGCAACGTAGAAAGGGTTGGTCGATCAGTTCCCTCCACACTCAGTCTTGTTAGCAGCTCGTCTGTACTGTAGCACTCGAGCGCTCCTGAGCAAGAACACAATACACCTAGACATGCAGCAGTAGGAGTATTATCTCTCCGGAGAGCTCCGAAGCTGGGTAAACCTCTCGCGTTAACCGCCTCGATCTGCTCTTCGTGCGACCTCCGCTCCCGCCGAACCGAAGGGCTCGGTCCGCCGGCCCCATAGTTGTTCGTGGGGCCGATCAGCGATGCCCGACATCTTTTTGCGCGCCCGGTAGGGGGCGTCGAGGTTGTGTGAACCTGATCCGCGTCCACGCTGAAGCTAGATCTTCATCATCTTCGTCAACATGCCACCGAAGAAGAAGTCTTCGGCGGCAGAAGCCCCGTCCGCGTCGAACCCACCACCACCGGAGCAAACAGGTGGTGGGGTAGACGCCGGCGGAAGAATGGACGGCGACGGGGGAGCTCACGGTGCTGCCAATTCCAAGGACAAGGCTGCGCAGACCTCGGCGTCCAGACATGCACCGCGCCCGTCTCAGAGGCGTGGGACCGACAAGCGTCATGGCATTCACAATGCCATACGCTCGTTGGACCGAGATCGAGCTAGAGGATCTCGGATGCTCCAAGATGCACGCCAACATGCCGGCTGAAGCGAGGCATTTGCCGCCGGACGGGATATCGCTCCTTCTAACATAGTTAGAAGTCCGAGCATATCCCGCCTCCTCGCCGCTCGCCATCGCCACCCACTACTCCAGCGAAGCTTTGGCGAGAGCACAACTGCTTCCTAGATTACCCTCCAACAGCCGACAAGGTCGACGAATGGAGGGCCACCATTCGTAGTCTCATCGGCTTCGCCAACGGCGACGCCTCCGCTGACAACCAAGTGCATCGCTGCCGCCGGCAAGACTGCCAAACACGAGCCGGTGGCGGCAGAGACCGTGGGGTGCAACCACCATGCACTCTCCGCCCCGAAGGCCAAGATCGCCGACTCGCCGGATCCACCTCGACAACGACTCCACTGCGTCATCAGATCCACGAGCTCATCGCGATCAGCGCCAAGTTCTTCACGAGCGACAGCAAGAGGACGCTCGAACTCACATCGAGCGCCGAAGAGAAGCGCGACATCAATCCGACAAGCGCTGGGCCCTCTGTTGACATGCACGCCGCCGGAGAACCAGCGACTTGCCGTGACGCGTAGGTTGCCCTGCGTTCACTCGTGAGCTGCGGCAAGTCAAGTGGCCCAAAGAAGAAAAACTTCAAGCCGCACGTCTGGGAGAAGTACGACGGCAAGACGCATCCGTCAGAGTTCCTCAGCATCTACACCATCGCGGTGCAGGCTGCCGGTGGGCGAGACGACAAGATCCTTGCCAACTACTTCCCGCTGGTGCTCAAGCCCAATGTCGATCTGGCTCATGCACTTGCCGGACAACTCCATATCTTCTTGGCAGATCTATGCCATCAGTTTGTCGGCGCCTTTTACAGCGCCACAAGCCCCATGGCCAAGAAAGTGACCTTCATCTGCCGCCCGAGAAGGAAGGAGAGCCCCTGCGCAAGTATATTCAAAGATTCAGCCGTGTACAGCACAACATCCCAGATGTCCACCCTGCCGCGGTGATCAGCGCGTTCCATCAGAACGTGCGAAACCGCAGGATGCGGGGGCGATGGCGATGTGCAAAATCAGAGATGTCAGTGAGCTAAACGCCCTGGCCGACAAGTGTGCACGTGCTGAGGAAGGGAGGAGACTCCCCGGAGAGAATACCGAAGCAGGAGGATCTGATAGTGAAGAGACCGCCCCGGCAAAGAAGAGCCGGCGGCGGGGCAACAGGAAAAAGAAAGGCAGAGATGTGCTAGTTGTTGAGCAGTCCGGCAACGGAGGTGCCGACAAGAAAGCCAAGGCTGGTAGCTCCGGCAAGGAGGTTGCCGCTGGCACCAATCGCCATCTGTGGCGGTCGCCGACAAGGTGACGGCTCCGGCAAGCGATCTTGCAAGATCCACCGCACTAAGGGCCATGACCTCCAGAGCTGCAAGAAGGTAGAGCAGCTTGTCGAGCAGCAGAAGGCTGAATACGAACGACGCGACAAGGAGAAGGCCCAGGAGGGTGCAGGAGGACCCAGCAAGAAACGCCCCGGCCGGGGAGGATGTCGCGGCAAGGCCAAGTAGCGGCAAGGAGACAGACCTCCCCGTGGCCGCGACAAGGATGACGACGACGACGACGATGAAGACATGGATGATGACGAGGCCGATGAGCAGGAGTTCCAGAAAGCCACAGAGGTCCTGTGCGTTGACGGCGGTGCTTCTGCGCATACTTCACACCGCCAACTCAAGCGGTGGATGCGGGAAGTCAATGCAGGAGAACCATCCATCGAGTCACGCAGGCCTCTGAAATGGTCCAGCACGCCTATCATCTTTGATATTGAGGACCACCCTGATCGTGTAAGAACAGTCGGGTGCTTGCCGATGTTGGTTTCACCAACTATCCGCAACCTCAAGGTCACCAAGATGCTAGTTGACGGCGGGCCGGCTTGAATCTGATCTCCTCCGGTGCTCCGAAACCTGCATCCTCGATGGCGAGCTTCAAGAGATCGCACTTTCCAAGGAATCAATCCGGAAGGAGCAAGTCAAGGGAAAGATCACGTTGCCGGTAACATTTGGCAGCCGAAGTTGAACTTCAGGACTGAGAGGGTCACTTTTGACGTTGCTGATTTTCCATTGCCTTACAATGGGATACTGGGCTGTCCAGCACTCGCCAATTTCATGGCGGCCTCTCACTATGCCTACAACATGCTGAAGATGCCAGGCCCGATAAGTGTGATCTCTGTCCCAGGCGACAAGAAGGATGCTCTTATCTGCGCCGACAAGATCTACCAGGAAGCAGCAGCCGCGACAGATTGCAAACCACTTGCCGCTGAAGCTCCGGGGGGAGAAGAAGACCAAGTCCGGCAAGAGCTCTGATGCCCACTCCGGCAAGCGCACCTCTTAGGAGTGCTGCGCTACCGTCGAGGGCGCACCATCGAGCTCCACCGGCAAGTGTAAGAAGGCGACGACAGCTCCACCAGAGACCAAGAAGGTGTCCGCCAAGGAGGACGGCGCTGGTGGTACCTTCACCATCAGTGCCTCTCTCGACCCTAAATAGGAAGGCGCGTTCGTTGCTTTCTCTCATGGGCGAACGTCGGCGTGTTTGCATGGCAACCGTCGACATCCCCGGTGTTCCTGTGAAAGTAATTGAGCACCATCTTGCCGCTTGTCCTCATGCGCGCCGTCAAGCAGAAAGTCGTGAAGCAAGCAAAGGAGCGTCAAGAGTTCATCGCGGAAGAAATCAAGAAACCGGAAGCAAAGAGGCCTTGTCAGAGGAGTGCTCCATCCTACGTGGTTGGCCAATCCTGTAGTTGTACGCAAGGCTAACGGGAAATGGAGGCTTTGTATCGACTTTACAGATGTCAATAAAGCTTGTCCCAAAGATACATTTCCCATGCCGCGCATCGACCAGATTGTTGACTCCACGGCCGGGTGTGATTTGCTTTCATTTCTGGATGCATATTCAGGATATCATCAGATCTTCATGGCAGAAGAGGATGAGGAGAAGACCGCATTCATCACTCCATGTGGCACATACTGTTTTGTACGGATGCCCTTCGGGTTAAAGAATGCTGGTTCAACGTTTGCAAGAGTAGTTCATGATGCTTTTGAGCCGCAAATGCACGTAAATGTGGAAGCCTACATGGATGACATAATCGTCAAAAGCAAGGACAGAGAGACCCTAGTTCAAGATTTAGATGAAACCTTTACAAATCTGCGCATAAGATCAACCTCAAGCTCAACCCCGAGAAGTGCGTGTTTGGAGTCCCTTCCGCAAGCTTCTCGGGTTCTTCGTGTCTCGGCCGGGAATTGAAGCCAATCCCAACAAGATCAAGGCCATTGAGCAGATTGAAGCACCAAAGCGCGTCAAGGATGTCACGAGAAGGCTTGTCTGCGTAGCTGCTCTCAAAGCAGGTTTATCTCTAGGTTCTGTTGAAGCGCTTCGCCATTTTTCAAAATTTTGAAAAAGGCAGGTCCGATGCAATGGACTCCGGAAGCGGAGGCAGCGCTGCTGGACTTGAAGAGATACCTGTCCTCCACTCCAATACTTGTCGCACCTAAGCCACAAGAGAAGTTGCTGCAATATATAGCGGCAACCAATCAAGTGTTTAGTGCTGCATTAGTAGCGGAAAGGGAGGCGGATGATGAGCTAGCAACCATGGCAGACACATCCAGCGACAAGCAGGGGGCTTTCACCGGCAAGCTCGTCCCGAGAAGGACGAATCTGCGCAGACGCATGACAAGATGCTGAAAAGGATGGTGCAGCGCCCAGTTTACTTTGTCAGTTCCCTTCTGCAGGGGGCTAGGTCAAGGTACTCTGGTGTGCAGAAACTGCTTTTCGGCCTCCTCATGGCCTCGAGAAAGCTGCGCCATTACTTTCAGGCACATGAGATCACAGTTGTCACTCGCTTTCCGCTGAAGAGGATATAGCAAAATCCAGAAGCAACAGACAGGATTGTCGAGTGGGCACTGGAACTGTCAAGCTTTGGCCTCAAGTTTGAGAGCACTTCAACTATCCAAAGCAGGGCATTGGCGGATTTCATAGAAGAATGGACACCAACGCCAGATGAAGAAATTCCAGAAACGAGTGTCCCCGTCAAGGAAACAAGCAAAGAATGGCTGATGTACTTTGATGGTGCCTTCTCGCTGCAAAGGCGCGGTGCGGTGTCTTGCTTTGTCGCACCCACCGGAGAGCACCTCAAGTACGTAGTCCGGATGCACTTTCCCAAGGAGCAAGCAACAAACAATACGGCAGAGTATGAAGGTTTGCTTGCCGGTCTCAGATCGCAGAGACCTTGGGATCAAGAAGCTCATTGTCGTGGATGACTCACAACTTGTTATCCGCCAAGTGAACAAGAATTATCGAGTCCATTGATGGAAGCTTATGTTGATGAAGTGAGGAAGCTAGAAGAGCACTTTGACGGCCCGCAGATGGAATATATTCCGAGAGCTCGTAACGACATTGCCGATGGTCTGTCAAAGTGCGCCAGACTTAAGTTACACAATGGAACCAGGGATTTTTGTGCTCAAGGCTGACTCAACCGACAGAATAACACCACCAACTGGACAGAGCAAGAAGAGGAAGTTGATCTCTGGTGACTACTTTCCGGCAGAGGTTCCCGAAGCCGCCACCAAGAAGGTCCCCAAGATCGACACCAACAGTGCTGAGGGGTAATCTGCTCCGACAAGCCCCAGGGTTTGTTTCGTTGAAGCAGACGCTCCCGATAAGTTTTGCTCCGGCAAGTTTGCCGAGGAACGTCAAGCTCCGGCTGAGCCGCAGGTTCTCGCCGCGGAAGCTGATATTCCCGCAGCAGCAGATGTGCCTTTAGTCCTTGTTGTTGAGCCGCAAGCTCCAAAGATGGGCGCATCAGATTGTCCATTTCCTTCAGACAGGAGAACTTCCCGATGAGCAAGAAGAAGCGGAAAGAGTAGCCCGGCAGTCAAGTATGTACCAGTTTGTCGACATCATACTGTACAGAAGAAGACTCAACGGTGTGAAATTGAAGTGTATTCACCGAAGACGGACAAAAGCTGTTGGCAGAGATACATGGAGGCATATGTGGTCACCACATTGGCGCAAGAGCACTTGCCAGAAGCGTTCCGACAAGGTTTCTTTTGGCCGACATCCTCCGTGATGCAATCGCACAAGTAACCAAGTGTGAAGCGTGCGGCCCATTCCAGCAGACACACCAGCCAGCTCAAGCTCTCCAGACGATCCCTTTATCCCGCCATTTTCGGTCCGGGGCTCGACATCCTCGGCCCCTTTCCCCGAAGCTGTCGGGGCTTTGAGTACTTGTAATGCGTTGTAATCGACAAGTTCACAAAGTGGCCGGAAGTGGAAGCGATGAGGAAGGTGACAAGACAATCAGCGATCAAGTTCTTCAGTCGATTGTTTGCCGTTCGAATCCCTAACAGGATCATCACCGACAACGGCACACAGTTCACAAGCCGCACCTTCATGCAAGACGTCCAAGATCTTGGCGCCAAGGTTCTGCTTCGCTCGCTGCTCATCCGAGAAGCAACGGTCCAGCGGAGAGGGCAATGATGGGCGTGCTGCGGGCTCAAGACCGTAACTTTCGACAGGCTGCACAAGTGTGGAAGAAACTGGATTGAGGAGCTGCCGGTGGTTCTTTGGTCGATCAGACGACGCCAAATCGAGCCATCGCCGACACCTTTCGCTCTAGTCTATGGAGCGGAGGCAGTTCTCCCCACGGAACTTCAGATACGGATCGCCTCGAGTGCTCGCTTATGATGAGATTGAGCAAGAGCAATGCGACAAGATGACGCTGCTTCCTAGAGGAAGATCGCCTTCAGCTGCTGACGAGCTGCTCGGTACCAAAGCAAGCTTTTGCGCCGCTACCATAGCCGCAAAGTCAATGCCAGAAGTCTCGAGGAAGGCGACCTTGTTCTTTGGCGTGTTCAGTCCGCCAAGAATTCCAACAAGTTGACGCCGAAGTGGAAGGCCCTTATCGGGTGAAACGAGTCACTAGGCCTGGCGCTGTCCGCCTTGAGACCGAAGATGGCATTCCGGTGAGCAACTCCTGGAACATCGAGCATCTTCGTAAGTTTTACCCATAGGGCGCGGTTGCCGGAACCTGTTCCGGCAACCACCTTTTGTACAAGTCTTGCCGATGCATGTAATCCTTTGTACAAAGCCGGGCGCAGACCCCGTGCATCAATAAAGCTAGCGTGCTTCGCACACCTTGTCGATTTCATGCTTTTTACTTCTATTTTGCATACGTTATCTGACATTTTGTGCAGCACCTACCCCTGGTAATATATAACGAGCCACGAGGCTCCATATCTTTATTTTCTCTTCTTTCTCTTTCTCAAAGAAAAGAAGGTTCCCTCGCACACAAGTTTGCCGGGGGGAAAGGAGAAGATAATGGTGTGGACCAAGCATCGCTTAAGGAAGTCTAGCCTTACCGGGAAGCAAACGACAGAAAAAGCTAAGTTGCCAAAGTTTGAGCAATCAGTTTTAAAATTTTTAAGTTATCTTCCTTGAACGACCGAACTTTGTATGGAAAACACATGCGCAGAGGAACCAACTCGTAGCTAGTTGCGCCTTACTTTGTTTCGAGTCCGCTCAACAACTTAAGTGAGCTGCGACTAGTTGCGACAAGGTTGCTTGTCGGAAGCGGCTCCGCCATTGACCAGACGTTCACTTTTCGGCCTTCATGACTCAGTGCCTGCGCCGACAAGTTCCCTAAAAGCGTAAGGCAAAAACATACAAAGGAAGGAATCAAGTAAAGGAAATAACATAGCAATTGATACTCAAAATAAAGTTATATTACAAGATAGCTTGCCGCAGCTCTAATGGATTGTTCCTATGACATGACTAGCAGCGGCAAGAGAAAGAGAAAACGGGCGGCCTAATCTACGCGATCGCCCTCAACCCTCTTGATTCCGCTCACCCTGTCCACAATGGGTGCGACAAGGGTCTTGAGCGCCTCCACATCAGCATCCGGCGGCAGGGACTTGAGGACGTTGGTGAGGTTGACGCCTGGGTTGCGGTTTTGGGACCTCTTCCCGGAGTCGCTGGAGAGCCGTCACCACGCCCTTGAAGAACAAGCTGAGCTTGGCGCTGGGTTGGAGATGCTCGTCGGAGGAGTATCCAAGATCCACCATCCCTAGCTCCATCAGCTCCCTGTGGATGGCTGCAGCAGTATCCACGAGATCCTCGGTCCAATGCTCCACATTCTCCCTCAAGGCACTCTGGGCGGCAACAGCATTCGCCAACAGCTCCTCGTCGGCCTTGATCTTCTCCTTCAAGGCCACCTCCCTCTCCTTGGCGCCGTCCCAAATACCTCGAGTCAAAGTAGTTAGCTTCAACTCAAGGTCTGCATTGGAGTCCCTGGCGGTGCTGAGCTCCTTGCTCCTCTCGGCGAGACGGCCCTGCAGCTCGCCAAGAGTGTAGGCGTCCTTCTCGCGCTCGTGCTTGAGTGCAGCAAGCTCCTCGCCGCTCTTCTTGAGGCTGGCCTCCAACTGCGCCACCTTCGTCTCCAGCTCCTTCTTGGCGGCCTCGGCCCAGCTGCGGCAGCATCCTTTGCCTCCTTGAGAGCCCCGCCAAATGTTTCCTCGCGCATGGCGAGATCCTCCTCGTGGCTGTCCAGTTAACCTTCAAGCGCCCAGCTTCGCCTTCTCTGTGAGACAGCTTCTCGGCGGTAAGTCAGCTGTACCTCCTCACCGCAGCCTTCTCGAAGATGAAGGCCTTGCGCTCCTCGGCGAAGTTGCTCCCGCCTCCGCCAAGGACCGGAGAGCTTCCTGGTTGCGGCCCCGAGCTCCTCCGACGCTTCTCGATGTCTGCTCCCGTCTTTGCGACAGCGCCTCCGGGATGCCGATTTGGCTTGTCGAGCGCGTTAAGCGGCAAGAGCTTCCGCAGCTGCTCCTCCTCAAGCTCGCCGCTGCTGCTGCTTGGCGCGTCAACTAGCGTCAGCCCAGCGGAGGCGAGCAGCTCTTCATCAAAGGTTTCTCCTTCGGCCGGCGCCCTAGAGCTCGACTCCCATGGGAGCTTGATGAAGATGCCGTCGCCGGCCTTCAAGTAGGCGCCGGGCTGGGGCTCTTCGGAGCCTGACGCTGCAGCAGCGGCGGAGGGATCGGTGGTCGGTGTAGCGCCTGGCGCTCCTGCGGCCTCAGGGTCGTCAGTGCGATCGCCAGACCCCTCGCCAGCTTCTGCGGCGGCAGCTTCGGTGGCCTCTTCGCCGGCAGGCTCGTCAGCGTCGGCTTCTTCTCCCACGGCGGCGGCTTCGTCAGTGTTGCCGCACGCGTCCTCCTCACCGGCGACCTCGGTCTCCATTGGCTCTGTGGCGGACGGATGAAGAAAGTCAAGCAAATATCCAAAGATAGAATCAGAAGTAGAAAACACAAAGGAAGTACTCAGCGAGAAGGTTACTGCACCGGGGCTGCGGTCGTGGTCTCCGCCGCCAAGGGATCGCTGGTGCCGTCCCCTTGCCGGAGAGCTGCCCTTGCCGGAGAAGGCTCCCTTGCGGAGAACGCTCCCTTGCCGGGAATCCACCCTTGGCGGCGTGGTCGAAGCGTATGAGGCTGCTCTGCTCCTACACAAGTCAGCGGTCGAGATATCGGCAAAGGAAAAAGCACCCATGCACGCCCGAACAGCAAGAAGTAGACCATATACTTACGCTTGGGGGCTGCGCTGAGAACTGCTTTGAAGGAGAGTTGCCTCATCCGGCAAGGTTGTCTCGGACGCGCCTCCGCCCGTCGCATGAGGTTCGCCCTCGGCGACAATCACCGGGGTCTTGGCCCTCTTCGACATCCTCCGGGCGGCGTCACGAAAAGGAATGGATTCAGAGTAAAGCGGTCGAGATACAAGACAAGGCAACAAATCAAAGAATTACAAGTACGGCAAGGAATCTTACTCTTCCTCTTCCTCGTCGGAGCTGAGCGCGGAGAGGTCGAATTCTGGCCCGCCTCCGGTACGACGAGGCGGAGGAGTGGGCTCCCTTGGACGCTTGGCGGGAGCGGGACCGGTGGCCTGCGAGGGCCCCGCTCCGGTTGCCACAGCGGCGTGAGGAGCTCCCGCGGCAACAGTGCTTGCCGCGATGGAGCGCGGGCCTTGGCGCTGCGGCTGTTAGCCCGTCTGCCGCCCAGCTGCGTCTCCGGCCTTGCGAAGACGCCTTCTTGGTGGAGCCGGTGGCTCCGCCATGCAAGCTGCTTGGAGGTGGGGAGGATGCGCCCTCGGCGGGTTTGCTCGACTCGGCTTCAGGCTCGGCAAGCTCTTCCTCGCCGACGAACTCCTTTCGCTCGACAAGACTTGTCGCCTCGGCTGCCTCCGCCTCCTCCAGAGTGAAGCCAAACTCGCCCGCGGCAGCGGCTGCCGCCGCCTCTTCTAGCTGAGTGGCGTCGCTGCATCTAAATGCGTCGGTTATTAGCCATGGTGAGGCCCCTCTGCTTTCGTTAGGCGGACCGGCATTTCCACTAGATTGTCAAAAACTGCCGCACCACGTCATCTGCCGGCTCTTGCCAAGTGGGGACAATTCCATGGGAGTCACACAACGGCATCATTGCATGGATGCGGTCAAGCGGCGAAGTTGTTGCACAAATGAACGACGCCTCGGCAACCTAAACATCTCCGGATGATCGTGATCAGGCTTGAACAGCTCTAAGAGCATTGCGTCAAGCTCCAAGACAGTGAAGTTGAAGTTGAGGCCCGGGCGCAGCCTCATGATGTCTGCTATGCTCTGAAATTCCCGTGCAGGTCTCCTTCTCTCTTGCAAGGCGATGCGGCGGCGAGAAAGTCCGCGCCACAAAGTGCCTACAAAGTGAGTCCGGCAAGTCCGAGGCGGAGGATTCGAATGCTTGTGATCTTCAACCTAGCGTCCTCACGGGCCAGATTGCTCCAATCATTGCCGCATACTCATCGGGGTTTGGCGCTGGCGGTAAAGGCTGCGGTTCTCCTCAACAATCCAGCACTAATCTGCCCTCCACTCCTCCCATTTGCTACGGAGCTCTCCTCCAGATAGGCCTCCTTCTTGCCGACCACAGAGACCCAAGCAATTCCTCCGCAAGGGGCTCTCCTCTCTCGGCTCGGGGTAAAAAGAAGTGACGGAAAAGAGCTACATTTGGGTGGACTCCGACAAAGTTTTCGCAGAGATGTGCGAAAACTGCCATGGTCAGAACGGCGTTGGGGGTAAAATCAAGGAGGCGGAACCCGTAGGTGTTCATAATGTCACAAAAGAACTCAGAGAAGGGTGGGCAGAGCCCGCAGTAGAAGAAGAACACGAAGAAGGGATACCCCGTCGGGGCCAGTTCTGCAGCAGCGGCGGGGAGTACATTCGTGCGTGGATGCGCGCGCGTCTCCGTCGACCAGAAGAGGTAGTAGTTCTCCCTCGGCTCCCTCGCGGCGAGCCGAGGGGAAGACGGCCCGCTCCTTCCAGAAGGCCGCAAAGCCGCAGCGCCGGCCGACTTCACGGTCTTCCCCTTGTCCGCTTCGGGCCCATGGCGGAGGCGGTGGAGGAGATCGACGGCGTTGAGGGTGCTTTGGGTGGCGATGAAGTGGGCGCTGCTCTCTTTTCAGCCTTGAGAAGAAGGGGGAGCGGTGGTTTTTCGATGGGAGAGCAATCGGCAAGGTAGGCGACGTGCCCCTGCTTCCCCGATTATAAAGAGGAGGGGCGGACGTTCGATTTTCGAATAAAGAAACCCCACGATCTCGCCCACGATCTCTCACGACGCCACGTTCGATGCGTGCTGCCTGTGGGGGCGTGGTGGGTCGAGGTAAGTTATGTTGTGACCTGGGCGCGTGTGCCCGTGCCCTGTTTTGGGCCTGGCCCAACAGCGCTCGGCACCGTGTGTGGCCCAGGCCCGGGGGCTCCTGTCGTTGTACTAGAGTAGGGGTACCCTAGTATCCCGAACTTGTGCACGGGCAGTTGCAGCCCTCCGCGGCAAGGCTTACCGGGTGACCGCCAAGGTCCTCCGTGGTTCCTTTGGAGCCATTCAAGAACAAAGTATTCAAGTCAAGGAGACAAGGCCCCGGCAAGAGGAGCTTGCCAGGAAGGCCACCCAAGGCACATAGGAGACAAGGCCCGGAAGAGGAGCTTGCCGAAGGCCACTCCGGCACTTACAAGACAAGGCCCCGACAAGAGGAGCTTGCCGGAAGGCCCGGTGAGCGACAAGCTTCCAGCGACAAGACAAGACAACAATCACAAGGCGCTTGTTGGCGGACCACCTCTGTACCCTACGCTCCAAAGACATTCACTAACGTGTCGCCAGGACCTTTCCAGCGACGTGGCGAGAGGTCGTGCAGCCAATAGCGGTCTTGAGGTGGCAAGCAATACCGACAAGTTTGCCATCGTGGCAGCGGTGGCGCCTGACGGTCCCTGTTTGCACTGTTAGGGCGACTAGATGGGCATTTAATGCCTTTGTCCCCTGCCGTCAGGGTTAGGTATAGCACACTGTACACTGTACAAGTAGGTGTACCAACCACTATTTTTCCATTTGTACCCCCGTCTACGTTGCCACCTATCGGAGCCCCTTGAGCATATAAAAGGAGGCCCATGCGCAACGTAGAAAGGGTTGGTCGATCAGTTCCCTCCAGACTCAGTCTTGTTAGCAGCTCGTCTGTACTGTAGCAATCGAGCGCTCCTGAGAAAGAACGCAATACACCTAGACATGCAGCAGTAGGAGTATTATCTCTCCGGAGAGCTCCGAAGCTGGGTAAACCTCTCGCGTGCTTCGCCTCGATCTGCTCTTCGTGCGACCTCCGCTCCCCGCCGAACCGAAAGGGGCTCGGTCTGCCGGCCCCATAGGTGTTCGTGGGCCAGACCAGCGTGCCCCGACATTCTGGAAGAAGTTCCAAGAGGCCATGCGGACCAAGTTGTCCTTCAGCACTGCTTTCCACCCATAGACCGGAGGTCAGACAGAACGAGTGAATCAGATACTCGAAGACATGCTCCGAGCCTGTGTCTTAGCATATGGAGCTAGGTGGGAAGATTGCGTCCCTTTCGCCGAGTTCTCCTACAAGAACAGTTATCAGTCAAGCCTTCAAATGGCACCATTTGAGGTGTTGTATGGACGGAAGTGCCGCACACCCCTCAATTGGTCAGAGACCGGAGAAGGACTAGTCTTTGGGCCCGATATCCTCCATGAGGCAGAAGAGCAAGTCCAGCTTGTCAGAGAGCGTTTGAAGACTGCCAAATCAAGGCAGAAGAGCTACGCTGACTCACGACATAGAGACATGAATTTCCGAGTTGGAGACCATGTCTACCTTTGGGTCACACCTCTCAAGGGAACCCAACGCTTCCATGTCAAAGGAAAGCTCGCCCCAAGATACATCGGCCCCTTCAAGATCACTGACCGACAAGGGGAAGTGGCTTATCAGTTGGAACTGCCACCTGAACTATCCGATGTGCACAACGTATTCCATGTATCACAACTCCGGAAATGTCTCCAAGTTCCAAACGAGCCTGATCTTTACAAAGACGTCAGTCACCAAGCCATTGACCTTCAGCCTGATTTGACTTACCGTGAGAGGCCCATCCGCATTTTGGATGAGGCTGAGCAACACACTCGAAGCCGCACCATCAAGTACTTCAAGGTCCAAAGGAGCAACCACTGCTTGAAGCGAAGCAACACAGGAACGTGAAGACTACCTTAGATCCGAGTTTCCGTATCTCTTTAAAACCTAGTTTGGGAATCTCGGGGACGAGATTCTTGTAAGGGGGGTAGGTCTGTAACATGCTGCATTTTGTAACATTTCATTTGCATCAATAAAGCATGAAAATTTTGGTCCAACAAAAACTTTTGCATTATTTGGCTTTTATTTGGAGTTGGTTTTTCTCTCTGTGTTTTCAAGTGCTCTTCAAAGTCAACACAACTCCACCCTATATACTTCATCTCCTTGCCCTAAACTTCTGCCCAATGATCATGCCATGTGTATAGAGCAATATAGTATTTTCTTAGAAAAATAATTTGGCCAAATAGTATTTTCAAAAATTAGTTTTCCAAAAACTCCTGAATTGAGGTTTGCACTACAAGTACTTGATTTGGGTTATGAAAAATATTTCAAAGAGTATACTTGAAACCTAATAGATATAGGACTTCCATAAACCACAAAAATATAATTTTAAAAGTTATTTTCCTATTTTATTTGAAAGCTTTTTCTTAAGGCCAGAAATGGTCTTTAATAGGGAAAAATTGTTTTATTGTTTTAAAAATATTTGACAAAAATCAGGGAAACTCAGTGGGCATATATTTCCCATATATAAGAGTTTCAACACATGGTCATGTTCAGAATATTGGTCAAATCCCTCAAAAACCCTTTCTGTATATTTCAAGCTTTTGAAATATTTACAAAGGATATATCCTCCAAAAATTCCAAGAAAATTCTAGCATGTCACATATGACATGTGTTGATGATCTTGGCTAGTATCATGTCATGGAGAATAATATAACCCCATGAAATTCCCCCAAAACCCCTCCGCCGTAATCAAATTTGAACTACTTTGTACTACCAACTTTCTCTCCTTGATCCCAACTTTTGTGAGCATGATCACATGACCAAATGAGGCCACCACACAAAGTGGTGCATCAAGGAGAAGTGATTTACTCAACTAGATCTGCACAAGTCCATTCCTGCCAGCTTAGGGTTTACAAAAGTTGCATTGGCAACTTTGCCCAAATAAGCTCCAAATTGGTGGAAGGCCCTAATTATATGTGACATTTCACCCTGTGGAGTCTCATGACAAGTGGAAGTAATCTACTTTCCCAAACCATCATCAAACACCTTCTGGCAGAATTTTAAAATGCAAATTCCAGCCTCTTCCACTAATCTCCTTGAGCCCTGCTTTTTACCACAACCCCTCCTAGTTCCCCTCTATCACCCAGATGCTTCCCTACCTGTGGAAGCAATGATGAAGGGAGGGGGAACCCCATTTTTCTTCTCTGGACAGCAGTTTTCCCTCTCTCTCTCAGCCTCCTTCTCTCCCCTCAGCTTTCCAGAGCATCCAAGGCTCTCCCCAGCTTTTGCCCACACCCGCTGCAGCCTTCAGACACTAGTGGACACGCGCGGACGCGGGAAAACCACAGATGCCGGCCAAAGTCGCGCTCTGAAGCGCCTGGTAGGGCACCCGACCGTTGACGCCGCGTCTCCCGGCCACCTCGATCCTCCCCCGCACGCCAGTCGATGCCCCTCGACGTCCGCTCCACGCTAGCAGCCCGCCCACTTGCTCCCGCGCCCTCCACCCTTTCCTGCGGCTCGCGCCAGAGCACCGCCCCGCTCGGCCAATGGCTTTGCCGCTCCTGTGGCCGCCCGCAGCTCGCCCCGCTCCTCCTCTCTCTCCCTAGCACCCTACACCACTCCCACGAACACCCCCGAGCCCTCCATTTCCTCTCTAACGGCCACCCGAGCCGATCCCGCGGGAACCCGTAGGCCGCGCCCACGGTGGACCTCGGCCAGCCTATAAAAGGCGACCCCGAGCCTCTCTCTCACCTCTTGTCGCTCCCCCATGCTCCTAATCCACCTACCGCACCACCCAGTTGCCTCCAGAGCCGCCCGAGCTCGAGATCGAGCTCGAGCTCTGCCGCCTCGGGTCGTCGACGTCCACGTGGTACAAGCCTCCTCCGCCCTTGTTCTCTCTCGATCTGGAACCGCAAGGCGTCACTGACCCTTTCCCCTCTCTTTCCCACTCTTTTTGCAGCCGGGAACGGCCGGAACCATCGACGCCCGAAGCACCTCCGCCGCGTGACCTCGTCGCCGGCGAACCAGGCTGCTCCGGCGACCATCTCCACCACCACCCGAACGGCGACATCCTCCCGAGTCCAACGGTACCACCCACGCACCCTCCCGTGCCCTGTATCGCCGCCGGCTTCGCGTTGCCTCTGGACGGAGGTAGACGATGACGGCCGTGGGCCCTGCCCGTCAGCCTCACGCCCTGACGAGTGGGATCCACCCGTCAGGTTTAAAAGCACGCACGCGCGTGCACCGGTTCGCCCGTCGGCTCAAGGCGTACTCCGCCTTTACGCCTTCGACGTGGCGGCCTCGCGCGGGCCGATTTCCCCTCCGGGCCTGCTGCCCGTGGCCTCTCTGGCCCAGTGGCACAGGGCCACTTTTCTTTTTCTTTTTCTGTCACCCTTCCAAAAATCCCACAGGATAAAATATTTATCCAAAATAAATAATTCCAGTTCCTAAATTCTTGTAAAAATCCCACCTATTTAATGGAGCAACTTTCATTCAAATCCAACAACCTTTTCTTCACTGTGAATATTTAAATGTGATTTTAAGCATTTAAATATACCTTTGTAAATCCATTTCTCCTATTCTGCTACTCCAAATCCAAAACTAGAAATTTCTCCCTTCTTAGTTTTCACCCTGGTATTTAACAAAAATGAGTTGACATTTTTCTAAGCACTTTGGTTTTTCTGTTTTATTATTGCCTTATTTTTCTCGTTATTATTTTGCGACGATAGATTGCGTGGCTGACGAAGGAGTTGGACCGTAAGACCTTGAAGACCCGTAAGACTTTGTTGAGCCAGGCAAGCAGCCCTTTGACCATGTCTATGAAACCTTTTTATGCATGTCATATAGCACCATATTGTTGTTGCAACGGAATCATGATGAGGTAGTAACCGCTTTGATGGTTGCCACCATACTTCCTCGTTGATACTTGCATGGTGCATGACCCTACCTTCTTATGAGGGTTATGCTTGGGTGGGAGTAGATAGGATGTTAAATGTAGTGCTACGCATAAAAGGGACGGGTATATGCATGGTGAAGGAGATAAGGTATTTTCAAAGGACTTTTCGAAAACCCCGTCGGGTGCCACTTATGCCCGAGGGAGATAATGAGATGGGTAACCGCTTGATGACGAAGTGGTGTACCGAGGCAAGTGTGTGTGTTACTTTCAAAAACGGATTGGTTTAAGTTGCGACCGTTATTCCAACCTTACATGCGCAACCACTCTACCCTTATATGGGAAAGGGCATTATTGATTACCTAGGCCGATACTAGCTTGGAGCCCGCATTACTAGTGACGGGGGAGAGTTGGTGCTCTCTCTCGGGACGGGGTCGTGCCAGGTAGGGCGTCCATGACTGTTTTCACAGGGCACCGGATACACCGTTGTGTCCCCTCTCGGGTTTTATGATCTCGAGTGAGTCTCGTATGATGTACATCATGAGGATACGGAACAACGAGTGGACTCCTTGTTAGTGTCGTCTAGGGAAAGATAGTGATCGGGTGCTTACCCCCGGGTACTTGAGGTACCGCGGGTCGTGGATGACACGGAAGTTCCCCGTATCTTGTGGGTAAAGTGTGCAACCTCTGCAGAGTGTAAAACTATTCGAATAGCCGTGTCCACGATCAAGGACATTTGGGTAACCGCTCTTGGGCTACGGCCACTTGTTTACAAACCAAAGGTGTGTGTGTTTGGATAACTACTTGGGTTAAGTCAAGGGACTTGACATGATTGAGTTGGGTTGGTGCCCACTCTATTTATGTTGATATCTGTAACCTGTCCTCATGGTTACTTGAATTCTCCCGATGCATGTCTTGCAAGTTGTTGAACATGTCATTGCTCTCAAAACTAGCTTTCTGAAAAAATTTACCTATATCATGCATTGTTGTATCTGGAACCAAAACATGGGTTGCTTAAGTAGTACATTCAAAGTACTCATTGGCTTGCCATCGGTTATTTAATTGGCGGGCATGGAAGAACCGTAGTTCAAGAAGAGTTCTTTGGAGACGAACATGCGAACTAGGACGCTTTCCCAAATAATGCCTGTAGGGTTAAGGCAGATGGCATGGGTTCTACTTATCGACGAATATTTCCGCTGCTTGTGTTTTATTTGATGTTCAGCCCTTAAGGCTTTATCAATGTAAGACTTGACCATAATGGTCATAATTTGTGTAAGACGGTATGTATGGATGTAAGACTCTTGTTATTCAGCTTCTGTGTGTTCAGTGAGCATTGATCTCTGGGATATCTGTACACGTGCATTCGGTGATCACGACTTATGAGTCGGGGTCCCCACAGTCCAGGTGTCACCAGCGGAGCCCGAATCCCCCCTCGATGCTCGCCTATAAAAGGAGCCATCCCCAGCCTCCTCGAGCACCATCCTCCACTCCCACACACTCCACAAACTTGTAGATAGCCGTAGCCCGTCCAGGCAGGCCGCAGGCCGCTGTCCCCGAGCTCGAGCTCACCGGCGATCCCCTCGGGTCATCGCGGCAGCTCCAGCCCCTCCTAGGCCTGGGCGACCCTTCCAGAGCCTCCGCCTCACTGCCGTGGTGCCATTCCGCCCAGTTGGAGCCCCTGGAGTCCCCTCTACTCGCCGTCGTCTTCGTCTCCGGCAAGCTCTGATGTCTGTCCCTGCTAGAGAGGACGATTCCGACGCCATCCGACCACCCCTAGCTACTCTACGGGTACGGGGAGGTGCGCCTCCGTCTCCTCTCTTGATCCCTCCCTCTCGTTTTGGCCAAGGAGCCCTCGCCGCCGGCGTGAGCTCCGGCGAAGCCGCGCCACTCTCTGTTTCCTTCTCCCCCTCCACCTCACCTGACAAGCGGGGCCCGCTAGTCAGCCACTCAGTACGCTGCTGGCCAATGCAGTGGTGGTGCCCTGAGGCTTTACGCCTTCGACGTCACCCCCCAGTCTGTTTTATTTAAATTCCAATTCATATATTTTCCAGAGAGCTTCAAACAGCTATAACTCTTCAACCATAAGTCCAAATGAATTGATTCTTTTTGCATTGTGTTCTTTGCAAAGAAATCTAGCTACTCACCAAAAATGAGATTTTTTTGTGATTTCTAGATTTTCTGGTGAATTTCAGAAGGGTTCTTGATATTTTCTTCTTGTGTTTAAAATTATTTTCAGAGGGTGAGTCTTGTCTTGAGGATCACCAGGAGGCTTGTGAACCTCATCTGTACTAAGGCAAGCCATAGAAACGTTTTCATGATGCCACTGCAATATTTGTGATTTTTCTACTTGAATGAATGATTTAATCCATGCATATAACTAACTATTATGTTATTTATATTCTGTTAAGTGCTTCTTTAAGTTAATATGCTTTATTTACAGAAAGTTTCTAGCTAACTTAGTTGGTAAAGAAACTAGAATAAAATTTTGCTATAATAGAAATAATATGGTTATGGATATAAGTAATTTATTGGAGTTATTTTCTTGCATGAGAAAAATGATAAAATTTGTTAGAAAAGATTCTGTTTAATGTGAGGTTTAATCCTAACCAGAAAAGTATGAGGAGTTGTTGATGTTTATGGTTAGTGTGCAGTTAGTTGACTCAATCATTTCCGTTAATATGTGGTGCATATGTTAGTGTTGCATTTCATGGCATGCTATGCCACCGGTTATTTTCAATTTAAGTTGAACCTGATAATAACACAACTTGAATATATCGTTGACCGTGTCATGGTGCCACTTAATCAAGTTTTCCCAGTGCAACCACATTTGCCTTTATGGGAAGGCCTTTATTCGATCCGTTGCCATGCCTCTGGTCGGTGCCTCCAACGAGGGAAGTTTATGGGCGTGCGGTACCCTGGCCCGGTAAGCATACATAACCTTGTGTGGCCGTTGTTGAGATTTTTGGTACCGGTCCCCGTGAGGGACGTTTATGGTTTGGCCACGGCGGTGGTTGTTGTGTCTTTGGTAGACACGGGGCCACCCAGGACTAGCCCAGTTGGGAGTGGGTCGGAGTGGCCGAGAGAGTGTCATGGCAATGGAGGGGTTTCGTCGGAATGTCGTTTTTCCACCCGAATGGGAGTATGAGGCCATGGGTTCCGTGTTGTGGGTACAGTGCGCTACCTCTGTATTGTGTATTAATCTATCGATAGCGAGTCCACGGTTACGGACACCTCGAAAGTAGGTCACACCATGGGTCAATATTTAATTAATCTTGCACAATAAGTCCTGAACTTTGCACTGTTTAGGATGGTGGGAAGGTCATCCTGTTGGTTGAGACCAAGTGTTGGTCGTGGTTGTGATCGCCGGAAGGATAACTGTTTGAGACCAAATATTGGTCGTGGTTGTGATCGCCGGAGTGATCACAAGGTATCCATAGCTAAGATCATGTGGTTGGTACATTTGTGATCCAGAAGCGATCACCGTTGGTAAGCTAGTCCGAGGGACTGTTCTCATAAGAGCGTGATCACAGCATGTTGGTTAAATTGTTGCATTACTAATAATTGGTTAATTATCATGATATTGTTAGTCATTATGTTTATGCTTGTTGTGAGCTTGCAAGTACATTCAATGTACTGACCTGGCATGCCATGCCAGATTTCAGGAAAGTCTCGTTGGAAAGGAGTGTTGTCCGAGTCTAGATCGTGTCCACATCGGTGTCCCTGTGCTATGGAGTTTCCGTTACGACGTTGTTCCGCTGCCGCATAGTTGTTGTGATCGAGGCCCCTTTATGTTCACTAAATAATGTACATATTGTTCAGCCGCATCGTGCGTGCCGCTTGGCCTCGACACCTGTTGTAATATAAACTTTGATCCGTTAGCTTCAATAAAGCGGTTGTTTTCTGTACCAAGATGTTGTGTGTTGCCAGAAGAAATGGTCTCTGGGCTGGCAATGCATGGTAAACCGTTGCTCGGTGGGGTGCCACAAAGACTTGGTATCGAGCACTTGACTATAGGCCACGCTAGACTTCGACATGTTAACTGGACGTTAGATACGAGTATAAGTTGAGTGCCGGTAGTAATTATAGCTGGTTGTTGCATTGCATGCACTTATTTTATTTTTTATGCTAACCTCCTAATGGTTGTGAGTGTAGATGGCTCTGGTGCCGTATCCGTGCCAGTTGTAGCTAATGCCATTCACGTCGCTGCATCTCCTTTGTAGCATGTGGCGTCGGCTGTACCCCCTCGGTGACGATCCAGTTTATCGTGTGTACTGGGAGCGTCTAGCTGACTCAGTGTATGAGTATCACGCAGTGGTTACTCTACGCACCAGTTCCGATTCCAGCACTTACACTCGTACCTCTCGAAGCGGTTGCACTTCTACCGCTTCTCAGGCTGTCCAGTTTGCTGCATTCGAGGTCCTTGTCGAGCTTCGTTATAACGAGGTCCGGATGCAGAACCACCCAGGTTTCTATTACTATCCTTATCTGCACGACAATGGTCGTATCCGTTTCCCTATCATTGATCCGGAGTCTGATAGTGTTGCTAGCCATCTTGCTCGTTATATCACCGCTAGCTATCTTATGATCCACGAGCTAGCTCGAGAGGTGACTCGTGCCCGTACTGCTTTAGCCTCTGCTTTAGTCTCTACTAGATCTGCCACTACTCCATCCTCCCTGGGATTAACTCCTTATATTCCAGCCAGTTCTAGTTCCCCTGTTTGACCGGTTACTCCCGCGAGTAGCTCGGGCACCTCGACGGTGAATCCCCTCAGTGCCCCTGCTGAGTGGGTTACACTTCTCTCTACTCCTATAGCCCGATGCTTCACCCTACACCTGCCCCTGAGGGAGAGCCCTCTAGGTAGTGTCGTCGTGTTACCTTTAGCCCGGAGGTCTCAGTTAACCTTGTCAGTACAGGATCCGAGTCCGATTCAGGAGAGGATCCTGCAGCACCCGCAGAGCAGTAGAGCCTCTGAGTATCCGCAGTCGTCGGGATGATGTTCGGATGTAGTAGTACGATTCATGATGTTTTGTTTCCTGTATGAGAGTAGTTGAACCTGTCATGTTGGTTAACTTTCATGTATGAGTCTATGTATAATTATGTTGGAACTCTATTTTATTCGCCGTGTTTTCTTTGTCATTTCGGTTTTTCTCGGGCTTTTGTTGCTGGCTTTTCCCCAATTTATTTTGAATGTTTCTCATCTCGGTTGCGCTGCCTTGGGAAATATCATAATAGGACGCTGCGGGGAGGCAGTAGTAGCAAAGTTCGTTAGGGTACGCCTGTTCGTCGTTCCGCACGACAGGCAGGACACTCCCCCGAGCCATATGTTCCACCACTGCCTCCACCGAGCAAATTCTGCGAAGGTTTGAGGAAAGACGGAATAATGATCAGATTGAAATATTAAGAAGTGTGCAAGCTATGGTTGGTCAGAATGGAAATCAATATGGTCACCACTCCAAGCTGTCAGATTTTCAGAGGACCAAGACTCCCAGTTTCAGTCAGGTCCTTGATCCCTTGGATGCAGACGATTGGTTACGAACCATTGAGAGAAAGCTTGAGATTTCTCGTACGGAATAAAATGATAAAGTTCCTTTTTCAACTCATTATCTGGAAGGCGCTGCTGCCATATGGTGGGAAAATGAAAAAGCCATGTGGCCTGCTGATGAAGAAATTACGTGGACAAAATTCAAGGATCGGTTCCGGCAATATCATATCCCTACTGGAATTATGAAGACTAAGCAGCGTGAATTCCTCTCGCTCCTCCATGGAAATCAGTTTGTGGGTGAATATTTGCAAAAATTCAATCACCTGGCCCATTACTCCCTTCATGACGTGGCCACTGAAGAAAGAAAGATTGACAGATTTCTTGGTGGATTAAACCCGCAACTCCGGTGTACTCTCTGCATGTTTGATTTCCCAGATTTCCAAACTCTGGTGAACAAAGCTTTCATTGTTGAAAGGGAGCACAAGCTCGTATCAGACAATAGGCCTGTCAATAACAATCACAAGCACAAGTTCAAGCCAAAGAAGGATGGGCAACCCGTGCAAAAGGCTCGTACCTGGCAGCAGACTCAGGTGGAATACAAGCCCAATTGGCAACATAATGTTAACAAGACCACCACCCAAGTCAAGAATGTCGTGCCGAACCCAGTGCACGAGGAGCGTCAGTGCATCAATGCTTGCTTTAGTTGTGGGCAAACCGGACATTATGCCAGGCAGTGTCCCAAAAACAGCAAGGTAAATGCTCTATTCAGGCCACAAGTCAACTTTATGGAATCATGCCCAACCCAACAAAACATCACTGGGCACATTCATCACCTCTCCGCCGATGAAGCCCAAGAGAACCTCGAAGTCATCATTGGTATGTTTTCTGTTAATAACATACCTGCAGTAATTTTATTTGACTCTGGGGCTTCCCACTCTTTTATTTGTCGGAGTTTTGTTGCCTAAAACAAATTTCCTTGTTCGCTTTTGGGCAAGAATATGCTGGTACAAACCCCGGGATCATTAATCAGGAGCAATCTGGTCTGCTGTAATCTGGAAATCAATATCAATGGAGTCTGTTTTCCAACTTCTTTGATAACAATTGAGTCTGCTAAGTTGGATGTTATCTTGGGTATGAATTGGCTGACTCAATATCACTTATGCATAAATTGCGCGACCCGAGAAGTTACTTTGACCAGTCCGAATGGGCAGACTACCAAATTCTATGCACGCAGAAGCATACCCAAGAAAGAAATGGCCTTCACCGCTGTGGCTGAATTGGAATTAATTCCTGTGGTCAGTGAGTTTCCTGATGTATTTCCAGAAGAGTTGCCAGGCATGCCACCAGATCGAGAGCTTGAGTTTGCGATAGATCTTGTGCCCGGAACTGCACCGTTATACAAGAAATATTACCAGATGCCCTCGTCGGAATTAGTGGAGCTAGAGAAACAGCTTGATGAAATGCTCCATAAAGGATATATCCGTCCTAGCTCTTCACCACGGGGATCACCTGCTATCTTCGTGGACAAAAAGGATGGCAGCCTCCGCATGTGTGTGGATTACCCTCAGCTGAACGAGGTCACCATCAAAAATAAATATCCGCTGCAAAGGATTGATGACATGTTTGATCAACTCAGTGGGGCCAAGGTATTCTCCAAGATTGATTTACGGACAGGATATCATCAGCTCAAGATTAAAAAGGAAGATATTCCTAAGACCGCATTCACTACTCGGTACAGTCTTTATGAATATACAGTTATGTCCTTTGGTCTCACCAATGCCCCAACTTTCTTCATGCATATGATGAAAAAAGTATTCATGGACTTCCTTGATAAGTTCGTGGTAGTCTTCATAGATGACATACTTATCTACTCAAGAAGTGAGGAAGATCACAAAGAACACCTCCGAGCAGTGCTACAATTACTCTGCGACCATCAATTGTATGCCAAATTCATTAAGTGTGAGTTTTGGCTCAAGCAAGTTGGATTTCTTGGACATGTACTATCTGCCGAAGGTATAGCCGTGGACCCGAGCAAAGTAAAGGATGTGCTCGATTGGTTGCCACCCACAACCGTATCACAGATCCGGAGTTTTCTTGGATTAGCCGTTATTACCGTCGTTTCATTGAAGGATTTTCCAAAATTGCTAAGCCCGTGACGGAGCTACTCAAAAAGGATAAGAGGTTTGAATGGACTGAGGACTGCGAGAAAAGTTTCAATGAGTTAAAGATACGGCTGACAACCGCACATGTGTTAACTCTTCCAGATATCTACCGCAGTTTTGATGTGTACTGCGACGCGTCCAGACAAGGTCTGGGATGCGTACTTATGCAAGATGGCAAAGTGGTAGCCTATGCATCGCGACAACTAAGACCGCACGAGGGAAATTACCCTACTCATGATCTGGAATTGGCCGCTGTAGTTCATGCTCTAAAAAATTGGAGACACTATCTCATCGGGAAGTGATGCCAAATTTTTACAGATCACAAAAGTCTCAAGTACATATTTACTCAGCCAGATTTAAATCTCCGTCAACGAAGATGACCTGAGTTAGTCAAGGATTATGATCTTGGAATAAATTACCACCTGGGTAAGGCCAAAGTGGTCGCCGATGCACTCAGTCAAAAGCCTGTTAGCCTGAATGTCATATTGGAATCCTTGCCTCCTGAACTTCAAGAGGAGATTGCTCAGCCCAACCTGGTCATAGTTGATGCTGGCCTTGCTAATATTTTGGAAGTTGCCCCCACATTGGAGAAGAGATCCGCAAGGCCCAGCCAGCTGACACCGTTCTGCAGAAATGTGCTAAGAATATGGTAGCAAGACAGACCTCAGATTTCTCAAAGGATCAAGTTGGTACCCTCCGATTCCATTGAAGAATTGTGTACCAAATCAGGCGGATTTAAAGCAGAAAATCCTATCAGAAGCACATGAATCTTTGTATTCCATTCACCCTGGAGGTACAAAAATGTATGAAGACCTCTGACAAATATTTTGGTGGGATGTAATGAAGAAAGACATTTCCTATTTTGTGGCATGTTGTGACATATGCAACAAGGTAAAGGCAGAGCATCAGAAGCCAGCCAGACTTCACCAACCACTGCCAGTCTCACAATGGAAATGGGATGATGTCTGCATGGATTTCATCACAGGACTGCCCAAGAAACAGTGAGGCAATGATGCAATCTGAGTCATAGTGGACACCTTAACCAAGGTTGCTCACTTTATCCCGATCAGAACCACATATCGAGCGGACCAACTCGCTCAGCTGTATCTATCCACGACAGTCAGTCTGCATGGAGTACCTTGAACCATCACTTCCGACCGAGGTTCACTTTGTACCTCCACTTTTTGGTCACGTCTCCATCAAGCCTTGGGGACAACGCTGAAATACAGTACCACTTATCATCCTTAGACCTATGGACAGACAGAGCGGGTAAACCAAATACTCGAAGATATGTTGCGAGCCTGTGCTTTGGCCCAAGGATCTAAATGGAAAGACTGTCTGCCATATGCCGAGTTCTTGGGATCTAAAGATGTCACCGTACGAGGCTTTGTATGGCCGTAAGTGCCGCACTCCTTTAAATTGGTCTCAAACTGGAGATAGCCGCATTTTTGGAACATATATCATGATGGAAGCTGAGAAACAAGTTAGGGAAATCAGAGACAAATTGCAATTGGCCAAGTCTCGACGGAAGAGTTATTATGATGCAAAGCACCGAAAGATCAGTTTTGAACCCGGAGAACATGTATACCTCCGAGTCACTCCTATGAAAGGAGTCAAGAGGTTCCAGACTCGTGGAAAGTTGGCACCCAGATTTATTGGTCCATTTCCAGTGATGTCCCGAGTGGGTACTAGGGCATATTAGTTGGAACTACCCCCAGAATTGTAAGACGTGCACAACGTGTTTCATGTTTCACAATTGAGCCTGAGAAAAAGACTGCTATGACTGAGATAGAGTTGGCAAGGGATTTAACATATGCAGAGAGACCGGTTAGAATTTTGGATCAGATGGAAAGAGTCACTCGCAGTAAAGTAAGGAAGTTTTACAAAGTTCAGTGCGAGCATCACACGGAGTCAGAATAAACGTGGGAACGGGAAGAATTCCTAAGGGCCCATTATCCAAAATGGTTTTCCCAAGCAAACGAATCTCGAGGACGAGATTCATTCTAAGTGGGGGAGGTTTGTGACAGCCTAGTTTTTGCCCTCATTTACTTGCCTGATTTCATTTGGATTGGTTTTAAAATTTGGAGTTTTTGAATCTTTTCATATGGACTTAAACATTTGGGCACCCTTGGCTTTCACCCAAGTTCCTCATTTCCATCCCTAACTATCGTTACCTCTCTTGTTCACCTCAAAATAATATTTGGAATATTTTTCTTAAATGAAAAATATCCATTTCCCTCTCCAAAACCCTAACTAGCTCAATGTGCTCCAAAGCAACCCCAATTTTTCTTGCCCACAAAAATCTGACAAAATTCACAAATATTCTTTGAACCCTAGGGCACCTTCCTGAGTAAAAATATTGCACCACTTTTTGGAATATTTTTGCTACAGAAAATATTTTCTGTTCTGGACAGAAATGGTGGTTTCTACAGCAACTACCATTTTACTTGCTCCAATGTGGCTGCTTTTTCTTGTACATCATCACTTTAGTAGATGATTGCTAGCCTCCAAAGCCCAGCTCCCAACTCCCAGCCGTTTGACCTCAGTAACCTCTCAAAGTTACTGATCCTTACTTGGCTTGTGAAATCTTTTCTACTACGTCTGGATCCAAACCAAAGCGTGGTAATCTTCAAAACTACCACGAACAACAAGCCAGACATGAACTTTGGACGTAGGTCGGCCTGGGGGCAAAGTTCACACGGTGACCACGCGTGTACACGATGACAGCCTGCGCGTCGACGTGCTCTGAGTGCCGCCGAGCGCTCTGTTCCGCGCGTGCTCGCTTCCCCGACTGCTAAAGTGTGCCAAACCTCGCCACCATCTTCGTCCAAACCCCCTTAACTCTCCCCTGGCACTCGCCGACGCCGGAGCTCGCCGCAGCGAGCACGGGCGTGGTTCGGCCAACGCAACAGTGTGCTCTGCACTGTGCTCGACGCCTTCCTCTCGATCCTGTGCTCGTCCCCGTTCGCCCACAGTCCCTGCGTGAGTTGCATCACCTTCTCCCTCTCTCACTGACGCCGCTCGTTGACAGGAGCCATGTCCAGGTGTCACCGGCGGAGCCCGAACCCCCCCTCGATGCTCGCCTATAAAAGGAGCCATCCCCAGCCTCCTCGAGCACCATCCTCCACTCCCACACACTCCACAAACTTGTAGATAGCCGTAGCCCGGCCGAGCAGTCCGCGGGCCGCCGTCCCCGAGCTCGAGCTCAGCGGTGATCCCCTCGGGTCATCGCGGTAGCTCCAGCCCCTCCCAGGCCTGGGCGGCCCTTCCAGAGCCTCCGCCACACTGCCGTGGTGTCGTTCCGCCCAGTAGGAGCCCCTCGAGTCGCCTCTGCTCGCCGTTGTCTTCGTCTCCAGCGAGCTCTGCTTTCTATCCCTGCTAGAGAGGATGATTCCGACGCTGTCCAACCACCCCTAGCTACTCTACTGGTACGGGCAGGTGCGCCTCTGTCTCCTCTCTCGATCCCTCCCTCTCTGTCGGTGTCCTAGAGTAGGGGTACCCTAATATCCCGAACTTGTGCACGGGCAGTTGTAGCCGTCCGCGGCAAGGCTTACCGGGTGACCGCCAAGGTCCTCCGTGGTTCCTTTGGAGCCATTCAAGAACAAAGTATTCAAGCCAAGGAGACAAGGCCCCGGCAAGAGGAGCTTGCCGGGAAGGCCACCCAAGGCACCTAGGAGACAAGGCCCGGCAAGAGGAGCTTGCCGGGAAGGCCCGTGAGCGACAAGCTTCCGGACGCGACAAGACAACAACCGCGACAAAGGCGGCTTGCAGCGCAGACCACCACTGCATCAAGGCTCCAGCAGATCCACTAACGATGTGCATACAGGACCTTTCGGTAGCGTGTGGCAAGAGGTCGTGTGGCCAGCGGAGCGCGGTGGCAAGCGGCGCTGACAAGATTGCCATCGTGGCAAGCGGTGGCGCCCCTAACGGTCCCTTTCTGCACTGTTAGGGCGACATAGACGGGCATTTAATGCCTTTGTCCCCAGCCGTCAGGGTTAGGTATGATATACTGTACAAGTAGCTGTACCAACCACTCCTTTTACATTTTTACCCTTGTCTACGCTACACTGTCGGAGACCCCTTTAGCATATAAAAGGAGGCCCATGCGCAACGAGAGGGGGGAGGAGAGCTTGAGCTGTGAGAACACTCACGCCGGTCTCGTTAGCAGCTTGTGTGTCTTGTAGCACTCAGCGCCTCTGGCAAGAACTCAATACACTCGGACATGCAGCAGAGGAGTGTTATCTCCGGAGAGCTCCGGCTGGGTAAACTGCCTGCGTGCTTCGCCTCGATCTGCTCTTCATGCGACCTCCGCCCCGCCGAACCGAAGGGGCCTCGTCCGCCGGTCCCATAGGTGTTCGTGGGCCAGATCAGCTTCCCCGACATCTTTGGCGCGCCAGGTAGGGGGCGTCGAGATTGTGTGAACCTGATCCGGCGTCCACACGAGCTAGATCTTCATCATCTTCCTCGACATGCCACCGAAGAAGAAGGCTTCGGCGATGTTCCGTCTGCTGTCGAACCCACCACCACCGAGCAAACGGGTGGTGGGGTAGACACCGCGAAAGAATGGACGTCGGCGTAGGAGCCCACGGTGCTGCCAAGTCCAAGGACAAGGCTGCGCAGACCTCGGCGTCCAGACATGCACCGCGCCGTCTCAGAGGCGCGGGACCGACAGCGTCATGGTATTCACAATGCCATACGCCGTTGGACTAAGATCGAGCTGGTGGATCTCGGGATGCTCAAGACCAGCATGCATGCCAACATGTCTGGCGCTGAAGCGAGGCATCGATCGCTGGGCGGGATCTTGCTCCTTCTAACATAGTTTGAAGTCCGAGCATATCCCGCTCCTCGCGCCGTTCACCACTGCCACCCACCACTCCAGCAGAAGCTTTGGCGAGAGCTCAACTGCTCCTAGATTACCCTCCAACAGCCGACAAGGTCGATGAATGGAGGTCCACCATTCAGAGTCTCAACGGCTTTGCCAACGGCGACGCTCCGCGGCAGCCGAGTGCATCGCTGCCACGGCAGGACTGCCAAACACGAGCCGGTGGCGACGAAACCGGTGGGGGTGCAACCACCATGCACTCTCCGCCCGAAGGCCAAGATCTCCGACTCGCCGGATCCACCTCGACAATGACTCCACCGCATCATCGGATCCACGAGCTCGTCAGCGATCGCCAAGTTCTTCACGAACGACAGCAAGAAGACGCCGAACTCGCATCGAAGCGCCGAAGAGAAGCGCCAAGCGTCAATCGACTAGCGCTACCGGGCCCTCTATCAACATACATGCGCCGAGGGGAACCAGCGACTTGTCAGACGCTGTAGGTTGCCCCTACGTTCACTTTCGTGAGCTGCGGCAAGTCCAGTGGCCCAGCAAGAAGAATTTCTGCCGACGTACGGAGAAGTACGACGGCAAGACGCATCGTCGGAGTTCCTCAGCATCTACACCATCACGGTGCAAGCGGCCGGGGGGCGAGATGACAAGATCCTGGCCAACTACTTCCCGCTGGTGCTCAAGCCCAATGTCAGATCCTGGCTCATGCACTTGCCGGACAACTCCATATCCTCTTGGGCAGATCTATGCCATCAGTTTGTCGGCGCCTTTTACAGCGCCACAAGCCCCATGGCCAAGAAAGCGACCTTCATCTGCTGCGCCGCCCAGAAGGAAGGAGAGCCCTCGCAAGTACATTCAGAGATTCAGCCAGTACATCACAACATCCCAGATGTCCACCTGCCGCCACAATCAGCACGTTCCATCAGAACGTGCGAAACCGCAGGATGCGGGAGGAGATGGCGATGTGCAAGATCAGAGACGTCAGTGAGCTATATGCCCTGGCCGACAAGTGTGCACGTGCTGAGGAAGGGAGGAGACTCCCTGGAGAGAATACTGAAGCAGGAGGATCTGATAGTGAGGAGACCGCCCCGGCAAAGAAAAACCGGCGGCGGAACAACAGGAAGAAGAAAGGCAAAGATGTGCTAGTTGTTGAGCAGTCCGGCAATGGAGGTGGCGCCAAGAAAGCCAAAGCTGGTAGCTCCAGCAAGGAGGTTGCCGCTGGCACCAACTGCCAGGCTGTGGCGATCGCCGACAAGCAGATTTGCTCCAACAAACAAGATCAAGAAGATCCACCGCACCTTGGGCCAGGACCTCCAGAGCTGATAAAAGGTCGAGCTGCTTGTCGAGCTTCATTAGGATGAATACGAACTACGCGACAAGGAGAAAGCCGATGAAGGTGCTGGAGGAGCTAGCAAGATACGTCCCGTACGAGGAGGACGCCATGCAAGGCCAAGCGAAGGCAAGGAGACAGACCTCCCGCCGGGCCGCGACAAGGATGAAGACGGCGGCGATGATGAAGACATGGATGATGACGAGACCGATGAGCAGGAGTTCCGAAGCCACAGAGGTCCTGTATGCGTTGTGACGGCGGTGCTTCTCTGCATACTTCACACCGCCAACTCAAGCGGTGGATGCGGGAAGTCAATGGGCGTAACCATCCGTCGAGTCACGCAGCCTCTGAAATGGTCCAAAGACGCCTATCATCTTTGATATTGAGGACGACACTGATCACAGAATCAAGCGGTCGGGTGCTTGCCGATGTTGGTTTCACCAACTATCCGCAACCTCAAGGTCACTAAGATGCTAGTTGACGGTGGGGCCGGCTTGAACCTGATCTCCTCCGCGGTGCTCAAGAAACTCCAGATCCCTGATGGCGAGCTCGAAGAGACCGGCACATTCCAAGGAATCAATCCGGGAAGGAGCAAGCCGCAGGGAAAGATCGCGTTGCCGTTGAAATTTGGCAGCGAGTTGAACTTCAGGACTGAGAGGGTCACTTTTGACGTTGCTGACTTTCTATTGCCTTACAATGGGATACTTGGCCGTCCAGCACTCGCCAAATTCATGGCAGCCTCTCACTATGCATGCAACATGCTGAAGATGCCAGGCCCGATAAGTGTCATCTCTGTCCCTGGCGACAAGAAGGATGCTTTTATCTGCGCCGACAAGATCTACCGGGAAGCAAAGAATGCAGCAGATTGCAAGCCACTTGCCGCTGAAGCTCCCGGGGCGAAGAAGAAGACCAAGTCCGGCAAGAGCTCTGATGCCCACTCCGGCAAGCGCACCTCTTCGTGGTGCTGCGCTACCGTCGAGGACGCTCCATCGAGCTCCACCGGCAAGTGTAAGAAGACGATGGCAGCTCCACCAGAGACCAAGAAGGTGTCCGCCATGAGGACGGCGCGGTGGTACCTTCACCATCGCTGCCACTCTCGACCCTAAATAGGAAGCGGCGCTCGTTGCTTCCTGCGGGCGAACATCGACGTGTTTGCGTCGCAACCGTCTAACATCCCCGGTGTTCCCAGGAAAGTAATTGAGCACCATCTCGCCGTTTGTCCTCATGCGCGGCCCGTCAAGCAGAAAGTCAGGAAGCAGGCAGTGGAGCGCCAAGAATTCATCGCAGAAGAAATCAAGAAATTGGAAGCAGCAGGCCTGGTCAGAGGAGTGCTCCATCCTACGTGGTTGGCCAATCCTGTAGTTGTATCATGAAGGCAAACGGGAAATGGAGGCTTTGTATCGACTTTATCGATGTCAATAAAGCTTGTCCCAAAGACCCATTTCCCTTGCCGCGCATCGACAATTGTTGACTCCACGGCGGATGTGATTTGCTTTCATTTCTGGATGCATACTCGAGGATATCATCAGATCTTCATGGCGAGAAGAGGATGAGGATAAGACCGCATTCATCACCCCATGTGGCACATACTGTTTCGTCACGGATGCCTTTCGGATTAAAGAATGCTGGTTCAACATTTGCAAGAGTAGTCCATGACGCTTTTGAGCCGCAAATGCATGTAAATGTGGAAGCCTACATGGATGACATAGTGGTCAAAAGCAAGGACAAGGCGACTCTGATTCAAGATTTAGACGAAACCTTTGCAAATCTGCGAAAGATCAACCTCAAGCTCAACCCTGAGAAGTGTGTGTTTGGAGTCCCTTCCGGTAAGCTTCTCGAGTTCTTCGTGTCTCAGCGGGGAATTGAAGCCAATCCCGACAAGATCAAGGCCATTGAGCAGATTGAAGCACCAAAGGGCGTCAAGGATGTACGAAGACTTGCCGGTTGCATAGCTTCTCTCAGCAGGTTTATCTCTAGGTTCTGCTGAAGGCCACTCGCCATTTTTCAAAATTTTGAAAAAGGCAGGTCCGATGAAATGGACTCGAAGCGGAGGCTGCGCTTCAGACTTGAAGAGATACCTGTCCTCCACTCAACACTTGTCGCACCTAAGCCACAAGAGAAGTTGCTTCTATATATAGCGGCAACCAATCAAGTGGTTAGTGCTGCGTTAGTAGTGGAGAGGGAGGCGGATGATGAGCTAGAAACCATGGCGAGATGCATCCAAATGACGGCGGGGGGCTTCACCGGCAAGCTCTGGTCCCGACAAGGATGGATCTACGCAGACGCATGAGAAGATGCAGAAAAGAATGGTGCAGCGCCCAGTTTCCTTTGTCAGTTCCCTTCTGCAGGGGGCTAGGTCAAGGTACTCTGGTGTGCAGAAATTGCTTCTCGGCCTCCTCATGGCCTCGAGAAAGTTGCGCCATTACTTCCAGGCACATGAGATCACAGTCGTCACTCGTTTTCCGCTGAAGAGGATACTGCAAAATCCAGAGGCAACATGCAGGATTGTCGAGTGGGCACTGGAACTGTCAAGCTTTGGCCTCAAGTTTGAGAGCACTTCAACTATCCAAAGCAGAGCATTGGCGGAGTTCATAGCAGAATGGACGCCAACACAAGATGAAGAAATTCCAGAAACAAGCATCCCCGTCAAGGAAGCAAGCAAAGAGTGGCTGATGTACTTTGATGATGCCTTCTCGCTGCAAGGCGCCGGTGCGTGCGTGCTACTTGTTGCACCCACCGGAGAGCACCTCAAGTACGTAGTCCGGATGCACTTCCCCAAGGAACAAGCAACAAACAATACTGCAGAGTATGAAGGTTTGCTTGCCGGTCTCAGGATCGCAGAGACCTTGGGATCAAGAAGCTCATTGTCGTGGGTGACTCACGGCTTGTCTTCCGCCAAGTGAACAAGAGTTATCGAGTCTGTTGATGGAAGCTTATGTTGATGAAGTGAGAAAGCTAGAAGAGCACTTTGACGGCCTACAAATGGAACATGTTCCAAGAGCTCGAACGACATTGTCGATGGCACGCTGAAGTGCGCTGCACTTAAGTTACACTGTGGAACCAGGGATTTTTGTGCTCAAGCTGACTCAACCGTCTGTAACGCCATCAACCGGACAGAGCAAGAAGAGGAAGTTGATCTGGTGACTATTTTCCGCAGAGCTTCCCAAGTCGCCACAAGAAGGTCCTCAAGATCAACACCAAGGGTGCCGAGGAGCAGTTTGCTCCGGCAAGCCCTAGGGTTTGTTCCGTTGAAGCGAGCGCTCCCGACAAGTTTTGCTCCGCAAGCTTGCCGGGAACGCCAAGCTCCGGCTGAGCCGCAGGTTCTCGCCGTGGAAGCAGATGTTCCCGCAGCAGCAGATGTGCCTTTAGTCCTTGTTGTCGAGCCGCAAGTTCCAGCATGGGCACATCAGATTGTCCGTTTCCTTCAGACAGGAGAACTTCCCGAAGAGCACGAAGAAGCGAAAAGAGTAGCCCGGCAGTCAAGTATGTACGAGTTTGTCGACAACACACTGTACAGAAGAAGACTCAACGGTGTGAAATTGAAGTGTATTCACCGGGAAGACGGACAAAAGCTGTTGGCAGAGATACATGGAGGCATATGTGGTCACCACATTGGCGCCAGAGCACTTGCCGCAAAGCGTTAAGCAAGGTTTCTTTTGGCCGACAGCCCTCCAGGATGCAACCGCACAAGTAACCAAGTGTGAAGCGTGCTGCCCATTCCAAGCGAGATACACCAGCCAGCTCAAGCTCTCCCGACGATCCCTTTATCCTGGCCATTTTCGGTCTGGGGGCTCGACATCCTCGACCCCTTTCCCCGAGCTGTCGGGGGCTTTGAGTACTTGTACGTTGCAATCGACGAGTTCACAAAGTGGCCGGAAGTGGAAGCCATGAGGAAGGTGACAGCACAGTCAGCAGTCAAGTTCTTTAGGTCGATTGTTTGCCGTTTCGGAATCCCTAACAGGATCATCACCGACAACGGCACGCAATTCACGAGCCGCACCTTCATGCAGTACGTCCAAGATCTTGGCACCAAGGTCTGCTTCGCTTCTGTTGCTCATCCGAGAAGTAACGGTCAAGCGGAGAGGGCGAATCTTTGAAGTCTTCTTGTGAGCTCAAGACCAGAACTTTTGACAGGCTGCACAAGTGCGGAAAGAACTGGATTGAGGAGCTGCCGGTGGTTCTTTAGTCGATCAGGACGATGCCAAATCGAGCCACTGGCCAGACACCTTTCGCTCTAGTCTATGGAGCAGAGGTAGTTCTCCCCACGGAACTCGTATACTGATCACCTCGAGTGCTCGCTTATGATGAGCTTGAGCAAGAGCAGTTGCAACAACATGACGCGCTGCTCCTTGAGGAGGATCGTGTTCAGGCTGCTGTACGATTTGCTCGATACCAGCAAGCTTTGCGCCGCTACCATAGCCGCAAAGTTAATGCCAGAAGTCTCGAGGAAGGCGACCTTGTTCTTCGCTGCTCAGTCCGCCAAGAATTCCAACAAGTTGACGCTGAAGTGGGAAGGCCCTTACGGGTGAAACCAGTCACTAGGCCACAGCATCGTCTGTCTTTGAGACCGAAGATGGCATTCGGTGAGCAACTCCTGGAACATTGAGCATCTTCGTAAGTTTTACCCGTGAGATGCGGTTGCGGAACCTGTTCGGCAACCACCTTTTGTACAAGTCTTGCCGATGTTGCATGTAATCCTTTGTACAAAGCCGGGCGCAGACCCCGTGCATAAGTAAAGCTAATGTGCTTCGCACATCTTGTCAATTTCATGCTTTCTACTTCTATTTTGCATGCGTTATCTGACACTTTATGCAGCACCTACCCCATTAGCAATAACGAGCCATAAGGCTCCATATCTTTATTTTCTCTTATTTCTCTTTCTCAAAGAAAGGAAGGTTCCCTCGCCCACAAGTTTGCCGGGGGGAAAGGAGAAGATAATGGTGTGGACCAAGCGTCGCTCAAGGAAGTGGTGTGGACCAAGCGTCGCTCAAGGAAGTCTAGCCTTACCCGGGAAGCAAACAACGGAAAAGCTAAGTTGCTAAAGTTTGAGCAATCAATTTTAAAATTTTAAGTTATCTTCCTCGAGCGACAGCATTTACTTATGGAAAACCTATGCGCAGAGGAACCAACTCGTAGCTAGTTGCTCCCTTACTTTGTTTCGAGTCCGCTCAACAACTTAAGTGAGCCGCGACTAGTTGCGACAAGGTTTCTTGTCGGTAGCCGCACCGTCAGCAGGCTGCTGACGTCCCGCACTTAGCGCTCGCGGCCCAGGTGCCTGTGCTGACAAGTTCCCTAAAAGCGTAGGGCAAAAACATACAAAGGAAGGAACCAAGTAAAGGAAATAACATAGCAATTGCTACCTGAAATAGAGTTATATTACAAGCTAGCTTGTCGCAGCTCTAATAGATTGTTCTCATAACATGACCAGCAGCTGCAAGAAAAGAGAAAGCGGGCGGCCTAATCTATGCGATCGCCCTCAACCCTCTTGATCCCGCTCACCCTGTCCATGATGGGTGCGACAAGGGTCTTGAGCGCTTCCACATCAGCATCTGGCGGCAAGGACTTGAGGACGTTGGTGAGGTTGAGGCCTGGGTTACGGAAGGCCACCTTCATCAGCACCTTTTGAAGAGCTCCCACGCAGATCTGGCGCGACTCCTCGGCCAACTGCTTTGGGATTTCTTCCCGAGTCGCTGGAGGGCCGTCCACCACGCCTATGAAGAACAAGCTAAGCTTGGCTGCTGGAGTCGGAGGTGCTCATCGGTGGAATATCCAAGATCCTCCATCCCCGGCTTCGCCAGCTCCCCGTCGATGGTCTGCAGCAACATCCACGAGACCCTCGGTCCAAAGGCTCCACATTCTCCCTAAAGGTATTCTGGCGGCAAGAAGACTCGCCAAGAGCGCCTCGTCGGCCTTGATCTTCTCCTTCAAGGCCACCTCCTGCTCCCTGGCGCCGCCCAAATACCGAGTCAAGGTGGTCAGCTTCAACTCAAGATCTGCGTTGGAGTCCTTGGCGGCGCTGAGCTCCTTGCTCCTCTCGGCGAGACGGCCCTGCAGCTCGCCAAGAGTGTAGGCGTCCTTCTCGCACTCATGCTTGAGTGCAGCAAGCTCCTCGCCGCTCTCCTTGAGATTGGCCTCCAGCTGCATCACCTTCGTCTCCAGCTCCTTCTTGGCGGCCTCGGCAGCTGCGGCAGCATCCTTTGCTTCCTTGAGAGCCCCGCCAAATGTTTGCTCGCGCGTGGCTAGATCCTCCTCATGGCTGTCAAGATTAACCTTCCTCTGCGCCAACTCGCCTTCCTGCGCAGATAGCTTCTCAGCGGCAAGCCGTTGTTTCTCCTCAGCTTCAACCTTCTCGAGGAGGAAGGCTTTGCGCTCCTCGGCGAGTCGCTCTCGCTCCTCTGCCAAGGACCGGAGAGCTTCCTGGTTGAGGCCCCGGAGCTCCTCCATGGCGCTTCTCGATGTCTTGCTCTGCGCCTTGACAAAAGCGCTTCCCGGATTCCAGCTTGGCTTGTCGGGCGCGGTAGAGCGACAAGCAGCTTCGCAGCAGTGCTCCTCCTCGCACTCGCCCGCCGCTGTTTGGTGCGTCGACCAGTCCCAGTCCAGCGGAGGCGAGCAGCTCTTCATCAAAAGTTTCTCCTTCGGCCAGCGGTATACAGGCTCGACGCCCATGGGAGCTTGATGAAGACGCCATCGCCGGCCTTCAAATAGGCGCCGGGCTGGGGCTCTTCGGAGCCCAACGCTGCCGCAGCGGCGGAGGGATCAGCGGTCGGCATAGCGCCTGGCACTCCTGCGGCCTCCGGGCCGTCAGTGCGATCGCCGGACCCCTCGCCAGCTTCTGCCGCGGCAGCTTTGGCGGCCTCTTCGCCGGCGGGCTCGTCGGCGCCAGCTTCTTCTCTGATGGCAGCGGCGTCGTATGTGCAGCAAGGCGTCCTCCTCAATTGGCGGCCTCGGTCACCATTGGCTCTATGGCGGATGGATCTCGGCGACCGAAAATGAAGAAAAGTCAAGCAAATATTCAAAAAGAAAATCAGAAGAAGAAGAACACAAGGAAAGTTTTCAAGCAAGAGGATTACCCGTGCTAGGGTCTGCAGTCATGGTCTCCGCCACTGGGGATCGGCTGGTGCCGCCCCTTGCCGGAGAGCTGTCCCTTGCCGGAGAACTGCCCTTGCCGGAGAAGTCTCCCTTGCCGGAGAACGCTCCCTTGCCGGGAATCCTCCCTTGGCGGTGTAGTCGGCGAAGGCATGTCGAGCGGCTTGTGGCACTCTGGTAAGGCTGCTCTGCTCCTACACAAATCAGCGATCGAGATATCAAGAAGAAAGGGCACCCATGCACGCCTAACAGCAGGAAGTAAACCATATACTTACTGGGGCTGCGCTGGGGCTGCTTTTGAGGAAGAGTTGCAGCGTCCGGCAAGGTGGTCTCTTGACGCCTCCTGCTGTCGTCGTGGGTTCATCCTCGATGACAATCACCGGGGCCTTGGCTCTCTTCGACGCTCTCTGGGCCAGCGTCCTGAAAAGGAATGGGTTCAGAGTGAAGCAAATCAGATACAAGACAAAGCAACAAGCCGAAGAACTACAAATGCTGCAAAGAATCTTACTCTTCTTCTTCCTCATCGGAGCTGAGCGCGGAGAGATCAAATTCTGGCTCGCCTCCAGTACGACGAGGCGGAGGAGTAGGTTCCCTTGGCCGCTTGGCGGAGCAAGCGGAGGTCTGCGAGGGCCCCGCTCCGGTGCCGCAGCGGCGTGAGGTGCTCCAGCAACAAAGGTTGCTTGCCGCTGTGGAGCTGCTGCGCGGCATGCCGGGCGGCTGTTGACTCGTCTGCCGCCCCGCTACGTCTCCGGCCTTGCGGAGACGCCTTCTTGGTGGATCTGGGGGCTCCGCTCGCGGCAAGCTGTCTGAAGGAGGGGAGGAGGCGCCCTCGGGCTCGCCGACTCAGCTTCAGGCCGACAAGCTACGCCACCGGCAAACTCCCTCGCTCTGCCTCCTCCACGGTGAATCCGAACTTCGCCCAGCGGCCTGCTGCCGCCTCTTCCGACCGGTGGCGTCTGGCGCATCTCATCATCGGTGGTGTCGCGGGTGAGGCTCCTCTGTTCATCGGGGCGGACCGGCACTTCTACCAGGCTGTTAAAGAACACTCGCACGACGTCATCTGCAGGCTCTTGCCAGGTTGGAACGATTCCATGCGAGTCGCACAACGGCATCATTGCACGGATGCGGTCGAGCAAGGAATTGTTGCACAGTGGGACGACATTCTTCGGCAACCTGAACGCTCCGGGATGCTCAGGATCGTGCTTGAACAGCTCCAAGAGCATCGCGTCCAGTTCCAGGACAGTGAAATGGAAGTTGAGGCCCGGGCGCAGCCTCATGATATCCGCCGCGTTACGGAACTCCCAGCGGGTCTCCTCCTCTCCGCAGGGGGCGGCGCAGCGGCGAAGGAAATCTGCACCAACGGGCGCCACAAGTGAGTCCGGCAAGCCTCGAGCGTAGGATACGGATGACGGCAATCTTCAGCCTAGCGTCTTCCGGGGCCAGACTGCTCCAATCGTTGCCGCGCACTACTGAGGTTTGGCACTGGGCGGTAAACGGCTGCGGGTTCTCCTCGACAATCCAGCACCAGTCTAGTCTCCACTCATCCCATTTGCTGCGGAGCTCTCCCTCCAGATAAGCTTCCTTCTTGCCGGTCCTCGAGATCCAGGCGATCCCATCGGAAAGAGGCTCCCCTCTCTCAACTCGGGGCATAAAGAAGTGGCGGAAAAGGGCTACGTTTGGATGGACTCCGACAAAGTTTTCGCAGAGATGTGCGAAAACTGCCATGGTCAGAACAGCATTGGGGTGAAGTCAAGGAGGCGGAACCCGTGGGTGTTCATGATATCGCAGAAAAATCGAGAGAAAGGCGGGCAGAGCCCGCGATAGAAGAACAGCGTGAAGAAAGGGTACCCATTCGGACCAGTTCGAAGCAGCGGTAGGAGTACCTTCGCCGCTGGATGCGCTCGCGTCTCCGTCGACGAGAAGAGGTAGTAGTACTCCCTCGGCTCCCTCGCGGGCGAGCTGGGGAAAGATTGCCGCTCCTTCCGCAGCGCCGCAAGCGCCTCGCCTTACCGACTTCACGGCCTTCCCTTGTCGGCTTTGAGCCATGGCGGAGGTGGTGAGGGAGATCGACGGCGTTGGTGATGCTGGGGGGGATGGGGGGCGTAGCGCTGCTCTCTCTTCTGCCTTGGGAAGATGGGGGATGCAGCGGGGGTTTTCTCGAGATTGGACAAAGAATCGGCGAGATGGGCGAACTGCCCCTTTCCCTGCTTATAAAGAGGAGGGGCGGACGTTCCGTCTTTCCGAATAAAGAAACCACCCATGATCTCACCCACGATCTCTCACACGACGCCGCATTCGACGCGTGCCGTTCGTGGAGGGCGTGGTGGTTCCAAGGTGAGTTACGGCGTAACCCAGGCCGCGCGTGCCCGTGCCCTGTTTTGGGCCTGGCCCAACAGCGCTGCACCGGGTGTGGCCCAGGCCGGGGCTCTGCCGGTGTACGAAAGTAGGGGTACCCTAATATCCCGAACTTGTGCACAGGCAGTTGTAGCCCTCCGCGGCAAGGCTTACCGGGTGACCGCCAAGGTCCTCCGTGGTTCCTTTGGAACCATTCAAGAACAAAGTATTCAAGCCAAGGAGACAAGGCCCCGGCAAGAGGAGCTTGCCGGGAAGGCCACCCAAGGCACCTAGGAGACAAGGCCCCGCAAGAGGAGCTTGCCGGAAGGCCCGGATGAGCGACAAGCTTCCGGACGCGATAAGACAACAACCGCGCGACCACCACTCAGACTGCGCTCCAAAGACATCCACTAACGTGTCGCCTCAGGACCTTTCAGCGCACGTGGCAAGAGGCCGCGGCGACTAGCGGAGCGCTGGTGGCAAGCGGCGCCGACAAGATTGCCATCGTGGCAAGCGGTGGCGCTCGACGGTCCCTTTACTGCACCGTTAGGCGGCGTAGACAGCATTTAATGCCTTTGTCCCTCGCCGTCGTGGTTAGGTATGATACACTGTACAAGTAGCTGTACCAACCACTCCTTTTCCATTTTTACCCTTGTCTACGTTGCCACCTGTCGGAGACCCCTTTAGCATATAAAAGGAGGCCCATGCGCAACGTAGGGGAGGGGGAGAGGTTCGAAGCCAGAGAACACTCACGCTCGGTCTCGTTAGCAGCTTGTGTGTACTGTAGCACTCAGCGCTCCTGAGCAAGAACTCAATACACTCAGACATGCAGCAGTAGGAGTGTTATCTCTCCGGAGAGCTCTGAAGCTAGGTAAACTGCTCGTGTGCTTCGCCTTGATATGCTCTTCGTGCGACCTCCGCCCCCCGCCGAACCGAAAGGGGCTCGGTCCGCCGGTCCCATAGGTGTTCGTGGGCCAGATCAGCTTCCCCGACACTCTCGTTTTGGCCAAGGAGCCCTCACCGCCGGTGTGAGCTCTGGCAAAGCTGCGCCACCCTCTGGTTCCTTCTCCCCCTCCACCTCACTTGACTAGCGGGGCCCGCCAGTCAGCCACTCAGTACGCGCGCGAAGTTGTACGAGTGGTGGTGCCCCGAGGCTTTATGCCTTCGACGTCACCCCCCCAGTCTGTTTTATTTAAATTCAAATTCGTATATTTTCCAGAGAGCTTAAAACAGCTATAACTCTTCAACCATAAGTCCAAATGAATTGTTTCTTTTTTCATTGTGTTCTTTGCAAAGAAATCTAGCAGCTCACCAAAAATGAGATATTTCTGTGCTGTCTAGATTTTCTGGTGAATTTCAGAAGGGTTCTTGATATTTTCTTCTTGTGTTTAAAATTATTTTCAGAGGGTGAGGCTTGTGTTGAGGATCACCAGGAGGCTTGTGAACCTCATCTGCACTAAGGCAAGCTACAACAACAATTTCATGATGCCACTGCAATATTTTTTATTTTTCTACTTGAATGAATGATTTAATCCATGCATATAACTAACTATTATGTTATTTATATTATGTTAAATGCTTGTTTAAGTTAATATCCTTTATTTACAGAAAGTTTGTAGCTAACTTAGTTGGTAAAGAAACTAGAATAAAATTTTGCTATAATAGAAATAATATGGTTATGGATATAAGTAATTTATTGGAGTTATTTTCTTGCATGAGAAAAATGATAAAATTTATAAGAAAAGATTCTATTTAATATGAGGTTTAATCCTAACCAGAAAAGTATGAGGAGTTGTTGATGTTTATGGTTAGTGTGGACTTAGTTGACTCCGTCATTTCCGTTAATATGTGGTGCATATATTAGTGTTGCATTTCATGGCATGCTATGACACCGGTTATTTTCAATTTAAGTTGAACCTGCTAATAACACAACCTGAATATATCGTTGACCGGGTCATGGTGCCACAGAATAAAGTTTTCCCAGTGCAACCACATTTGCCTTTATGGGAAGGCCTTTATTCGGTCCGTTGTCATGCCTTTGGTCGGTGCTTCCAACGAGGGAAGGTTATGGGCGTTCGGTACCTTGGCCCGGTAAGCAGACATAACCTTGTGTGCCCGTTGTTGAGATTTTTGGTACCGGTCCCCGTGAGGGACGTTTATGTTTTGGCCACGACGGTGGTCGTTGTGTCTTTGGTAGACACGGGGCTACCCAGGACTAGCCCAGTTGGGAGTGGGTCGGAGTGGACGAGAGAGTGTCATGGCAATGGAGGGATTTCGTCGGAATGTCGTTGGACAACCCGAATGGGAGTACGAGGCCATGGGTTCCATGTTGTGGGTACAGTGCGCTACCTCTGCAGAGTGTATTAATCTATCGATAGCCGAGTCCACGGTTACAGACACCTCGAAACTAGGTCACACCATGGGTCAACATTTAATTAATCTTGCACACTAAGTCCTAAACTTTGCACTATTTAGGATGGTGGGAAGGTCATCTTGTTGGTTGAGGCCAAGTGTTGGTCGTGGTTGTGATCGCCGGAAGGATCACTATTTGAGACCAAATATTGGTCGTGGTTGTGATCGCCGAAAGGATCACTGTTTGAGACCAAATATTGGTCGTGACTGTGATCGCCGGAATGATCACGAGGTATCCATAGCTAAGATCATGTGTTTGGTACATTTGTGATCCAGAAGTGATCACCGTTGGTAAGCTAGTCCGAGGGACTGTTCTCAAAAGAGCGTGATCACAACATGTTGGCTACATTGTTGCATTACTAATAATTGGTTAATTATCATGATATTGTTTTTCATTATGTTTATGATTGTTGTGAGCTTCCAAGTACATTCGATGTACTGACCTGGCGTGTCATGCCAGATTTCAGGAAAGTCTCGCTGGAAAGGAGTGCTGTCCGAGTCAAGATCGTGTCCACATTGGTGTCCCTGTGCTATGGAGTTTCCCTCTACGACGTTGTTCCGCTGCCGCGTAGTTGTTGTGATCGAGGCACCTTTATGTTCACTAAATAATGTACATATTGTTTAGCCGCATCGTGCGTGCCGCTTGGCCTCGACACCTATTGTAATATGGACTTTGATCCGCTAGCTTCAATAAAGCGGTTGTTTTCTGTACCAACATGTCGTGTGTTGCCAAAAGACATGGTCTCTGGGCTGGCAATGCATGGTAAACCGGTCGCTCTGAGCCGGGGTGCCACACCCAAGGCACCCCAAGGTAAAATTCAAGGACACCAAAAAGTCTAAGCTTGCGGATGCCCCGGAAGGCATCCCCTCTTTTGTCTTCGTCCATCGGTAACTTTACTTGGAGCTATATTTTTATTCACCACATGATATGTGTTTTGCTTGGAGCGTCTTGTATGATTTGAGTCTTTTCTTTTTAGTTTACCACAATCATCCTTGCTGTACACACCTTTTGGGAGAGACACACATTAATCGGAATTTGTTAGAATACTCTATGTGCTTCACTTATATCTTTTGAGCTATATAGTTTTTGCTCTAATGCTTCACTTATATCTTCTAGAGCACGGCGGTGGTTATATTTTATAGAAATTATTGATCTCTCATATTTCACTTATATTATTTTGAGAGTCCTTTAGAACAGCATGGTAATTTGCTTTGGTTTTAAATTTAGTCCTAATATGATAGGCATCCAAGATAAAAACTTTAAAGTGCATTGAATACTAAGAGAAGTTTGATACTTGATAATTGTTTTGAGATATGAAGATGGTTATATTAGAGTCATGCTAGTTGAGTAGTTGTGAATTTGAGAAATACTTGTTCTATAGTTTGTGATTCCCGTAGTATGCACGTATGGTGAATCGTTATGTGATGAAGTCGGAGCATGATTTATTTATTGATTGTCTTCCTTATGAGTGGCGGTCGGGGAATGACGATGGTCTTTTCCTACCAATCTATCCCCCTAGGAGCATGCGCGTAGTAGTTCATTTCGATAACTAATAGATTTTTGCAATAAGTATGTGAGTTCTTTATGACTAATGTTGAGTCCATGGATTATACGCACGCTCACCCTTCCACCGTTGCTAGCCTCTCTAGTATCGCGCAAATTTTGCCGGTACCATACACCCACCATTACCCTCCTCAATACGGCCACCATACCTACCTATTACGGCATTTCCATAGCCATTCCGAGATATATTGCCATGCAACTTACCATCGTTCCGTATATTAATTATGACACGCTTCATCATTGTCACATTGATTTGCATGATCATGTAGTTGACATCGTTTTTGTGGCAAAGCCACCGTTCATACTTTTTATACATGTCACTCTTGATTCATTGCATATCCCTGTACTCCGCCGGAGGCATTCACAGAGAGTCATATTTTGTTCTAAGTATTGAGTTGTAATTCTTGAATTGTAAAATAAAAGTGTAATAATCATCATTATTAGAGCATTGTCCCATGTGAGGAAAAGATGATGGAGGCTATGATTCCACCACAAGTCGGGATGAGACTCTGGACAAAATAAAAAAAGAGAAAAAAAGAGGCCAAAATAAAAAAACAAAAGGCCCAAATAAAAAAATGAGAGAAAAAGAGAGAAGGGACAATGTTACTATCCTTTTACCACACTTGTGCTCCAAAGTAGCACCATGATCTTCATGATAGAGAGTCTCCCATGTTGTCACTTTCATACTAGTGGGAATTTTACATTATAGAACTTGGCTTGTCTATTCGAATGATGGGCTTCCTCAAAATTCCCTAGGTCTTCGTGAGCAGGCGAGTTGGATGCACACCCACTTAGTTTCTTTTGTTGAGCTTTCATACACTTATAGCTCTAGTGCATGCGTTGCATGGCAATCCCTACTCACTCACATTGATATCTATTAGTGGGCATCTCCATAGCCCGTTGATACACCTAGTTGATGTGAAACTATCTTCTTCTTTTTTTCTTCTCCACAACCACCATTCTATTCCACATATAGTGCTATGTCCATGGCTCACGCTCATATATTGCGTGAAGATTGAAAAAGTTTGAGAACATCAAAAGTATGAAACAATTGCTTGCCTTTTCATTGGGGCTATGCATGATTAAATACTTTGTGTGATGAAGATAGAGCATAGCCAGACTATATGATTTTGTCGGGATAACTTTCTTTGGCCATGTTATTTTGAGAAGACATGATTGCTTTGTTAGTATGCTTGAAGTATTATTATTTTTATGTCAATATTCAAATTTTATCTTGAATCTTTCGGATCTGAACATTCATGCCACAATAAAGAAAATTACGTTGAAGAATGTGCTAAGTAGCATTCCACATCAAAAATTCTATTTTTACCATTTACCTACTCGAAGACGAGCAGGAATTAAGCTTGGGGATGCTTGATATTTCTCCAAGGTATCTATAATTTTTTATTGCTCCATGCTATAATATATTCTGTTTTGGATGTTTAATGGGCTTTATTATACACTTTTATACTATTTTTGGGACTAACCTATTAACCCAAGGCCCAGTGTAAATTGTTGTTTTTTTTTGCCTATTTCAGTGTTTCGCGGAAAAGGAATATCAAACGGAGTCCAAATGGAATGAAACCTTCGGGAGCGTGATTTTTGGAACAAACGTGATCCAGAGGACTTAGAGTGGACGTCAAGCAATCAACGACGAGGCCACGAGGCAGGGGGCGCGCCTACCCCCCTGGGCGCGCCCTCCACCCTCGTGGGCCCCTCGTAGCTCCACCGAGCTACTTCTTCCTCCTATATATACCTACGTACACCGAAACCATCGAGGAGCACCACAAAAACCCAATTCCACCGCCGCAACCTTCTGTACCCGTGAGACCCCATCTTGGGGCCTTTTTCGGCACTCTGCCGGAGGGGGCATCGATGACGGAGGGCTTCTACATCAACACCATAGCCTCTCCGATGATGTGTGAGTAGTTTACCTCAGACCTTCGGGTCCAGAGTTATTAGCTAGATGGCTTATTCTCTCTCTTTGGATCTCAATACAAAGTTCTCCTCGATCTTCTTGGAGATCTATTCGATGTAAATCTTTTTGCGGTGCGTTTGTCGAGATCTGATGAATTGTGGGTTTATGATCAAGATTATCTATGAACAATATTTGAATCTTCTCTATATTCTTTTATGTATGAATGGTTATCTTTGTAAGTCTCTTCGAATTATCAGTTTGGTTTGGCCTACTAGATTGATCTTTCTTGCAATGGGAGAAGTGCTTAGCTTTGGGTTGAATCATGCGGTGCTCGATCCAAGTGACAAAAGGGGAAACGACACGTATTTTATTGTTGCCATCGAGGATAAAAAGATGGGGTTTATATCATATTGCTTGAGTTTATCCCTCTACATCATGTCATCTTACCGAATGCGTTAATCTGTTCTTATGAACTTAATACTCTAGATGCATGCTGGATAGTAGTCGATGTGTGGAGTAATAGTAGTAGATGCAGGCAGGAGTCGGTCTACTTGTTGCGGATGTGATGCCTATATACATGATCATGCCTAGATATTCTCATAACTATGCCCAATTCTATCAATTGCTCGACAATAATTTGTTCACCCACCGTAATACTTATGCTATCTTGAGAGAAGCCACTAGTGAAACCTATGGCCCCCGGGTCTATCTTCCATCATATAAGTTTCCAATCTTTTTTACTTTGCAATCCTTACTTTTTAATTTTTATCACGAAAATACCAAAAATATTATCTTATGATCTCTATCAGATCTCACTTTTGCATGTGGCCGTGAAGGGATTGACAACCCCTTTATCGCGTTGGTTGCATGGTTCTTATTTGTTTGTGTAGGTACGAGGGACTTGCGTGTGGCCTCCTACTGGATTGATACCTTGGTTCTCAAAAATTGAGGGAAATACTTACGCTACTTTGCTGCATCACCCTTTCCTCTTCAAGGGAAAACCAACGTATGCTCAAGAGGTAGCAAGGACCCATATTGGGATGGTAGGGAAGCATAGTAATGTCCGAGGTATAGATACATTTGCTTCTCATAAATGGTAGTAACGTTGTGTCAACAGCAGCTGGATCTCCTTCCGCCATCATTGGATAGTTTTGTTCAAGGAAGAGCGAGTTTCCTCCAAGACTTTCAATACTGAACCAGGGAGAAGGTGTTGGCGCTAGTACACTAGTATCCATCCCGAATACCCTGCAAGGGATGTTGGAATAGGTCTGGAGAGTGCGACCATACGAGACAACACATGCTTCCTTAGTAACATCAATAGTGCCCCGTATACAGACAAGAAGAGGTGATCCATCGGAATAAGTTGCCAGGCGCCACTGAGTATATGGGTCCTGCTCGTCCTCATGCTCGTGAATAAAATTTTCAAGTATAGGTGGTGGAATGTTCACAGGACCTTGGAAACACAAGAAGGTTAATTAGTAAAGGGAAACTAGCTAACCCGCATGCATGTGGATGAAACAATTATAATTACGGTGGAAGACAAACGTACCGAAATCATAAGGATTCCATGCAAAAACAGTGCCACGAGTGGTGGCAGCAAACACATGACCCTCGTATTGAATTGCATCACAGTACTCATCCGTGTAAAGAAACTGATTTTTGAGCAATATCCATCGAGTCGAACCATGAACGACGGCAACAAGCTTGTCGGAGATAGCGACAACATAAGCATTCCTATAACCCCAAGAGCGGTTGGGAACTCGACAAATTGCTATCTTCCGTACACGACAGTCACATAGAATACCGGTGTACTCAACCTCTGGGCAATCGTCTGAGATTTTTCAAAGTGGAACCTGGTGACGAGTGTACATATTCACAAGTTCCCACTCGTAGTTGTACCCAGTATAAACAACCCAATCTCCATTTGCGCCTGCCCAAGCCTTGCCTTCAAGCGATGGCATCTTAACATCATACGTATCATTATCAAGTGGCATCAACTTACACAAGGCGAGGCTTCCCTCGTCCCTGCGCTAGTCAGCGGGTCACGACGAAGAAGATAGGGGAGATCAAACCGCTCCTGGACCCTTGGGTTCCTTGTAATGATGTTATTAGTTGAGTCGAGAATGGTCCTGAACGAACCTGCCATGCTAGCCGAGGTGATGACATCGCACCGATCAATGAGTTCCTCCACCTGTCATCATTCAAATCGGTCCAAGAATAACGGGGTCGTTTCCGGCTTGTTCCCTCCATGGAGAAGACGATCAAACAATGGCAGAAGGAAGGGTGAAGGAAAATGGAGGAGGGAGGAAGAGCTAGCTTGTGACAACAGTTCCAAATCAAGCGGGAAAGGCGAAGAGACGGTGGACGGTTGCCACGGTACACGAAGAGGCGCCTGGGGAGCAAACGGTTGCCACAGAGGTCACACACTGACGACAAGGGCCGAGTGAACCGCATGCAATCCCATCGAACAACACATACGTCTTGTTAAGTTGAACCGTTTATGTTCTCTTGTGTCAATGCAAACAGTTCATCCGAGTGAACCGCATGCCGTATATCGCACACACCTTGATCTGCTGACCATTTCTTCTGTGTTGCGTAATCACAAACAGTTCATCCGAGTGAACCGTATGCTGTATATCGCACACACCGTCACCTGGCAGCCCATTTCTTTTGTGTTGCCTAATCACAAATAGTTCATCTGAGTGAACCGTATGTTGTCTATCGCACACGCCTTCATCTGGCTGCCCGTTTCTTTTGTTTCTCCTCATCGCAAACAGTTAATAGAACCGAACCGTATGCCCTTCATTGCACACGCAACTAAAATCTGAACCGTGTTTGATGCATCCTGCATCGCAAACGTTTTCACCTTTTTTGACTGTTTTCATACACCACCGTTTGCGATTATTGCATCGCACATAGTTTCTCGAAGGGTCCATGATCGTAGTATCGCGTTAGCAGCATCCTGCAATAGTGCATGTCTATGTTGTTGTAGATAAATGGCCCGTGCTACTGTTTCGTCGAATTTTAATGCATTCCTAGAGAAAGCTAAGTTGAAAGATGATTGTAGCAACTACACGGACTGGGTCCGTAACTTGAGGATTATCCCACTGCTTTACAGAATAATTATGTCCTAGAAGCACCACTAGGTGCAAGACCCGCTGCAGGAGAAATGCCAGATGTTATGAACGCCTGGCAGAGCAAAGCTGATGACTACTCGATAGTTCAGTGTGCCATGCTTTATGGCTTAGAACCGGGACTTCAACAATGTTTTGAACGTCATGGAGCATATGAGATGTTCTATGAGTTGAAGTTAATATTTCAAGGAAATGCCCGGATTGAGAGATATGAAGTCTCCAATAAGTTCTACAGCTGCAAAATGGAGGAGAATAGTTATGTCAGTGAGCATATACTCAGAATGTCTGGGTACCACAATCACTTGACTCAACTAGGAGTTAATCTTCCGGTTGATAGTGTCATTGACAGAGTTCTTCAATCACTGCCACCAAGCTACAAAAGCTTCGTGATGAACTATAATATGCAAGGGATGGATAAGACAATTCCCGAGCTCTTCGCAATGTTAAGGCTGCCGAGGTAGAAATCAAGAAGAAGCATGAAGTGTTGATGGTTAACAAGACCACAAGTTTCAAGAAGAAGGGCAAATGGAAGAAGGGGAACTTCAAGAAGAATGGCAAGCAAGCTGTTGCTCAAGTGAAGAAGCCCTAGTCTGGACCTAAGCCTGAGACTGGGTGCTTCTACTGCAAATGGACTGGTCACTGGAGGCGGAACTGCCCCAAGTATTTAGAGGATAAGAAGGATGGCAAAGTGAAAGGTATATTTGTCGGATCTCGGGTTCTGGCAAAACCCTTAAGGTTCGAACTCTGGGGAGCGCGCGAAGATCTCTCCCTGAATGGTCATGCCCTCACACGCTTCACGATCTCTAGGCTAGCTCGACGAACTCGCAACACAAGGGACACAAGATTTATACTGGTTCGGGCAACCGTTGTGGTGTAATACGCTACTCCAGTGTGGTGGTGGTGGATTGCCTCTTGGGCTGAGGATGAATAGTACAAGGGGAAGAACAGCCTCCTGAGGCGAGGTGTTCTTGTGCTCGGTGAACTTGAGGGTGTGAGGATTCGATCTCGATCTGTTCAATCTGCCCAGGCTCTGGCCGAGTTGCCTTCTACTGTGGTGGCTAGCCCTATTTATAGAGGCCATGGTCCTCTTCCCAAATATGGAGCGGGAAGGGATCCCACAATGGCCAATTTGAAAGGGGACAGCTAGTACAGCTTATCCTGACATAAGTAGTCTTCGCCTGCCAAAGGCTTTGGTGGTGACGCCGTCTTGGGCTCCACGATGACCTCCGTCTTGCCGTCTTGCTGGTCTTGGTCTCATTGCACCGATATGGAAACCTTTGCTTGATGCCTCGGTACTCCTCGCCTGCGCTAGCCCCCTTAGCACCAAAGAGGAAACAGGGACACTGTGCACACTGCCGCCCGCCTGGTCTCGATCGTCATGGCTCACGTCACTGGAACCTCGCGAGGTTTGCCTTGCCTTGATCTCTCCGCCCCTCGTGAGCTAGCCTGGTGAAGCCACTCCCGAGGAGGTCTTGTGTCGTCCTCCTCCTGAGGCTTGGCCCCTCGCGAGGGTCTTGAAAGCTTGTTGGTGAAGATGGGCCATATGGGCCCTCTCACAGAGCCACGCCGTGGGCCGCAGGCAGACAAGTCTAGGGACCCCCGTTCCCGGGACGCCACCAGTAGCCCCCGGGCCCAAGGCGCGCTGGGACTTGGCTTCTAGGCGAAGCCAAATGGCAAGTGCAGAGCGCCATGGGCCCCGATAGCCTGCGGCCTTGGTCGACGCGTGGTGGTTGATTGGACGTGGGCGTCTCTGTTTCCCCATGCTGCCTCAGCAACTGCCTGACTGTCAAATGGTAGGCGAAGACAGCGCTCGCCTTCACTTCTTCCTTTTTCCTCGCTCAGATCCCCTTTTGCTCCATTGCCGTGGGCTCAGGAGGAAGAGGCGACGAGCGTCGGCGCGCGTGCCATGGCCATGGTCGCCTTACCGTGGTGCCGCGCGTCGCTACCCCTGGACTCCATGCCACGGACTCGTCGCGCGAGCTTGTGCTGTGGGCGGCGATGCCCCTGAGCACTTGGATCCGCTTCCCTTCCTTTTTCTCTGCCGAGTTGCCGCCGAGGGGGCCCCTCGAGCTTTGGCTGCAGCATGCCGACTGCGACGCACCGGTGACTGGAGCGGAGGTTGAAGCCATCTCCTAGGGCAAGATCTTCAAGACCCGAGGCTAGGGCGAGGTCGCTCAGGTATGTCGTGCGGAGGGCGCCCTCGTTATCCATTTTGAGTTCGATGGCTCATCCACGCTCTTCTTCAAGGTCTTCAACGCAGCAGGCCGCCGCCTGGAGTGCTGCTCTGGGAGAGGCCATCAGGCGGACGTCACAGATGGGGCAGGCCCCGCTGTCCGCGTCGCCAGCGGCTCCTCCGGAAGTAGCGGTGATGCTTGGGAGTCCAGCGATTCTCCCGAGCTCTACGAGGCCCCGGAGACGAGGGACGACAGCTACGTGCCCCCAAGCTCTTGCTGATCCCAGAGCAGGGCTGCAGCACCCGGCCACCGCTGATCTAGATGAGGTTGGCGCCGGCCTCTGGTGGCCCACTGTTGATGATTGCGTCAGTTTTAGGGGCACGTATAGATAGGATCCCTTGAAGCTTTTCCCTTTTGTTTCCTGCGGAGAATCAAGAAGTACCCCGTGGGGGCGTGTAAAGGGGTCTGTAATGCCATTTGTTAATATTGTCCTTATTATGAACTTGCGCGGGCGCGAGTCCTGCTTCATCTCGGCCTCCCCTTTCTATGCTCGCGACGACTTGGTGCTCTACGCTGACAGGTCCCGGTCCCCAGGCAGGCTGCAACTGTCGCTGGTATGCCAGGTCGCGTGCCGTGGTCAAGGCCAGGAGGTGAGCGGCCCGAGGTCTAGTAGGAGTTCCTGAGATGCGATGCTCAGGAGGTCCCGTTTAGCGCTCAAGTAGCCGTCGGGAGGTAAGAAAGGGGGGGGGGGTGACGTTGCGGCAGCAGGGCTACGGCTAGTGTGGTTCCTAGGCCTTAGCGGTTCTAGCCAACCTGAGCGCGAGACTTTTCTTGACGGTCCGGAGTCGAATCCTCTTGGTGCGCCAGATCCGTACGTGGGTGTCCATAGCGTAGCTAGGCCAGGCCCATACAAGCCTTCCCCTCTTCACGTTCTCCTTCATGCTCTACGTCCTCAGGTCCCGGCCCTCGAGCAAGCTCAGCCGCCGCTGGTATGCCAGGTCGCATCCGTGGTCAAGGCCAGGGGGTGAGGGCTGGAGATCCAGTAATAGCTCCTGAGTCACGATGCTCAGGAGCCCCCCTTTTAACGCGCAAGTGGATTGCATGGGAGAAGAGGGAGCTTGCGGTGCTGCCTGCCGTCATCCTCAGGGGATTCCTGCAAGCCAACACAAGGAGAAACACAACTTGCCATTATGGTTGCCGGTCTGCCACCGGTTGCTCCGCGAGGGGATGAAGGCACTGAGGGCCTGGTGAGGTGACATGCGTGGGGCGTGCCGCGAGCCAGAGCTCGACTGCTCAGGTTTGTCGATGTTGCAGGGTCGGACCAGAGCACTAGCGCAATGCCAGTGTGACCAGCTCCCATGTTAGGTGACAATCAAGAAGGTGATAGTCATGTATAGATTAGGTATGGAAAGCGACTGGCTCAAGTAAATGCAGGAAAGATACACGCCACTGGGCCAGGCCCGAGCGGCTTGGGGAGGATGCAGCCCGAGGGGCACCCCCAGCAAGGTAAGCTAAAGACATAAAAAAGGGATACATGACACAGGGATGGACCCACGAGGCCTGGGAATGATGCAGCCCTGGGGGCGCTCCCAACTAAATAGACTTGGAAAATGTCACCTGGTTCTGTTGATGAAGGGATGTTGGGGCAACTGAAGGTATGTGGCGAAGGGGTTGCTCCTCATGAGCCACCGGGGCCCTGAGCCTCAGGAGGATCTAGGGGTCCAGGCGGTTCCTTGAGGACCGTCTCCATCTCCGTCAATACGCCAGGACACGCCGCAGGTTGCGCTGATAGGCGGATGCCACGCTCGGCAGGCCAAAACTGTCAGGACCCCGATTCTAAGTCACACCGATCTAGCCTGTAACACCTCATATCACTTTGCAGCCTCACGCACGGTATTCCCACGGGTGTCGCCTTACCATGGCCCGGGACCGTTTGTGCCTTTTGGCTCACGTATATGATAGTGTCGCTAGCTTCCATATGACAGAGAACCCGGGCCGGCATGACTAGTCGTGAACCCAAGGTGGCACTAACTTACGGGCTAACAGGAGTCCGGTGAACCGGGCTATAGCAGGCTAGGCAGAAATCCGGATGTCACCGCGTGACATTTCCCCGAAGGGACCGACACAGGAACAAAGTGAATCACATGCCAGCCAGTCAAGTGTTCCGAGCGGTAGTCTTTGGGCTAGCAGGACTACGTGAACCGGGCTGTAGCGGACTACTATGGCTCATGGAAGCACAAGACTACATTTCCCCATAAGAGAGGCTACCAAGGATAAACAACTAGGTTGTCGGATCCCACACATACCAAGCATTTCAATCATACACACAATATGCTCGATATGTGTAAATACAACATGGCATCACAACATAACTCTACGACCCAAGTATTTATTCATTAGGCTCCGAGGAGCCAAGTATTACAAACGTGGGTCTCATGACCCCAACATGCAGAGCATACAAACAATAAGCACATGCGGAAGCTTAACTTGTCTGAGTACAGGCAACTACAAATGAAAAGGCTGAGAAGCTTGACTATCTACAAGACCCTGCTGAGGGCACAAGATCGTAGGTGAGGTAACAAGCTAAACATCGAAGTCCCCGCGGAACTACTAGCGAGACTGAAGCCTCTCTGCAAAACATAAAGTAGGTAAACGTGAGTACAAATGTACCCAACAAGACTTACGTCAGAACTATCTACATATGCATCGGTATCAACAAAGGGGGTGGTGGAGTTGACTTCAGCAAGCCAGCTTTGACTCGGTGGCTATCCTGAACTACGACTGCAGGTAACTCTTTTGAGGTGGCGCACACGAGTCCACATATTCACCATATCAATACACCACTATGGATTCACTCCCGTGTCCCTACGATAACGCCATCCATTGCACTCACACTTATCTTGCGCATTTTAGAGTATCTACTTTCAAGTTATCTATGAACTGTTATAGGCAACCCAGAAGTCCCTTACCGCGGCCACGACTATTCGAATAGATGATGTTAACCCTGCAGGGGTGTAATTCTTCACACACGCTCTCGCCACTTACCGCCATGTACACGTCATGTATCTCGGCAACCTTCAAGCGGAAGCCTGGCGAGGGTGTCGGCCACGGCCTACCTAAACACTCAAGTCTCTAGTCCAGGTTTATCGCCTATTCAGGTTCCATCCGCAGGGTGCCCGGCCGAGGTTTCCACATACGGCTCCGAACGATGTGAGCAGGGTTCCCGAGACACCAAACGAGCGCCCGGTACACCGTGCCACGTGCCTACCGCATCACAGCCCACCCCTCGGATCAGCGCTGCCCACGTCCTCCAGCATACTACAAACACCAGAAACTACTTGCAACTCCTGGACAGAGGACAAGGGTGATTAAGAAGTCGAGAGGGTCAATTAAGGATCCCAATGAGTGGTAGTAACTGTTCATGGATCACAAACACAGAACTCAGTTCCTGAGGACGACTTTAATGAGCCATCCCACCATGTACTCCTACATGGCCTCTCACCTCTACCTTTACCAAATCGTGTTCACACACTTAGCTCACACACAGTAGGACATGTTTACACACCTCCGATTCATCCCCGATGAATCAGACCTGACTCAACTCTAGGCACTGGCAGGCATGAAAAACAAGCATGAATGAGTAGGCACATCAGGGCTCAAACAACTCCTACTCATGCTAGTGGGTTTCATCTATTTACTATGGCAATGACAGGTCATGCAGAGGAAAGGGGATCAACTACCGCAGCAAGTAACAGATGAATCATTGTTGTCCTAATGCAATAAAAGAGAGCAGGAGCGAGAGAGTGGGATTGTATCGGAATGAACAAGGGGGTTTTGCTTGCCTGGCACTTCTGAAGATAGTATAGCTCTTCATCGGTGTGATCGAACACATCGTGGGAACACGTCTACTGAGAGGGGACAAACATCGACAAACAAAGAGGAAACACAATCAATGCAATGCAACAATATGATGCATGATCATGACATGGCAGTATGCTGTGATTTGATCTAATGCAACTAACACCGATTTAAATGAAGTTGGTTTGAATACAGGATTCAAATTCAAACTCCATATGTGATTATTCAAATGCCATTAAATTGATTTGACCTAATCAGCAGGCATAAGTTGCTCAAACATGCATGAAAATGGTATAGATGGATAGATTGGATTTTTCTGATAATTTTTCATATATAACTTATTTCATTCTGAGTTACGGTTGAATTTATATGAATTTTAGATGTTTTAGCTATTTTCTGGAATTTCCTGAATTAAATTAAATCTAGAAAATGACGTGTTAAATCGCCTTTAAATCCTTTATGGACGTCGACTGGTCAACAGGGCTAGTCCAGGTCAAACCTGACGCGTGGGGTCCACACGTCAGTGACACAGGGCTAGTTAGTGTCGCTGTCTGGTGGGCCTGGTCAACGGCCATGTCAGCTGGGTCAATTCTGACGCGTGGGGCCACTTTGATTAGCTAAGGCTAAACATGAAACTAACTGTTGTTGATTAAGGCCGTGGGGCTCGAATGTAAGTGGTCAGGGGGTTAAGTGGTGGGGGATTAGCGCTAACTAGATGGCCACGTCGACAGTCGCCGGAGCCTCGCCGGCGGTGACCTCGAACCGCGGCGGAGTTTGCTCGGAACACGCCAGAGGCGACCGATCGACGTGCCAGGGACACCAGAAGGTAGCACGTGCCCGTGCGCATCTAGGAAGACCAACGGGAGGTGCGGGGGTGGCCGGAGTTCGCCCGAAGAGAGCTCTGGGCAGCGGCCGGAGCTCGGCTTGGAGCGGTGCGGGGCTACGGGGTACGGAGAGGCCAAACGAGGGGATAAGCGGAGTCCTGGGGCAGCTAGGAGCTTGCTAGGCTCGTGGGTCATAGCGCAGCAGCACGACAGTGCCATGCCCGGTGTCCATGGCGGACGGCGGCACTCGGCACGGTGACTAGCACGGTTACGGCGGGGAAGAACCATAAAGAGAGAGGGGGAACGTAGGGGAGCTCACAGCAGGGCTGGCAGAGGCGACAGCGAGGTTGGGGAAGCTCTGGATGCGCCGAATCGGACGGTGGAGATCATCGGCAGAGGCGGCGATGAGGACAGCGGGGACGACGTTGCAGGGCTCCTGCGGTCGCGTGTGGCGCGTGTGTAGCTCCACGGGGTCGTGGCGAAGCTCGGGACTCGGAGAGGAAGCGAGGGGGTGGCTGTGGCCGTGCTGGTGCTCGTCGGCGCAGCCGCGGTGGCTTTAGCCATGGCGAGGAGAAGTAGAGGAGCAAGGGGAAAGCGAGCAGAGGATGATGGTTCGATGCGGACGGAAGCAGTGAGGTCATCTGCGTCGTCGACGTGTCTCGGGGAGCAGCCAGACAGCTGCTGCGTGGTAGCAAGCAGCCTTGCAGCGTCGAACGCCGGCATCCTCCTGGCGCGGTGGAGAAGATGGTGGCGGCACCGGTGGGCTGGACCAGGTAACTAGGCCGGTGGGTGGGCTAGACAGGTGAGGCCGGGTAAGATTTCCTGCTCTCCTGTTTTTTCCTATTTCTGTTTTCTATTTTGTTATCTTTTTCTGGGCTTTATTAAAAATACCTAGACAGATCCAAAAATCATGAAACTTCTCAATGCCACTGTTTGGAATATAACCAACAGCAAACATTTTAGTTTATGATTATTTGAGCATTTTAAATAATTAATAGCATTTAAATGCACAAATGCAAATACTATATGATTTAATTCAGAGCCCAAATATGACATGGAAAAATGTGCAACACCTCTGGTTATTGTTTCTAGCATTTTCCAGAAATGATGAACATTTTTGAAAGCCATTTGGATTTACTGAGAATATTTTAGTTGAACCTGGTGAATTCCTTTGATGCTAGGGTTTAGGCAGTCCCCATTCCAGTTTCATTTGAAACTTAGACATGATGACACTCATGAGGCTAGCCTAGTGCATTGCCAGAAGCTAGGGATGTGACAACTCACCCCCACTAAACAAGAATCTCGTCCCGAGATTCAAGCGTAGGGTAAGATGAAGGGGGAACACAAACTAACACAATCTTCACGATCCATGTTGCACTTCAAATGAACATTGATTCGATCACCATCATTGTCTCGAAGTCTTGCTCTGAGAACTCCAACTAACATGACAACGAGAGGAAAGGAAAAACTCCAAAAGGATCAATCTTCTCAAAGATCAAACAACTTAGGATCAACTCACGGGGTGAGTCATAGCAACTTCTCTTCAGCTGAGACTCGAAGCACACATCTAGAGGAATGGAGTGGAACAGATGACGAAGGTTCACCAGGTAGACAACAATTTCACACTTAAGAAGGTGGTGAACGGTTGCCAACGTAGCGAGGATTTGAATTACAATCATACCATAACGAGACATCTTAGGGGAAGTGGCTCGTAGAATCATCCCTTAAGTGGAAAAAAGAATTACCTTTGATTCAAAGATCATTGAAGCTCTTTGAAGGAGTCCGGATGAATGACATACCCGGAATAGTATGGATGATGTGGATTACCTTGTTGAAGAAAACACAATGGATGATTTTGCCTAGCATCGGAGATGGATGGAACCCATGGTAGGACCACTTGGAAATGATCCTGATTAGTAATTACTGAGAAGGGTACTCCATGTTAGGGTGGCACAAAGGCGGTGCAAGATGGGAACAAAATACAAATGCTCGGAATGATACTAGTAACTAGGGAGAAACTCAACATTAGAGAATGATTCCACTGTTGGAATGGGTATAGCATAACCGAGGAAGCTGGGAGCCATCCCAGTTAGTGCCGATGATAACACCTAGTGTTTGTGCATGCTTTCAAGAACTTTAGCATTTCCATATTCATCAAGGTTTTACCAATATCCGTGACAAGGATCTTGGCAACACAACATACTACCATGATGATTAATGGTGGAGGATGCAGATGCAAAGGAAGATAACACCTTCTCAGATTTCACCTTAGCGGGGCCAAGGGAACAAAACCTGGACGATCGACCGAGAGACATTTAGCACTCCGCTTCTAATGTTCTCCTTGATGTGCTAGCATAATCCATTCATAGATATGGTTTGATATCTAGAACATCAAGTGAAAGGTCGGACTTCGGGAACACAAAAATCATAAGGCACAACTAAGGAGTAAATCCTACAAAATCCTCATGGGGAGGTGGCCAACTTTCTTCAATCGAGATACTACAATAATAGGTCTTCCGGCTGGGTGTGTTGGCCACGACATCCACTTTACCGGTTATCGAGGGACCAATATTATAGTTCTTGGAAAATGCTCCAACCATCATGTCTGCCTGAGATTCAGATCTGGTTGGTGTCAGGATATTCCAGACTCATCAAGTCTAGGAAGGAAAATGAAAGTTTGCAACACAAATCGACGAGACGGCGTTGCGAGATTCTCGGGGAATGAACTGCGATAGCAAGCTCCAAAACATCAGCTGGTTCTGCTACAACATGTGAGCACATTGTCCGAGACAAGCATGACCACATAGTACTCTTATAATAAAACACTACCGAGTTTAGGTGGGGAACCACCATCGAGGACATCGAAGTCCTTGTGCACTTATCGACGAACTTCTTATCCTTGAACAAATCAATCAGTGGCTTAGTGTGCTAGGGACACATATAGAATGAAGGTTGCAAGTCTCCAAACCACAAAGTACTTTGCACGTATGCATGACTGATTTGGGGTGACTCCAGAGGGAGCAACATTGACTTTCTCGAATTCACGGCGGCAACTTGCATCAAATGCACATGAATTAGAGGAAGTCACTTCTTACATCCGAACATATGCTTCATGAGCTAGCATGAAGAAATGCTTTCAAAAGTTTCCAACACTAGCTTAATGTTTAACAAAATCATGGATAAGGTAGTAGTGTTGCTGATGGGGTCAACAACAATTCATCCAGGTTTTCATGAAAATGGAATTCCATAATTATGTGAACAAGTGATAGCATTGGTCAGACCAAAGGATATAATGGTGTATGCCCGAGGAGTCAACCAAGAGTAAGACAACATTACGAACATCGTTGGTTCTGATTTGACTTGAGGATAACCCATGCTCAAATCAAAGTTTTGGCAAGACAATAGATCCAATAATTAACCACGAGGTTCAATCAAGGAAGATATCATCTATCTTCAACACACACACACAAGATATCCCTTAAAACGAACCAAGTCCGACAAGCTTTCATCTTCCAACTCTCCAAGATGTTGTTTAGCCTAACCCACTCGCTCGGGGTATCCGACACAGATTCTTAGAGAAGGGGTGGTTCATAGAGAAACCAACTTGATCACGAGCTTAGCATAGCGGTTAGGTGACAACCTGGTGATACTTCCGAGAAGACATTGAGAGAATCACGCAACCACATGTTACTAAGCTCGAGAACAATCTTGCTTTTCAGGGCAAGACGATATGATCAACAGAGCGAGGGATTGATACAATCCTAACTCATTGATCAGAGGGTGCTCCAGAAATAAGGACTAGGTAGCACAATCTATCTTAGAATGATGATTCAAGAACCAACACACTAAGAATGAAATTATTGTCCTTTAACTACCAAGCAACGGGGTTGCTAGAAGTATTGATTTCACACACCACGATTCACTTGTTGCCATTCCGGTTACAATAACACGGAGCCCGAGGGATGAACAATGATGGAAAGAGGTATCACTGCGTCAAGAATTCATAAGAGATAGTGCAATTCTCATGACGATCCTGACGTAAAGAGGGTAACACCTCATGGTAGAACAGACCAAAATCTGGATTGCATTTGATCCGTGGAATACCACTGCTTTGACCCAACCCTGGATATGGAAGAGGTACTGGAGTTTGTTTCTCCTAGTCATTCCGAATAGAATGGCTTGATGGGCTAGAAGAGTAATAGGCATCGATGAACACGGGTGCACGACTACTCCTGACTATCAATTGATAGACGAGGGCTAGAAAACAACTAAAGGGGGACAATCCCAAAAGAACATACGATTTTCTGAGTTGTGGGTGCATAGATTAGCATGTCGAACAAGTTCAACATTTCTTCCGGATAACCCATGCAGAAAGGTAGATCTGGCAGAATAATAACTTAGAATTGAAGACTCGTCAAGAGCACTCTGGTTGTGAACTTTCAGTTCAGCGAGGAACTTTTGCCATGCATAAGCAGTTCATGGTATTGGAAGAAGGAAATACCACGGACCTCGAGGACTATCGCAAAGGTTACTAATAACCTAAAGGAACAAGCAAACACTATGAACATGAAGTAGGTGGGGTGAATCTCGGGTTCAGAAACCCAGGAGTAGAATACCTACCACTAGGTGGCATCACGGGATGCTTTCGAGAATAATGGCAAGAATCATCACACTGGGAACACAAGACATAGCTAGATTACTAGATGATTAACTAAGACACCTAGGGTCATAATAATAGCTCCAACATATATGTCGAGGCAGCAGAGTACCTCAACTCTCCGATTAGTGTGGTTAATTTTGCACAAAGGAACTTTGAAACGGTAGGAAGGGATTTGCAAATGCATCAGACTATTTAGAAACCTGGGATGACTCGGACAATATAACGGCTGTAAATGGTCAAAAATATTGGAGACATGCTACAAAAATGGTGGCATAGCCACTCAGAAGCATAATATCAAGGTTTCGAGATCAACAGTTAACATACGGAAGTAGTAGGAACCGAACTGAGGCTTAAGTCCAACAATTCTATAAATCTACGGATTAGTAACACGTGATACTGATAGAAAGAAGAGAAAGCCTAGTTCCTTAACCCCATAGGAAAGATAAGATGACTCGGATCAGAAGGCCTAATGTATAAGGAGTAAAAAGAGCCTTACGTTCCATCCCACAATCAATTCCCTTATATAACTAAAGAATTTCTAGACTCAACTTCAACCAGTTTGGCTTGGTAATCCTACAGGCAGTTAGGCTCTGATACCAAAACTGTCAGGAACACGATTCTAAGTCACACCGATCTAGCCTGTAACACCTCATATCACTTTGCGGCCTCACGCACGGTATTCCCACGGGTGTCGCCTTACCATGGCCCGGGACCATTTGCGCCTTTTGGCTCACGTATATGATAGTATCGCTAGCATCCATATGACAGAGAACCCGAGCCGACATGACTAGTCATGAACCCAAGGTGGCACTAACTGACGGGGACAGGCATACATGAATCAACATCGAGCATGTCGGTTAGCAGCGTGCGAATCCGGGCTATAGCACTAGGCTATAAGGACTCCGGTGAACCGGGCTGTAGCAGGCTAGGCAAAACTCCGGATGTCACCGCATGACATTTCCCCGAAGGGACAGACACAAGAACGAAGTGAATCACATGCCGGCCAGTCAAGTGTTCCGAAGCAGTAGTGCTGGGCTAGCAGGACTCCGGTGAACCAGGCTGTAGCGGACTACTATGGCTCATGGAAGCACAAGACTACATTTTCCCATAAGAGGGGCTACCAAGGATAAATAACTAGGTTGTCGGATCCCACATATACCAAGCATTTCAATCATACACACAATATGCTCGATATGTGTAAATACAACATGGCATCACAACATAACTCTACGACCCAAGTATTTATTCATTAGGCTCCGAGGAGCCAAGTATTACAAACGTGGGTCTCATGACCCCAACATACAGAGCATACAAACAACAAGCACATGCGGAAGCTTAACTTGTTTGAGTACAGACAACTACAAATGAAAAGGCTGAGAAGCTTGACTATCTACAAGACCCTACCGAGGGCACAAGATCGTAGGTGAGGTAACAAGCTAAACGTCGAAGTCCCTGCGGAACTACTAGCGAGACGGAAGTCTCTCTACAAAACATGAAATAGGCAAACGTGAGTACAAATGTACCCAGCAAGACTTACATCAGAACTATCTACATATGCATCGGTATAAACAAAGGGGGTGGTGGAGTTGATTGCAGCAAGCCAGCTTTGACTCGGTGGCTATCCTGAACTACGACTGCAAGTAACTCTTTTGAGGTGGCGCACACGAGTCCACATATTCACCATATCAATACACCACTATGGATTCACTCCCGTGTCCCTACAAGAACGCCATCCATAGCACTCACGCTTATCTTGCGCATTTTAGATTATCCACTTTCAAGTTATCTATGAACTGTTATAGGCAACCCAGAAGTCCTTTACCGCGGACACGGCTATTCAAATAGATGTTGTTAACCCTGCAGGAGTGTACTTCTTCACACACGCTCTCGCCACTTACCGCCATGTACACGTCATGTATCTCGGCAACCTTCAAGCGGAAGCCTGGCGAGGGTGTCGGCCACGGCCTACCTAAACACTCAAGTCTCTAGTCCAGGTTTATCGCCTATTCAGGTACCATCCGCAGGGAGTCCGGCCGAGGTTTCCACATACGGCCCCAAACGATGTGAGCAGGGTCCCCGAGACACCAAACGGGCGCCCGATACACCATGGCACGTGCCTACCGCATCACAGCCCACCCCTCGGGTCAACGCTGCCCACGGCCTCCAGCATACTACAAACACCAGAAACTACTTGCAACTCCTGGACAGAGGACAAGGTTGATTAAGAAGTCGAGAGGGTCAATTAAGGATCCCAATGAGTGGTAGTAACTGTTCATGGATCACAAACATAGAACTTAGTTCCTGAGGACGGCTTTAATGAGACAACCCACCATGTACTCCTACATGGCCTCTCACCACTACCTTTACCAAATCGTGTTCACACACTTAGCTCACACACAGTAGGACATGTTTACACACCTCCGATTCATCCCCGATGAATCAGACCTGACTCAACTCTAAGCAAGAGCAGTGCACGACAAACAAGCATGAATGAGTAGGGACATCGTGGCTCAAACAACTCCTACTCATGCTAGTGGGTTTCATCTATTTACCGTGGCAATGACAGGTCATGCAGAGGAAAGGGGTTCAACTACATGAGCAAATGTGAGATGAATCATTGTTGTCCTAATGCAATAAAAGAGAGCAGGAGCGAGAGAGTGGGATTGTATCGGAATGAACAAGGGGGTTTTGCTTACCTGGCACTTCTGAAGATAGTATAGCTCTTCATCGGTGTCCTCGAACACATCGTGGGAACACGCCCACTGAGAGGGGACAAACACCGACAAACAAAGAGGAAACACAATCAATGCAATGCAACAATATGATGCATGATCTTGACATGGCAATATGCTATGATTTGAGCTAATGCAACTAACTCCAATTTAAATGAAATTGGTTTGAATACAGGATTCAAATTCAAACTCCATATGTGATTATTCGAATGCCATTTAAATGATTTGACCTTATCAGCAGGCATAAGTTGCTCAAACATGCATGAACATTGTACAAATGGATAGATTGGATTTTTATGATAATTTTTCATATATAACTTATTTCATTCTGAGTTACGGTTGAATTTATATGAATTTTAGAAGTTTTAGCTATTTTCTGGAATTTCCTGAATTAAATTAAATCTAGAAAATGACTTATTGTGTCAGCACTGCATCACTGTGACGTCAGCTGGTCAACAGGGCTAGTCCAGGTCAACCTGACGCGTGGGGTCCATACGTCAGTGACACATGGCTGGTTAGTGTCGCTGACTGGTGGGCCTGGTCAACGGCCACGTCAACTGGGTCAATTCTGACACATGGGGCCACTTTGATTAGTTAAGGCTAAACATGAAACTAACTATTGTTGATTAAAGCCGTGGGGCCCGAATGTAAGTGGGTCAGGGGGTTAAGTGGTGGGGGATTAGCGCTAACAAGATGGCCACGTCGACAGTCGCCGGAGCCTCGCCGGCGGTGACTTCGAACCGCGGCGGAGTTCGCTCGGAACTCGCCAGAGGCGACGGATCGATGCGACAGGGGCACCAAAAGGTAGCCCGTGCCCGTGCGCATCTAGGGAGACCAACGGGAGGTGCGGGGGTGGCCGGAGTTTGCCAGAAGCGAGCTCACGGTGGCGGCCGGAGCTCGGCTTCGCGCGGTGCGGGGTTGCGCGGTATGGAGAGGCCAAACGAGGGGATATCGTAGTCCTGGGGCAGCTAGGAGCTCTCTAGGCTCGTGGGTCTTGGCGCAGCAGCACGGCAGCGCCATGCCCGGCGTCCATGGCGGACGGCGGCGCTCGGCATGTTGGCTAGCACGGTTACAGCGGGGAAGAACCATAGAGAGAGAGGGGGGAACGTAGGAGAGCTCACGACGGGGCTAGCAGAGGCGACGGCGAGGTCAGGAAAGCTCTGGACGCGACAAATCGGATGGTGGAGATCGCCGGCAGAGGCGGCGATGAGGACGGTGGGGACGACGTTGCAGGGCTCCTGCGGTCGCGTGCGTCAGGTGTGTATCTCCACGGTATCGTGGCGGAGCTCGGGACTCGGAGAGGAAGCGAGGGGATGGCTGTGGCCGTGTTGGTGCTTGTCGGTGCAGCTGCGGTGGCTTCGGCCATGGCGAGGAGAAGCAGAGGAGCGAGGGGAAAGCGAGCAGAGGGAGATGGTTCGATGCAGACGAAAGCGGTGAGGTCATCCGCGTCGTCAACGTGTCTCGGGGAGCAGCCAGACAGCTGCTGCGTGGCGCGCAGTGAGCGTGCGCGCGTCGGGCACACGCCGGCGTCCTCCTGGCGCGGTGGAGAAGACGGTGGCGGCACCGGTGGGCTGGACCAGGTAACTGGGCCGGTGGGTGGGCTAGACAGGTGAGGCCAGGTAAGATTTCCTGCTCTCCTGTTTTTTCCTATTTCTGTTTTTCTATTTTGTTATTTTGTTCTGGGCTTTATTAAAAATACCTAGACAGATCCAAAAATCATGAAACTTCTCAATGCCACTGTTTGGAGTATAACCAACAACAAACATTTTAGTTTATGATTATTTGAGCATTTAAAATATTTAATAGCATTTAAATGCCCAAATGCAAATACTATATGATTTAATTCAGAGCCCAAATATGACATGGAAAACGTGCAACACCTCTGGTTATTGTTTCTAGCATTTTCCAGAAATGATGAACATTTTTGAAAGCCATTTGGATTTACTGAGAATATTTTAGTTGAACCTGGTGAATTCCTTGGATGCTAGGGTTTAGGCAGTCCCCATTTCAGGTTCATTTGAAACTTAGACATGATGACACTCATGAGGCTAGCCTAGTGCATTGCCAGAAGCAAGGAATGTGACAAAAACGCATGCGAATGTAGTTGTGCGGTGGGCCCTTGCAGCGCCCCATGCGCGAAGGCCAGAAGAGCTCCTGAGATGCGGCTCTGTTGAGCCCTGGAATGTCGATGTAGACGCGCAGCCCGGCATCCTTGCCTGGATGGGGAGCTGCGCCCGGTGAGCGGCGGTCGCCGCGCATGGCTCTCGCGTCCTGCAGTTCCTGAGTGGTCTTGGTGATGAGTTCTCGAGCGTTGGGCGCTCCTCGCCCGTTGTCTTCCTGAGGGAAACATGCCGTGAAACACGCCTCCAAGTGGTGCCCGAGCACCTCCCTCGTGACGTTGGCAAAGTCTGAGGCCCTCCAGAAGAGAGCCCCCGAGCCTTGCCCGAGGAGGGCGCCGTGCGCGCCTTCCTATGCAAGGGAGGGAGGCACCCGAGGCGCGGGCGCTGTTCCTGACGAGGTACCACTTGCGGTGCCGCTCTCCTGTGGTCCGGCGCAGAGCAGTTGCTTCTTCTTCTTGGGGATGGCCTGAGCTACATTGTTGTCGGGGTCTTCGATTGACGCTGCTTGGAAGGCGTGCTCGAGGGAGCACACCGCATCTGTTTCTTTGCAGGGGACCATGATGATCCGGCCGCTCCCTGGCATCTTGAGGACGTTCTAGCCATGGTGCGTGACCGCCATGAACTTGCAGGGCAGTATACCCGAGGATGACATTGTACGGCAGACGGATGTGCACGATGTCGAAGTCGACGAGCTCAGTGCGGTAGTTGTTGCATTCTCCGAAGGTGACAGGGAGGCGGACCTGCCCTATCAGTGTGGTGGAACCGTCGCTCACTCCTGAGAAAGGCTTGGTAGGCTGACGCTGGTCGTAGGGCACTTGGAGGTTGTCGAACGTGTCGACGGACAAGACGTTAAGCCTTGCGCCGCCGTCGATGAGAGTCTTGGTGACTTGTACGTTGCTGATGACGAGCAAACAAAGCATCAGGAGAAAGCAAGTGGTCGCCGCGCACTTGACCTGATCTGCCGAACTGAAAGTGATGGCGCACTTGGACCACCTGAGCGGGAGTGTGGCCTCGAGCTTGGGGAGGACTGCGTTCACCTCGCGGGCAAACTGCTTGACAATTTGCTGTGAGGCTGGGGCTTGAGTTCCACCCAAGATGCAGGCGATAGCACACGGCTCCTGGAAGCCCCAAGCCCCCTCGTCTTGATGGTGGTCGTCATTCCTTATTGGTGGTGGCGGCAGCGGAGGGAGCCCAGCACTGCCCTGAGGACGGTCCTCGTGAGGCTGATCCTGCCAGCGGTCCTCATGAGGCCGGTCGCGCCACTCCTGACGTGGGCCATGGTCGTCCCAGCGTGTTCCGCCATGTCCTCCTCCTCGGCTGTAGCCTCGGTCGTTGCGCTCGGGGCGTCGACCGAAGCATCCATCGTGAATGGCCCTGAGCTCCTGACAATCGTTGGTGTTGTTGCTGTGCACGGTGTGGAAGGCGCAGAACGGTCAGCTGCTCTTGGATGACTTGGGCTGGTCCCTGCCGCGCTTCGAGTCTGGATCTGCCGCGAGTACGGCTGCTCCCTTGCGCTTCATGTCTTTGGCCTTGTCCTTCTTCTCCTCCGGGTCCGCAGCTGGGAGCTCGAGGAGGGAGAGGCGCCCTTCCTCAGCTCTTGCGCACTTTGTCGCCAGGTTGAACAGCTCCAGGGATGTGCACAGCTCCTCATGGATGGCGAGCTCCTCCTTCATCTTGATGTCAAGGACGCCATCGGAGAACGCCGAGATGATGGCCTCGTCCGTCACCTTGGAGATGTTGCGACAAACGTTGTTGAAGCGCCGGATATACTTCTAGAGGGTCTCTCCTGGTTGCTGCTTGACGCGGCATAGATCACCCGCGGCTGGGGGGCGGTCGCTAGTGCCCTGGAAGTTGGCGACGCAGCGGTCGCGCATCTCATCCCAGGAGGAGAACGAACCTGGAGGCAGGTTCAGGAGCCACGAACGAGCGCCGTCTTTGAGCGCCATGGGGAATCAGTTTGCCATGACTTTCTCGTCGCCGTTGGCCGCCTCGATGCTCAGCTCGTAGAGCTGTAGGAACTCTGCGGGATCGGGGGTGCCGTTGTAGCGTGGAGGCAGGTCTGGCTTGAACTTGCCCGACCAGGCAACGCTACGCAGCTCAAGGGTGAAGGCGCGGCAACCGGCCGTGGTCACGCCAGGGCCCGTCTTGCAGGTGGATCATGGTCTTGGCGCCCGCGCACCGCCACGGCAAGCGGCGCGGGGCCCTGCTGCAGCAAGCGATCCTGACGCGGCAGTGCCGGGAGCAGTGGAGCGTTCTCTTGCGGGCGAGGGACTTCTTGGCAGCTTCCTTCTTGGCGCACGGGCGCCAGACGCGGTGGGTCGCGTCGCGGGGCCGCGCGCCTTGGCGCCAGGGCGCCGTCTTGGGGCAGAGGTGGTGGAGGCGCTCCGTGAGCTACATCGCCCGTAGCTGGCGGTGGACGAGGCAGCGAGAGGGACGGTGCGGGGGAGCCCCCTGCGATGCTTACGAGTTCGGCGATGCGGTCCAGCCAGTCGTCGTAGAGGTCGTCGATAGGGTGGTAGCGCAGGAGCTCGCGTGCCATGCACAGCGCGGCCTACGCGTCCACGTGAGCGCGACGAGCGTGGGATGACGAACCGGCCAGGGTCAGTGATGGAGTGTCGGTGCGGCCGTCCTACCGCACCGAGGGGTGCAGCGAGGATGCTTGCTGCTTGTTCCCCGCCGGTCCGGTGGCAGCGTTGGAGGCAAGCGACGGAGAATGACGAGGTGGCCCGCCGACGGGAGCCGTCTGGGCGACGCGTGTGGCGAGGGCATCCCTGCGCTCAGCATGGGCTGGGCGGGCGTCCGCCATCGATGCGACGAAGCGATGGGACGCGGATCAACGGAAGGAGAACTCTGGCGCACCCGTACCTGGCGCGCCAAATGTCGTATCTTGGGTTCCAGCAAATCCCTTAAGGTTCAAACTCCGGGGTGCGCGCGAAGATCTCTCCCTCGCTGGTCATGCCCTCACACGCTTCACGATCTCTAGGCTAGCTCGACGAACTCGCAACACAAGGGACACAAGATTTATACTGGTTTGGGCCACCGTTGTGGTGTAATACCCTACTCCAGTGTGGTGGTGGTGGATTGCCTCTTGGGCTGAGGATGAACAGTACAAGGGGAAGAACAGCCTCCTGAGGCGAGGTGTTGTTGTGCTCAGTGAACTTGAGGGTGTGAGGATTCGATCTCGATCTGTTTGATCTGCCTAGGCTCTGGCCGAGTTGCCTTCTACTGTGGTGGCTAGCCCTATTTATAGAGGCCATGGTCCTCTTCCCAAATATTGAGAGGGAAGGGATCCCACAACGGCCAATTTGAAAGGGGACAACTAGTACAGCTTATCCTGACAAAAGTAGTCTTCGCCTGCCAAAGGCTCTCGTGGTGACACCGTCTTGGGCTCCATGATGACCTCCGTCTTGCCGTCCTACTGGTCTTGGTCTCATTGCACCGATATGGAAACCTTTGCTTGACACCTCGGTACTCCTCGCCTGCGCTTTCCCACTTAGCACCAAAGAGGAAACAAGGACACTGTGCACGCTGGTGCCCGTCTGGCGCCAGCCTGGTCTCGATCTTCATGGCTCAGGTCACTGGAACCTCGCGAGGTTTGCCTTGCCTTGATCTCTCCGCCCCTCGCGAGCCAGCCTGGTGAGGCGGCTCCCAAGGAGGTCTTGTGTCGTCCGCCTCGTGAGGCTTGGCCCCTCGCGAGGGTCTTGAAAGCTTGTTGGTGAAGATGGGCCATACGGGCCCGCTCGCAGAGCCACGCCGTGGGTCGCAGGCAGATAATTCTGGGGACCCCCGTTCCCAGGACGCCGACAATATTTGATATACATGTTATTGTTGTGTACCTTACTAATGCTCGTAGTAGCACCTGGGTATTTGATACTAGTTTTGTTTCTCATATTTGCAACTCGAAACAGGGGCTACGGATTATGACAAGATTGGCTAAGGACGAGGTGACGATGCGCGTGGGAAATGGTTCCAAAGTCGATGTGATCACCGTCGGCACGCTACCTCTACATCTACCTTCAGGATTAGATTTAGAACTGAATAATTGTTATTTGGTGCCAGCGTTAAGCATGAACATTATCTCTGGATCTTGTTTGATGCGAGACGGTTATTCATTTAAATCAGAGAATAATGGTTGTTCTATTTATATGAGTAATATATTTTATGGTCATGCACCCTTGATGAGTGGTCTATTTTTATTGAATCTCAATAGTAGTGATACACATATTCATAGTATTGAAGCCAAAATATATAAGTTTAATAATGATAGTGCAACTTATTTGTGGCACTGCCGTTTAGGTCATATTGGTGTAAAGTGCATGGAGAAACTCCATGCTGATGGGCTTTTGGGATCACTCGATAATGAATCACTTGATGCTTGCGAACCATGCCTCATGGGCAAGATGACTAAGACTCCGTTCTCCAGAACAATGAAGCAAGCAACAGACTTATTGGAAATAATACATACTGATGTATGTGTTCCGAAGAGTTTTGTTGCTCGCGGCGGGTATCGTTATTTTCTGACCTTCACAGATTATTTGAGCAGATATGGGTATATCTACTTGATGAAACATAAGTCTGAAACATTTGAAAAGTTCAAAGAATTTCAGAGTGAAGTGGAAAATCATCGTAACAAGAAAATAAAGTTTCTACGATCTGATCATGGAGGTGAATATTTGAGTTACGAGTTTGGTCTTCATTTGAAACAATGCGGAATAGTTTCACAACTTACGCCACCTGGAACACCACAACATAATGGTGTGCCTGAATGCCGTAATCGAACTTTGTTATATATGGTGCGATCTATGATGTCTCCTACTGATTTACCGCTATCATTTTGGGGTTATGCTTTAGATACGACTGCATTCACGTTAAACTGGGAACAATCTAAATCCGTTGAGACGACACCATATGAACTGTGGTTTGGCAAGAAACCCAAGTTGTCGTTTCTTAAAGTTTGGGGCTGCGATGCTTATGTGAAAAAGCTTCAACCTGATAAGCTCGAACCCAAATCAGAGAAATGTGTCTTCATAGGTTACCCAAAGGAGACTATTGGGTACACCTTCTATCACACATCCGAATGCAAGATATTCGTTGCTAAGAATGGATCCTTTCTAGAGAAGGAGTTTCTCTCGAAAGAAGTGAATGGGAGGAAAGTAGAACTTGATGAGGTAATTGTACTTGCTCCCTTATTGGAAAGTAGTTCATCACAGAAATCAATTCCAGTGCTTCCCACACCAATTTGTGAGGAAGCTAATGATGATGATCATGAAACTTTTGATCAAGTTACTACCAAACCTCGTAGGTCAACTAGAGTAAGATCCGCACCAGAGTGGTATGGTAATCCTGTTCTAGTGGTCATGTTACTTGACCATGACGAACCGACGAACAATGAGGAAGTGATGATGAGACCAGATTCCCCAAAGTGGCCTGAGGCCATGAAATCTGAGATGGGATCCATGTATGAAAACAAAGAGTGGACTTTGGTTGACTTGCCCGATGATCGGCAAGCCATAGAGAATAAATGGATCTTCAAGAAGAAGACTAACACTGACGGTAATGTTAGGGTCTACAAAGCTCGACTTGTTGCGAATGGTTTTTGACAAGTTCAAGGAGTTGACTACGATGAGACCTTCTCACCCGTAGCGATGCTTAAGTCTGTCTGAATCATGTTAGCAATTGCCACATTTTATGATTATGAAATTTGGCAAATGGATATCAAAACTACATTCCTTAATGGATATCTTAAAGAAGAGTTGTATATGAGGCAACCAGAAGGTTTTGTCGATCCAAAGTTTGCTAACAAAGTGTGCAAGCTCCAGCGATCCATTTCTGGACTGGTGCAAGCCTCTCGGAGTTGGAATATATGCTTTGATAGTTTGATCAAAGCATACGGTTTTATACATACTTTTGGAGACGCCTGTATTTACAGGAAAGTGAGTGAGAGCTCTGTAGCATTTCTGATATTATATGTGGATGACATATTGTTGATCGGAAATGATGCTGAATTTCTGGATAGCATAAAAGGATACTTGAATAAGAATTTTTCAATGAAAGACCTCGGTGAAGCTGCTTTATATTGGGCATCAAGATCTATAGAGATAGATCAAGACGCTTAATTGGACTTTCACAAAACACATACCTTGATAAAGTTTTGAAGAAGTTCAAAATGGATCATGCAAAGAAAGAGTTCTTGCATGTGTTACAAGGTGTGAAGTTGAGTCAGACTCAATGCCCGACCACTTCAGAGGATGTTGTGTACCAGACCTGATGTGTGCAATGTTGTGTATCAGACCTGATGTGTGCCTTGCTATTAGTTTAGCAGGGAGGTACCAAAGTAATCCAGGAGTGGATCACTGGACAGCGGTCAAGAACATCCTAAAATACCTGAAAAGGACTAAGGATATGTTTCTCGTTTATGGAGGTGATAAAGAGCTCATCGTAAATGGTTACGTCGATGCAAGCTTTGATACTGATCTGGATGACTCAAAGTCACAAACCGGATATGTATTTATATTGATTGGTGGGGCTATAAGTTGGTGCAGTTCTAAACAAAGCGTCGTGGAGAGATCTACGTGTGAAGCAGAGTACATAGCTCCTTTGGAAGCAGCAAATGAAGGAGTCTGGATGAAGGAGTTCATATCCGATCTAGGTGTCATACCTGGTGCATCGGGTCTAATGAAAATCGTTTGTGACGATACTGGTGCAATTGCCTTGGCAAAGGAATCCAGATTTCACAAAAGAACCAAGCACATCAAGAGATGCTTCAATTCCATCCGCGATCAAGTCAAGGAGGGAGACATAGAAATTTGCAAGATACATACGGATCTGAATGTTGCAGACCCGTTGACTAAGCCTCTCTCACGAGCAAAACATGATCAGCACCAAGACTCCATGGGTGTTAGAATCATTACTATGTAATCTAGATTATTGACTCCAGTGCAAGTGGGAGACTGAAGAAAATATGCCCTAGAGGCAATAATAAAGTTGTTATTTATATTTCCTTATATCATGATAAATGTTTATTATTCATGCTAGAATTGTATTAACCGGAAACTTAGTACATATGTGAATACATAGACAAATAGAGTATCCCTAGTATGCCTCTACTAGACTAGCTCGTTAATCAAAGTTGGTTAAGTTTCCTAAACATAGACATGTGTTTTCATTTGATGAACGGGATCACATCATTAGAGAATGATGTGATGAACAAGACACATCCATTAGCTTAGCACTATGATTGTTTAGTTTATTGCTATTGCTTTCTTAATGACTTATACATGTTCCTATGACTATGAGATTATGCAACTCCCAAATACCGGAGGAACACTTTGTGTGCTATCAAACGTCACAACGTAACTGGGTGATTATAAAGATGCTCTGCAGGGTTCTCCGATGGTGTTTGTAGAGTTGGCATAGATCAAGATTAGGATTTGTCACACCGATTGTTCGAGAGGTATCTATGGGCCCTCTCCGTAATGCACATCACTATAAGCCTTGCAAGCAATGTGACTAATGAGTTTGTTATGGGATGATGCATTACAGAATGAGTAAAGAGACTTCCTGGTAACGAGATTGAGGGAGTCCCGGACTAGGGGGTGTCCGGATAGCCGAACTATCATCACGGCCGGACTCCAAGACTATGAAGATACAAGATTGAAGACTTCGTCCCGTGTCCGGATGGGACTTTCCTTGGCGTGGAAGGCAAGCTTGGCGATACGGATATGTAGATCTCCTACCATTGTAACCGACTCTGTGTAACCCTAACCTATCTGGTGTCTATATAAACCGGAGGGTTTTGGTCCGTACGACGAACAACAATCATACCATAGGCTAGCTTCTAGGGTTTAGCCTCCTTGATCTCGTGGTAGATCTACTCTTGTACTACCCATATCATCAATATTAATCAAGCAGGAGTAGGGTATTACCTCCATCGAGAGGGCCCGAACCTGGGAAAAACATCGTGTCCCTTCTCTCCTGTTACCATCCACCTAGACGCATAGTTCGGGACCCCCTACCCGAGATCCGCCGGTTTTGACACTGACATTGGTGCTTTCATTGACAGTTCCTCTGTGTCGTCACCGATAGGCCCGATGGCTCCTTCGATCATCAACAACGACGCGGTCCAGGGTGAGACTTTTCTCCCAGACAGATCTTCAGATTCGGGCGGCTTTGCATGCTGCGGGCCAATTAAGCAGCCATCCGGAGCAGATCGAAGCTACGCCCCTGGCCATCAGTCGATTTGGAAGTTTGAACTATACGGACGATATCCGCGGAGACTTGATCTTCGACGGATTCAAGCCGCAGCCAAGCGTGCCGCCTTTGTCTCGATGGGCATGATCTAGCTCTGCGGTAGAGCGATTGCCACGAGGCCACACCCGCTTCCGCTCCGACCCCTAATCCGGAGCCGGATTCCCCGATCGAGGACGGGTGGTTGGACACCGCATCAAGGGCTACCATCTCTATGGCGATTGAGCCGAACTCCATCCCTGTCCTTTGCGAAGACCTCGACTCCAGGGTGTCGGACTCCTCTCCGGACTCCGAACCCTCCGGCGCCCCTTAATCGAATCCGATTGGGCCCCGGTCATGGAGTTCACTGCCGCGGACATCTTTCAGCACTCGCCCTTCGGCGACATCCTGAATTCACGAAAGTCTCTCTCTTTATCCGGAGAGCCCTGGCTGGACTACGGACAGGAAGGTTGGGATGCGGACGACAAAGAAATTCAACGCCCACCCACCACCCACGTTGTAGCCACTGTCGATGATTCAACCGACATGCTAAACTTCGACTCCGAAGACATCGACGGTATGAACGACGATGCTGGAGACGACCAAGACCCAGCGCCTACAGGGCACTGGAAGGCCACCTCGTCACACGACATATACATGGTGGATATCCCAAAAGATGGCAGTGGCGATGGAACAACGGAGGATGACCCCTCCAAAAAGCAACCGAAGCGCCGGCGTCAGCGGCGCCGCTCTAAATCCCGCCACAACAAAAACGGTGATTCCGGTACGGGAGATAATAACACTCCGGACAGTACCGAAGACAACCCCCTCCAGCAGGACTCAGTGCAGGAGGAGGGAGAAGCAAGTCCGCTCGATAGTGCGGCAGAAAGAGAGGTTGAGGACGATAATTACGCGCCTACCTCCGAAGATGAGGCAAGCCTCAACGACACCGAATTTGTCGTGCCCGAGGATCCCGCCGAACAGGAGCGTTCCAAACGCAGGCTTATGGCCACGGCAAACAGCCTCAAGAAAAAGCAGCTACAGCTTAGAGCTGACCAAGACCTGCTAGCTGACAGATGGACTGAAGTCCTTGCAGCCGAAGAGTAGGAACTCGAACGCCCCTCCAAAAGCTACCCCAAACGTAGGCCGTTGCCTCGATCGGAGGAGGAAGCACCCAAGTCACCAGCGCAGGACATGGCAGACCGGCCACCCCGTGGCCGCGATAGAGAAGCCTCTCGGCCCTCCGCTCAAGCCACACCCCGACGCCGCTCAAAAAGTACCAAGGCACAGGAAAACGCGCTCGACTTGCGAGATATATTGGAGGATAAGGCAAAACATACAAGATCTATCGACGAATCGCATGGGCGCCCAACGACGCGGGATGATTACCGTCGCGCCGGATACAGCAAACCCGGCCAGGCCGAACACAGTAGACAAAGCTCATATGAACTACGTCGTGATATAGCCCAATACAGAGGTGCCACACACCCACTATGCTTCACAGATGAAGTAATGGATCATCAAATCCCTGAGGGCTTCAAACCCGTAAACATCGAATCATACGATGGTACCACGGATCCTGCGGTCTGGATCGAGGACTATCTCCTCCATATCCACATGGCCCGCGGTGATGATCTACATGCCATCAAATACCTCCCACTCAAGCTTAAAGGACCAGCTCGGCATTGGCTCAATAGCTTGCCAGCAGAATCAATTGGTTGTTGGGAGGACCGTGAAGCCGCATTCCTTGATAACTTCCAGGGCACATATGTGCGACCACCAGACGCCGATGACCTTAGCCACATAATCCAGCAGCCAGAAGAATCGGCCAGACAATTCTGGACACGGTTCCTAAGAAAGAAAAATCAAATCGTTGACTATCCGGATGCAGAGGCCCTTGCAGCCTTCAAACATAACATTTGCGATGAGTGGCTTGCCCGGCACCTAGGGAGGAAAAGCAAAAATCCATGGAAACCCTCACAACACTAATGACCCGCTTTTGTGCGGGAGAGGACCGCTGGCTAGCTCGAAGAAACAACTTGGCCAAACATCCTGATATTTCGGATACCAAGGACAGCAATGGCAGGTCGCGTCGCAACAAGAACAAGCGCCGCATTAACGGTGATAACACTGAAGATACGGCCGTCAATGCCGGATTCAGAGGCTCTAAACCGGTCAGCGGAAGAAGCCATTCAAAAGAAATACCCAGGGCCTGTCCAACTTGTACCGAATACTCGATCGCTTGTGCCAGATACATGGCACCCCCGAAAAGCTGGCCAATCACACCAACAGGGACTGTTGGGTGTTCAAGCAAGCAGGCAAGTTAAGTGCCGAAATCAATGACAAGGGGCTGCATAGCGCTAACGAGGAAGAGCCCCGGCCGCCGAACAATAGAGGACAGAAGGGCTTTCCCACGCAAGTGCGGATGGTGAACATGATATACGCAACCCATATACCCAAAAGGGAGCGGAAGCATGCACTAAGGGACGTATATGCGATGGAGCCGATCGCCCGAAGTTCAACCCTTGGTCTTCCTGCCCGATCACCTTCGATCGAAGGACCACCCACTAGCATCCGTCACGGCGGTTTTGCCGCATTGGTTCTTGACCCAATTATCGACGGATTTCACCTAACCAGAGTCCTGATGGACGGCGGAAGCAGCCTGAACCTGCTTTATCAGGATACATTGCACAAAATGGGCATAGACCCCTCAAGGATTAAACCTACGAAGACGACCTTTAAAGGCGTCATACCGGGTGTAGAGGCCAGTTGTACGGGCTCGGTCACACTCAAAGTGGTCTTCGGATCCCCGGATAACTTCCGAAGCAAAGAGTTAATCTTCGACATCGTCCCATTTCGCAGCGGCTATCATGCACTGCTCGGACGAACTGCATTTGCAAAGTTCAATGCGGTGCCGCACTATGCATACCTCAAGCTCAAGATGCCAGGCCCTCGAGGAGTAATCACGGTCAATGGAAACACCAAACGCTCTCTCCGAACGGAGGAGCACACAGCGGCCCTCGCGGCGGAGGTACAAAGCAGCCTCTCACAGCAACTCTCGAGTCCGGCCATTAAGCGTCCGGACACTGTCAAGCGCGCCCGGAGTAACCTACAACAAGACCGCCTGGCACGATTCAAGCACGCGTAGCAATCTGGCCCCAACCCCAGCCCTCGCGAAATTGCGAAGCTAGTGTTACGCGTACATAATTACGCTCTGGAGATACCATGGGCATATGGGGAGGGGCACGACCACGGCACGCCAAGAATGCGGCTTGACCGCACCAGGGGCTCCCGATGGTGTCATTCTTTCCCTTTTTCCTTTTTCTTCCTTTTTTACTTGCAGGACTATGTCTTTCAGAAGTCCTGCCCGGCACTAGACTCGCCTAACTCACGATGCAACAGCCAGGGAAGCAGTAAGCCACGTCGAAGTGTTCAGGTGGTCTCTATTACGAGCATTATACCTGTTTTACATACCATCCTGCAGCTTACCCCTGGAGGGGGACATGTTAGATAGTCCCATCCCTTGCTTATCGCACTATTTGTATCGTTCTGCTTCCATTGCAGTACCTTTTTGAATAAACAATACATAGCTTTTGCTTATTATTACTCTACTTCCTTTATCTATACATATGTTCATTTCACGACATGTTGCAACTGTACACTTTGGTACGACCAATACACCAGGGGCTTAAGTATCCCAAAATTATGGTGTGATAAGTCCAAACACTTTCACAAGTGCGGCACCCGAACTTATAGCATTATATGAATCGGCTCGAATCATGTCTTGGGTCAATAGTTGGGTTTGCCCGGCTCCCATGTTTTGGTACCTTACGTTCCGTTATATCGGCTAAGGTAGCACCGGAGAACCATCATGCGATTGTGCCCAGCTTGAGCTGGGCCGAGCACCTCAGTGGAGAAAGCTAAAACTGACCGTCATGATAGGCGAGAGCCGGTCGCTGTTCGAGAGGTTTTTTCGGGTCCCTAAAGACTTATGCCGCTTAGAGCGAGGAACCGGAATTGTCCGGCCAAGGCATGGATAACGCCCCGAGCTCGGTCTTCCGAATACTAGGGGCTTCGCCGAAATTTAAAATTATAGAATTCTATGGCTAAGTGAGAGTGTTCAAGCATTATAAGTCCGGTTGCCTGGTTCGTTGCGTTGAGCGCCTCCTAGATGGACCCAAGAATGGGAACAAGAGTGCTCAAGTTTATCCCAACACCCCAAAGACTCGTGGCATGGGGGCTGAAGCGAACGACTTGCCATCTCTCAAATTTGATAAACGGCCGCATAGAAGGTAATATTTTAAATTAACAAGCGTTGCTTAGCGCATATGAACAAGTTTTCAGCATACATGATAACAAATGCGAGCCTATTCAAAAATTACATCTTTGGAGCACTCATCCGCTATTCGGCGGGCACCCTTCAGGAGGCCCTCATAGTACATTTCGGGCATGCAATGCTCATGGCCCTTCGATGGCCCGTCCGTCACAAGCTTCTTCGCATCCAGCTTGCCCCAGTGCACTTTAGCCCGGGCAAGGGCCCGACGAACACCTTCAATGCAGACGGAGCGCTTGATGACTTCAATCCATGGACAGGCATCCACCAGCCGCTGCACCAAGCCGAAGTAGCTCCCGGGCATGGCCTCCAATGGCCATGACCCGGCGCTATAAGGCCCTTCATGGCCTGTTCGGCGACCTTGTGGAGCTCGACCAGCTGCTTCAGCTGGTCGCTCAGGGGCACCGGATGTTAGGCCTCAGCATACTGAGACCAGAACACCTTTTCCGCCGAGCTCCCCTCCTTGGCGCGGTAGAATGCGGCAGCATGAGACACACTACGGGGCAAATCTGCGAATGCTCCTGGAGAGCTCCGAATCCGGGTAAGTAATAGGTAATTCACTTTCACATGCTTGCTTTGAATAAAGAATGCCTTACCCGCCGCTATCTTCTTTAACGACTAAATTTCTTGGAGGGCTTTTTGGGCCTCGGCCTTAGCAGCTTTGGCACTCTCAAGAGCCGAGGCGAGCTCGGACTCTCAAGTCTTCGAGTCACGCTCCAAACTCTCGTGTTTTTCCACGAGAGCTTGGAGCTCTTGTCGCATCTTAGCCAGCTGCGCCTCCCCTTCTCTCGCTCGGTGCGTTCCATGAGCCGCTTTGTTTTCGACCACGGACATCGCTTCCTTCAGTGGTCGCCACCTCGTTCGTGGGCCCCCTGCAGTACTCCATGTTATTCCTCAAGTTATCTTTTTTCAACCGAAACCTTTCTATAGGGTATTTCTTTAATAAGGTACTACGTACCTTCCTTGTCCTCGAGCTGCTTCTTGGCTTGGTCGAGCTTGTTCTCGGACCGCTCGAGGCTCTGCTTTAACGCATCGACCTCCGCAGCCAAGGTCTTGGCAGAGGTCAGCAAGCGCCTTTGCATTCCCATATTGACATACTTATGTTAGACTCCTGCGTATATCTTTTTAGATCCTTAGTCCGGCTTTTCTTTCCGAACACCGAACTAAGCATCATGGGCTACTGTCTATGCGGTAATATTTTTACATATTCTAAACTTACCTCAAAGCCTGTTAGAAGGCTGGTACAGGCTTCAGTCAGCCCGCTCGTGGCGGACTAAACTGTCCGGATCACCGCACTCATAACAGTGCGGTGCTCCTCCTCAATGGAGGCGCCGTTGAGCGCCTCCAGTAAGCTATCCGGTGCCTCCGGTTGGACAGAGGACACTGGCGTCTTACCCTTCTTGCGCAGGGACCGCTTGTCGTACTCCGGAACCGCTGAAGCTTCCGGCATGGAGTCCGGACAAGGGTCGGGCTTAGAGCCCCTGGGGGTCTTTCCCCCCACGCGCCTGGAGTCCGGGAGGTTGCCTTGTGGCACCTCCTGCGCCACCTCCTCTTGACCAAGCCCCCTTGGGGCCCCACCGCGGCGTCGTCCGCAGCGTGAGGCGAGGAGGCGGTCGGAAGCGAAGTACTTTCCATTTCCGACGAGCCCAGGGACCTGCTGGATGAATCGGCGAACTCGCCCTTGGGTGGGTTGCACAATTGTTCGACATTAGAGAACACTCTGCAATAATAAAAAGCCATGGGTATCCGGACACTTACGATCTCGCTAGGGGCTTGGCCCTTGTAGGCCAATCCTCCTCGTCGTCGTCGACGTTGGTGGAGAAGTCCGGAGGAAGGGTTCTCCCCTTCTTGGACCCTCCAGCCTCCCCAGTTGGGGCGGCCTTCCTTTTCCTCTCCTCCCCCGCTGGGAGAAGCTTCTTCTTCCTCCTCCTCGTCTTCGTGGAGAAGATTCTGCTTCAGAATCGACAACACTGGCGTCGGGAGATCCTTCGTGTTCCCGTGGCCTCCTTCTTGGCCTTCTTCTCCGGCACCACATGGGGTGCCGGAGCCAGCAGCCCCGTCAATCGGACGTCCGCTGGGTCTTCTGGCAAAGGAGCCGGACAGTTACGGACGTCTTCAGCCAGTCCTGTCAAAGAATAGGGAGTTTTTAGATCCCACGTAGAGTCAATCTATGAAAAAAGAGTCCCGTAAAGGTGAAAATAACTTACCTTGTCGGCTTGACGCCGCGAGCTGTATCCGCGATCTTTGTTAGCGGATGCGGGGGCTTCGGCGCCCTTGAACATCACCTTCCAGGCATCTTCGTACGTAGTATCGAAGAGCCGGCTCAAGGTTCGTGTCAGTGCGGATCGAACTCCCACAAATTGAAGGCCCGTTGTTGGCATGGGAGAATCGGCGGATGAGCATCACCTGGATTACGTCGACAAGCCTGAGATTCTTGTCCACCAGGTTTCGGACGCATGTTTGGAGTCCGGATAGCTCGTCCGAATCCCCCCACTTCAGGCCCGTCTCTTTCATGACGAGAGCCGTGTGGGAAGCCAGATCTGAATTCGGGGGCCGCCACCCATTCAGGGTCGCGTGGCTCGGTGATGTAGAACCACCCCGACTGCCACCCCTTTATTGTCTCCACAAAGGAGCCCTCGAGCCATAGGACTTTGGCCATCTAGCCGACCATGGCGCCTGCGCACTCCGCTTGACGACCGCGCACAACCTTCGGCCTGACATTAAAGGTCTTCAGCCCTAGGCCGATGTGGGGCTGGATGCAGAGGAAGGCCTCGCACACGACGATAAACGCCGAGATGTTGAGGACAAAATTCGGGGCCAGGTTGTGGAAGTCCAGGCCGTAGTAGAACATGAGCCCCCGGACGAATGGGTGAAGTGGAAAACCTAGTCCGCGGAGGAAGTGGGGGAGAAACACCACCCTCTCATGGGGCCTGGGGGTTGGAATGAGCTGCCCGGCGTCGGGCAGCATGTGCGCGATATCGCCAGACAAGTACCCAGCCTCCCGCAGCCTTGTGATGTGCCCCTCCGTGACGGAGGAGGCCATCCACCTGCCTCCCGCTCCTGACATGGTTGGATAAGGTTGAGGTGGGATGTGCGGACTTGAGTGCTGGAGCTCTAGTGCGCGGAAATGAAGGAGCAAAGGAGGAAGAAGGCGTAGGTGAAAAGGTGGATCCTTATCCCTTTATATGGACGGACGAAGCTACGCGTCCCCACCAACTGGTAAAACTCGCTTATCTCCCAAGCGTCGTAATCAATGGCGCCGGATGGGTTACCCACGTCCGTATTGATGAGAATCCCGGAATAAGGGGCATGATCTATGCTTTGATAAGACGTGCCAAGGAAACTGCCTCGCTAAACGCGCTTAAGGTGGAGCGGTAAAAAGCGATTCATAAAAAGGCCTGGCCGTGGTGTCATGTCACGCCATGAATACGTCAGCAGATCTGTGCAAAAGTTATTCTCTCTATGATGGTATGTGGAACTTGTTTTGCAGAGCCGGACACTATCCTGGTGTTCAAAACCTTCTATGAAGTATTCGGAGGAGGAACCCGCCTTCCAATGTCGAAGAAAATATGCGCGCCGGACTCGTCGTCATTGAAGCCTGGTTCAGGGGCTACTGAGGGAGTCCCGGACTAGGGGGTATCTGGATAGCCGAACTATCATCACGGCCGGACTCCAAGACTATGAAGATACAAGATTGAATACTTCGTCCCGTATTCGGATGGGACTTTCCTTGGCGTGGAATGCAAGCTTGGCGATACGGATATGTAGATCTCCTACCATTGTAACCGACTCTGTGTAACCCTAACCTATCCGGTGTCTATATAAACCGGAGGGTTTTGGTCCGTAGGACGAACAACAATCATACCATAGGCTAGCTTCTAGGGTTTAGCCTCCTTGATCTCGTGGTAGATCTACTCTTGTACTACCCATATCATCAATATTAATCAAGCAGGAGTAGGGTATTACCTCCATCGAGAGGGCCCAAACCTGGGTAAAAACATCGTGTCCCTTGTCTCCTGTTACCATCCGCCTAGACGCACAGTTCGGTACCCCCTACCAGAGATCCGCCGGTTTTGACACCGACAGAGATTGAACTAGGTATGATGATACCGACGATCGAATCTCGGGCAAGTAACATACCGGTGACAAAGGGAACAACGTATGTTGTTGTGCGGTTTGAGTGATAAATATCTTCGTAGAATATGTAGGAGCCAATATGAGCATCCAGGTTCCGCTATTGGTTATTGACCGGAGATGTGTCTCGGTCGTGTCTACATAATTTTCGAACCTGAAGGGTCCGAACGCTTAACGTTCAATGACGATTCATATTATGAGTTTATGTGATTTGATGAACGAAGGTTGTTTGGAGTCCTGGATGAGATCACGAACGTGACGAGGAGTCTCTAAATGGTCGAGACATAAAGATCCATATATTGGAAGGTTACATTCGGACACCAGAATGGTTCGGGTCGTTTCGGATAAGTTTCGGAGTACCGGGGGTTACCGAAACCCCACCCCCCGGCCCTAGTGGTGGAAGAGAGGAGGCAGGCCAAGCAGTGGCGTGCGGCACCCCTATCCCAAACCGGGTGGACTAGGGCTAGGGGCAGGCCCCATTTCCTTCTCTTCGTCCTCCTTCCCCCCTTCTCCTTGTGGGAGTAGGAAAGGGGGGGGCGAATCCTACTTGGAGTAGGACTCCCCGCTTGGGCGTGCCACCCCTGGCCGGCCTCCTCCTCCCTCCCTCCTTTATATACGTGGGGAGGAAGGCACCCTAGAACACACAAGTTGATCTTTTAGCCGTGTGCGGTGCCCCCTCCACAGTTACACACCTCGGTCATATCGTCGTAGTGCTTAGACGAAGCCCTGCGCCAGTCAACTTCATCATCACCGTCACCACGCCGTCGTGCTGACGAAACTCTCGCTTGGCCTCAACTGGATCAAGAGTTTGAGGGACGTCATCGAGTTGAACGTGTGCTGATTGCGGAGGTGCCGTGCGTTCGGTACTTGGATCGGTTGGATCACGAAGACGTTCGACTACATCAACTGCGTTACTAAACGCTTCCGCTTTCGGTCTACGAGGGTACGTGGACACACTCTCCCCGCTCATTGCTATGCTTCTCCTAGATAGATCTTGCATGATCGTAGGATTTTTTTTAAAAACTACGTTCCCCAACGCAAAGAGCATGGCTATTCATACCCTCTTCATCTGCTTTACAAGCCGTCTTATTGGTCACTTGGGGGCTTCCTGCTCAAAGAGCATAGCTATTCATACCCTCTTGATCCGGTTTACAGGCCGTCCTATTGGTCACCTGGGGGCTTCATGCTCAATGAGCATAGCTATTCATACCCTCTTGATCCAGTTTACAAGCCGTCTTATTGGTCACTTGGGGGCTTCCTACTCAGAGAGCATAGTTATTCATACCCACTTGATCCGGCTTCCAATTCCACAGGTCGCTTGGGGGCTTCCTACTCACTGAGTATAGCTTTCATACCCACTTGGCTAGCTTCCATGCCAAATCTGAGTTAAACCTGCCTGTTTCCAACTCCGTTGAACTCTTGACAGTTACTCTTTTCAATAAGACCTGAACTTGTCAAGGTTAAAATAGCGGCTTTTGTCACGTGAGAGCCGCCTTACAGAGAGCTAGGATAAACTCACCTGCTGTCATAGTCTCTCCGCTATGTGGCCCGTTCATACACTTAACAGTCAATCTTTTTCATAAGACCCTGAACTAGTTAAGGTTAAAACGACGTATTCATGTCACGTGAGGGCCGACTTATTGGGTAAAAGGCTTTCATACCAAAGCTTCTTTGAAGCATAATTGGAATTTTTCCAAAAATACAAATAGAGCTAGTCTCTTCCGGTCATGTTCAGTTTCTGGCTTACAGATTTTACATTGACAGGGTAAGTCACTTTGATAGAATGCAAGTCACGATTTTTCATATTTATGGCTTAATACCCATGATATATTGGAAGGTTACATTCGGACACCAGAATGGGTCGGGTCGTTTCGGATAAGTTTCGGAGTACCGGGGGTTACCGGAACCCCACCCCCCGGCCCTAGTGGTGGAAGAGAGGAGGCAGGCCAAGCAGTGGCGTGCGGAACCCCTATCCCAAACCGAATTGGACTAGGGCTAGGGGGGCAGGCCCCATTTCCTTCTCTTCTCGTCCTCCTTCCCCCCTTCTCCTTGTGGGAGTAGGAAAGGGGGGGGCGAATCCTACTTGGAGTAGGACTCCCCGCTTGGGCGTGCCACCCCTGGCCGGCCTCCTCCTCCCTCCCTCCTTTATATACGTGGGGAGGAGGGCACCCTAGAACACACAAGTTAATCTTTTAGCCGTGTGCGGTGCCCCCTCCACAGTTACACACCTCGGTCATATCATCGTAGTGCTTAGGCGAAGCCCTGCGCCAGTGAACTTCATCATCACCGTCACCACGCCGTCGTGCTGACGAAACTTGTCGGGGACGCTGATCTGGCCCACGAACACCTATGGGACCGGCGGACCGAGCCCCTTTCATTTCGGCGGGGGGCGGAGGTCGCACGAAGAGCAGATCGAGGCGAAGCACACGAGCGGTTTACCCAGCTTCAGAGCTCTCCGGAGAGATAACACTCCTACTGCTGCATGTCTGAGTGTATTGAGTTCTTGCTCAGGAGCGCTGAGTGCTACAGTACACACAAGCTGCTAACGAGACCGAGCGTGAGTGTTCTCTGGCTTCGAACCTCTCGAGCCGCCCTACGTTGCGCATGGGCCACCTTTTATATGCTAAAGGGGTCTCCGACAGGTGGCAACGTAGACAAGGGTAAAAATGGAAAAGGAGTGGTTGGTACAGCTACTTGTACAGTGTATCATACCTAACCCCGACGGCGGGGACAAAGGCATTAAGTGCCCATCTCGTCGCCCTAACGGCGTAGAAAGGGACCGTCGGGGCGCCACCGCTTGCCACGATGGCAATCTTGTCGGCGCCGCTTGCCACCGCTCACGGTCAAGACGGGCCTCTTGCCACGCTGGCGCTGGAAAGGTCCTGTATGCGACACGTTAGTGGATGTCTTGGAGCGCAGGCGTCTGAGTGGTGGTCTGCGCATGACAAGCGCCTTGCAGCCGTTGTTGTCTTGTCGCGTCCAAAGCTTGTCGCTCATCGGGCCTTCCGGCAAGCTCCTCTTGCCGGGCCTTGTCTCCTAGGTGCCTTGGGTGGCCTTCCGGCAAGCTCCTCTTGCCGGGGCCTTGTCTCCTTGGCTTGAATACTTTGTTCTTGAATGGCTCCAAAGGAACCCCGGAGGACCTTGGCGGTCACCCGGTAAGCCTTGCCACGGAGGGCTGCAACT